>CM060628.1:9505000-10225000 GCA_030578275.1 Meda fulgida | reverse complement strand
ACACAAAAACACTTTTTAGTTATCACAAGGTTGACATTTTAAGAGAAACCCCTACTGACAAAAGTAACAAAATGTAAGATAACATAAAAAGAGTTGATTTCAAATTGTCTTAAAAGGATTCATGTCAGGAAACTTGACATTATGACAGATTTTTTTATTTATGCAAGTTTATTACTCAGAAATTGAAAAAATATAACAGTAATAAAGTTGAAGCACAACCTGGGTGCATAACTTTTTAATAATACTGTCTAGAAAAAGAAAACACAAGAGAGATAATAAAGCCAAATGATAGATTGATTTCCAAAATGTGCTACTTATGTATATAACGGCAAGGAGAAGTTAAAATCGCATCACTTTGACTAAAGCAAAAAGAAGAAAAAGAAATCCTGGATTTATATCAAAAACTTTTTTTTTTTTTTATAAAAAGATCTATATTACAGCATAGTAAAAGTTGGAATCCACTATTCAACAGCTATCCATAAATTATTTTCACATATATAAGCAGTACTTTTGCAGAATGACCCTGCTAATGATTTGTTCAGTGCATGCAAGAACGGTAGAAATGCAGAAGGTTAGAGAGAGAGAGAGAGATGGTGAGAAAAAAAATGTGTGTGTGCATTTGTAAGACAGAGTCGATATAATAAGCAGCTTATGACCTGCCTTTCAGGAAGGCCTGTTAAAGCCTGTCTCTCTCAACCTCTCTGCACCATCAGCTTGAGATTAACTCACCCAAGCGAGATTTAATAATGTCTATTGATAAAACGTCAACATATGCCTCTGCCATTAAAAGAAGGCAGCACCTGCTTGCTATTCCACTTGCTGATGAACCATCTGACATTTTGAGAGGCTAGTGTAAGATTTATCACATAAGGATTGTAGCTAGACAGAAAAAAAGAAAAGAAAAAAAAACTTATGACACTTAGAGGTCATAACTACTTCTAGGCATCCAGGTGGTCCACCTGGGCCGATTCATTCGGCTGTCTGTAATCTCTGAAGACCCAGCCTCCTCTGTGACTGAGAATTTAAAAAGCCAATAACCTTGAGTTTGAATGATGGGCTAAATCTTATCATTTTTAATTTTGCAGTGATAAACCTAGAAATATGCTTCAGGAAAGTGTAATGCGGTGTCTTTAATAATTAACTCTTGTAGTGTTACATACATAAAAGAACATTTCTGAAGAAAGTGCCTGAGGTTTCTCAAATAGACTGTGTACACAAATGTATTAATGGCATTTTCATAAGTTAGACGTTCTTAAAAATGACATTTGAAATGGATTGATTCAGCAATTGTACAAATGGTGAGATAACACATGCAGGAGCTGCTTAATAAGGGCAAGAGTTTACGGGCTTTTAGAGGTCTTTTCAATAATGATATACTGAGATATAATTATGGCAATAGGCAGATTTCTTTCTCTTCTCTCAGCAGAAGTACGCCGTGAAGAAATACTAATCCTTTAAAAAATCCTCATTTTTATTCAATATGCGATAAATAGCAAAAGTACACTTATTACACATACCTTGGCAAATACAATTTGCAGAAAATCTTCTGGTATAATATCTGGCAAATATGCAGCAAAAAAACAAAACAACAATATAACTTCCAGTAAAGCAGCTTTGAATCATAGTCAAAGGCGCTATACAAAAAAAACATGACCATAAAACACTATATTTCGAAGTGACACTGCTTTTGTTAATGTTTTCATCTAAATGATGTGCTGTAATCCTGAATAAAAGCTTCAGTGAGCGATCTTCTGTTTTGTCATCAGTAAGACATTACAAAACATTTCATTTCATTTAAAACACAACCCTGCATGATAACGTACGTTTTTCACTTTAATGAAAAGGATAAATGATGAATAGAATTTAAGAACAAAAGTGTGACAGAAGTTGGTACTTTCATTCATAATTCTGTTTACAGTACATGAAACATCGCAAGTGATCCTCTCAACTATAAGGTTACTCCAACAACTTATACATTATTTGCCGCAAACAAAACTTGTTGTTGAAAATGTTTCACATTGTTGGCAAATGTTTCAACTATATAATGAGGCATTTTTCAACAAATTAGTTTAATATGCAAAATGGTTACCCAATCATAGCAGAGGGTGTTTAATTCCAAGTCTTGAATGCGGCATGTATTAAAACAGTGTTTGAAAGAGAGGGTCAAAAACAGGATAGAAAATAACTTATTACTTCTAAATTAGAATGTTTTTTGATGTAAAAATCTTGAAAACATTATAAGTGGACCTCAGAGAACATTACAAAAAATGTTTTTAATCCAGTTCATGAACCCTATAATGTTTTTATTCTGCAAGGATGCATTAAATTGAACAAAAGTAACAGTAAAGAAATGTCACAAAGGAGTTTTATAGAGTTTTTATTAAAAAAATAATAATAAAAAAAAAATTAATTGTAATACTATTTCACAATATTACAGTTCTTACTGTATTTTTAATAAAATAAATGCAGCCTTGTTGGACATTTCAATAACAAAAAATTACCCCCAAACTATTGAACGACAATGTAGAACATTTAGTACTGACATGAACACTTAGACAGACACTAAAAGTCCTGTATCTAAAACTTGAGTCTAAATTACAGACCAAAAGCAGACATGTGCGTGTAAAGGTGTGTGTTTCACTTAGGCCAGAAGTCAAGATGCACTTGAGGAAATAAAGAAGACATGAGGTGATAGCAGATAAACCTCTTCGTGGGGATAATGAAATCACTTCTCACCATCAATTACCAAATGAGACAAAGATCAGTCTCTGCTACTCCAACTTGTTCTTTCTTTTTTTCTACTTCCCTCAAATTTTGATGTAAAACCCACAATGTAAAAGTGTAGTTAAGTAAAAACTTACATACGCAGCAGCTCATTATGCTACTGTATCTGAACAGCAAACCGATGTATAAAAAGGGGGAGTTTGAAAATAGTCAATATGTTTGCAATTTTGTGTATTGCCGCTAGTGGCGCAGAAATGTCACCCAACTGTGGTCCTCCAGCAAGCAGCCTAAGTGTAGGTGAACTCTTAACCTTGTGAACATTGGAAAAGTGCAATGCCTGGCTAATCCTGGTGGAAATGCCAGACACTAATCATATGAGCCGGGATGAGACGCACAGATGCCGTCCGGTACTTACTTACGCACACACTATAGTTGCTGTGCTCTGGAGACACTTGTTTGCTTGCATGTACGTAGAGACCCTCAACGTCATGGGCTTAAACAGGAACAATGAACAGGACAAACAATCAGCTTACCACAACACTTTATGGAATGTTAGATACTGAGGTCAAAGATTGACATGCCACACAGCTCTAGCTAAAAACATATAATGAATCAATCACACATCACAACATTAAAAATCTAAAATACAGCAAAGGGAAATGGGGGGAAAAAACAGTTCTCTCATAATTGTGTGTTCCCTCCTCCCTTTCAGGGTGCGGGCCGGCCCTGAGCTTTCTCCAGATGATCTCCACATTACCGTCAGCCTCTGATAATTCCTAAGCCTCCTCCATTTCAGATCCAATAACGGATAAGAGAGCATTTCAGCATGATCAACTGCAATCTGTTCCCTCACACCGCTACTTTACTCCAACTCAGGATTACTGAACACACACTCACTCACTCATTCTCACACGTACATCCGAAGACATCCAAAGTCACTGTGTGGTGTAACTGATTGCTTCTGACCCAAACCTATCCTCTCTGAGATGCAAAAACACAGTGCAGTTCCTGCAAGAGTTCAACAATGGTTGGAGAACCAACCAGATCTGTTGAAGACCTGGACCTATATTACAGAAACATCCTATCTTAAGTCTGAGAAGTTTAATGTGCAAAATGAGATCTTTATCATTATAGTTACTAAACAGAAGATTCTGAGTTGGAATTTTTCAATAATATGCCCACTGATTTCAAATGTTTACGCAAAATACTCTGGCATACACTCTAAAGTGTGTTGCAGATTTATTTTTGATCCGCCATGCTAGCTCATATCCGCTATGGAGTGCAACAGTACCCGCCCACTTTTTCTGTGGCTTTGGCTCTGGAAGTATTTTTCCCATAGGGATTAACCAAAGTCTTTGTTAAAGAGTGATGTGCCATGAACCAAACTAACTAGATATGAGGTTAACCACAACATTGCAAACGTTGATTTAAAGTATTCAGAAATAGGTCAAAAAAACAAGACTGTACTTAATGACCTTATTGAGAGAAGGAACTACATTACTAATGACAATCACATTAAAAATGACAGATAAATGACACTATTTATTGAAAGATGTTCATTGTGTATTCAGAAAATGTATATTTTAAGTTTGTTTAAAAATATCCATATATATATATGTATATATATAGTAGTCTGAGAGGATAGGGAGAATGACTCATTTACAGATTGGATGGGCATTGAGCACTAAAGAGTTCTTTTGGCATGATTTGGGTGTTTCGATTCTCTGACTGATTTTTTTAAAGAATCGTTTTCACCTGGGTAGTCGTGGCCTAATGGTTAGAGTGTTAGACTGGTTACGGGTTCGATTCTCAGTACCGGCAGATTTTAACAGAATTCAGCTGTTAAACAGTTATTCAAAAAATAAGTTGAGATAATGCTGGCTGATGGCTTCAACAAAAACATAAACCATTGGTTAACAATGTCATAGTTTAAAGTAGGCCTGTCTTTAAAGGTAATAAGTTATTAAAAATCAATTCCCCTATGGAGAAAATGAATGGGATAATTTACTTTCAAAACTTAACTGTTGTGCTATATAGCTGACTAACTTTTAGTACTTTAATGAAACCATCCCCGGGACATGACCCAGGTCAGAATTGAACCAGAGTCCCAATGAGTTCTGCTGTCGGGTCTTTGCGTCACTGTTCTGACATATAAGCTGCATTATAATGGCTATGGCTTCAATCATACAGTATACTGCCACATTTCAAATTTGTATTACCGCCAGGCTTTTGTTTTTCTCAAGCATTACATAATGTGAAGCTATTAAGCCAGGCTTAGTTATCCTGTAATGAATAACATTTGGATTTCCGTCCATTAAGTTTCCAAAAACAGTTTCAACTGAATTCTGAGCCAAAATACCTGTTGCTGTCATATAATATTACTCATACCATGATGCATTTGGACATACCGCCCACCCCTAAAACACTTGGTTCACATTTGACAAGCTTAATCTTTTACAACGCAAACCCACACACGCATTCATAAAGACACACACAAACACACACACACCCCTAAGCAATTTTCAGTGCACAAAAAAGGAAGCCTCTAACCACACAGCTCCAGCACACCAAAATGACAGAATACAGAGGGGGGGAAAGCCTTTCCGTCTTGCCCAGCTGCGCACACGAGTGTGTTTTCAAAGCCGCTACACTGTGCCTCGGGTAGATAAGGCCGCCCTCCTCTCTTGGTAAACAACTTTTTTGGATTAGGGGTGGCAGCGTATAATGAGGGGAGAAGAGCCATTGCTGCATTGTCAACGGCGCGCGGGGGCCGGTGCAACTCTTTGCTCTGCTATTTATCCGGTGGCCTGATAGCTTACTTATCTGTGAGAGAAAATGCCAAAGCTGACGGAATCTCATCTTCGCAGTGGCGCGGCGCTGACGGCAGACTAATAGATATATCAGCACGCGGGTGCGGGGCTAAGCCAGTCAGATGAGCGGTTGCAGGCCGCAGCTGATTGATTAGCATAGGATGGAACGGCGCGGGCCGTTGACAACCCCAGATTACAGACGCCGTGCAAGCCTAAATTGCAAACTTCTCTCTGCTGCACTGTGGAACAGGGGCCCGCCAAATTACAGCCCTGTCACCTGAAGAAGGTCTATTTGAAGAATGTTAATGCATATAAACAATTAAAGCGAGAGAGAGAGAGAAATGATAGGGATAAATAGGGAGAGAGGGAGAGAGAAGGAGAAGGGAAGAGTTTGATGAGAAAAAAGGGGTGAAGAGACGGGTGATGAGATATTGTAAACGTGCTGACGAAAACGACTCTTCTTATAAGCGCAGGCCCTTTCCTTTGTAACGCCCGTTTCACACATACTCCGTGTGCAGTGCGTATGCGGTGCGTATTTTTTCCGTACCCATGTTAACAGGTTAGAGCTTTCACACTGCACACGGATGCGGTCCGTCGATCCGTTCCAGTTGCGTTGCGTATGCAGCAGTGCAGCGATCGTTTACGCACCGAGTCTATTTTTGCTGTGCTGCACGCGCTGAATTAAAGTGACAGCGCATAGTTTGTGGTCAAAATGAACACAGATTGACATGAAAATGTAGTAATTTCATCATAAATGCAATTAATTAAATAGACGGTAGTAGTCTCACCATAAAAGCATTTAATTAAATCATTTTTTTTTTTTTTTTTTACCGGGGTAAAGTAAGGAAACCTACTTCAACAAGGACATAATGAACGACACTCGACTCATTCGTGGAGGTGGAAAAACAAGTTCTTTGTGACATGCAAGATTTATTGTATAAATATTTAAATTATGCAAAAGAAAATGTATGTTTTTGTTTTTGTCAATGTTAAGTTTTAATTTAAAATGTTTGCGATGTTAAAATAAGTAGCCTACATGTTTAAATGTTTTATCACTTGCTTGAGCAACTTAATATATCCTGCCCAAAATTAATGCATTGAATACTAGGGATAGCCTACGTGTTTTAAATCTATTGAGTTTAAACTTGAACATGTCCGTGAAAGAGTGTAGACATAACTAACTGTGTACAAATAGAATCGAAATGCTGAAACAATTTTTAATATTATTTTATAAAAGATGCTGATAGATATAGTGATTAAAATGACAAAAATAATGAATAAATGTTGTGGTACAGGCGTGGATCAGTTGCGCACTGCAAACGGAACATATGTGAAAGCACAATAGCACTTGCTGCTCCTGCGCCGCATACGCACCGCAACACGCACCGCATACGCACTGCACACGGAGTATGTGTGAAACGGGCGTCAGAAATGAATTGTTTTAGTGCATACGGGTAATTACCACTGAGGTTTTTTTTTCTTTTCTTTTTTTCTGAGGTATAATGACCAGCCGCCAGGGACAAAAGGCCTTTGAAGAGAATTTAATGCGTCTGGAAAAAGTTCCTATTATAAACCTATTGAAAAGTCAGATGAAAATAGTGTCAGTGCGGCCCACTTTCTAGCATCACAGTTCTCTTGTTGGCAGCTATCTTAACCTACAATACTGCATGGCCCTGTAGGGGATACAGGAACAGCTCTGTGAGAAAATGTGTGTGCTCAGTGGGTGATAATGTGTGAACAGTTATCCACTGTTGCAGATGTGTGTGTGATTTAATGTGTACAGGTGAGAATGTGTTAACAGCAATAACAATGGACAGGCCAGAGCCACACACACAGACACAGACACAGACACAGACACACACACACACACACACACACACACACACACACACACACACACACACACACACACACACACACACACACACACACACACACACACACACACACACACACACACACACACACACACACACACTTTAATACTTTTATTTGGATCTGAAAGACATTACAAATGAAAACAAGACCCAAATAATCTGGGAAGGGTCCTTGACAGAGTGACAGATCTACGATTCATGGCTCACATACTTGTACAGGTCCTGACCTTTATAATACTCAACACACTAAGGATAAACAAAACATCTCCGTCTCCATATCTGCATGCTCCCTAGAGTGGCTGAAACAGAGCAGAATTTTGCAAGCCTTTTTGCCTCCTTTTTTTGGAGCCCCCCTAACTGCATCCCCCGGACCACACTCTTATGGACATGGCCTAAACTTCCAAACACCAGAATTATTAATTTACAGTTATAACCAAGTTGATAAATGAGATCTACAAGTGGTTGATATTTCAATAGTTTGGAGTAGTAACACGTATCCATATACAGGTCAAAACAGCAGGCCACCTCAAACATACACACAGACTTCGTAACCTCATTTACAATTACAATATCAGGAGTATTTGGAATGTTTTTAAAATACTCACTGTCAGCTATATTATGATGAAACCAGTTAAACTGTACAGTGCTATGCTTGTAAATCTTACTATCATACTTTCCACAACCCTTTTACACACACACACACACACACACACACACACACACACACACACACACACACACACACACACACACACACACACACACACACACACACACACACACACACACACACACACACACACACACACACACACAGAGAGAGAGAGAGATGTCTCAAGTGCTACATTGTCTATCATTGTTTACTTATGAACTGTAACAATGACAAGATGTCATCATGGTGTCATCCGTCTGACAAGTACTGCAAACAGTTTTTGTCCCTACCAGTGAATATTAGACCCTTTTATTGAAATATACACTTATACATATACACTTATACTTAACTACACTTATAATTAAACTAAAATTAAATAAAAAATATACATATGTAGGCTATATACAAATTTTACATTTAATTTAATTTAATTTTAGTTAATTATTAGTGTAGTTATACATATACACTATTTATATATAATTACCGTGCAGACAGACACAACATGTTGCGCTAAAAAACACTTGCAAAATTGTTGATCATATTAAAACAACATAAAAACTGGTCGATAATCCAGTCCAGTCATTAATCGGCCAGTCAGTTGTTGAACAATTAGTCTACCGTGACCCTCTCTGACATTTTAGGAAAGAGAAAAAAAGAGAGAAGAAAAAAGCAATAGTATTATTGTCGCCTCATTATAAGTTGCTAAATTAAAAATAAGCAAAGATTAAGAGATAAACGTGTGCGTGATTGAGATGAATGAGTCACTGATTCGCGTTTCACTGTCTGTGGCGGGCCATTAAGGTCACAGAGCATTCCATAGGGCACATATGCTGGCTGTACCCTCAGCCCCACATACAGCAAAGGCCACTGAATTCCCTCCGCATCCCTCTCTGACTCTCCCTTTCTCTGTCTGAGAACGGTCAAGCAGGGCGCCTGCAGGCTCTGCTGTGCGTTGCCGCTTTTCACTCTAAACGGAGATGAGCGTGGTGATATCCCCGGGCCAGCTCAGGGGGCCTCCATCTAACCCGAAATGATTTTTAGCACGCCGACTCAAGCACTTCCCAGAAGCAATGTCAACCCACTGCCAGCGTCTCTCTTTTTCTGCCTCCTCTCTCTTCCCGTGTGTGTGCGTGTGCATTCGGATTTGTGTGAGGAGAGAGAAAAGCAGTACAGACAGGGGGAAGTTAAAAAGCTTAGCAGCGAGGGTCAGCTCGCGACACAAGGGCTTATCGTTTTTCTGTCGCTCCCCCGCCAGCAAAAGAAGGGACCTTTTTTTTCTCTTCGTCTTTCAGGTGAAAAGCTTACTACTTCCCCTGCTCTCTCTCGTTTTCTCTGGTGCACACCCTGGCTTCTTTTCACATCTTGATGCCTTTTAAATGTCACTTATTTTACATGAGGTACTTTGTGGAGACGGGGAATCAGGAGCAATCAGGGCTATTATCCCTGTGGGGTGATGTCGGGTCCAGATGCATTACTACACCCTTCCTCCGTCTGGCCACTGCTGCAGTGTGCCACTTCTTGGGGAATTAAGTGGCATTATGGGGGAAGTGGCTGTGATGGGAACAGCATGGGCAGTGCAGGTAGAATGCTACTCTCCCTCTGCCTTAAGTGAGACCTCACCAGGGCCTAATCAGAGAGAAAGCCCTGGACAAAGCAAAGCTCCGGACACATGCAAACCCCGGCCCACCAGGGGAAAGCCAAGCCATTTAGAGCCATATGTGCACACACAAGTCAAGCGCACACATTTTTTCCCTTAGTATGCTCACACAATTTTGAGTGGACATGCTCCTGCTCTTTCTTTGAAGAATAATATAAAATTTACATATAATGACATATGTAAAAATACCTGATACCAAGTTTTAAGGGGTGTCATGCATTTGTTTGAAGGGGCACCTAAATGAGATAATGATGAAAACCTCTTAATAATTAATTTGAAATAAAAAATGATTTACATTTTTTTTTTTTTTTAAATGTAAAGCTCCAAGCTTGATCAAACTAACCTGCGTGTAGCTTTAGGACCTGAACACATTGATTAGCTTGTTCTGGTGTGTTTGATTAGGGCTTAACTCTGTGAAAGTGGAACTCGAACACAGAGTTAAGAACTCCTGCGCTAGAGGGCACATAACTGCACTTAACCCCGGGTTATTGTCGTTCTAAACACTGCTTTTAACCTTGGGTAAAAACCAGCTGCTGCGTTTGCCCAATCAATGAACCGGACACAACAAATACAGATATAAATGTTTAGGAGTGTACAGTGTAATTTGGAAACGGCAGCATTTTATTAAAATTTGTATCAACACACATTTAACAACAACACACACACATAAATATATTTATACACATATTATCGTTTATACACACACACACACACACATACACACAGGCCTATATATATATCTAATCTAATCTCACATAAGTAAAAAAGAATAATGACAGTAAGACAGAAACATTTTTTGTTATGTTTTTCCTGCATTCTCTGTAGTTACAAAGTTAACCAGCTATTTAGCTACTAGCACGCTATTTTCCTAAAAAGAATACTTTTCTAGTTCCTAATAGAAAAAAAGATGTTACAGTCTTAGGCTTGGGGTTTAACAAGGTGTAAATAAAAAGACAAAGGTCTATGGCGTTGCTAAACAACACTACCAAAGTGTGACATCTCAGAGAATCCCAACAGACAGACGCTAACAGTGCCAGAAAAACATTAGCGGGAAAAGACAAAACACATTAAGCGAGAACAACACTTCATGTAACTTCACAGTGGATCGAGACAAGTCCAAACGCCTTCTATGGACGACTCAAAGCATTTAAATAAAAACAAAAAGATTAAATGCGGCATTTTCTTCCTCTAAGGACTTCAGGCACCTAGCAAATGAGGGTTATTCTTTTAAAGACTTAGCCTAAGGGCAAAGATACACTTTCTCAATCTGTGTCACTCCAGATGAACTTGGAGCAGATATTATGCCATCGGGGGAGATATTTGTTGTTGGGGGATCATCTTGAAGCAAATTACAGATAAGATGAACTGAGTTCTGAGTATATTACTCGGTGGCAGATATTATGTTAGAAGTTGAGCGAATAAACGCCTTTGACACAGTCCTCATCACCTCATGCTGTATAATAGTGACTGGGTTGGTAACCGAAGGAAAAATTACAGTAAGGAAGTGCAAAATAAGTTTTAAAAAAATCTTGTAGAATGATTTTGCAGGTGTTCTGCATTCTGAGTTGAATCTACAGAGCGGTGATTCAATCCAGTGACTGTGGCTGAGTAGCACTGGTTTATAGCCATTGGCCAAACACAGTCACTGGCCAAATGAAGCCACAGGTTTCACAGACACCGCTGCTGAAGATGAGCTATTTCAGCGAGCTTACAGCAGCACTGCATGGGCCAACACCATGCCAGGACACATCAAGATATGTGCAACAACTGCACAAACAAGTCAAAGACACAGGGCACTTAAGATGTGAAAAGAGACACAGATGAACAAATTGTGAACTTTCACCTTTTTCCACTGAAAGTCAAGCTGTTACTCACCACAGCAAAAGGACTAATCTCCCAACATACCAGAGTACAATTGAAGAGCCTATCTGGTCAGGAATGTATTGTCGGCACCATATTACCACCTCGCTCTCAGAGCCGAAAACTATTGTATCCCAGCAAACCACGGTCAGTGTGAGGAATAATAGGCTTGTGTGAGTACGAAATTCCAATTTCTGAAAGAAAGAAAGAAAGAAAGAAAGAAAGAAAGAAAGAAAGTGAGAACGAAAGGAAGAGAAGAAAGGCCCGGGTATACTTCATTTTCCCGCGCTCTGCTCCATCTTGCGCTCAGTTGAGCAAGCAAGCCTTTCAAAGTATACGCCTTTGGCCATGAGCACGGTAAGACGCGTTTGGTACATACACACTATCTAGTGGACTTTGTTTCAAGCGCTCAAGTCACTCGCATGTGCGCTGCTGTGTGGATGTCCGTGGACCCTCCTGATGACAAAATTACGTCACACTGACAGACAGTGCGCGGACTGTCGCAGAACACGGGCAGCCGAAGTATACTTTGTGCTTAAGCTGGTTTGCTGGTCATAGCTGATCTCTGGTCAAGCAGGTCTGGTTTAAGATAGGTTCTTAAAAAAAAAAATTTCAAGAGGGATGTGTACATTGGAGCATGAATGCACAGGCACCCGATGGTCATTCTTAGTAGGTACGGTACACACTTTAAAAAATAAATAAAAACCTAGAAAGCAAACATCTCTTGAACCAATGTTATTAATAGGTGAATATCTACTTGGTCATTAAAGCAATTTAAGGGACCGAGGCCTGTTGAGGAGTACTGTTATGAGACGGCCTTCGCTGCTAGCCACAAACTAAAATAGAAGAGATGACCTGTGATATGCCTGCTGGTGAGGGACAGCCAAGAGATCCTTATTACTCCAATGAAGCTCCTTGTTGAGACACCTCCAGAGGCCAAGGATGAGGAGGATGGGGAAGGCAAGTGTCCCAATTTACCCCCCAGCACTACAGGGCACAGACTCACCGCATTAAGGTACCGGTGTAAAGATAGAGGTCAGTTACTGACACAAAGCGACCTTGAACATCATAGCTCTAGTAAGTAAGTGGCCTAGTGAGCTGCTTTACAGTCTGCTGTCTACATAGGCAATGACCTTCAAATGGGCCATTACCAGCAAATGTATTTTGCATTTAAACAAGTGAGACGTTGGGCAGAAGAATAAAAAGAAACTGAACTTGAGAGAGCATGTTTTTAGAATGTTGTGTCATGTAAAGATGCAGCAAAAGACGCAAGTGCAACGGTCAAACATGTCGGCCATGTTTAAACATATCACGTTTATAGAAAACCAATGGAAAAGCAGGAAAGTAAACAGCCAACTAGATCCAAGAAAGATGCATGCCAACTAAAAAGCTATACATAGGCAGGAAATACCGTGTCACACAAATTGCTGTTCATTTCAGTAGTTTAATGTTAGCAATAGCATTTTGCTAAGCTATCAACATAATACTGTTATTAGAATGAAAATGCATAGCATTCAGATAATGAGTAAAATAGTTCATATTACTGACATTTAAAAAAAATGTATTGATCATATTCAGCAATGAATAAAATATATTTATATATGAATTTAAAGAGAGCAGCCATGGTGATGCCAACTTCTTTGTTGGCATACAAAAATACATCATCACTGCAGCACTCTATTCACAGAGCTTATCACAATGCATTCTGGGACTGCCTTCTTCCTGAAGGCTATATACAATGCAATACAAATTAAAGGGCCAAAATAAAGTATCTTAGACGGCAGCATGAAATGTGCCATAGTATAGAAAAAGTATATTCTATGAACTCATGCAATTTGGATTTAACACATTTTGACAGCTTAAATGTCTAAAAATGATCAAACTACATTCAAACTAAGCCACTGAAAACTAAAAAAAGTATTCAAAAAAAAAAAACAGCCCTCCATTCCCTTTCAAGGGGTGGATAAAATCCCTCTGCAGATGAGATATTAATCAGAGTGAGCAGAAGATACACACAGTCTAATTGGAGATGCAGATTTGTTTAAATATTAAATTCCTAGAAAAGCCATGCTTCCCACAAGCATCCCTCCATCTCTCTTTTTTCCGCATGACCTTTCTTTCTGCCATCTCTTGTTGAAGACCCAGCTGGTTGGAAGGCAATTTAAAGGCTCATGTTTTGATCTGCCTCTTACTAATCTATACATACAAACATACACATCTATATCTGTACACTTAAACAGTAAATATACACACATAATCTCCAAAGAGACTGTAAACCTATTTAATATGCAATGATACAAAGCACACACTGGAAATAAAAAAAGCGTTGGGGGGACTCCTGTCGGTGTGTAATTAAGCATAATTATGTACCTTGCTTTAATTAGGCTAAGTAATAGGGCCATGTTCTTGCCAAGTAAAACAGCCTTTCACAGCACAGGCACAAACAATGGCTTCACATTAGTGGCAGGTTGGATTGGTGGAAGACCTGATCTCTGAGCGGTAACCCCAAAACAGAATTGAATCCTATAAGACAAAACATAAGTGAAAAAAGTAGTAATTGGTCATAATTTTAGATGATGGGAGGGAAATAGTTTATCTACATTTATTACTGTTTTTATATTTCTATCAGCTGTTCTTTCATTTGCATTAGTATGGACAAAGCAGTTCTTCAGAAACATTCTTCAAAATACCTTCTTTTGTGTTCCTCAGAAGAGACTTGGAAGTACATGAGAGTCAGGTTGGTTTTTGGTTGAAATATGCCTTGGAAGTCGATTAGTTGAGATTTTTCATTGCTCAAATCAAATTTGTACCATAGCACCCTATTTAGCAACAGACCCAACTACTTGCTGTGGATGACAGTGATCTGTTGTATGTAGATGTGTGCGTGTGCGTCACAATACGGAGAAGTGCCGCTGTAATGAGTGCTCTCTCTTCTTTGGCTAGAGCATCATCTCACTAACCCTGCCAGCACTAGACGGCCATGCGCTGTGACGGACAGGAGCTATTGTTCGGGTGGGCTTGTATCTCTGGGTGACGAGTTGCCGTGGTGCTCTTGTCGCCGTGACACCGATGGACTAAAATGAAGAGAGCTCATCCCTCCCACTCAATTACTGACCCTGACAGCTTGCCATTGTCTGCCTGGCTCTATCATTAACGTCACTTATGAACTAGCAAGGCATTTATATATAGAACAGCCTTCTCAGCCAGCCACTTTCCACAACCCTTTTACACACACACACACACACACACACACACACACACACACACACACACACACACACACACACACACACACACACACACACACACACATATTTTTGCGCCCTCTCTCCAATCCATATACACATTCTAGTCGAAGTGGTCCTTCTACATCTCTCTTGCCATTTCAACACAAAAACGCTAAGGAAAAAACAAACAAACCTCATATGCACCCACACAAAAAGTCATATTGACAGAATGCACGGTCGAAAATGAAAACACCATACTGGAATATAATGCAGTGGCATGTGCTATTCTGTGGGTTTGATATCACACAAAAGGGAAGGAGCTGTGAGATAAACAGAGGCATTGCAAGTGACAGTAAAGAAAAGGATGCAGGGGAGAGATTGGGAACAATATAGAGAGAGACTGAGAATGAGAGTGGGCCGAAGCGCAAAACGTATCACAGTCATTTTAACCAGCGTGATTGAAACGAGGTGAAGGCTGCGGTGGGCCCAGCCATTCCACTGTTTGCATTCATTCCAAAGAGCAGACTAAATAAATCCTCCACCATCTTCGGGCCAGCACGGAGATTAGAATGTCAAGATAAGCAAGGACATATGGCAGCCATTCAAAGAAAGCGCCAATGAAGCCGGGGCTGCCAACAATTCCCAATGTCACACTCTCTTCTTTCTTTCTCTAATGTACCCACTTCTCCCTCCCTTTCACTGCCTTTCGCTCGCTCAAACAGAACGTTAGTCACTCCTCTGCTCTAGTGCACATTGAATGAACCCATATGTAGTATATACTAGCAAAAGCAATTTGTACTGGCCTGCTTTGAAAGACAATCCTGATGTACGTTATGTGCAACAACAAAAAAACCCTGGCGTGAATAGAAACTGATTATAATTAAATAAATAAATAAATAAGAGAAAAGAGGAATGCAGATTTGATGTTTATTCGCCCTACTTAACAGTCGATAAATTTAGTGGTGCGCTTTTCTCTTCAGGACTGTTGCAACATTAAGTCATTTGATAAATACCATTTTCAGCTAAAATCATTTCACTTTGTCGCAGTCACATTCCATTCCTCCGCTTTAAAGAGACAATACTCGCACCGACGTCCTCCTGGCTCTGTACTGACTGACAGCACATGGGATGTGTGTGCATGGATGGGTGGAGGGGATCCTGCCAGGCCTGGTGGGGACCTCATATGAATATTTCACAGCTCCATCTGAATATTTTAGGGCTGACATGCGCATGTAAACAGAGGCAGGCAAAGTGCCCAAATCCACTCAGGAGAGACTATTAAGCCGTCAGGCTCTTACTGACAGTCACTGTGCGCTGTGGCAACACAGGAAAGTCAGTAGACGTTGGGCCATCGCCACCAGACTGCTAATTTAACTTGTCTTCAGAAAAAAGAAATAAAGGAAAGAAAGCAAGTTCACTTCTTCATGAGGATCCCCAGGGCAGAGAGCAGAGGCTGAGGTGTTGCTGGTCAACAGGCACAAGTGTTTATGTCTGTCTCTAGTGTACATTTGTTATGTGTTATGCTCACATTAGTGGAATTTTACAAGCAAAAAGGTTCACTGCGTCTATTGTCAATACTGTAGTGATGTCTGAAGCACAGCTCACACAGAATCAGCTTTCGCCATGTTGACAAATCTGGGTGAACAAATTGGACCCGCTGCGAAATTATGTGTGGGGAAATGGTTTCCAGCAAGTGAAATTACTGGATTTTGCCTGTGAAAATTCGCCAAACAAATGTAAATGTGACCGCAACTTTAGTCAAACCAACAACCGGAAAGTGAAGTATGTAATTTGTTTGGTTAAAATAGTTTCTCCTTTAAAATTTAATGAGTATAGACAACTATGTTAGCTATTTGTAGCTATTAGATAGTTAGACATTAGCCAAAATTATGAGTACTTTTAGAACATTAAAGTATCTTTAACAAATTTACACATACCTCAAACGTGAATTTTGAATCCAGTGTTTTAAGGACTACAATCATCACAAATATGTGAGCTTACATGTTTTACAAATCGTACCAACTTTGCAATAACAACTTGTTAGCAACTTAAAGGGTCAACTCAAAATTCACATTTAAGGTATGACTGTGTAATTTAAGTTGTAAGTGATTTCAAGTAATGTTTACCAAAGATACAAACCCTATTAAAAAAACACCTTCCTGAGGGTATTATGAGGGGAGAAGCATTCCATGTTCACCCAAAAATTTACATTATGACTGAAGAGCAAAGGTGTTTGAGGAATGTTTTTTGTCAACACTCATTGTTTTTTTCATTCAATTTGGTGCCACTAGAGGTGCAGTAATTGATTCACTAATTTCCCATCTTTATCTATGAAACAATTTGATCCTTCAAGATCTGAATCCTGATAGGGTATCTTATAGGATGTAGGATAGTTTTCAAAGTTTTCAGCAAAACTCGTATTGAACAAACTTGCACATCCGAGTAAACAAACAAGTCTGGCATTGAGGACAAAAGAAGTGAGGAGCGATCCATAAGCATGTCTCAATCACACCATCTTCTTCAATCATGTTCACCATTTTATATAGACATTCCTTTGTCTTGACTTTTCAAGCGACATAGGAAATAAGTACAAACTCTCAGATGTGAGCAACACACACACTCACGCTCTTAATAAACTCTAAACAAGTCTTAGTTTCTCCTGCTTCCACCCACTGTCAGATCACTGGCTATAGTTTCTTCTTTGAGTTTATATCCTTGAAACAACTGCACAATTTCACACTAAATTAGTATCATTTCAAAGCCTCTACTTCAGCCTGGCTGAGCTCATAGTTATGTCACTATACAGTAGGCTATGCACCTCTTATTTTTCAAGGTGACAGATATGATGGTGGTTACAAGTAGGATAGAGTGAGATGTAGACAAAGATCACACCAATGCTCTTTCTGAGTGATTTCTGAGAGGTATTGCAATCAACCAGCCCCTTAGTCTAATGTTTATAATTTCTTTTAAATGAGGTAAATGACAACGCATCAAAAACATTCAAATGCTCTGACGTCTTCTCCTCCAGAGTCAATAGCTAGCTGTCAATTCAAAGAAAGTTAACGGGGTCCAACATTGCAAAACAATGGGTGGGTGAGTTAGTGTTGTAGTCAAGACCAGCTCATTCGAGTTAAGAGTCAAAACTGAGACCAGAAGAGAGTCTCTGCCTTGCCTCAGACTCGTCCCAAACTCAAACATATTTTGGTCTAAGTCTCGACCAGGACAGGAATGAGCTGGTCTAGCCTACAACACAGGGTTAGGTAAATGACAGCAAAAGTTTCATTTTTGGGTGAACTGTCCCTTTAATGCCCTAAATCCCACCAGTTAGATCACTCAGTGGAATCAAGCTGAGCAAACATCCTTCCAACGATGGTAGTCAGGTTCATTTTTCTACTCATTCAACTATGTACCAATCATCATGAAATGAAGTTAGAAAGACAGACATGCAAGGCACAATGCAGTGACTCAATCATGGTATTCATGCCGTAATTTCCTTTGACACTGATCACAAAGACACATGACTCCGCCTGGCACTGATCTTGTTGTGGCAATTCAACTGTATACAGAGCAAAACTGACTGAAACAGATGCACATCTAAGTGCTTGATAAAAAGTTAATCAGTAGAGGACAATGTAAGCACCGGCAAGATTGAGGCCCTGCCAGCTGTTCATCTCCCAACAATGAAGTCTCCAGAGCTGGGCACTCAGTGGGGGAGCAGGGCATCAGACGCCAACTGGAGAGCACGGGACAGACTTCAGCTCTATGAATCATAAATGCACGTCAGTGCTGTGGCAAACTTGTTTGCTGAGGGAAATCAAAACACTTATTTGAATACACCTCCTCCCACATAGGAAACAGTGGCAGGAATAGATTTCCATTCAAATTTAGCCATGCACAAATGATTAGATACATTTAAAAAAAAAAAATTTAAAAAAAGAATTTAAACCAATTCTTACAGAAGGTGTTTTTTTTTAATGACTTCACATAGGTGCCATAAATGCAATCCAATAACTGACCTTGATTATGGTCTCGTTCAAAAGTTTGGGATCATAAGATATTTAAAACTTTTATACAGCAAGGATTTATTAAATTGATCAAAAGTGACAGTAGCCTGGTTAAAACCAGACCATTCTCAGTTGTAACTGAGTTATGGTCTGGCAAAGCGTCATAGACAAATCATTTCCAGAGGGGCGTCACCAACGGACGTTGCGGATGGACCTAAAATCAATCAGAGCGATGAAGGAGATGATGTATGCAGAGCGGCGGAATATACAATAAAGAATATTGTTCTTTGCTCGGTTTTAACAAAAAGGAAACGTTCAAATTAGAAATAAGCTGATTCGAATGAGTGATGTTCGACGGCGGCATCCATCTTTGTAATGTAGGCTACAAAATCTGCCTCAAAATCCCAACGCTGTCGTCATCGTGTAAAGCCCGCCCCAACGTTTCTGATTGGTGCCTCGATTTCGACGGACTGGAAATGGGCTTGAATGAGCTCTTTGCTAGACTAACTTTCAGAGCAAATCTAAATTTGCCGGAAGTTGTCTGGGTTTTCCCAGGCTAGAGTGACAGATAAAGGCATGTACCCTGGAAAAAATACACAGTATCCACAAAAATGTTAAGCGGCACAACTGTTTCTTGAGCACCAAAATCAGCATTAGAATGATTTCTGAAGGATCATGTGACACTGAAGACTGGGGTAACGATGCTTAAAATTAAGCTTTGCCATGACAGGAATGAATTACATTTTAAAATTTATTAAAATAGAAAATAGTTCTTTTAAATTATAATACTTCACAATAATACTGTTTCTACTGAATTTGTGATCAAATAAATACTGCCTTGGTGAGTATCAAAAACATTTAAAATTGTACCGACCCCGAACGTTTTATCGACAGTGTATGTTAAATAAAATGTGTTAGCAATTGTTCATTTAATTTTATAAGATACTCCTGACAAAACACAATCTGCACCTTTAAATGCACAAACAACCAATCAACAAACAACTATGTACTGCAAGTTTCATAACTAATTGTAAACTATGGTTTGATTCAATAAAAATAAAAAAACTCATTAATTTTGTAATCAGACTGAGCAGTCTGATTCTCTGTGTGAATATTCAGTAGCACGTGAAAGAACAGAACCGTACTTGATTCAGAAATGATAACAGATCTCCAAGTATTAATGACCTCCTTACTTTAAACACACCTCACACCATACCACCCATATTCCTGTTGAATATCAAACAGTCAGACTGATATGGAAGATGTTTTTCGATTAGCCGTTTCTCTTTTTGAGAACTGGAGTGTTCTGTATCTCTAGGAGGAGGGTACAATTCAACTAGAGAAAGCTCAAGGCTGGCCTTGCAGCAGAGACGCATCTGTGGTGCACTACATAGATGAAAACAGCATGTTTACACAATATTCTCCCTTCTCATTTCCCTGCAGGAGGAGATGCATGGATACTTGACTCTTGAGCTGGGAGAGAAAAATAAGCACCCTTTAATTCACAGTCAATGACGAGCGTGAATAGACTACGAGCATAAAAACACAACTAAATGCTTCCTCTTATTCAAATGCATTGAAACTAATTAATACTCAGGATGCTAAATGAACAGGTGATCATGCTCCCAAGAGCTTGTTTTCCATCAATCACTTTGCGTCCATTTCGAGGGTGAGAATCTATATAACTGTAAAGTAGCACGTGGGTGTAAATAAGTTGGTGGAGAATGCAGGCTTTTGTGTATGTGTGCTTTGAGGAGGTGTGAGTCCCCCAGCCCAGGTCAACAGGCAAACAGCCAATAATTTACCCACCGACATCATATTTCAATCTGTCTACCGCCTCTATCCACTGATTATGCCGTCAATACTCCGTGGATAAGAGGAGCTGACAATTGACCAAGTCGGATCGATATGGGCTAATAAGCATTTCATGGAGGAGAGAGAGAGAAATAGAGCGAAGGAGCGTGGCCCAACTGGAGAGACAAGTTTGATCCAATTCAGTTGTTCTGCATCTTGTGGTGTAAGTGTGATGATTGGGGCTGTTATTGTCGGTTTAATGCTAGGCAATCAAGCTATAGTGGTCTAGATATCAACAAACAACAACAAATTGTCCCTTTTCTTCTGATACCCTCTTCTCTGACTCCGCCTGCCCTCGAGGGAACAATGCCTGAACAATCGAGCCAGGAGCAATGCTTTCAGAACCAGAGGAGGGAGAATTGATAGCCACAAATGAGAATAGAAAGCTTTTTGTTTAGCATCTTCGCTTTTTTTTTTCTTCTATCATTTGTGTACAAATGTTTTGCCTCGCTTTTCTTTCTCCTCCCCATGATACCCAGGGTAGGAACCCGGCGGTCCAACTCCTGAGATAATAACACAGCAAGGTGTCGATGGAACGGTGTGATTTGACTTTGCGCAAATCACCATGTTTTTTTGTGCTGGTGTCATTTTCTTTTGCTCAAATTACCTTTTCCGCTGCCCCATAGAGCACACAATTGGAGGTGCTCTATGGATACTGATTGAGGCCTTTTCTTGCTGTCGACACGCCGGCGTATCTCCACCACTGTTAAAGACATTGCTGTTATTACAGGCTATTGTGCCTTAGGTATAGGGAGAGGCATAAAGGGAGGAGAATATTGACTGCACGAGTGGAAATAGCTGGGTTTCCAGTCTGGGTTTTAGGCCAGGAAATGGGTGAGCTTTTTCAATGGGGAATTACAGGCAGTAGGTTCTAGAGTCGGAGTAACGTCTGTAGAGGAATAAACTGGTTAGAGAGGTGTGATTTCGGGTTGATTGTATAGTTTTGTGTTGTTTTTAAAACAACAAACAGCTACATGACATTGGTACATCAACAAAAGATCAATATCTGGTTTGAAATATGATTCAGAGAAACTTTGATGGTAAAGTCAGGGTTGGTGTCAAGAGGAATGTTGTTTGGGCAGCCCTTACCAGCCAACCATCTTTTCTAGACAAGTTCCATCAAAGGCACTGACCGCTGCCCTAGTCTGTTAAGTGGTTTTCATTGCTGCTTCAGATTCCTTTGCTATCACCAAGCAACTTCATGCTCATTTACATTTTTATAGATCTTCGGTGGGGACGGAGCGAGGACGTGACCAATTATCAGCCACTGCTGCATGTGACAACATCACTGTCTCCATCCCCACTGCCTCATCTTCTTCCCCGCTGAACATCCTCCACCCCTCAATGTCACTGTCAGAAGATGTGATGTAGTGGAGCCAATGCTGCAACACTAAAGAGGCACAAATTGAGGTTGCACAGCAGACTAAATAGTCATGGGGAAGAAACGTATTTGGAGGTAATTCATCTTCAAGTTCTGGAGGTTTCTTCTAGACACTGATATCATTGACGTCCAAAAATAAAGTCGGTCTTCGTTGGAATTTTCGGCCTTATTGTAGGGTTTTAACTGTTCCCGATTTCTATACATGGACAAAGTCCATCTAGGATTCCATTTCTAAGTACATTAGCATTGAGAATTGTCATGTCTACACAAATTAAATTCATTCATTCTACTATGAACCATCTGGTCTCTCTGGGGCCTCTACGGAAATTGCATTACTTATAAAAATGAAAATACAATAGTCTCAGAGCTGGCTCCACATGATGAGGGCTGTTAGCATTACTTTCTGTAGTATCACAATTTTAAGCCCTTTAGGATCACTACAGGTAAACGGATAATCTGTGAAATCCAGCCATTATCATTACACTAACACTTGTTCATTATCTTTATTGCATATAGTCTGTGCAGACTGTGTTGGAGTTCAGTAAAAGGGCATTATATGAAACATACACCCATGTCTAGCTGTGGCTGTGTACCCATTATAACATTTATACTATGCTCTACAAGTATGCACTTGACAAAGTCTGCACTTTAGAGTGTGTAGTAATACATGTTAGTCTAAGACGCAATGCCTTTATGTATCATAAATCCATTTATTCACTCTCATGTAATTCCAAATTTGAAAGACTTCCGTACAGCACAAAATACATTTGGTTTTCAAATACAAATTCCAAATTTAGAATTTTCCTCAATTTTTTCCATTCAAAAAAAAAAACTTGACCCCAATGATTTTAATTTAATCCACACACAAAAAAATAATAAGAAATTTCTAACGACCTTTCTCTTTAAAGTCATTATAACCCAAGGTATAACTTCATTATAACTATAACTTAGGTTCTCATGTACTACTTTGGCAGCTTCAGCTTGGCATTTTGTATCACTTTTCTTCTTCTGAAAAAAAAAATGAGAATGGTCATAAAATCCTTCTTTTCTGTGGGAAATATTTGGCTATAAAGTATACCCAGACACACATTTTTTGAATCCAGGAATCTACGTTTTCAATGTGCTACGAATTGCACAACAATAATTCCCATCTCGCATACTATTAAAAAGGACATAGAGTGCTCTGCCGCCCACTCTCCATGAAAGGAATGATTGACAGCTGATTCCTCTGCTGCAGAAGAGTAGGGCTGCTGACACAGCGATGCATTTCATTAAACTCAGCTCTGTTATCATGAAAAGTAATTTACCTAACATCTGCTCTGCCATCCTATAGTCTGTCAAAAGACCTGATGTGAGTGAGAAAGGAGAGCTGAGGGAAGCAAAGCAGCGAAGAGGGGGGGGGGGGGAATGAGACACCCTGACATTTGAATAAGACATTCTTCCTGCACCAGAATAACAATAAGAAGTGATTATAGACTATTACATCTGAGGGGAACACAACCTTTGGCCTAAACTGTCCGGCAGAGAAGACAAGGCAAATAGAGCCGGACATGGAAATCAGTGTGATTATGTCAGGAAAAAAAAAAAAAAATCTGCCATTCAAAATCCACTTTAAAGCTGAAAATTAATAACGTTTCAGGACTTTGAAAGAATTAAAAGCAATGAAATATGTTGTAAAATTAATTATTACTATTTCTAGGTCACTAACGAAACAAGTAAATCTGTTACATTGATCATGTGACTCTTTACACAGATGGTCATATAGCCTTCAATTGAAGCACAAGATCTTTGGATCATCTCAAATCATGCTGGAGAACATCAGGTTTTATACAAACTGCTGCCATTTATCTATCCTTTATTTCTTTGTTAAATTATTTACTGTTTGGCCTTCAACTTCATGCCTGTGCAAAGCTGTGGTTCAGATTTTTCTTGGCGTCAAAGCCACAGTGTTTGAGACCGAACAATATACATAAAATCATTTAATCAACAGCACCAAAAAAACCTAACAATTTCAACTCTGCCATGATATTAAATCACCTTAATCCTCTCGCTGATATGCCTGAATATTCACCAGCCCGGCAGAAGAGCAGACAGAGGCATAAATGGATGTTTAATTGGGCTTAATTTGTCCTGATTTCCACTCATTACAGTGCTGCGTCTGTCAGTTAGGAGCTGCAGTAGAGGTGAAGGGTCAGGAAGAGACAGTGTCACTTGGTGTGGTTTTAAATGCAGAACACTTCTCTAAAAGACAGCCTGACTATCACAATCCATGACACCTGCTGCCCAAGACCTTGAGATCGCCTCTATTATCCAGCTCAAATACACTCCTTCAGTCGCTTTCTTTTTTTCCCCACAAAAAGCAATAGAAAAGAAAACACTCAAACAGAACCACTGTACACACACATTATTCTGATTTAAAATAAAATAAGCACATAAACATTTACACATAGTTATATTATGTCTCATAGGGACATCATGTGTGTTTTTAGGTGTGTGTGTGTGTGTGTGTGTGTGTGTGTGTGTGTGTGTGTGTGTGTGTGTGTGTGTGTGTGTGTGTGCGTTTATATTAGTGTGTTTTAGCGAACCACCGGTAACAGTCCTGGTCCAATTGGTACCCTAGTTGAGAAAAAAAATAAAAAAATAATAATAATTAAATAAACCGGTTTAAACCTATCATTCTGGGTTTTTTTCATTTTCTTTATTTAGACACAGTTAGGGATCAGATCAGAACAGACGTGTACAAGCAGAAGCCAATTCAATGTGCCCCCCAACCAAATGTATATCAAAGGAAAAAATATTATAAATGAAAAAAAAATATATATATATATATATATATATTTAAATTTAAGAAATATAAAAATACACAAAAAATAAACAAACTAAATTAAAATAATTCTACTTTGCATGACTGTATGGGTACTCCGTGACTTTACCCAGGCCACATGAAGAATTACCAGCAGATTATCAGGTAGTTGAGGATCAGGCCTTCTTCAAAGATGACAGGATGATCCCTCAGTATGACACAAAGCTCAGGTGGTCTGTGTTCAGGTGAGCAAGATGATCTAAAGGGACAGCTGATCAAAGCTCAAAGCCTAATCTCAAGAGGCCAAAGAGCAGCCGTGTCTTCACGAGACTACTCAGCAACGCCTCACTACGCAGACACTACTGCCTGGGTCACTCAACAAAATGAACTCCGCTTAGCACTAAGGACAGACAAATCCTATTTTTTGAGGTAAGTCGAGTCCCTTGATGAAGATCAGCCCAATGGATCTCAGTCTAAGATGTCTATGAGATCATCTGCCTTGTTTAAATCTGCACTCTAAGTCCAACCAGATTCCCCCCACAAGCCTCTTACACACCTGTGCATCATCCACACATCCATTTAAACCATTCTGCTGTTGTAATACTGATCCAACCTGAAGGTTAATGACTTCAATAAGAGTTGGGCCATTGCAGAGAATCTCCAAACTTCAGTTCCCACAAGTCAATGGTACAACATGGGACCCCTGTGGAAGAAAGTGTCCACTTCATGCAAAAACAAACATATCGCTTCTCTCACACCCTGAGAGCAATGTTTTCCCCACTCAACCTCTTTCTCTCCGAGACAGTTTCTCCGCTCTCTCTCAATTTCTCTCTGTCTCCCTGATGACAGCAGTCTGATCATTCACCCTCTTGTTGAACTGCTCTTGGGTGCTGGGCTGGTTTTATAGCAGTCATGGTTGAAAGGCTTTTATACACTGAGTGAGATAGCACTAAGGTGCAGTCATAAGGGGCTTAGTAGAGCAAGTGAGATGTGTCCATCAACAAAACCTGAATCAAACCCACACACACGGACACTTATGCACTTGTTTGGTCCTCTTCTATACAAACTATGAGTGTCCAAAAATATTCTTGCAAAAACCTTTTGAAGGATTCCTGTAAACAAAGCAAAATCACAGAGAGCTCTCAGCATCATGAGGATATAAAAACAAATAAAGCATCCCAGCTCAAACACACCAGACTGTGTGTGTGTGTGTACGTGTGTGTGTGTGTGTGTGTGTACGTGTGTGTGTGTGTGTACGTACGTGTGTGTGTGTGTGTGTGTGTACGTGTGTGTGTACGTGCGTGTGTGTGTGTGTGTGTGTGTGTGTGTGTGTACGTGTGTGTGTGTGTGTGTGTACGTGTGTGTGTGTGTGTGTGTGTGTGTGTTTGTGTGTGTGTGTGTGTGTGTGTGTGTGTGTGTGTGTGTGTGTGTAAAGAGTCCATTTGCTTATGTCACACAGCTCTTAGTGTTATTCTCAGATGACACACTCACTGACTAGGAGTATACTAATAGAGAGGGATATTATGAATAACATCTTTTAAAGTCTATGTGAATTGTCATTTACAACCAGGATATTGAAACAGGATATTCAGCAAGAAAAAAACAAGTTTTTTTCCAATGGGATTTGACTGGATCATGGAAAGTGGACATTACATGCAAGAATGGAGACAGTCAGAGAGTGTTTGCAAATGCAATGCCTATAACAGCTATTTCGCTGTTGATTAACATTATCCAGTGTTGTTATTGTTAACTTAAAGTATTAAAAATAATCTGTGCAAACTGAAATGATAAAATATAAAAAGCTGAAATAAAATATAAATATTAGATGAAAAACTGGAGTTTAAACTAAAGTACTAAAATTACTAAAACTAAAAATTAAAAAAACAATAACAATTGAAAGCTATATAAAAATATTTTTTTAAATGGCAAAAGGACATAAAAATATTAAAACTTAAACTAAAATGAAAACTGCAAACGTAAAAATAAAAGCTAATTCAAAATATTAATGATAAATATAATACTTATTTTATACACCTTATTTTACAAAGTGGAAGTAAGCAATTTACTGTGAAAGTGTGAGACTCCAATTCATTATAGCTGCTATAAGTATAAATAAATAAAAATAACAAAATAAAACAGTAAAACTATTCGCACTACAAACCAGTGTGTTTATGATTATGAAAATACCAGCTGTTTTGTACAGCTCAAAATAATTGGAAGCAAATGACATTCAAAATTATGTGGATACTATAAATAATACTAAAACAACACTTATCCAACAGCTCACACTGTAATGTCAGCGGAAAGTCATTTCAGAAGAAGTGCAAGTTTTTATATTTTAATTAATTAAAGATTAGACACACAAATGTGTTTTTCTTTGCACCCTAAAGCTAGAAATGTGAATCAAGCGAAAAGCAAATTGGTTAGAATGCAGTTGATGATATCAAAGTTTTCTGTGAATCCAGAAGCAGAGAAATGTTGGAGAGGGGTGAGGGAAGATACACTTATATTCTGGGATTGTCCGAAAATACTTGTATTTTAGCAAGGGGTTAAGGATGATATTATTAAACTTTTGCATGTAGACTCGCCTTTACTCCCCTTTATTTTTTTCTTGAAGCGATACCCTAGTGATACCCCATACCCTGTGTAGCCAAAACGGAGATATTTTCTGCATGTACTCCTATTAACTGCACGAAAAACCATAACAATTAACTGGATGCAACTACACCAACTCAAAGTGGGTCAATGGATAGAAAAACTTACATCTATCTATAAAATTGAACACATGACTGCCCAACTCCAATTGAAACTGGACATTTTTGTGCAGAGGTGGACTCCTGTTTTATGTATCTTGGTGCATTGAAAATTAAAGGAGCCGTGTGTAGGATTGTGGCCAAAACTGGTACTGCAATCACTTTAAAAATACGTAGAGCGGTGTATCCCCTCCCCCTCCCCCCTGACTCAAGGTTGCCAGATAAGCTCCAGGATTCAGCAGAAACGTAGGCTGCCTCAATGAGCTTCCAATGGCAAGTGACGACGAGATGTACACAGTAAGTTTTTTTCTGTTAATTATGTTTATGCTTCATGAGGGATATTTTGATAAGTAATTATGTATTTTAAAAATGTACTCATTGTCATTAGTTAAATATAATCGTAAAGATTTATGGTCGTATATGACAGTATAATCATAAAGATGTATGCTCGTATGTGACAGTATAATCGTAAAGATGTATGCTCGTATGTGACAGACAGAACGGTAGCTGTTAGTCTAACTTGTAACGTTATTTATCTGTCATTAATGTACGGTAAGCAAGTTTTTGTCATAAGTAGGCTAACAAATAACCAAAACATTTGCCACAGCAATTGTAACGCGGGACAAATTCAATATCACCAATGGCTATCACAGTGTTGTTTTCAGTCCCATCATAAAATATTGTTAGAGTAACTAAATTTCAGACCTGCCGACTCTCAAGCATTGGCCGTGAGACACCCGCATTTGAGTGGTTTCACACGCTCACACGCCACCCCCCCGATTTCTCACACTGAAATGTCAACCCGGTCGGTCAAATGCCTGAAAGATGAGTTTATCTATAGATTTAAAAGTTGAGCCACTCGTGATCGACTAGTTATGCCACAAATGAGTTAAAATGTCCCGGAATCTAGAGCAAGCGCATGTGCGGATACAGAGAATCCGCGTGGCGCGTGCGCGCACGGCAGAGATGCAAAGCGAGCGAGAGCCCCTGTTGGAGAATGCCATCGTCCACGATATATGTGAAGAACGAATGACAAATAATTTTTTTCTGAGGTAAAGTTAGGCTTCTGTCTCAATTACGTTTCAAAGTGCCATAATGGGCGTGCTAATGTTGTTTTCGTCTGCGTCTCAGCATAAGGACAGAGAAACGGGCTCCTATAATGCATTGCTAATGTCAGTATATGTCCATGTGAGCTAACGTTACGTTACTTTGCACGAACATGATAACTTTGTTCGACTGTCATGAATATATGAAATGTCCATTGACATCAAGTTCAAGTTAGCCAAGCATAGATGAATCTTACCTGTCCAGGAGAAAATTAGCTACATTGGCGTCTGTGTTCAAATTCTTCTCCGTTTTCACCCGTCTCCATCTTTCAAAAGCATCTCCGATACAAATTCTGGTTTTATGTCGGACTTTGTCACGATGAATTTCTGAATTATAACGAGGTCTTTTTGATTTAGTAACGTAAGACATTTTTATCCGACTAGAGTTAGGGTAGATTACCCGGATCCTGAAACACTACTGACTTTGTGATTGGTAGATAGGTGGAGGGTGGCGCATCAGACCAAAACACAACATGACAACATCAACATCAGTTGAGGGCTGCAAGTCCACTTTTTAAATGACAATATCCTAGCCATACTGTTGTCAGAGATATACGTATTTGAAATGAACATGATTTCTTAATGTCTAGTGACACATAAGGCCCTTTTTATGATTAATGGAAATACATTTCTTACATACAACTCCTTTAACTTTGACTCATTCCCCATTGTAAAAAAAATGTAAGCATCTTTTGCACCATCCTGCATCCTACTGGGCCACTACTATTGTCAAGGACTGTTTAGTTCGTTCATTTTTTTCTAACTTGTTTCCATGTATAAAAATAAAATTCCAAAAAAGAAAAAAAGCAAATTGGGGTCAATTTTGATTTTATGTTGACTTTAAATGTAGCCTAATTTACGGACAGTGTGTTGAAATGCTAGTGGGATCAGTAACGCTTCTAATTGCAATAATATTCAATTCAACATCATATATACAGTATGTGCATCAGTATTGAATATTTTTAACTGTAAAATCTGAAATCTGAAAAGAATGATTCTTTTCTAACAGTGTTTCCTCCCGTGGGAGCAGTAGGGGTATATTTATTTGTGTGTGTGTGTGCCTAAAAACATGAGAGCTGATGAGAAAGTGTGAAAAGGAGCCCCAATTATTAGTGCTCTGAGGTTAGCCTTTAATAACATACAGGGATGTAAACACATCATTAACACAGTAATGAGAGGAGTGGGTTTCAGGGGAAGAAGAAGGGGAGGGAGCGAGAGAATCCGAGTAGATGGGCAGGAGGGCACGGGGCCTCGGGAGGGTAAAGAGATAGTTTGGGGGTATTGCACCTCACCTCTAGCTGCAGTTACAGAGTCATTAGAACCACAGAGAGGGCGTGTGGAGAGCAACCCGATGACACGCTACCAGGCTGCAGAAGCACATGGCGCCCTGCAGAATGAGGGAGTAACTTTATACACACACACACACACAATATTCTCGCCTGGATATTATCTTCCAATGCCTCTAGCGGGCCGGGCACACAGATAAATCACACTATTCAACTGCGAAACTGTAGGCAGATGCAAGAAATGTGTGGCACAGAAAAAAGCCCACTGAGTATGCGTGTGCCTGGTCATACAAAAAGGCCACTAAATGGAAGAAAAATATATTTGCCCCTCTGACTCACTGTAACCTTTTTTGTTCTTGTGCCACAAGGAAGGCTAGCCAGAACTGGTCAATTACAGCCAAATGAATAGAAGCGTGGTTGTTTCAAATAGATGTGGGTCCAAGGGGCCGACCCAGGCTTTGGCAGAGGGCATCAACAGAATAGTTGGGGTCCCTCGCTTTGCCCCGGCTCATTTTGTACAGAGAAAGAACCGTTTTGAGGCTACAGAAAGATATGAGTCCATACAAACGCAAGAGTTCGCAGCTGTCAAAGCAGCCCAATCAGAGCTGGAGATAGAGGTTGTGATGCGAGGACGGTCTGGGTCACGCTCACACAGAATACACTGAAAAAACATTTCAGCTCTGCATTGTACAATCTCAAATAGGCTGACAACAGGCTGCAATAGTAGTGGACACGCATATTCCACCGATGGACACATACGCACACACACAGAGACAGAGGACAAATTAACACCCCTGTGAACTCTATAAAGTATTACGCTAGGCTTGATCTCTGATGTTAGAACTATCGTTCTTCAATTGTGGAAGCGAGAAGTATTTACCTTTGAGAGCAAGTGACCCATGTTACCCATGTCGCCCTTCAACCCGGATGCTTTGATCAGAATATCCGAGTGTAGCAGGAAGTTCAATCACATGACAAATGGTTGCCATTTTAATCTTTTTGTATTTTTTATTAATAAAGACCAGAAGGATTAAGCGGCAGTGACAACCCCCAGCAGAATCCTCTCCATGATACTTAATGCCTGATCAAAAAAACATCAAAAGAGTTTTTTCTAACCCCATAGCCCTATATTAAGCTAGTAGGCTAAGCCGTTAGCTTGCTACAAACAACAAACTGAAAGGACAAAAAAGGGAAATATGTACTGTTGGGAATTCTATTTCACTATTTTTAGCTTTGGAAAACTAATGTGCAAAATATGTAGAGTTACGCAGATGTAAAAATTCTGGACCATACACAAAAGCCATTTTTGTGTGCGTGCGTGCGTGCGTGTGTGTGTTATGACCGGTAAGCAATAAATGGCAGACAATATAAATACAATGTACAGTAAAAAATAATAGATATTAATTTTGCTAAAAATTTAATTGAACTGTTAATAAATTATTAGTGTTATAAGTAAGATTAAAACGTACAGAGACTGGGAAACTAATACAAAATTTAAAACAGGGGAAATGTAAAATGCAAATAGCAAAGGTATGTAAAATGTAAAAAGGGAAAAGTGAGCATGAACTATTAAATACTCAATATTGGCTGATATATATTCAATATATTAGAGAACTCGTCTAATATGACGAATGGAATAACAAATGATTCCAATATACTGTGCATTCCTAGTAATATGGAATTTAAAAGACTTTAACATATTTTCGTGATTTAATACAAAGTACACAAATACAATACACAAAAAAGTCTATTATTTCTAATCAGGCACTGAACAGAGTACATAGAATTAGTCTCAACCAATAGAAGTGCGTGAAACAGTGCTCATAGTGGTGCTAATGAAGTATATTCTCACTGATTCTATTGTATCACTTATTTGTATTTGGCTGACATGAACATTGGTAAGATGCTAAGATCAGTCTGAGGGGGTCTGTGTCCTATGGTGTCTATTGTCTAGCATTGGAAGCGGAGACAATACACTCCTTTGAGCTGACAAATACAGCCAGACAGTGGAAGGTTGTGTGTGGAGTGGGAGAAAAGGCCTTGTCAGCATGTCTGAATAACAATAAGGGTGTATGACACAGGATGTGCTCAGAGGACAGGCAGGAAGTGTCCTTTTGACGACTGGGTAACCGTAATCGCTGAGAGAAAACAGCAAAACACATTCAGACATAAAGATAAACATTTCATGGAAGCGTAAACTTGTTTTCTGAGGCGTAGGCTACATTTTGTTAATGCACAGGTGAGAATATAAAGCTGAGATATGAGAATGAGTAGCAATCATTTAGAGAGAAGTGGGAACCTGTTTTCATGTTGTATTGTGTGGGAAATTGTCAGTGTCCGCATTGAGGCGGTGAATTTAGAAAAGACCCAATTAAAATGTGAAGTGTGTCACTTTTTTTCTTGTCAAAACACTTTTTCCTATCACAGTGTATTGTGTCGAGAGAAAACTAGAAGTAAGGCATTCATACAGTAGATTGAATTACTGAACACTGTAAACACTTTTAAAAAACTGCTGTTTGTTGGACCTATCTTTCAGAAACCAGAAGTGGTGTGCGTTTGCAACATGCATCCATGAAACCAAATTAAAAACAATCAACATTTATGAAAATAAGTTTTGTACATTGGTGTTTCACAAATCTTGGTGTCCCCTGGCTAAGGCCCAGTACCACTGGTTATCACTACGTATGAAAATGACAAATAATTAAGCAAGACATTATAAGAAATCACTGATTGGTAATTTAGGATTACAGAGATTACGAACCACTAGCATTTTCCACATTGAAGACGTCACCACTAGCTTTGTTATTAAAGTATCAGGGCTAGATATACACTAGAAATGGAAACTAATGGAAAAAAATAAGCTAATGCAATTTACATAAGAATGCGCCCAGAGACGACTGAAACACATACAGAGAGCATCAGCTTTAGACGCAAGACAACGCCGAAAACTGTGAGTGTGTGTTAGAAATCAGGAATGGTGAGAGAACATTGTGCTTAGGTTTTGGGGCTCCAGCCAACTAAGTTTAAATCCTGTCTAGCAAGTGCACTTCCCATAATGTTTACACACTAGCTCAGAAGGTGGAGAGTATTCGACCACACGAGCATCTACACTACGAAAGTAATCTGCTAGAATTAGTTTTCGACTACCTCTGGAAGTGGTCAAAAGTGGACAAGCTCAAAACATTTTAGACTCTGTTTACACCTGTATTTAGCGTTGTCCACTTGTGATCCGATCAACTGGAACGCATCTTAAAACGCATCATAATACCAGGTGTAAACAGGGACTAAGATTTTGTAAGAAGGGACCAAATCAGCATTTTAGACTGATTTCTGAAGGATCATGTGACACTGAAGCCTGAAGTAATGGCTGCTGATAATTCAGTTTTGTCATAAGAGGAATACTAAAACAAATTAAAAATATAATTCAATTATAATTAAAATACATTTTTTAACTATAATGATATTTCACATATTTCACATTACTATATTACTGCATTTTTGACCAAATAAATGCAGCTTTGGTGAGGATTAAAGATTAAAGAGCCTAGTTTTAAAAACATTTATGTAGCCTATATTTAATATAATAAATGCCACACAGTCACTTTAATGTTACAGACACCAGCAGGATGTGATGTATGCTCTAACTTCTAGTAAATTAATGTTATATGGATATGGTTACCATGTTCATAAATAATGAATTGCCAATGTTCATTACCAAGTTCCATGGCACACATCTGAAAAAACATGGTATTATAATGGTACTGTACTATCAACAATTGCATTGAGACCACTGGCATTTGTATTTACAGTCTTAATGTGTCCTTTATGTACATTTATTATTTATATATACTGTGTTGATAGTTTAACGTCCCTTAAATCATGAATATGTATACAAAGTTTTCTCCAAAACTACATTTATTTATTTTTTCTTTGCCTTGCAAAGAAATGACAACAAACAGACATTGACTTGACATCTTAAATTAAACAGTTTAAAAATTGTTTTCAGATTTAAAAGAAAGTCAAAAAGCATTAATGTTTCATTGCACACTGACATGCTGATAATATACTAGTAATAATAATAATTCTGTCAGGTCCATTAAGTCAAGAACACATGACAATAAAAATTAGTTAGTTAGGAAATTTGTATTGAATAAATTGCAATTCAAGTAAATTTTGAATCAAATTTTGGCGGTATGGCTCTGTTCAGGGAGTCAGAGCCATTAGCATTAGGGGAGTCACAGCAGCAGCATTAGGGAACACTCACACATTTTAGGACTGGGAGAGCTGAACTATTCCCCCATGAACAGAGCAGCAATGATGACAGAATAGCAAATGTCACGTTACACACGTCAAGGAGGAGCTGGGGAGGTGGCGGGTTGCAGAGAAGCGAGCAGAAAGCAGTTAGGAGCGAACTGAATCAGGTTAAAATAGGGGACCTTGATTTGAGCGTAGCCATTAGCAACGAGGGGAGTTGAACAGCTGATGCGCTGATGCAGCTCAGCTGGGCAGATCTGCTGAAGAGACCGTGCTGTTGGCCAATAGCGTTAGCAGCTCTTGACTACTTGGCCTGCCAGAACTGATGCTGACGCTCAATTAATAATAATATGTTTTATTTATATAGCGCCTTTCCAGAGCTCAAGGACGCTTTACAATAAACAAGCAACAATAAAGGCAATGGACAAACACAGCAGACAAAACAACAGTAGGTAGATGAGAATGTAAGTACAGAAAATGAGAAATTAGGTAGATGGGACGGCACACAGCAGAGTACATTCAGATATAAAAAATGCAGTACAACTTAAGAATTATTACATTCTGAAAATAAATGAGTTTTGAGCATGGATTTGAATTCAGAAATAGTGTTAACAGAACAGTGATCGGGGGAGAGAGTTCCACATTTTGGGCGCAACAACACTGAATGATCTGTAGATTATTAAATTCTGTAATTGAAATTTCATTGTCAGATTGATGAATCAAGATTGATCACCCTTAGCAGGTATTAATGTATATAATTATTGATTTAATTGATTTTTGTTTTAAGAGCAGGTGCTGTGTACAGTGTCATTCATTACACCATTATTGCGTTGTCTTTTTGCCGTCTTTTCTCCTGATATAATAATTCACTTGCTCTAGGCTGAGGTTGCATTAGTAGAGTCAAATTAATAAAATAATGTAACAGTGAGGAAATCTGGAAATACTTAACAAATTTAAAAGCCTCCCCCGCTAACATCTCTCTAAACGACGCTGACAAAGGTGTAAAAATAGCTGGCTGTCACTGGAAACAAAGCATTTCATCAGTGGGGTTGCTTTAGACAAGACCCATGGGTAAAACCTACAATAAGCAGCTAATCTCCTAATCCACCCAAATTATGCCCAACGCCTTTCAATGATGATTGCACAGGAGGAGGGGATTATAATATCCTGATGAGTTTTGACCAGCCCATACGAAAAATAAGTTTATTCAAGTGTGCTACAAGTATACTTCTTTTAAACTAAAAAATAAGAAAGTATACTTTCAGTCTATTTTTTATGTACTTCTCAGAAATATACTTCATGTACTTCTCAGAAATATACTTCAAATTGCACTTAAGTATACTTGACTTATCCTGACAGAAAAGTCTAAGTATATTTGGCCTATACTTGTTGATCGAGATATACTTAAAAGTATAATTAAGTATTCTAAGTATTCTTGGCTTGTACTTGTGTTTACTATTTCGATTCAGTAGCTTATTAAATACTTTTTTAAAACATAATATTACACACTGTCTTATAAACTAACATGTTCAAGTTTATATAGTAACAAACTTTCAGATGAAATAGCTTATAAAGTAAATAAAATAAGCATGAAACTGAACCTGATCTTGTACACAGCGATAATAATTACCCTTACGAAAAATACGTTTATTCAAGTGTTCTATTAGTATACTTCTTTTCAACTAAAAATAAGAAAGCATACTTTCAGTCTACATTTTATATACTTCTCAAAAATATACTTAAAATTACACTTTAGTGTACTTGACTTATACTGAGAGAAAAGTCCAAGTATATTTGGCCTGTACTTGTACTCAATCTTTTGTATCGAGATATACTTAAAAGTATAATTAAGTATTCAAAGTATACTTGGCTTGTAGTTGTGTTGTTCTGAATCTGATCAAGGCGTAGTCTTTGACATAAATGAGATTTTCTCAACTTTTTTGTTTAAAATGTTGCCTTTCTTTGTGAAACTTACCAACACTCAAAAAGGATGCATGAAGCTAATAAAATGTTTTTAAAATTTAAGTACAGTTAAAGGTATTTTTTCAAGTATAAAAAAACATTTGAACAGTAGTATAGGCCTACTGCAAGTATAATATATAAATAGTAAACTATAAGTATAATGTTAAGTTCGCTTAAAATAAACTTGTAGTATAAAACTACTAAACTAGTAGTTTACTGAGTATACTTCAGTGTACTTTCATAAACTAAAATTGTTCTTCAAGTATTAAAATAGTAAACTACTAGTATACCCATAAGTTCAATTGCAGTACAAATAAGAAACGTAATTATGAACTAGTTGTGCACTTAAAGTTTACTACTGTTACACTTATAGTACACTTAAACATACTTTTATATACTAAAAGTGGGCCAATTTAGTCCCAAGCGGTATTAAAATTGTACACTTAAAAGTTAACTACTAGTATATATTGACATTAGTATACTTACTACATAATGTATACTTAAAAATATACTTGAACATTACTTAAGTATACTTCATAAAATGAACTTTTCGTAACGGAGGGATACAATATGTGAGTGTTGTAATTGCTCTTTGTATATGCAAGTGACTTTGCTCATCGATTGACAGAAACAAAAGTTGTCTTTGGCCAGTTCCTTAAAGGCAATCTAAACTTAAAAAAATGACACAAGGTTTATCACAAATATAACACTCAAACTACAATACCATCAAGGGAAAAATAGATAAAGATGAACAAAACACCATATACTATATTGCTCAGGTTATTGGCAAGCCACAATTATTAATTTCTCTAATATACACTGGCAAAGAGTTCCATTCTTTCAAAGCAGTACAGAAAAAGTGGACTAAGTACTTTTACAAATCAAAACAATACAGTCACCCCTAGTCATTCCTCTTGTACCTTCGAGTATTACTTCTTTGCATTATGAATTTGTCAAAAGGAGTGGTAGCAGTATAATTTAGAATCTTAAAAACAAGGCAAAGATTTGCATATTTAATTAAATTCTTCCAACTCAAAAGTCAATATTTATTTAAAATGAAAACAAGTATGGAAACTTCTGGGTTTTTGATCTAAGTTTATGTAGACTTTCAATTGACTTTATATGTGTTTTGTTGGCCTGTGACCAGCAGATCAGACAATACTGTATGTAAAATGTGGGATATTCATTGCATTCTTATACATCATAACAGACCCAAGATTCAATTAATTTCTAATAAATCCAAAATTACTTAAACTAAACCTAACTCATTGGAATATTTCTTCTTACATGTGCTTCAAAAGAAAGATTAGAGTGAATCCAGATACCCAGATATTTAAACTCCTTCGGTAACTTCGGTAAAATCGGTAACTTTTACCCAGATAACATAATAGTCACATGGTTATTTTTAAAAAACATCCCAATTCCTAACAGATTTAACATTAATCATAAGACATGACTGATATAACCATTTAGTAATATGACTCATTAATCTGGAGAGTTTGGAAGTGACATCCTCACCAAAGCAACCATGCACATACATCACAGCATCATCTACATTTAGCTGGAACTACTCAAATCATTGTACAAACTAATTTACAATGGTACAAGTATAGATCCTTGTGGAACACCCATAGTAGTATCAGAAACAGAGGAATTGTGATCATTAATTTTACATATAGTGTTACATACTTCATCCATTAAAGAGCACTAGTTGAAAAATTAAAAGAACATAATTTTTTAATGCATGGTTTAATAGTACTGCATGGTTTACCGTATCAAAAGCCTTTATCAAATCAAGAAAAATGGCCCCTTCCAAAAGAGTACTTTCAAAGTGTGTATGAATGACAAAAACAAAAAAAAATTAAAATGCCAATGACAAGGACTGTATTTTCTGCATTGTACACCCTTTATTTAAAAAAGTTATAAAATCACAATTTTGACTTTAAACTGCTAGATTACCAAGACTAACATGACCCACACACGATTAAGAAATATAATAATTTCTCCTGATTTACCAGTCAATATATGCAATAGGCGCAGTGGTGAGTGCCGCACACACATATAATCAAACATACACACACCACTGTAATTAGCAAACCTCCTGACTTCCTTAACCTGCTGCTGTAACAACAGCCTACCTATTGAAGTCCTGCTCCAGAGAAGTCCTCTCCTCCCTAGTCACAGCGTACAGGGAGGGGAAGCACCTGTCTGCTGAAAGCTGGGCAACCCTAATGGGACTACCAGGAGAGGCAGCTTCTGGTCGAATATTAACCCCCTACTGAGGAACGTCTGTCTAGACACACCTAACACTAGACAGCTAACTTTATGTGACTTTAATGTGAAAGAAAAGTACAAGGTTTCTGTGCCAATCTGTAGTAGCAGATTCTTATTTGATATTAAAAGAACATAAATCCATGATAACAGTTAACCAAGTTAAATGCTCTTTTTTTTTTGCTAAAAAAAAACTCACAGCAGAAAATGTTTAACTGAGCAGATTATTTCACCCTAAATATAAAAGTAGTCTCTGAAAAGCACAAGCAATAGCATTTGTTTTTAAGCACAACAGCTTGTAAAAGACGCTCAGGACTCTGTGAGTTCTATTCAACACTGAGTCCTCTTACACTACTGACACACACAAACACATTTGTGTTCATTCAGTTGTTATCTAATTGACTGTACTTAGACCTAACAAAGACACCAGCTGGTGTGGGCTGGTGCAGCAGGCAGGTGTCTAACACCCTCTAACACTCAGGTTCACTCACACACATTAGTGGGACGCAGCAGGCAAGGTGGGGTATTACATTAATGACATACCTTTCAGAGGGTGAATTCTCTGGTAGTCTAAAAAATGTAGTTACCAACTAAATTCAAGAAAATGTATAAGTCGAACAAAGTCAGTCTGGTATGTCTTTAAGGTTGACTTCTACATTGTGACGACTCACCATGGTCAGTTAAAGGTGTGATTGGTGATTACCTACAGAATTATTTTTTGCTATACTGGTTAAAAGTCTCTTCATATCCTGATAGCAATCACTATGTTAAGTGGTCAAAATGTATTTTTATAAATATATATCATCTGTGGAAAGAGTAGGACCATAAAATGTTCATTCAATCAGTTCTTTCGGACTGACTGTTTCTTGTACGCTGTGCAGACAGAGCGAGAATGGCAGGCAAACAACCAAACTTTCTTTCTGAACCGATAACAAGTGGCAATATCTGCATTTCAGGTTTGTCAGAACACTTCTAAGTACTGCTGCGCTGACTTTGCCCTATGCAGATAATTCAGTGAGATTTAACTGTGTTGCTGCTATGTCCTGAAAACGCATATGAATAAAGCTGAAATAGAGTGCATTCTTTCCTTCATGTCACCTTCTGAACTGGAGTCATTTCACAATCACATACTTATGTATACAAGCAAGCGCTTCTGTTTCTCCCCTCAATGTAAAGTTTTCTCACCGCTGGTGAATGACACATGATGTAATCCAATAACGTTGTTTCTGGTTGTCTCGCTTCTGATCTGTGCGCGTTCATGTGTTTTGTAGGAACCGTGGCTTTGGACGGCTATTTGTAGGGAGGGTTGGATTGTATGCTTTCAATGCTAGCAGGCTAAAGTTAGCATTACCCAGAACACCTATTGCACCTTTAATTGACTAGTTGTCCAACAACTGACTAGTTGATTAGAAAGGTCTATAGATGCACAATTAAATATCCAATATCGACTGATAAACTACCATTCAAAAGTTTGGGGTTGGTATGATTTTCTTTAATGTTCATGTTTATGCTCACCAAGGCTGCATTTATTTGATAAAAATACAGTGAAAACAGTCATTTAATATTAGCCTATTACAATTAACAGGACTTTGGGAGTGTATTGTACATTCAATAACAACCAGTACCGATTATAATCATAATAATAATAACAATAATAGACCTCGATAATCAATGTGTGCATACTCGAAATATACAATATATTCAAACCATTTACAACAACAGTCATTTAGGTAATTCTCGGGTATTTGATTTTGTATCATAATTTTATACAGGGGTGCCCAGTCCTGGAGATCTAATTTCCTGAAAAGTTAATCTCCAACCCTGATCAAACACAACTGATCAAGCTAATTAAGATCACAGACAGGTGTGTTTGATCAGGGTTGGATCTGAACTCTGCAGGTATCTGCAGGAACAGGATTGGGCACCTCTGATTTTAGACAATCTAATCACCAACATGCCATATCACCATACTGTTTTTTTGTGTTTTTTTTTACTGCAGGACACATTTGCATAGTGGATTCTGTGGGAGGCTGAAGTGTGCGAGTTGTGTTTGCTGGTGAGTGGATGAGGGTGGATGAGACTGTAAGTGTGTGTTTGTCAGGGTTTTGATGATGTGTAGGATCTGGTACAATTGAAAAATGTTACTGATTCCTCCCACTTGATTAACAGTAGGCCCACTACTGTTTATGTCACAACACTCTGCATAATATGCTAGTGGAGGACAGGATCCATATTCAGTAATACATTGGAAAGTATAGGACACAAGTACCGGTTTGAATCTATGTGAAACACTGCCCTGTATAATTTACAGCATAGGCACAGAGAGAATTTTTTATATGTAAGCAAAATGGTCATTGATACTGAAATATAAGCAAATAAATCAGAAATGAAGAAAAATCAAATTGATTTATAAATTAACAAATTTCACATTCAAATCAGGTGTTTATATAGAATTGTTAAAGGGACAGTGGCAAATAAATAATTTGTGGGAAAAATATCCTGTCATTTCAATTGGAATTCACACGAGCGGGAATTTCTCATGAGGGAGAAATATTCCCCAGGGCTCGACAATAAGGACTGCCCGTTGGCCCGGGGCAAATGCTGAATTGAGTTCCTCTCCAAACAATGGAAAAGTAGTTTGGAAAAGTGGAATGGAAAAACAGTATATTGGATCCTTGGTTCGTATAGTGACAGCAGCCTAATATGCCTACTCCTGCCAGTGTTTTCAATGTTCATCAAACAAGACAAAGAAAAAAAAATCACTCACTGCTCTTGACTGAATAGCGTTTGTAACTTTAATAAGAATTAATCTATATTCAATTTATATAGTGAAGACCAAGCAGTACCATTTTAAATTTGATTACTTTATTCAATTTATATTCCTGAAAATTATGGTTAGACTATCCTGAACAACCTGAAAGCACTGTTTATTTCATTTAACTGTTGTATTTATTTGTGCTATTGCTCGCAATTTGATTATTTGTTCTTATTTTTTTACTGCCTGTTTTTACTTGTCTTTAATAATGTTTATATATGTACTTAGATAAAATTGTAATAAACGGGTAAGCAACTTTTATCCAACTTGCATATTTTCCTAAACTTTATCTGAGTAAAAGATTAGTGTGAAATGTTTTTTTTTCTTCTTGTGTGTTTAAAATTTTAACGTGAGATTCAAATCGTCCATTATCTGCTGCTGTTATTTGCAACTAAGTCTTTGTTTTGATCTGTAAGTTACCAAGTACGTCTAAATATTAACATACAGTATAAAGATCCAGTGAAGTGTAATTAGATGACAGGATAGCGTAATCATGGAAAAATAACCGAGAAAATATGATAGCATGCTTGTGAGCTCATTAACAAACATTGTAAAAAATAATCCGTAAAAAAAAAAAAAAAAAAAAGTATTTTTACAGTATGATGTAAAAACAACCAGTATGACAACTACAGCTGCCAGTAGTTTACTGTTTTTTTTACAGGATTATATTTTAATTCTTGTTATTTTTTACTTTTTTTGTGGTGGGGCCAGTGAAAATTTTGGCAGCCAGAGCAAGTAAAAAAAATTGGGGGGGAAAGTGTTGAGCCCTCTTCGCCCACGAATTCCTTTTAAGTAAAATTCAGTTCACCACATGCTTTCCATGGTCGATAATAGCTCAATGCTAACTGAATCACGCAAACACTTCTGACTTTTGTCAATATGGTGGATTCTATACACCTCATTTGCATAGAAAGAGGCATGTCAATGACTGAATCTAAAAACTTGTGGTGCAGCGCTATTCTAGTTTAAGATGGATTTTGGATGGTTCATGAGCAAGATGCAAGGTTTTATACAATCAAAAACCATGCACAAAAGTGGCGCAAGTGGTTGCAGTTCACCATTTGAGACCATCAGACTACAAGGCTACAAAACATCAAAGGAAAGCATAAAGAAGTTAGTAATAGTCAAGTATTCATGTGTTAATGTCTGAGGAGTCAGGCTGGACTGCATTAGAGGAGAAATGGGCTTAGGGAGGAAGAGCAGAGAACACATTCATCCTAGCCTATACTGTGTACTGCGCCCAGAGAGCCAATCACAAATGCATTGAAAAGTCTCCTCACTGCAATTATTCAGCAAGCAAGCTACGATGATACAAAACAAGGTGGAGGGAAAGAGAGAGGGGGCAGAGAGGAGAGGATTACTGTGCAGGCCACTCACACACACATGCAATCCTAAAACGGTAGCACTCTAAAAGTCCACAGTCATGACTAATTCAAAGCTTTCCCCTGCTATTGCTATCTGAGATCTGTTTTTCAAAAACAGAGTTGCTGAAGGAGGAATCAGTCCGACTCGCACACACACACACTAAGGCTCTGTTCCAAAACCTAGTGTTCTGTATTGCTGCCTACTGCCTAGGCAGCATCATTGAAATTTAACCTTTTAAGACTACATTTAACAACCCAGGCTCTTTGAAAAATGTGCATGTGGTGATATTTCGGAAAAATTATATTATGTTGCTTCTTGCAGGTTTCACGACGCTTCCAGAGAGTTGAGCTAAAAGTGAGTTAAGTTTTTTCAAAAACAGATGAACGTGAATCTGGCAACGTTTCACTACGATAGTTGTAGTACGTACTGTGTCAGTTCAAAAATGAAATGTCCGGTATATGGCACTAAAAGGTTAATGCTCTCCCAGGTTTGAAAATAACACAAAATACAGTAAACCCAACCATAAACCATAAACGTAATTGAAAAAAATGAAGTGTGGAATTATCAAGTTCACAACTTAATTTTTTCACTTACGAATGAAGTCTATTTACTTCATTTTAAGGCAACGGGTTTCCTCACTTTTTTAAGTTAAGTCAACTGATCACTTTTTACAGGGTGGAAAGTAACAAAAGCAAACATAGATAAAAATGATTTTAGCTTGTTTCTACAAATCTTTAAACTCTTTTATCATTATTTGTTTTTCACGGGACAGAGCCTGAGTGCTTCATTTCAGTGCAAGTCCAACACTGTATCAGGTGTGCTACTGAGCAAGTTTACTACATTAGAAAAGCTATACAAATGGAGCTGGTTATGTGATGCAAACGTCAAATGTAGTTCAAAATCATGCACTATTGTAAAAGTGGTTTGAAGTCATAACGGGCAAAAAATACGTCTTTATTAATGAATAATCGGTCCCTGTAATTATATTTTGTGTTTTACTTCCACTAGTGTTTATTTCAGCTGGAAGTAGAAGTGAATTTTATGTAAAGGTACATTTTTGGATTCCAGTAAAAATGTAGGTAGATGCATATTTTCCCAGTTTTCAAGGTTGAAATTTGAACCCTCTTCATGGGTGAGCCCCACCAATAATAAAGTGAAGCACATGGAACACTGGCAATTGATTCTTAACACCACCATAATATAGCACAGAAATCCATAGGACACACAATTTGAGAGTATTTGAGAGCCACGCTCAGTATGTCCACATTCGAGAGTGTGTAGGTGTGCTTATGTGGGTGCCAAGCTCCGTTACTTTGTCCAGTCAAAGTCTACCATTATATGTCAGCAAATTCACTACACCTAAACTTGGAAAAGGAGCATTGAACATGATAAAACCCAGACTGAACCGAGGATCAGTATGATTGTACTTAGCTGTGTCTATTGCTCACTAAGAGAGCGACGCCTCATTCACGTGCACAAACACACACACACAAAAGCAGGGAAGAGGTGCGTGACCTGTGTGACATGGGCTGCAATCTGTGCTTGTTAATAGGAAGTGACATCTGCACGACCCATGGCATGTTTAGTTCACTGCAGTCCTTCCTATCCGGCCAGCCAAACATAGGGCTACCGGTGCTTGCTTTAAGGCAAGGTGTTTGTGTACGTGTGTGTGTGTGTGTGTGTGTATGTGTGTGTGTGTGTGTGTGTGTGTGCCCGAAACCAACCACACTGAAAGCTGCACTCAGACAAGAAAATAACTGAAAATTGCATGGAGAGGACTGAAAAAGACTGGAATGCAGGGAAGACGTTTGGCATTTGAAGACCCTCGCAAAAGAGTTGGCACTCCGTGCGCATCTCAACTTTACACACTAACGCTGAAAAAAAAGAGATGATGATGACCGAGTGTATTTGCTGCAAGTGTGGGAGTGTCCATTGAACCTTTTCGTGCTTGTATTCTGTATGTTTTGCTATGCTATGCCGGCGGCACCTAACACCCGATTTGGTTTAGTGCTCAAAGGAAATGTCAAAAGAGCTATAAGATTGAGATGGTGACTAACCTTCATGTGCACTTTGGAACTTATTGACCCTAACTTGTCATTGAGTCAATCAAACTGTACTGAAGCGACAACTAAAATGACAACTCAAGTGTCAGCAATTAAGACAGAAATGGTTTACTTTTGCAGTGTAGATATGAGGATGATAGAAAAGTTCAAAAAGGAGTTTATGAGGGAACTTTGAGGAATAATTTTCTCTAAAATGAAAATGTTTAAGCAAACCATGTCATCATTTGCTCGCCCATGTGACTTACTGCAATTGAATACAGCTGTCAATTTGATCAAATCCCATTTTTTATTTATAAAATAAACACAAACACAAAAGGAATTCTTTGTTTTCCAATACCTCTGGCTACTTGCAGTACAAACACATGTATATGTATAACACAAGAAATTACAAAAATAAAATAAAATGAATATAAAATAATCTGAATATAAAATAGAATAGAATGAATGAATGCAACATTATACATAAATGTAATAAAATGTAGCTAAAAATAACTTAAATTTTTAATGCTTTTTTGAAGCTGTAAATGCATAGAAAAGACTGATCAGTACATTTAAAATTTCTCCTTTTTTATTTCCACAGAAGAAAAAAATGACTACGAAGTGAGTAAATTTTATTTAAGGGGGAAGTAATCCCTTAAAACAAATAGAAATCGCTGCCAACCTTCAGCACTGACAGTACACTGAACGAACACAAACAGCAAACACTAATCCTATGGCAAGCGCCTTCTTAACAACATCTTTCAGTAAATCAATTAGGTCTACTGAACAACCTTAAGTCACATAATTAATATTCACAAGCAAAGCCCTTTCAGATCACTTCTACAACCCCAACACATTAAATGCTAAACGAGGTGGTGTATAATGCATATTCACAATTTTACGGACTTTAATTGAATATTGTTCAATACAACACTTCATGAATGTTGCACCGTGACCTAACCAGGTGTGACGGGTCAGGTTTCCAATGACAAGTGGTTACTGATCTCTGATTTCTATACTTCTATTAAATAACTGCTTCTGGATGAACAGATTCTAAACTGCTTCTGAAAAACTGCTTATGTAGACTGTTGTGCCCTTTGGCTTTATTTTATGCTGGTCTACAACCGTGGTGTCATATGCTACAGTTCAAATGTTTGGGTCGGTAAGATTTTTTAAATATTTTTGAAAGAAGCCTCATTCTCACCAAGGCTGCATTTATTTGATCAAAAATATAAATAGCGCTTTATACACAGATTGTTTCAAAATACCTTTAGTAATAAACACAAAAATAAATGATCCGTAATGCAAACTACATCAAGTATGAGACAAATTCAAATTCTCTACAGAAGAAAATAGTCCTTACTTATTTCAAGTCATTTGTTGATTCCATTCAGTTCAATGCTGTAATATTTGTCAGTTATAAAACAAAGCTGTATAAAACAATCAGCTATAAAGCAGCTCTGCAGAACAAGGAGTCATTATCTAGCTCAATTAAAGTTAAAGAATGAATTACACATTGTAATTTATTCATTCTGTACTTTGAATAGAAAGTTCAAAAAATAACATTTATTTAAAATAGAAATCTTTTATACATATACAGAAACATTATAACAGTTGTTACTGTCACTTTTGATCATGTAATGCACCACTGCTAAATTAAAATAGTATTTTTTTTTTCTTCATATTTAAATAAATGTCAAACAAGTCACTTTATCCGTAAGTAAGAAGAGATTTAACTATATCAGTGTGCGGCTTTTGACCAGAATGACCGCATTAGGAAGTGAATGTCACAAATGAAAGAAAATAATCAAGGCCCAGGTGGTCCTCTGACTTTGGTTGGTTCACGCTGCAGTAACAGAAAGTGCTCTGGTCCCTCATCTGTACTTTTCTAGAGTCGAACGTAGAGTCGAACGTCTCATCAGTGGTTGAAAAGCCCACCACCGGTGATATTTTGGCACTCGGGAGAGATAATAAAAGGCAAAATCAAAGCATTTGATTAAAGTTGAACTAGGACTGCAGGACCCCTGCCACTGTTAACGACTGAAGTCCTTCTATCAGGAAATCAGACGGTCAATCAGAATAATTTGGCTGCTGTGATGATGACATCCCCAGCCTGAATATACCCCCAACGGTGTGTGCGTGCGTGTGTGTGTGTGTGTGCGTGTGTGTGCGTGCGTGCGTGCGTGTGTGTGTGATCATCAGTGAATGGAGTGGTGAGAATGTTTTCCACAAAAATAGTATGCAAAACACACACACTCTGGGTTCTGAATGTTGAGGAGGAGGGAGTGTGTTTGTGTGATGGTGATTTGGAGTCTGAGTAGTTGAGGGCAACAAACGTGCGTTATTCACAAATATATTCTGAATTCCAGGGTGCAAATAGTGCAATCGACTGTGAGAGGGAACACACACACACACACTTAACCCCACACAGAGACAAAGCCACGGATGAACAGGCCAGTGTGCCTGAGGATACTGTAGTTACGATAACACTGCTCAAATAAAGTTGTCTTGTGCACTGTGCTGACAGGTGCTTACACACACATAGGCTGCATCTGAAATTGCATACTTCACCACCACTATATATAGTAGGTGAAAAACACTATGTGACAAAAAAAAAAAAAAGAGTAGGCAAAAAGTAGCCAGATGGCCTATTTCCAGCAAAATACTGAAGTGTGCATATGATGGACATTTACTATCACATGCGGCCACTGGAAAGGATTTTGAATGGCAGTGAAGCGACGCAGTTGATGCTGGGAAGCCACATGTCATGATAATGACAACATGGCGAATGTAGTACTTCCAGATTATGTTCAGACCACAGACACTCATAGTATATAGAAACATACTTTTTTAGTGGACGCAAAGTAATTCAAAATAAAATCAAAATAAGTTCCTACTTAAGAGAGTATGCGATTTCGGATGCTCTTTTTTTAAGCAGATACTAAGCGGGTGCTGTTTTTTAAGCAAATACTAACATACTGAATACTACAAAGCATTTACATAGCATGCAAATAGTACATATAATATGTAAACCTGTATGTAGTAGTACAAAAACACAAATGTTTTAAACCGTACATTGATGTCACATGATCTCACTAAGTTGTTTCTTTAATTCACCAGTTGAGTCCAGACAAGAAAAAAAAAACATTTAATCATTTTAATAACATTTTGGATTTTTAGCTCAAATGTTTTAACTTTTGACAGTCCAATTAAATAATGATTCAATAAATAGAAGTTATTTATTTGTACGCCATGATGAGATTTTAAGTTAATATTTCAATCATTTAACAACACATTTTCAAGTACACATATCTCTGATGTCTGTTAATAATCATGTGATATGCAGGTAAACAAATTATATTCAATTTTTTTAGAAAGTGCTTTATTTTGATTGTTTTTCATTTAAATGTATTCATTTTCAACTTAAATGTGTATAATTTGATTTGTTAGCTTTTAATCAACTAAATAAGGGTAAGGATAAGATGACAATATTACTTGGTGAATGAATTTAAGCTCAATGTGGGCAAACTGCATTGTGGGATTTAGTATACAGCAAATGCAGTAGGTTGTCTGGGTAAAATGAGTATAATGTGTGCAATATATCTACTGCATACAGACAAAAAAAATCTATTCTGAACATACACTAAAGTTAACATTCACTGTAAAAAAGAAAAAGAAAAAGTTGCTACCTTAAATTTTTAAGTACAATCAACTTGGATGTTTAAGTCATTTCAACTTAAATGACATTAAACTGACTTTTAAAAAAATGAGTTGAATCTTGTATTAATTGCTTAACTTATTTTGATGAGTTAAAGCAATGTAATAACATTTGTTGTCATAACTTATTGATCATATAATTTTTTTTAGTGTTGATAGTCTCTGCAAAGTCATAACTACACATTCTTCTGCCATATAAAGCATTTTTCTCCACTGAAGGCCCTTTAAAATTAGCTGTATACTACATAAAATTCAATTAGCTTCCAGTGTCACATGACCTGACGGAGGCGTCAAAATTCTTCATCCCCTGACCTTGCATCCTTTAACCCGAGGCGAGAGTGTGCGAGTCTCCAGATAATGAAGGACTGGGAAAGGTCTATGCACACTAACAATCCTTCAGTCTCGTCCTTTGTTCCAAAGTACACACGTACCATGCTATTTCTGCCCTGGAATTACAGGAAAAGCATTATAGGGAAAGAAAAAGAGGCTAAAATGAGCACGACATAGGGTGAGAGTGGGTGAGGGAGAGAGGTGTACGCCATATGACCACTTTAATGCACTAAGATGTTGTTGAGCAGGAATATTATTGATGTTTCTGTGGCAACATGGTCTGAAGCTGAGGATTATACTGCCAACACTCTTGAGAGAGAAAGAGAGAGAGGAAAAACAAGAGGATGAGTGAAAATGAAACAACTAAAAGGGCACTGAGGGTGAAGGAGGATGGATAGAGAGAGGAAGAGGGGTACAGCAACAAGAAATGTCGGGAGACGGAGAGTGTCCCCTCAGCAGAGAGATGACATGGTGTGTGTGTGTGTGTGTGTGTGTGTGTGTGTGTGTGTGTGTGTGTGTGTGTGTGTGTGTGTGTGTGTGTGTGTGTGTGTGTGTGTGTGTGTGTGTGTGTGTGTTTGTTTGTGCTGTAAATTTCCAGCTTTTAAATCTTCCTAGAAATCCCAGACAGACCACCTTTCTCCCTCTAATTCTCCCTTTTTTTGCCGCTATCAATCAAATTTGCCAGCAAAATGATCATCTGTTCAGGATTATCTTGGCTCAAGCCATCTCTCGAATTTCAATAGCACTACTTTTATTCATCTATCCAGAGGGTCATCCCTTAAAACGTGTGTGTGATAGTTTGTTAATGTACACTGCTGGTGTTCAACTGCATTTGCATAATTGTATGGTATTATAGTGCAGTCCAATCCATGTTAAAATATATATATATATAAAGATATAGATACGTCTACTGGTATATATATATGCATAATATGATTATCTTCTAAATGTGATGAAAAAATACCAATATCATTTCCAAAATCCATTTTCAGAATGGCCAGATAATGGTATTGTAAATATCCATCCCTCTTTATGTAGGATTTGCAAAAAGCTTTTGTTTTGCCAGACGCTTTCGGGGCGCTGAATGAACATTACTTTTTTAAATTATTTTTGTTTCTCCTCATTTGGTCATTGTCGAAAAAATGTGGAACAGACATAACTCATTTGTTTGATAGCTGCCATTGGCATTTCAATTATAAAACCTAATTACACTCTCTAAAGATTGTTCAAAAACTCCCTCCCACCCCGTAAACACCTGCTTCTCACATTACCTACATTTAATCTCCACACTAAAATTGTCCCCACACTTTAACTTCCAAATAAATGTGCGATTACAAAACATACTAATATGCAGGAACAGACATCAATACGACAAAAGCTCTGGGTAGTTTTTTGCTACATAAATAGCATCATTCATTATCCAGATTAATACTTACACTGACTAGCTTCCAATTAAAATAATTTACTCACATTGGCAACGAAATTTACAGGGGGAGGAAAAACAAAATAGCAGCAGGAGGTTTAAGTGTAAGTGTGTGTGTGTGTGTGGGGGGGGCTACAGGGTTTGTTTCTAAATGGAGTCTTTAAGGCTGTCATGAGTCAAAGTGCTCTATTTAAGGCTATATGGGCATACACACACAAATAAACACAAGCACACACACATTCAACATAATCCAACCCAACAAGTGTGCAGAAAATGTGCTGATGATTGCAACGTTAACAGGCCCAATGTGTATCATTCGGTCCAGTTAATTTTAGTGGTGAAAGGACTAATGTAATCCATTCACTTCAATCGCTCCATTCCTTCCTCTCTTCCCCTCCATTTGGTATCAAAAATATCAACATGCTTCAATACAAAAACCCCAGTCTGACTATTAACGGCAAAAAAAGTCAATTTTAGGGTTGGCTAAATAATTAGCCATCTGTAAAATAAAACAAGATTAAGCAGGTTCCTGAGAAAAATAAGTCATTCGCATTCATATAAAATAAAAAAACACAATCTCTATTAAGCCACTAAACGTGCTCATGCTGGTCTGAGAGGTTTTATTATCCATCTTGACCTAAAGCCTACCAGACATTGATGTTAGACCTTAGTAAGAAAACTGAAAGAAGAAAAAAGCTGCACTCCTCAGGCTGGGCAATATTGGGATCCATTTTCCTGTTTTCGGTTTCATTAAAATGTTGCAGCTGCTGCCACCTACAGTTGAGAGGAAGTACAGCAAGACAGAAACTTTTATTTCATGTTTTTCTTCATACTCCAGGTGTTTCTAGTTCTAAAGCAGATTTAAATAAAGGCTCAAACTTGGGAAACTATGTAAGACTTAAACAAAAAAAATCACTTAAACACTTTTTTTTTTAATTACATAAAGTGGACAAATATTAAACCAGGCTTATTTTAAGACACATTTTTTCAGGGTTTGAAATCAGAATAACCTTCATAATTTAATTTTGCGACTTTCATATGCCTTTTCTGTAGAAATGTGTTTGTTTTAAACTATTCCAAGAGACAGACTTATTTATTTATAATACTATACTGTAAGTCTGACTCTTGTCTTATTTAAATGTATGATGCATTTAAATTTAAAATATGCAAATAGTGTTTCTATATAATTTATCAAAAGCATCAAAGCATTTCAATATGTATTGTGTGATTTGTTTTTCATCAATTTTTTCACATATGACTGTCCCCCAAGTTGTGGGTCATTTCCATGATTGCCAATTGTTCCACTTGTTAGAGAACTTGATTACCAGTGACAGAGTGTAGAGCATGTTTGAGTTAAAATAACAACAATTAAATGGACAAAATAAAAGCTAAAATTAACTTTTAAATCTTTCATATTCACTTAAGCAGCTATGTATCTCTTAATATACGTTTTTTAATTGAGCTTCATTTCCAATCGGTCTAAATAGCCTAGTTGTATGCATTTAGAACACGTAAAATGCTAGCCTACACCACTGTCATTTCCATCCCAGAATGCTATTAAATTCAATACAGTGGTGGAAATGACATTTGTTCACTAAAATATTGATGTTCAGAGAAAAAAGAAACAATAAAGAATTGTTCACATGGCCAAAGTTAAAGAAAAATCTGCATGCAATGTTATAATACAGAATCAGTACTGAGAGAATGAAGGGTTACAGAGGCTTTGTGATGAATTATGTGAAACAAGTGAGACTACAGTAGTGTAGGAGCGGATGTGGAACAGGCTGTTTGTGCAAACTCAGTTCTCACAAAGGAAACCCACCTCAGAGTAACAACATCACTAAAATCCTGTCAGACTTCAAAATAAACGGCAAAACAAAGTCGAATTGCGTGACTGTAAGAAAAAAAACTGTCTCACAATAACCTCATCTTCTAAACAAAGCTTTGTCATTTTCACAAGCATTTCATGAAAACCAAAATCCATCCGCTTTGTCCCACAAATCCAGAAGATAAATGTAAACTTGTTCCCACGTTCAGTATCTTGTTGTGTCTTGGATGTCAAGGATGCTCAGTATACATAGCCGACTTTATATATATTATATTATCAAATTAGTTAGTTTAAGCCAGAGTGTAGGACATGTATACAGAGTCCCCCATCATCTACACAGACGCAACGTGCTCAGAAACTCAGCTGAGTATCTCTTATACAGATATATAGAAGTGTACGCATGTGTATTACAGTAAGTACTCTATTGCTTTGCATTGTGTAAACATCCACAGAAGCATTTAGGCACTCACACACAGAGTATCTGATGATTGATTTGTTTGTGTACTAGACAGAATGAGCTCTCAGTACGGAGGCCTGAAGAGGACAATCAGCAAGCTTGCTATACGTGGAGTGCTTTTGAAGGGCAGGGATATTCACTATCAAACAGCTGTATAAAAGTCAGTTTGTGGGTTTTGTGAATTATTGAATTTACTATGTAAATAAATGAAAGCAGAGTAAGCAAGATAATGCCCATGACATTTTGTCATGGTGAAATGTATACCAAGTTACAGAGTAAACTGCAATTGACTTGTGCTCACTGTTGGTAGCTTGTAATCTATGGGAAAAAACAGCTTTTGATGAGTGGAAACAAGAGTGTTTTTGTTATTTTTGGGTTGTTCCCTTTTTTAGAATGATAAAATGAAGAAGAGACAGGACATAATTGGGTTGCAGGCTGGACTCAAACCAAGTTCATGTGCACTGCTGCAAAAAATTACACACAGCGCAACTGCTTATATGTTACAGAAAGGCTCTAAATGACTAATGTAAGTGGTGCTTGTACAATATTGCCATGGTGGGTTTTGAGTGGTTAACAAGATAATGCTTGGTCAAAAGACATGGGATTTTTACTATCCACCAAGCACAAATCACAAGTACAACACAAATGAAAGCAAACCAGGTGGACTTACAATAACTCGGGCCAGTATCGCATCCATTCACATTAAAATCACTTCCAAAGACACAACACTGCATAACATTACTATTATTCTGTAATGTTTTGATCAAATAAATGCTGAAATGGCGAGGATAAGAGACTTTCAAAAACATTTTAAAAATCATACCAACCCCAAATGTGTATATGACAGCTGCTAGTATTGCTACAGGTTGGACCCCTTTTTGCCTTCAGAACTTTCTTAATTCTTTATGGCATAGATTCAACAAAGTGCTGGAAGCATTCCTCAGAGATTTTGGTCCAGATTGACATGACAGCGTCACACAGTTGCTAAAGATTTGTCAGCTGCACATCCACGATGCTAATCTCCCGTTCCATCACATCACAAATGTGCTCTATTGGATTGAGATCTGGTGACTGTGGAGGCCATTTGAGTCTAGTGAACTCATTGTCATGTTCAAGAAACCAGTTTGACATTATTTGAGCTTTGTGACATGGTGCGTTATCCTGCTGGAAGTATCAGAAGATGGACACACTGTGGTCATAAAGGGATGGACATGGTTCGCAACAATACTCAGGTACAGGCTGTGTTGTTTAAGCAATGCTCAATTGGTACTAAGTGGCGCAAAGTGTGTTAAGAAGAAAATATCCCCCACAGCATTACACCACCAGCAGCCTGAACAGCTGATTCAAAATGGATCCATGCTTTCATGTTCTTTATGCCAAATTTTGACACTACCATCTGAAAGTTGCAGCAGAAATCGAGATTTATCAGGCCAGGCAATGTTTTTACAATCTTCTATTGTCCAATATTGGTGAGCCAATGCGAATCGTAGTCACTGCTTCATGTTCTTAGCTGACAGGAGTGGCACCCGGTGTGTCTTCTATACTGTAGCCCATCTACTTCAAGGTTTGACGTGTTGTGCATTCAGAGATGATCTTCTGCAAATTGTAACAAATGGTTATTTGAGTTACTGTTGCTTTTCTATCAGCTCGAACCAGTCTAGCCATTCTCCTCTGACATCTGGCTTCAACAAGGCATTTTCGCCCACAAACCTGCCGCTCACTACATATTTTCTCTTTTTGGACCATTCTCTTTAAACCCTAGAGATGGTTGTGTGTGTCCCAGAAGATCAGCAGTTTCTGAACCACTCAGACCAGCTTGTCTGGCTCCCACGCCCAGACGTACAAAGTCATTTAAATAATCTTTCTTCCCCATTCTAATGCTCAGCTTGAACTTTAGCAGAATGTCTTGACCATGTCTACATGCCTAAATGCATTGAGTTGCTGCCATATGATTGGCTGATTAGATATTTGCGAAAATGGGCAGTTGAACAGGTGTACCTAATAAAGTGGCCAGTGAGTGTATATAGTACATAACTTGTTAGACGTTCTAAGCTTATTTGTATCCTGTAAAATGGAAGAGAGCAAACCGAAAGCTTTTGAAGGCTCCAAGTGCAAGGTCATCGCCGGAAAGTGCAGAAAGGAATAAAATGCTACCCGAAATACGAAATGGAGTGAAAGAGATGAGAGAATGAGAAGAGGTAGAGTGGTTGGGGTCACTAGATTGTAGGTAGATGGAGGCTGAGAGTGGAGAGGGCTAGAGTGCCATTACAACTCCAGTAGCAATGATGACCTCGGAGAGAATAACCAGAGTATCTGTATTGACCAGAAGCTGCATGTTTCACCCATCTAAACACTCTCGAACAAAAACGTCTGCTTGTATGATTTAGGATTAAATCAGATCTCACTGTATTGTCAGTCAGTCAGATTTAGTGTGAAATAAAAGGTGTGAAGAAAGACAAAGTGAGGTTAGATGCACAACTCCCTCAGGGTAAATAATTTGTGCTGTGTGAAAAAGATTAATAAAAAAGAAGGCTAAAATGCTTATTTTTGGCACTTAATTATTATTGTGCATAATCCGAGTAGTGATAGATAAATACTGCTAAAAGTTTATATTATATGTTTATTATAGTAGAATGTTATAATTTCAACATTTATTTTATGATATATTACAAATGTACATATATACTGATTGACTATATGTGTGTGTGTTCTTAATTTCATTTTGAATCCTGGATTCCAAAGTAGTAAATGCAGATTTTGTTTTAGAGGTACAATGACTTAAAATGGATACCCCCTTTTTGTGTTTAATTATAGGGGTTAATGAGCGAGACATCATAATTGACAAAACGCCTCGTAGTTTTTCTTTGACAAAAGTGCAAAGTAGAAGGAATGATTGGCCATATGGGCACCTGATCAATATCTGTGAGTATCTGTAATGCATTTGTCACTCAGACAGACTACTAGCCAAATTAATAGACTGCACGCCTGTCTTTGATGAGTTTGTACTACAGCAGAGGTGACATGCTCAGGGCAAGCGATCATGCCCTTGGGTCACTCTTTTAATGTGCAGCGGCATGCATGTATCTGTAAGAGAAGAGTGAGGTGTAAATGCATCGTGAGTTTGTGTGTTTCTCTCTAATGGTCCCCGGGGGCAGGGAGCTCCTCCATCAGCAGGGCATTAGCACTCTGTTACCCCGCCTGGGTATCGATGGGTCGCTGTGGTGATGCCACCCCCTAAGGGCCGCCACGCCCTCTGGACGTCTGGCTGAGTGACCTCTGACCCTGGGGCTGTTTGGCAGGGCTGCGTTGACTGCGACACAGTACTGGCCATTGATCTTCCACTGACACCAGGACAGCACTTAACACTCCGACTGTGGTAGTAATGGAGCCGGCCCGCTGTTATTACTGACCCTGTGTGTGTGTGTGTGTGTGTGTGTGTGAGTGTGTGCGTGTGTGTGTGTGTGTGCGTGTGTGTATACAGAGATAGAGAGGCCAATACTGTGCAACTCTCAACCTTTTCTCTCGCTGTCCATCTCTATCAATATTAATAATGAACTTCTCTATATATCCAGACGAGCAGCAGTGTGTCTACTCGAGAGATTAATCTTTCCTCCCATCTACTCCTCCTTCACTCTTTCCTTCTACCAGCTGAATTGAGTCTGATTCCTAGAGCTCAATTAGAAAGTTTCATGTATTACCATGGCTCTAGGACTATCTCATGAAACGTAATATTTTAAAAAAGATCAAATGAAATTCTATTTTTTTTTAAAGAAAAAAAACAACCTATTTTTTAAAACCATTCAGAATTTTTACAAGGTCACATTGTTTTCATAATCAAAATGTTCCACAATAAAAATCTCATTACTTGAATGCAAAACAAGATATTTATTTATCAAAATATTATTTTCATTGTACATATTATCCATCATGTAGTATTTGATGCACTGCCTTGTTTTATGCTAATATATGGATTCTGTTTTTTTGTTTTTTAAATATTACTGTAACAAATAATATAAAAAGAGAATAACCACTGAAAAAAGTAGTAATTACAACAACAAATGTCCACACAAAAAACAAAAAAAAATTAATTATGAAAATGTCACAATGCAAAAAAAAACCAAAAAAAAACGTAATAGTCTAAAAATATAAATTTCCTATATAAACCAAATCAATCTTGGATTTTGGTGTGAAATTTCACATGGATGTGTTTTCATGACATTAACCCATATGGTATCATAGAAATAGATTTTGGGCATATTCACATAAATACCATATGCACGTATACATGAACATGCAAGTCATTCAGTAGTGTGGCATATATGAAAATACTATGATATTATCATCAGATACCGTCAAAGTACTTTTTGCCAGGGTTTTAGGCAGTGACTGACACAAAACAAATTATATCAATAATAGACCGTGGAAAAGAATACGTCTTATATCAAGCCAACTCTGGCAAAGGAGAGAACAATACAACAGCGGATCCACACCCTCTCAGTTTCTCTCTCATGGCCACAAGCTTGTGTCTGATCGCTTCATATCTGAAGCCCATCTCTTCATTATTTACAGTAATAGCCTGTCAGAGCCATGCAAGCCTCTCTAAATAACATACACCCACAGTTGGGCAATGTGCATGGTGCATGCACTGACCAGTTAGAGCTCTCTCCCGGTGGCAGCCCGGGGCTAGCTGCTAAATGGAATGCTTCACCTCAATTGAATGGGAATCATTTCTCCTTTATTTCTCCATGTGCGTGACCTTGTCTTTCTTCCCCTGTGTGAGGTGAAGGACGCAGGGGGCTCGCCGCTGGCTGGTGGGGGCTTAGTAGAGGCTGGAGAGGGACATTAGAGAAGCGGTCTTTACCAGACACGGGCCCGTAGCCCAGGTCACGGCAGGGGAAAGAGGCTCTTGAGTGATCTGATTGCCTGGTGCAGGATGCGGTGGTCCTTAGAAAGGTTGCTAATAGCATAGCCCCCTTTTAGTGAGCAGGACAATACTGGCTAATTCAATCTGATGCAGAGCTCTTGTATACACACAAGAGTACATCCAAATGTAGACGGGCGTTTAACTGAAGAGAAAAAGCGGCAGAAAACATGCGTGCGCTTACGCCGACACACACAAACACGAGCGCATTCCTGCTGAGTTCAGGCTCGTTCGCACATTCGTTCCCTACGAATACTCACTCGTATAGCTACGTGTACCGCAGACTGGAAAAGCCGATGGCACTTGTTTTGAATTGATTGCTAAAACGCTGGGTTTTGTGGCACAGGAGAGAATGGACTTAAATGAATCGCATTGATTAGTGATGCCCCACTTTGGAGCACGCTATGGGATTCAGCTCACACTCGCAGCGAGGGCAACAGCGCATCATCAGTGTGTGCACGTCCGTTAAATTGAGAGTGAGTGAGTGACAGAACAAGTGCGTGAGTTCAGATAGACTGAATTACCTCTTCATGCAACGTAATGTGACACTCCTCAATTAATATCTTCATCACGAGGGGAATTAAGTGTCAATTTAGCAAGTTAGCCGCTGCAATTTTAACAACACAGCAAGTCACTTGTTTGATTGGTAAATACAATCTCACAAAGTTCTATAAAGTAAGGGGGTGGCATTGCTAATAAGCCAGGTGTTCTTTTAAAAACTGAACAGATAACAGGGGGACATTTGTCCAATCAGATAATGCCAAGAGAACAGTTTTGCAAAGTATGAGAGTGCCCCCAACTGGATGCACAATTAATAAAGCTAAAACAATTACAGCAGATATGCCGTATAACCACCATGAGTGGTTTAAAAATGGCCGATCCCCCCCAAAAAAACACCTAAATAAACATGCCTTCTCTCCACAAGTATCCCTCTGAAGAGTTTCAGCAATGTGTTTTTCTCACTGTGTCAAAACACAGAGGTCATATGAGAGGCATTCACTGCCATTTCAGAGGCCCCAGGTAAGAGAGATGCAATTAGGACGCTAGCACGATCAATTAACCAGCTCTCCAAATCTACAGTAATTAGCTTCTCCATTGTGGAACAGTTGTAAAAAGCCACTTGGCAAAGCAGCGAAAAAGCATCGACTGGATTGTTTGGAGGGAATGTGGGTGTGTGTGTGTGTGTGTGTGTGTACGAGTATCATTGTGTGCATCTTTGTGTGCCACAAACTGTTATACAGAGTGTGATGTGATTGTGTGCTAGAGAAGGGGTGGGTGTTGGCAGGCTCTTTAACTAGTGTACTTACAAAACAATAGTGCATCTCTCAAACGGCGGTCAGATATTTGAAGATCATGGGCACGGTTTCTACCGAAATGTACAGTTGTGTTACATTTGAAAGGCTCTTTTCTGAGACAGGCTTTACAGACATGCACCTAAAAAGCTCAGTGGGGAGGTTTGGCATCATCTGGCCACTGGACCTGCACTACATCAATCCCCCATAATCCTTTAGGGCCGGATGGGAAGGGAGAGGTGGGTGAAAGAAGCAGCAACGTCACCCCCACAACACTCCCCTAATTCTGCATTCTGATTGGTCAGCACAGCCTCAATACGTTTTGTGAAGCATGAACCCCTGGGTTGGGACTAATAAATGACTTCTCCTTTCTGCTGAAGATTACATCCCCTCATGGCTCCACCAAGACAATGAGACAGGAACCAACCTGCTGAAACAGAGGTGGGGCGCTCTGAACTGAGTGAGAGGGCAGAAATGAGGTGCAGTGGTAGAACCAGGATCCATTCACTAGATTAATTCACTACTTGGCCAGAGAGTTTACTCACCCTCATGTTGTTTCAAACGTGTATGACATTTTGTCTTCTGCAGAACATAACAAAATAATGTTTTTCTCCATACAATGAGAGTCAATGGGGTCCAAAACAATACTGAATGGACAAAAAAACACTGATTTTTTTTATTTTTTTATTTTATCTGAAAGTCAGTTTAGAGTTGGGTTTAGAGCAACATGAGGGTGAGTAAATGATTTTAATTTTAGGGGAAACTCCAAGACAGAAAATTCTACTTTGAGCCTTTGAAAAGAAAGATAAGAGTGGACAAAAAGCAAAAGTGTGGGGCCTCTGTCCTGTCCGGTCCTGTCCTGAAAAGCTAGTGATGTGAAACGGCTTGCGGTACATATGAAAAAGTGCAGACAATGGGCAAGCCAAGCAATCAGCCTGTTTCTACACTTCTCTGCGCCGCGACCCAAAAGCAGGGGGTGTGGGCTTCTTAATCTTGCTTCTCTTGCCAGAGCTGGGATCTGGAGGTGTCATATTCCTCCAAAACATTCCTGCTCCTTTCGCTCCAAATGGCCGACGTTTTGTCGCCAATGCAGGGCCCCTGTAATGAACCTGGGGGGGGATCTTCAGAACTCAATGACTGGACGTAATTACTTCTCTCCTTTTCTTCTGTCCCTTTCTCCGCACTGGCTCTCCCTCAGAGCAGTACTGGCCCCCAGCTTTCAGGCTGGCTGGTCAAATACAAAAGACAGGCTGCACCATGTCCAGCTGGGGGGGGTGGGGTTGGAGAGGGGGAGTATTTCAGGATCCAGAACCCCCGATCAGCTGTCACAGAGACACTAAGCGACTCAGAACTCTTCACCAATGCCCGTGACCTCACAGAACCGACCTTGACAAATAACATTATGTGATCTGTGCTGCCAAAGTCAAACTTTTTGATTAATTCTGATCAACCTTAACTTTTGTGAATTATTGTTAAGTATATTAGTCAAAGTACAATGGACTAAAGATACACAATATATCTGTTATCATCCGATTTATTAATATCAATATTGCTATTGGATATATATCAGCTGACATTTGAAATGTAACTGTTCATGCTTATTTATCCTGTTTTTGCATTCAGATTACCTTCACCAATTATTTAAACACCCACTTAAAGTTGACAATACACTTTAATAACACTCTTTAATGTAATCTTTAGAAAATCTCAAAATGAATATACATTTTTCTCATTTTACATAATGTTTCAATGCCAAAATTTATTACAAAATAGTCTAGAATTATAATATTGACCATAACATGAAATTAATTTACCAAAATGTTATTATTAGTGCATCAAAGATAAAATTGTAATATATATTGAAGTAATTCCAAAATAAATATATAAAACACGTTTTTTGACGTTTTTTATGTTCTCCTCACTGGTAGGAGAACATATATCGCAAACCTCGACTCTTTCTTGACCCAAGAAATTTTTAAAACGCGTTCTCATCTCGTGCAGAAGTACAGTCAAAATTATGCATCCGTAACGGCATGAGAGGATATATGTGTCCGTATTTCCCGCTGACATGTTAAAATACTCTGAGTCAGATACAAAAATGATTTGGATCTTTTTTTACCTCACTATACCGGGAAATAACCTGATTTAGCCTATTAATAAACACTTCAACTTTGCTAGCAAAATAGAAAAAGATTCTCATATATAAAACAAAGTAATAAAACAAGCTAATTAATAACAAGCCAATCAAATAAGTAAGCCCTGCCCCCTCACGATAATATCGTGTATAGCCATCTCACAGGCTGACGATATGAAAATGGACCATATCGCCCAACACTATTTTTTTAATTATATTAAAATATTCAATATTTATATAAATTATTAAAATTAACATTTGCAAAAACATAAAAACCTATTAAAAAAATATATGGCATGTAACTGACATGCAATGTCTTTTTTGAATAGGCTTTTTTCGGTTAATTTTCGGTTAATTAAGCAACAAACATGTAAACCAAGAGACAGCACTTACAAAAATAAGTGCGTGAGAGTCATTACATTGAGTGCTTTACAGATGAACATACATTCAGACGGCACACACGCACGCATGCACGCATCCCTCCCGGGATTCAGGTTTATTGGAGTGCTGCCCAAGCTCTGAGTCAGAGTTGGCCATTCACATGGCTTGTTCTCCACCAAGACTCTAATCAGATAAATGATCTATTTGCTTTAAAACATCATCAAGTACATTAGGGCTGTTAGAGACCTGGCATGGTTGCTAGGCAAAGCGGGAACTGGGGACTCAATACAGGTGAAAGGGTGAGTTCGAGCATTGAGGGGGGTCCACAAACGCACCAATAGGATGACAAAAAAGTGCAGTCTGATGGATTGGGCACAGAGATATGAGAGACAAATTAACTACATTATATTAATCACTTACAAGTCCAATGGGAGCACAGAAACGCACATTCACAGAGATACAGAGGCCTATAAGTAATTTGTTGTTCTCTAACACAAAAGTGCTTAAAAGTATCATGGTACTACCGTGGTTCTTTAGACATGGTACGATGGAACAACCATGAAGAACAGCTTGATTTGGCATCAAGATTTTAATTCATTACTGTTATTAAACTATAATTAATAAAATAATAAATAAAAAGACTGCATCTGTATTACAACTCTGTAATATGTTTAACATTAAGATTCTGGTGTCATAAGTGTATAGATAGATATCCCCTGATAGATATCCAAAATAGATGTTAGTCTGAAAGTGTCTATCCAGCCACACTGTTGCTCTTGGAAAGTTTTGAACACCCTTTATCCGTGATAAAATCACTTTAAAGCGGTTTCTCACGGTTTTATCAAAGTAATTCAAATGTTTAGGACAAAAATTGTGTGAACTTCATCAAAGCCTAGCCTTAACTTTGAAGCCAGTTAGTTCACAGGCAAGTGAATAGTCAAAAACATAATGCATGACAGGCAAAAGGTGAAAACTTAAAAAAATTATGGAAAAAATGTCTAATATTACACATGTCTGGAGTGTGAATATCTAGAGTGTTATTATTTTCTTCATTCTCCCTCTCTCCCTTCTAATTCCAGACGAGAAGGGACCTTTGCAACAAAAGAAAGTGTTACCTGGCGGCTAAGGCATGCTAGTAATTACTGTGGCATTACACCCCGCACAATAACCCTGCAAAGTCTAGTATTGTAATTTCTTTCCCTCAGGGTTTCCTTTATCACATCTCTTAACTCTGATACAGCTCGCCCCACTGCTGACCCCTATAGCCATGATTAAGAACATTTGCTTTTATACTTGTGCTTATATAGAAAAGCAAATCCTTTTATGATGCCATCTTGCACATAGCCAGAAGAAGAACATTATGTTTTATAATAATGCTTCCCATAATGACTTTAATCTGGGTTAGTTACTTATCATTCAGCACAGAGACCAGGTCAATTCTGATTCACTCAAACATACACAATATTTCCCATAGGTAGCTTTATCATGAAAGCAGTTCTTTGCCTTTTCACCAGTAGCACCAGTTTTGGACACAGAGCTTTTGCACACAAGGTTCAAAATTAACGTTGTGTGAAATAAAAAATTTACCGGCCACATTTTTAGCATTACGTTAAAAAATGGAAATAGTATAAGTGAAATAGAACAAGGAATACTCTCAAACATGCCTTGTTTGAGAATAAAATCCTGAAGTTTCAAGTATAAAGTCGTAACCAGAAGCAGTATTGAAGGGTTAGTTCACCCAAAAATGAAAATTATCCTATAATTTACTCACCATCAAGCCATCCTATGCATATATGACTTTCTTCTTCCAGCCAAACACAATCAGAGTTATATATAAAAAAAAAAAATTCCTCTTCCAAACTTTATAATGGGAGTGAATGGTCCCTTAGATTTTAAAGCCCAAAAAAGCACATCCATCCATCATAAAAGTAATCCATATGGCTCCAGGGGGCTAACAAAGGCCTTCTGAACCGTAGCAATGTGTTTTTGTATGAAAATATCCATATTTATAACTTAAACTATAATCACTGGGTTACAGAGGAAACTCTTCCGCTGGAACTAGACTCGCGTACAGACGTTACCTATAAAACTTGGAGGAGCCAGGATATTTTTTTATTTAACTCCGATTGTTTTTGGCTGAAAGATGGAAGTCATACACCTGATGGCTTGAGGGTGAGTCAATTATGGGATCATTTTCAATTTTGGGTGAACTAACCCTTTAACATTAAGTGGCATGACATCTTACGCACAGAAGCCATTGGCACATACTGCTATGCTTAGTGGCACATCCGGTTTTCTTGGCATGTGGCAGTGGATACTGGCATGTGGATTGCTTCATATGCCACTTACAACATGTTGTCAAATGTTGTGGCACCTCCAGTAGTGACTGACAGATGAGTTGAGCAGCTATACTAATGTAACTGTGACACAAAATCATATATCCTAAATATTCAGTGTAAAAAAAAATAACTATTATTGTTCAAACATGTAGTTAGTTTGTGGCACATCTGTACTTAAGTGGCATGTGTGCAACTGAATGTTGTGTAATACCAGTGCTACTGCATGTTGTTGATCACACAATACGAATACCGCATTAACAGTCGCATCCATTACTGTAAACCTTTATTTTTGCATTGTGCTGCATGCACACCGGTAGGTGTCAGTATAAGTAAGTTTAACATTGGCTTGTACAAGATAAACCAAAACTTACGACAGTTGAGGAAGATCTACAGGTGGTGTATTTGTTATTTGTTAGAGTTAGACAGTAGCAAAATCCAAAACTAATCAGAGTCTGATATTATTCTAAATAAATAATCTGTGGTTAATGGTTCTCATCTATGGCTTAAATAGTTCGCAAAAAAATAAGGAATTATGCAATAAGCAATAAAATCATTTTTAATGCATTCTTTTTGGAGTTTTGAATGTTCTGATAAAGTTTTTGACATGCTGTAGCCACATTATAATAGACATCCAGTTTAATGTAATATCTTCTGCAGACCTACATTACTCTGCACTGCGAAGAGCCAGTTAAAGATCAAGCACACTTCGAAATGGTTTGTGCCAGTTTTCAAAATGCATGTCAGAAGGTGTAACTTTATAAAGGTTTGTGGAATTTTCTCTTATGATAGTTTACAATATGAAATGCCTGATTGGTAAGTGTCAATTTGTGGTGGCACATATTTAATAAATATAAGTATATACAATGGGCCACGAGGCAGATATTTAACATATGGAGAAGCCTAATGGTTGTTGTAAATATTAACTCCAAGATGCAAGTAATCAACCTTCTTTTTAAAAGAAACAAACGTATTATTAATTAAATGTCACGTTTAGTGCATGTGCCGCATATCCATCAGCACACGTCACAAGTTTTAGATTCCACTGGCACATGCCAATGACAACCGGATGTGCCAATGACTTTTGTGCATATGATGCTATGCCACCTAAAGTTAAAACCACCTCTTGTCCTACATTGCTGAAGTTGTAATATTTTGTCAAAATGATGAAAATAAAGATTATATAAAAACATTTGCAGTTTTTGGATAACAATTATAACTCTATAAATAATAATACAAATATTATAAAATACGATGCCACTTCAGTGATATGTTAGAATAAATAAAAAATCTAAAACAAATGTTTATGTATTTGTAGAGTGAAAAATACTGCAGGTAACCTGACAATGCTGTGTGATCTGAGAACTAAGTCATAAATATTTCTTATTGGCCAAAATTATAATTATTAATAAAAAATAAAATGAAAAAGATTCTTTGCAATATTGATAATTATTTTGCACATTTGAGGTAAAAACAATTATAATAATTTTACTAGAAGTAGACGGTTTCATTTGATTGATTGAATAGTTCACATTGCTTACAACAGTGGGTAGTTCCTAATGAAGTTTCCAGCCAACTGGCGAGAAACTGTTCAATTTATTCGCCAAGGACAATACGGGCTGGCATTTGGTGCTTGGCGAGTGTTAATTTTTGGACCCTGTCACACGTTCAACAGGCCGTTCTGCAGTAATGAGGGCTTGAGTCTGGTCAGCGAGCCGTCCTGTAAACAGTCTGAGAGCAGCGTTAATTAACTCTCACCAACACAGGAGAGCAGAATAAGGCAGAGATGGAGAGCCAGACCTCTGACCTCTGCAGGTCTAACCAGGCCTCATTGGACAGCCTCAATCTGAGCAATTAGTACACCGGGTCCCCCAATCTACATAATTGCCCAAGCAGGGGGTAGGACAGACGAGCATATGAGTGGAGACCATTGGACGCACACAAACAAACAAATGATTCACATAAAAAGAAAGACACACACACACACACACACACACACACTAATAACGCTTATTTAACTATGAAAAGACACACACACTAATAACACTTATTTAACTAGGAAAAGGCTCTAAAAGTCACCATCACACATGGATTTGTGATAACTGCACTGGTGGGGTGTTCAGCAGAAACCCTGCTGAGACTGAGCACTGCCTGTTAGTGATTTCAGAGAGGATCAGTTCCTCCACCTCATCATGTGACCTCTCTGAAGAATGTTTTAACTCAGGATAAAGAACCTGGCTGGACTGACTGAGAGTATCCCACAAATGCCCAATGACGTTTGGTTCTGTTAACGGTTCTCACACACATTCATCCAATGCGGACAGAACAGTGTCCTAAAATACTAGCATCTCGCTACTGAATCTAAAGCATAATCTCGCACTCATCTTTGCCATTCGATTACTGAATGACACTTTTAAATGAATCCCACACATACAGCTTAAAAAGGTAAAAAGTTATTGCATAGGTGTTCATAATACATGATGTGTAGTTAAAGATACACATACGCTTTACACATACATATGGCCTTAAATCATGTTTCAAAGCACATAACATTACATAATAATGAACATAAACAAAGAGCTCTGACTTGTACCACCTGACTGCTGCAGATCAATTTCACCATTGATTAATGTTGGGGATGGAAAGGCGTAGCGCCAAACATTAGTCCCAAACTGATGAGTAATATCTTCTTAGGATGCGTAGATCCAAAAGGAACACAAAAATTAGAAAAAAGATCTGCACATGAATATAGGCCAAAAAGCTCACAGGATTTTATTGTCCAGAGGCCACAAATAAAGTGCAAAAGTGCAAGAGTGCAACACGTTTTCGGGTTCAACCCTTCATCACTGCCAAGCGTGCTGATAATGTTGCCATAGAGACATAATTATGAGTCCAAGGACGTGAACATCAGATATGTATATGAAGATGCCACATTCGACTGTTCCAAACACGCCATCTTGGAACAGTCAGCATGTCGACACTCACAGTAAGAATCAATGATTCAACAAATTGCGCAGCTTATGGTTGTGAAACCGTCAAGATTTAAATTCAAGAAGGAATGGGATAACCTTTCACGGGTGAGAACGTGTTGGTTTATGTTTTCATATGTATTAACTCAATGTCAATATTACAGGTTTTTTCTATATGGTACTTTTATGCTATGGTTTTTACTTTTACTATGGTAACTTTTTAATGTAATTTTAGCTGATGCCTTCATCTTGCTGCATTGTGTGTAAGTCTATTGCGGATAAAGATAATAATACATGCGTCAAACTACGGTTGCAGATGTTAAATCAACTTGATTTGAAGTAGAAAGACTGAAATGGTATTTTCTTGTAAAATGTATTCCAATAATCTTCGTCTTATTTACGTCAGAACCTCATGATTGGTCCAAAGCAGACTTCTTTCGTCAACTACATCCCCTGGCTGCAAAGAGCTCCTCTGAAATGAGTATCAGTATTCCAAATTAAGAAAACTACAACTATATTTTTCTTTGGTTTTTAACCAACTCTGACCTGAGCATATGACAGTGGAAGAACTGATGTTTGAATCCAAACCATTGGTCAACAAGCCTCTCTAAAGCTCTTCATGTCCACCCAGCATGTTCAGATAAGACCTTTTGTGTCTCTCGTGATCCCTGCTGGAAACAACAGCACTTAAACCCACAGCACCATCAACCCTTCCAACCCTGACAAGTTGGATCACAGTAATCCATACATTTGGATAGCTAATCCACATTCAGTACCTCAGAGGACATAGAGACCTTTCGGCTTGTCAAATCCTGAGACAAGGATTTTAAACTGGGTATGTGAGGTGAGTAATACATGGGGCACCCCTCCCTTTGCAGACAATGAGCCTGCCCAGCTGAGCTGACAAGGACATGGGGAGATGTTTGGGCTTACCAATGCGTAAGATCAATTAAGGGTGGTTGAGAGGAAGGTCTGAAAAGAGAAGCGATGACCCTGCCGTAGAAGAGAGCCATGCTGCCCCTTTTCACTAATCCAGTAAAAGAGCCAAATATTTCAAGACATTTCAGTCCACAATCTACTAAAAACCAGCACGGGATCAGTCTCCTTCCTATTCTAAAACAAGTGATCTGCATTAAAAAAAAGAAGTTTTAAATATGTTTTCAAATAAAAACGTCTGAGCCATTCTTTCATCCTACGCGACAAAGAACCATAACTGGCGACAGATTCAGAAAAGTGTCTTTGGTGTATCTGCCGAACAAGTCCTTTAGTGTTAGACTGAAGAAAGGTATGGAACGGCATGAAGGTAAATTTACATTTGTGGACAGACTTTAATACTGCACTACAAAGGCAAGAAAGTATTAATTTCTTCCAAAAAAACTAAAATCTTACTAACCCCAAACTTTTGAATGGTAGTGTATAACATGGAAATGTGCATTTCACAGACTATTTAATATGCTAGGAAAGAATAATATACTTTAACACCCCCGTCATAGACGGCAGGAGTCAATAAGTTACTTATAATGAGGTGCTTATGAGGCTCAAGTGTGCCTGCCTCTGGTGTGCCATGGAGCTGCAGCTCTATCTGACCCCCTGCTGCCTGCCATAGGTCATGTTCAGTTTAAGACTACAGTGAAAAATTCAAAATCAAAGAGTATAGCAGACTGCATTAAAAGAACATGATTACCACCATGTGATCTGTTTCACAACCTACATGCAACAACTGAAGTATGAACGTGAACATAAGAGATACTCACAGACATTTCCTGTGTTGTCAAAGCTGCTGAGCACCTCATCTACTCTAATAGGTCCAAGATTGTCTCTGTAATGCAATTAAGAAACATGATTTAGACATAAATATGCCGAGATGCTGACCAAACATTAATGTTAGCATGAAATGTGAACAGCATAATGAGTTTAGGGTTTTTCTCAGTCGCTTTGGTGCATTTCTCAGATCATAATTGAAACTCTCAAAACTACTTGTTCAGCCTCCACATCATTTAGTCACGTGTGCACTTCATAAAAGCAATTGATTATGTGCAATTACCTGCTGTTTCCTAAATTATCAATTGCTTATGTCATGTTGATCAAAATACATTATACTGGTTCCCTGCTGAATATTCCTACCCCTCAAAACATAGGCATTAGTTCTTTGCATAAGTCATTAAATGCCTGTCAAACTCTCAAGCATATTTTCTATACATTTCTATTAGACCTTTTTTGTAAATGTGTCCTGAATTGATGAATTGTGGAGGTGATTTTTCAATTTCACTATTGAAGGGAAACGTACAAGGATAGATCAACCAATGATCATTGATCAACCAGTTCTCTAAAATAGCTCAGAGGTGCATCTCATGAAGCTTCATTTGGCATATAGACAGAGCACAAAACAGACAAATTCTGACCATGGAAAAACAACAAGGAAACAGACAGGGTCGACAGCCAGGAAGAAGAAAAGAAGTAAGGATGCGTCGAAACGGTTGAAAGGTAAAGCCGAATGTTGGGAGAACAACCTTGTCCTCAATCATTCAAACGTTTGTAGACAAAACAGGTATGTAAAAAAATCAGACAATGTTCACTACTTAATGTAATGCTATATTACTGTAGTCCATTTGCATTTGCACATTGAGTAACGTATTAAATCTGTACTGCTGAAATGTATATATGCCATACAGATAAGGTGCAGTCTTGTGCATTTTCAATCATTGACATCAAAATCATAGTCATAGTTTACATCTGAAAATACAGAGTACAGTGTTATATTGACAACGTGGCTAAGCATACCCTGGCCTAGTGAAAAAAAAACTATACCACATACAAGAAATGTACCAAAGCCACTGAGAAAAACTGTACTCATACTGACATGAACAAAAGGAACACTTAAACCAAAAATAAACATTATTTAATCTTTTACTCACCCAATCTGCAATAAATAAAAGCAGTTATTATTAGCAGAATGTCCAAGCTGCTCCTAATTTTACATACAATGACAAAAATATGACAATGGCTGTGAAGACATTTTCACAGAAGGATTTTTGACTTAAATGTCATCTAGATTCTAGAAGAGAAGTCACACAGGGAACTTTTATGAAGCTTCTATATTGATTGTTTTGTTATTTTTGGAGTTTGACATTCAAGTGACATTCATTGAATGAAAAAAAATCAGCATGAACATACTTCAGGACTTTTCCTTTTGTGTTTCACAGAAGAAAGAATATCCTACAAGTTTGAATGACATGAGGGTGAGTAAAAGATGACAACATTTTCATATTTGAGTGTACTATTCTTTAAAACGGGAAGTCCTTGAGAGACTATGGGTATGTGGAAATGAAAAACGCCAACAAATAGTGTACTCAACACTTTCTCCAGCATACCGGAGTAAGGCACTGTACTGGGGAAAGATTGCACTTCTGTAGTCCACCCACTGCCCGTCTGACGGGTCATCCGTCTCTGCGGGAGTGACCCTGCTCCTGGAGAACAGGTTAAAGGAGGAGAATCTTCGTACTGACACCTGCTGTACATCTGCACTGTCGAGCTGCTTCCGTTTCAGAACCTGCGTTGTAAGAGATACATAAGATGCTACTACCTGGACACATCCATATGTCTATAACGTGATAAACGCATTATATTTACGATTATTTAATAAATGCAATCAGCTGTACATTGAGGGACATCGACTGAAACCCCCTCACCTGTCGCAGAAGACCCCATCGTGCACGGGCCACATCTGTTCCACAGTGAGAGTCGTGATTTTGGTGATTATTCGCAAGCATTTCTGTCGCAGCTAACGGAGGATCTTTACATTTATTCATGCCAGAGCAACCTGATCGATTTGTTTTGGCTTCATGCGGAAAACGTAGAACTACAACGACAACAGAGTGCAGAGTCTAGTCGAAGGTTTATTTGGCATTTGTTCTCTGGATGTGGTTAAATTCGATGGTACAATTTAATACCGTTTTTATCAATTCGCCGGTATGTACTGGTCTCTGTTGCTTAGTAATAAAATCCCACGCTACTTCCGTACACCACCTCCTCTTTTGCAGGAGGAAAGGAAATCCAATTCATTATCAGAGTCTTCAAACATTCTGCTCTATCGGCTATCATCTATGATTTTTCAATCGATTACTCTTGCCTGAACTAGATGTCATATTTTAGCGCCATTAGTGAGAGTGAGTCTGACTCATTTATACGAATCGGCTCTTTTGAACAGTTAATTTCAAAGAGCCGATTAAAAAAAGCCCTTGCGTAGCTTGACATTGATTTTGAAATACAGCCACGTAATGTGAAGGTACATATTCTGTAAAAGTGGTGTTTATTTTAATTTAATAGCATGTTCTAGCTCAGTTTGTTGCAGCCATTCAGCTCATAAAATGTAATTAAGAACATAAATACAGTTTGCATTCACAATCAACATTACAAAATTCACCTTTATCAGCTAATTTAGTGCACTATTCGGTTCTCGGTATATTTTTAGGCGGACATGTCCGAAAGAGGTTCAAGTGTTGATCGAGAACAGCTTTGACCGATTGATTCTGACTGGTAAATTAATAGTTCAAACCTCTAACAGGTTTTGTGAACCAATTCAACTGGTTCATTAAAATGATCCGACTCAATTGAACGGACATCGAGTGTCAAAGAATGCGCCACAGTTCTACAGAATAAGCTCATGGGCTGCAGGGAAGTTTAAATATTTTGAATGTGACACTTACACAGATGGAATAATGCACTGTATTTTTTACATTTAAGGTAGCAGAAAGACGCCGTTCATTCATAATCAGAAACTAAGTGACATTATTGCTGCATTAAATGAATCTCATCACCTCCTCATATCGGCTGCTTTTGCGATCAGTTTCACGCAATAACGTTACACATCGGGCGAGTATAACGTTACACCCATTAATTTCACGTCTTTACACTGAGGTAATGTCAAATTCATACATGTTTTGATTTTACGTTTGCTCGTACTTTTTGAATAAATGAACAATTAATTGTTTGACATTCGCTGATCAAATTAAGAGTCATAAAAGTGCATGGCAATAATAAACAAAAATCATTCATAGATTCTAAAATATGTAGCATTAAAATTGAATGTAAAAGTGTGAATTTAGTGCAGAAGCAATAAACCTATTGTTATTCTTTTGAAACAGTAACAGTATCGGCATGGATAATTAAAAAAAATAATAATAATTAGCCAAATGTTTAAATTGCATGTAGATGGAGTGTCATAATCATGCTGCAAGTCAACTTCTCAACAGTGTTTTGTGTCAACTGTCATTTAGGGATTCTCACAGACTACAGCGGAGCTGTCTAAAGCCCAACTGCAGAAACTCAGACGTCAGGAGCAGCGTTTTAAAAGAAGATTGTATTCGATTCATAGGAAGTTTGCCAATGTGCCAGAAAATTCTGAGGTAAGCAACCGTAATGGTGCTGTGTATAATACGTATGATTGTTATAAGTACATCAGTCTGAGTCATCATTACCTCAACATCATCTCAAGTTTCAGGGACACCATCATGTATACTTTGAAGATGGCAAAGGAATCTACAGATCGACCCTGGGACACGGTAAAATATATTAAAGAGGAACCATTTCAGAAAATACATTTTATTTAGTTCCAAGTAGAAACCAGTAAATCTATGCATATAGGTGAGCAAGAGATGGTGGAGGTGTTCAGAGCAGACTGGGGAGGAGATGGATATGGAAGCATCCAGAGGGTCAGACTCTCTCCCACAGAGACCATGCTGGCTGCCACTGTGAAGAAAGACCACCATGAGGAGACCAGATGCATGTTGGTCCATCTAGATGGTGTCAACCTTCATCAAAATGCCATGTTGGTTTTAGACAACGTGCTCAGCTTTGGTAATATTTACTTTACTTTAATAATAATTGAAACAGAGTTTTTCCTCCACCAATGTCTTCTCTCTTGCAGAATGGGCCACAGATGACGTCCTCTTCTACAGCACACAGGAGACTCTTCGTTCCTTGCGTGTTTTCCGTCTTCATCTCAGTGATTCTGGTGTCCAAACCACCCTTGTTTATGAGGAAAAGGATCCAGAGTAAGACCAGAGTGTGCTTAAAGCGGGCATGAAATAGAAGTTGTGATAGTTTTTTCTCACATATTTTGATGTATATCCGAGTGAAATGGCTTCTTGAACAAGAAAAATGTAGGGCGGGACTTGATTTTGTCCATCGGGAACTGATTGGATAGTTGTGGTTTGCTATTGCTGTGACAGGATGTCCTGCCTAAGCACCAGAGAAGAGATGAGATGTTGTTGTGAGAGGGAGGGGAAGTTATTTTGATTAAAGATTAAAAGGCCACTTATATATATATATATATATATATATATATATATATATATATATACAGTGGTAGCCAAAATTATTAGAACGATAAGATGATCAAAAGTGACAGTATAGACATTTATTATGTTGCAAAAGCTTTCTATTTCAGATAAATGAAGCCTTGGTGAGCAGAAGAGACATCTTCTGAAACATTAAAAAATCTTACTGTTATAATAATTTTGCCCACCACTGTATATATATATATATATATATGTAATATATGCATGGATAAGTAATTTACAAATACTGCAATATTCCATAAAAAAATAAGAATTATCCATTTTGATTTCATGGTCACTTTAAATCCTAATTGTTGGTGAAGAGTTATTTTGTCCAGCATTGATGTGGTCTTCTGCCCCCTCCTCAGGTTCTTTGTGGAGGTCAGTTGTTCTAGAGACCAGAGGCTGGTGACCATTAACTGCAGTAGTAAGATCAGTTCTGAGGTCTGGTTCATTGACAGCAAGACTCCACTTTCATTCCCCACCCTCATCCAGTCCCGCCAACCTGGTCTTCTTTACCATGTGGAGCACTCGGACAACCACCTGTTCATCCTTGCTAACACTGGAGCACATCAGGAGTATCAGGTTAATCCAGCACCAATAGACTTGAGCAGTATTGTTCAGAATTCAATTATAACTATGTGTAATTTTTTTCTTTCTCAAATCTCAAGCTGCTCATAGCACCATTAGCCTCTCCGTCCATGCCACACTGGGTGCCTGTGTTCAGTGCTGTTCCAGGAACAGTCATTAAAGATATGGAGCTGCTTCAGGATCACTGTGTGTTCACAGTAAAGGATTCACAGTGTCGACTTCAGATCCAGACTCTTACCACAAAAGAGCCCTATCAGTTAAACACCCTCCAGGTGTGACAAATCCCAAATTCACATACACAAGTGTTTATTATGTTGCTAATTTAAAGAGACATGTTTTATTTCAATTTTAGATTTGTTTTACTGGATGGATGACATATTATTTGATTCATTTCTTATTTCTTCTCACTAATATATTAGAAAGTCTACAGCCTTTACTTTTTCTGACTTCGCTGTCATTATGCTTTTGGTCTCAGAAAACCTAATGTATATGTTCACTACAGTTCAAAAGTTTGGCGTCAGTAAGATTGATCATTTTGATTGATTGAAATTAATACTTTTATTCAGGAAGGATGCTTTAAATTGATCAAAAGTGACAGTAAATACATTTATTATGTTACAAAAGTTTTCTATTTCAAATAATCGAGAATCCTGAAAAAAAATTATCGTGGTTTCCATAAATTAATTAAGCAGCACAACTGGTTTTACCATTGATAATAATAATAAGAAATGTTTCTTGAGCACCAAATCAGCATATTAGAATGATTTCTGAAGGATCATGTGACACTGAAGACTGGAGTAATGATGCTGAAAATTCAGCTTTACCATTACAGGAATGAATTACACTTTGAAATATATTCAAATAGAAAACAATTATCATAGTTCTCATGATATTTTACAGTATTACTGTTTTTTCTGTATATTTGATCAAATTAATGTGGCCTTAATGAGCATGAGAAACTTTGAAAATATTAAAACACTTTTAAAGGATAGTGTATAATAATATACATTTTGAAGTTAACCTCTTATTATTTTGACATATAATTTGAAAGACCTAGGATATCATTAAACCTTTTAATCCTTTACTATAAAGTAAGCATAAAAGTTTATTACATTGTGGAAAGATAAAATAAAACAAATCTTAATAGAAAATTGTCAGGAGTTAAATGCTACAATTACATTGTCTTATCTCGGGTCTCTAAAGACCCCTAACATAAGTGATGTAACCTTTTTCATAGAGTGCATTTTATACGTTATCAACTTTACATTTTGCTTCTAATCATTTCTCATAAAGAAAATACCACAAAGAACTTGTTTTTGATATATTAAAAGGCTCTCTCAGACCCCATGAGGGTTAACCTGATACATTACTATTGGCCAAAGTTAGGATACAAAATGCTTTTTGTACTTTCTAACAGCAATGTTTCTATTTTGCCCTTAGCTTCCCCACTGGGCCTGTGATTTATCACCACAGCGTGTTGGGACTGTGGACAGAGGGTCATTTGGTTTTCTCCTGTCCTCCCCAGTGCACCCACCTGTACACTACCTCTATTCCTCCAGAAAACAAAAGCTCTCAATAACAGAGGAGGACACCCGGTATATCTCCCTCCCTGAGTTCAACACCACACGCCTGCAGGCAGCCAGTCAGGTTCAAATTATTTACATATGAGAAGTCATAAAGCTACAATGGTACAAAAAGCTGCCCATGTTATTCCAAAAAGCCATAATATCCCAATGTCTGACTTTTTAGGATGGTACAATGGTGCCTTTGACTCTCCTCCATATGCCTGCATTATCTGAGCTGCATAACGCTCCACTGCTTCTGCATGTATATGGAGCGTATGGTGTCGACCTCAATATGAGCTTCAGTCCTGAGAAGAGACTGTTGCTGGAGGACGGCTGGGCTCTGGCCTACTGCCACGTCAGGTACTGAAGTTCAACTCTAATCATCTTTTTTCATAGGGATTCTGAAACAAAATGCATGTTTATGTGTGCTTCTACTGTTTGTGACTGGGCAGGGGTGGTGGTGAGCGTGGTCTAGCGTGGCATCGAGCGGGCTCTGTGCTGCAGAAGCGGAGGGGAGTGGAAGATCTCGCTGCTTGCATTCAGACACTTCATCACTTGGGAGTGTCTCATCCTGCTCTAACCGCCCTCACCTCTCGCAGTGCTGGAGCTGTCCTAGCGGGGGCGCTGTGCAACCATAACCCACAGCTTCTTAGAGCTGTAATTCTACAGGTGGATCTTAAATACATCGAGCACACATTCCCTGAGCCATATTTCCACAAGATATATGACATTGCAATTCTCGGCAGGTGCCTTTTCTGGATGTTCTTGGCACAATGCAAGACCCTTCCCTGCCGCTTACTGTTGAGGAGAGGGGGGAGTGGGGAGACCCCCTTATAAGGGAACACAGAGACAACATTGCCTCTTACTGTCCCTGCCACAACATTACACCTCAGGTAAATAACTCAGATATAACATGCATCACACTACCGTTCAAGATTGTAGAGGAAGTTTTTGTTTTTCAGCAAGGATGCATTAAATGGATCAAATGTGATAGGAAAGACATTTATAATGTTGCAAAAAAAAATCTGTTTCTTTCTATTCATAAAGAAATCCTGAAAACCCAAATGTATCATGTTTTCCTCCAAAATAAGAGGCAGCGCAACTTTTTTTAGCATTACCAAATGTTTCTTGAGCACCAAATTAGCATATTAGAATGATTTCTGAAGGATCATGTGACACTGAAGACTGGAGTAATGATGCTGAAAATTTAGCTTTACCATCACAGAATGTATTCAAATAGAAAAGTGATTTTTTTTTTTTTACTGTATTTTTTATCAAATAAATGCAGCCTTAGTGAGCATAAGAGACTACTTTAAAAAAAATCTTACAGACCCTAAACTTTTGATTAGTAGTTTGTGTCTAATGATTCGAGAGCTATCTAATAATTGTTTCTTATTTTTCCCACAGCTTTACCCACCAATTCTGATCACTGCATATTCAGAAGACCACAGAGTTCCTTTGTCTGGGGTCATGAATTATGTGGAAAGACTAAAGAAGGCCATCCAAATGTGTACCACTCGGGTTGATGTTAACGGTGAGTGTATAAATGCTCTCTTGAGCCTTTTTAATCAGCTTTACAATTCTCTAAAGCAATTATAGTCCACAACTAATGTATGTTCTTGGGCATAAAGTGGACTTTTACAAATCTGTGAAACACAAACTTGAGTGCTATATTACTTGTAATAGTGGAAACAGCAATATAATAAAAGCCAGTAAAAATATATTTATCAGAATAAATTTCCCATAAACATTTCTACCATCAAGAATTGACAAAAAAAAATAAAGCAGAGTAAAGTAAAAAAAATAAAGGCCCGCCCAATAAGCCAATAAGCGGGTGAGGGTTTCCTACGCGTTTTGTCTTTTCTGTGTGGCAAAGTAGTTTAATTCCAATTTACTTTTATCTGACTCCATTTTATATCGACCTCGAATTTCAATTGGTTATTGGTCATTTATGTGATGATTTGTCTAGACACTTCATTTTTCTATTTAACTCTTTACTTTATATTTACTTGTTCATTAGGAATCTATGTCTCACAGATAGCCTCGCGCTGGCCGTTTAACACAAACTCGTCAGTCTTGCTCCCTAGACAGAGGTAATTGACTACTGTTTTAGAAGGGCGCTTTCATGCATGCTCTATCTAAAAGTATTTTGTTTAGTCCCCATAGATCTGTATACACTTGAATTAAAGTAACACTATCTCTAGTCAGAGGTCATGACCACTGCTACAGTTACAGGTCCTTCTCAAAAAATTAGCATATTGTGATAAAGTTCATTATTTTCCATAGTGTAATGATAAAAATTAAACTTTCATATATTTTAAATTCATTGCACACCAACTGAAATATGTCAGGTCTTTTATTGTTTTAATACTGATGATTTTGGCATACAGCTCATGAAAACCCAAAATTCCTATCTCAAAAATTAGCATATCATGAAAAGGTTCTCTAAACGAGCTATTAACCTAATCATCTTAATCGACTAATTAACTCTAAACACCTGCAAAAGATTCCTGAGGCTTTTAAAAACTCCCAGCAAGTTTCATTACTCAAAACCGCAATCATGGGTAAGACTGCCGACCTGACTGCTGTCCAGAAGGCCATCATTGACACCCTCAAGCAAGAGTGTAAGACACAAATAGGCTGTTCCCAGAGTGCTGTATCAAGGCACCTCAGTGGGAAGTTTGTGGGAAGGAAAAAGTGTGGCAAAAAACGCTGCACAACGAGAAGAGGTAACCGGACCCTGAGGAAGATTGTGGAGAAGGGCCGATTCCAGACCTTGGGGGACCTGCGGAAGCAGTGGACTGAGTCTGGAGAAACATCCAGAGCCACCGTGCACAGGCGTGTGCAGGAAATGGGCTACAGGTGCCGCATTCCCCAGGTCAAGCCACTTTTGAACCAGAAACAGCGGCAGAAGCGCCTGACCTGGGCTACAAAGAAGCAGCTTTTGTCGGATGAAAGCAAATTTTGCATGTCATTCGGAAATCAAGGTGCCAAAGTCTGGAGGAAGACTGGGGAGAAGGAAATGCCAAAATGCCTGAAGTCCAGTTTCAAGTACCCACAGTCAGTGATGGTCTGGGGTGCCATGTCAGCTGCTGGTGTTGGTCCACTGTGTTTTATCAAGGGCAGGGTCAATGCAGCTAGCTATCAGGAGATTTTGGAGCACTTCATGCTTCCACCTGCTGAAAAGCTTTATGGAGATGAAGATTTCATTTTTCAGCACGACCTGGCACCTGCTCACAGTGCCAAAACCACTGGTAAATGGTTTACTGACCATGGTATTACTGTGCTCAATTGGCCTGACAACTCTCCTGACCTGAACCCCATAGAGAATCTGTGGGATATTGTGAAGAGAAAGTTGAGAGACGCAAGACCCAACACTCTGGATGAGCTTAAGGCCGCTATCGAAGAATCCTGGGCCTCCATAACACCTCAGCAGTGCCACAGGCTGATAGCCTCCATCCCACGCCGCATTGAAGCAGTCATTTCAGCAAAAGGATTCCCGACCAAGTATTGAGTGCATAACTGAACTGACTTTTTTTTGTATTAAAAACACTTCTTTGATTGGTCCGATGAAATATGCTAATTTTTTGAGATAGGAATTTTGGGTTATCATGAGCTGTATGCCAAAATCATCAGTATTAAAACAATAAAAGACCTGAAATATTTCAGTTGGTGTGCAATGAATCTAAAATACATGAAAGTTTAATTTTTATCATTACATTATGGAAAATAATGAACTTTATCACAATATGCTAATTTTTTGAGAAGGACCTGTATGTTACTTCTGTGATAGTAGCTTTGGTTTGGTCATGCCATGGTTTCCCCATGTAGACTTAGCTAAAGTAATTTTACACTAAACAGAGGTAAGGCTCACCCTATTTAGGTTGGCCTATCAACATATTGATGTCCTATACAGAAATTTCCTTTTTAGCCTTTACATTCTAAGTACACTTGAAGTAGTGCCAAGTGTTAGCCGGTGTTCTGTCGATCCGTCCTACCTTGTCAGATTTTCCTACCGTAGCGCAACATTATAGCCATATCTATCGGTTCATCCTACCACATCGTAAAATCCTAATACGCGTTTCTGCTTCGCGTCTGTGACTACATAAAATAATTCAGAGTAACTTTGCCGAAGATTCTTATTAGACCAGGTAGGATGTTTTTACAGTGCAAAGTAACGTTACCTCGTCAGATTGTCCTATGAAATAAACGGGTAGGATGATTTTACGGTGCAAAATACCTCATCATATTGTCCTACCAGTATGAAATAAACGGGTATAATGATTTTACAGTGCAAAATACCTCATCATATTGTCCTACCAGTATGAAATAAACGGGTAGGATGATTTTACGGTGCAAAATACCTCATCAGATTGTCCTACCAGTATGAAATAAAAACAGGTAGAATGATTTTACGGTGCAAAATACCTCATCAGATTGTCCTACCAGTATGAAATAAAAACAGGTAGAATGATTTTACGGTGCAAAATACCTCATCAGATTGTCCTACCAGTATGAAATAAAAACAGGTAGAATGATTTTACGGTGCAAAATACCTCATCAGATTGTCCTACCAGTATGAAATAAAAACAGGTAGAATGATTTTACGGTGCAAAATACCTCATCAGATTGTCCTACCAGTATGAAATAAAAACAGGTAGAATGATTTTACGGTGCAAAATACCTCATCAGATTGTCCTACCAGTATGAAATAAAAACAGGTAGAATGATTTTACGGTGCAAAATACTTCATCATTGTCCTACCAGAAAAATAAACAGATAGTATGATTTGACAGTCTACGTTTTCAATTTGTAGTCCATGGACAGATGTTACAAATTTACCCTAAAACAGATGATAATGTAAATTGATTATGTAAATTGAAATAAAATTAGTTATTGAGATAATTTATAATCAAGCAGATCAATATAGAAAAGAGATTTTTAATCAAATTCATTATACAATTCAAAATCATGCAACATAGAGGCACAATACAAAAATCAATAATTTATTAATAATATGAACTTAATAAGACAACACTGTGCTGCAGACTGTTATCAATGCAAATGTTAAAGGTACATGCACTCTACTGTATACACTCATACAACTATACTACACGTTTTTTGCACATAAACACATTTAGGCTACTGAAGTTGCAACATTTAAAATGTGCCCATCTATTGCAGCTCTCACACTGTACCTGAAAATAAAAGAGATGAATATATATGTAAATTAGTACATTTAAAACAATATAGAATCTGAAAATATGAAAAGAAAAATTACCTTTTCATTTAAATCACAAAATTCTAAATTCTAAAAAAAGAAAAGAAAAGAAAGAAAAAGAAAATCACAAATATATATATATATATATATATATATATATATATATATATATATATATATATTTATATTGTAAATCAATGGGGGGTGGGGTGTAACTAGATTAATCAATTTTTTATGTGATTAATTGGAATTACAAAATATATATATACATGTATTATATTTTATAATGTAATAATTTCACAGTTGATCTCCAAATTAATGAAAAAACAATATAGAGTATATATTTTAAATATTTGTTTAATGGAGTATTTTTATGAATGAAAACTGCTGTCACTTAAGACCTGCCACTGCTGAGAGAGACGCGGATTTGAGAGAGACGCGGTTCTCACACGCCTCAGACTCTTTACGATCATTTTATACTATATTTAATTAATTTAAAACTGATCTTATGAGGACACTCGAAAAAAGGGACATTTTGACATAATTGTGTGTGTTTATATTTTACACCAAACAATCAAATCATATACCGCGCCTATATCTAGCCTATGTTTTCATGAAGAATGCTAATTTGATCAATGGTGCTAGCTGGCTTTGTTTGAATATGACCGTAAACAGTTCTCATTACTGCTATGTATCTTTATATAATAAAAATTAACATAAACAGTGAAAAACTTACCTCAGATGAAGAAGTTCTCACGCAAGTAGTAAAAAATTATGGGCGTGTTTTTCAGCGTGACAAAAATGACGCAATATTGATGTGCGCATGCGCAGTAAGCCTTGGTAGGACAATCTGACGGGTAGGATGGAATGTCAGGACACCGGAGCTCTAAAATCTCAGTTAGTGTGCCCTGCTATGCTCAACTCAAAACTGGACTTATGTCCGTTACTTACCTGATGCAAATTTGCAGTAACATAAGCCTTCATTTAATATACTTGAGAAAATAATTTCAGAGTAAGTCGGAATAAATTGAATGTATTGAATTATTGTTAAAATCAAACAATTTATTAGTCAGGTAGAAGATGTATCATGCCAATTACACAATCAATACAATAACATCAAATGCTCTGAAAGAACGAGTAGAAGATGCATACCTGACATTAGAAAAACACATAATGCTGAGAGTCTGGAAGACAATACTTCTGTGGAGACCAGACCATTGCACAGTCGCACTGAGACATTTTAAATGAAACCAAACGTGACTGTTAATTCACTTGCATTGAACATTATAATCATTTATATTATCTTTCTAAGTGAACTGAGTGAAGAGAAGAATGTGTAAAGGGAAGGAAGTGGAGGAGAAGGAACAAATGTGAAGAAAGGACAGGAGGGAAAGAAGCTGTCCCGCAACTTCAATCTGTGGAGTGTGGAGACAAATAGCTGGATGTGTTTGTGTAGGTAGGTAGGTATGTAGGTATGTAGGTAGGTAGATAGATAGATAGATAGATAGATAGATAGATAGATAGATAGATAGATAGATAGATAGATAGATAGATAGATAGATAGATAGATAGATAGATTCTAGATTGATTGATTGATTGATTCTAGACATCTCATTAGTTCAAGAAGTGAAGATTATTATTAAAACTAAGCTGCAGTATTAAAAACTCTAATAAACCGAGTGTAGTATAATGGAAATGAACTTGGAGGTCACTGGCTGTAATCCCAGCTCTCAAATAAACCCCTGGGCTTAAGAGAAGCACTTACACTCTCTCCTCAGGAGAGAAGAGCACTGATCTGGAAACAGGTGATGTGGAGTGATTCCTCTCCATATCTACCTGAGGTCACCTTGTGTGTTGAGCTGCTGTGCGAGACACACTGTCAGCACATCTTAGTCCGGAGCTCTCCGTTAGACTCCCTCTCCATCTGTGTGCCATTAATTATTTGTATTACAGACTCACACACACATAGAAACACCTTCGCTAACACCCCACACACATAACACAAAGAAAAAAAGCGAAAGTTCCTCTAATCTCTCCCATTCCTCTCCGGGAGATAAAACGCTGATCACACATGCTGCCAGCTCGGACGATTAACATGTTTATGAGATAGTGTATCAGGCGAGGAGATAAGAAACAATACACTGGGCTGTGCCAAGGTCAGGAGAAAGCTTGTGAAACATGCGGCCCAGAGAAGGAGCGGGATGGAGAGAGACACCGGCGGCCGGACTGCAGATAAGAGGCAGATGACAGAGTTTTAAGGATTAGGCATGATTTTTACACTCAGCTTCACTTCAGAGAGATCTCATCACCGTGGGGAAATAAGGTAGCCAGGCAAAGGAGTGGGCCAACATGGCAGCCTCTCATCATCCACTCCGTTTCAAGAGCGCTGACTTTAAAGTGCTGCATGTGATGCCCAGGTGTTGTGATGGAGAGCCAGAGCAGCGGATTACGCTTGGATATTGTCAGTCTAGTATTACACGTTCAATGAGTTTGGCCTTGTGATAAAACTGAACTAGTGTACATGCATTTCTTTATCTACTGTATTCCCTAGTTATTTTGATTCAAGATTGCAACTTACGAGGGCACAGATAAATAAGCTGTAATAAATACTGCAATATTCCATAAACAAACAAGAATTATCGATTTTGATTTCATGGTGATTTTGAAGTACACATGAACCTGTGCCTGTTTAATTGACACACACTTCCTGCTCTGTTGAACAACCAGCACGTGTCCCAGCTGTCATTCTGGACATGCAGCCAGGAGGTGATCACTTTGGGCCTGAGGATCTTCATCTGTCCTTGAATGAGGTACATAAACACTCAATTATATTCATCCCAAACCTTCTCAGACCAAACTGCTAAATGACCTGCTGTTTACGTTAAAACACTTAAGCATGCTGGGTATTATAAAGCTTTGGATTAAGGTTAAGGTTGTGCTTATATAAAGTTTATGATCAAGTAAAAGGTTTGATGTCAAACATTAACTTGTACTGTTCTGTTACTTACGTTTACAGCTTTGTCATGGTGTTTTTTTGCTGGCTATGTAGTAAGCTTTTATTTGTGTAATATCTGCTACTTTTTTTCCTCACAGAGTGCCCGACAGTTAGGCTTCCTTTACACAGAACTTGGATTAGATCACCAAAAAACAAGACGACAAAAGAAAGCTCAAAACCCCTAACTTGCAAGTCCAATAAACCCTGAAACAGTTGTTTGTGTATGTGAATGAAAGGAAAAGAGACACACACAAAAAAATTGTTTTATAGATGCTGTTTATTTCTTTTTCAATAAAGGTTTGTCTTTATTCTGACCAAAATAAAATCTAACAGTTTCCAAACTAGTTGTGATGTGACAAGTTTACCCTGACAATTAACTGTTCACACTGAACACAAAATATATCACAGCCAATCAAACAATACTTGATGTTCAGTCTGCAGTTCTGTGGAGTGAGATTTTGGACGAATGAGATTTCAGAGTGGGCAGGACTATCCAGCATGATATCACAGGAATAAAACGTGGAAAAGATAGCCTTTATTGCTTGTCAATTCGCTGTGTCAGCCTAGTTAGGACACAAATACCCTCAACACTTGTACAGAATATCTAGTGCGGACAAATAGCAGGCTTTCTCAGAAACATAACACTCAGATGCATGGTTAGGGTGAAATCGCTGATCGGTGGAATATTCCAAGAGCAATCCTTGCCCTCGAGATGTTGGAATTCTGGATTTAGAGAAAGTCTTTTGGCTTATTGGCACTGTACTTAAATGCACAGTGAGGGAATCTGGCAACTCACTAAAAGAAGACAAGTCTGTTGTAGTATCCATGCCGAAGTTTAGAACCACCAGGAAGCCTTTTTTGAGCCCATCCAGCTCACGCAAATAAGCAAATATGTTGACATCACTCCAGACGTTGCAGAACCAGCCTCGGGAAAAGACAATGTCCGACCCTTTGAGCAAACTCAGAGCACGATACTGTGAAATGATAGAGTCTGGATCGGCCTGCTGAAGCTGGAGAGAAAGACATAAAATGGGATTAGAGGATTCCCTACTTTAACACACAGATTCTTGTCATAGCAGTCAGAATCACGTACCTCCACATTGACAGTGCTGTAGTCTGGAGCGATGTCTAGCCATGTGCCCGTTTCATTGTCACTAAAGCCAGAGTTGAGCTGATCATTCCACTGCATTGGTGTTCGCTGTGGGTCTCGACCGTTGCTCTTAATGGTAAAAGAAGTATATATTTAATTTAAAATAAAAAAATGCATTAATTTGATCAAAAGGTGTCACTTTTTGTAATGTACAAAAGATTTCTATTTTAAATAAACTTCTCAAAAAAAAAAAAGTATCACGGTTTCCAAATATATTATGAAGCACAACTGTTTTAACATTAATAATAATAAGAAATGGTTCTCAAGCATATCAGAATGATTTTTGACAGATTATGTGACATTTAAGACTGGAGTAATGGCTGCTGAAAATTCAGCTGTGCTATCAGAGGAATATATTACATTTTAAAATATAATACGTTTCTTTTATGGTAGTATTTCACATTGCATTTTGTATTTTTGATCAAATCAATGTGGCCTTGGATCATAAGAGACTTCTTTCAAAAACATTTGATTAAATCTTACTGACCACAAACTTTCAAATAGTAGTTCACTAAAGAAACGATTAAAGGGGCTACTAAAAGGACTTTTACAACTGAAACAACACATCTGAGTAAGAGACTTCTTTCAAAAATATAAAAAAAAAATCTTACCGACCCCAAACATTTAACATATATTAAAATACATTTATTTTGTAAAACTACAAAATGTGCTAAATTTAACTTGCGTTTAAAAAAATAATGCTGTATTTTACACTTACTGGATCATCTTTTCCAAAAGGATCCTGAATTACAGATACATTAACGTTCACCATGCCAATCTCCTCTCCGTAGTATGTTGTGGGAGTTCCAGGCAGTGTTAACAACAGCATGTTTACAGCACGGACATATTCCTTACCAGCACTTGAGCCTATACGTGGCTTGTCATGGTTTCCCACCTATATATGTATACAAACATATTTTGTGATTGTAATAAACTGAACAAAATGTATTAGATTAAATGGAAAAAAAGTTAAGCTGGAGTGTGTAATTCTTTACATTTTGACCATCCAAAGGCAAATGGGGGAGTGTCTGGGACAACTCGATTTGAAAACAAACTTTATTGTTCCATTTAGAATGCTAGTGTTGCTGAAATTACACACATGAGATTGTGATTCTTAATGAATGGACATGGTCACTCACCACCCAGTTTGGCCATTTTCCCTTTGGCATATTCGACATCCATAAATCAACCAGGCCTTTGGCTTGATTTCCTGACATATCATCAGGAAGATACAGTAGATAGAAGTTAAAGGGGAAATTGCTTTCTGTGGCATAGCTTGTACCGTAGTACCTCATGGTTTTTTCAATTTCTTCATAGTCGTAACACTCTGTAACCATGAATCTAAGTTAGAGAAAACACAAAAGAGCCACTTACAAGAGGGAAGCAGATGGAGATTTGAAGTAGAAGAACTGAGGATACCTGTAGCGGCCAGGCTCTCTGCTGTAGGCGTCCATCTGTATCCTCCAGTCTGTCAGGATCTCATGTAGCCCCTGTTGTGTGTAGGTGTAGTCATGGTACAGCTCAAACTCTGTGTCCACAGTCGACTGAGGAAAGAATGAGGAGTGTAGTTAGTCACACTGCACACTTGTAACTCACATTAACAAAGATCAATAAATGCTTTAAATGCATTGCTCATTGTTATTTCACGTTAGTTAATGCATTAACTAATGAAATATTACCATAAAAGAAACGTATTATATTTTAAAAACATTACATCTCGTTAAGAAATATGGTATGCATTGTGATTCAAAAGTTTGGGGTTGATGCACTTTTTTTCCTATTTCAAATAAATGTGTATCACAGTTCCCACAAAAAAATTGAGCAGCACAACTGTTTTCAACACTGATAATAAGAATGAGCAGCAAATCAGCATATCAGAATTATTTCTGAAGGATCATGTGACACTGAAGACTGGAGTAATGGTTACTAAAAATGTAGCTTTGGCATCACAGGAATAGAATATATTCAAATAGAACTATTATTTGAAATTGTAATAATATATTGTAATAATGATACAGATGATAGAGTTTAACTTGTGTTGAACCCGGAAATCTTTTTAGTTAGTGCTAGCAAGTCCATAAGGACCGAAAAATTAAGCCATTAGAAAGAGGGCCAAGACTACTGAGTCATTCCACAGCCTTCCATAAATCTGTGGCTTTGTAATCATCTGGAATTAGGATAATGGGAATGACTTGTCAGTAAATCCAGAGAAATATGCACTAGTAATCCTTAAACGACATTGTGAGAACAAGGAATAGTAACATGACTCTCAAATGCATTCAGAGAATACTTTTGGCTCAGGCAGATGAAGTGCTTCAATAAACAGTAGACTGAATGAATAACAGCACAGGACATTGTTTGGCTTACTGGATCTTGGTCAGGGTCAACCTGGGGTTCATTTCTCAAATGTGTGGCCTCAAGAATGTGTTTCACAGCGTCCATGCGGAACCCGTCCACTCCCTTCTTCAGCCAGAAATGGATTATGTCCTATTACACAGATGTGAAACAAAGATCAAAGAGTGTCCATGTTTGTAGTGAAACATGATATGGTATGGTGGATTGCGGATCTGCATGAAAGGCCTTTTTGTTCAAGAGTTTGAAGACTAATATTCCTCCTCCACAAGTATTTAAAAATATTTTACTCTTCAACTATGTCCTTTGTAAATGAAAACAAAATGGCAAAACACTTTACAATTTTGTAAATTTATTGAATTTGTTAACATTAGTTAATGCAATAACTAACATGAACTAACAATGAGCAGTACATTTTTAATGTATGTATTGATCTTTGTTAATCGTTTATTGATGTTAGTTCAGTGCATTAACTAAAGTTAAAGACAACTTTTACAACTGCAACTACTACAGGTAATTGATGTTAACAAATGTGACCCTGGATCACAAAACCATTCACAAGTGGCACGGGTATATTTGTGGCAATAGCCAACAATACATTGTATGAGTCAAAATGATCGATTTTTCTTTTATAGCAAAAATCAGTAGGCTATTAAGTAAAGATCATTTTCCAAGAAGATATTTTGTAAATATACCGTAAATCTATAATTTTTGTGAGTGAATGCAGCAAAATCACGTACATAAATGGACAACTTTACAGGTGATTTTCTCAATGTTTCCCTCAGAACCCTCAGATTCCAGGTTTTCAAAAAGTTTTGAAATATTGAAATATTAGATTTATGAAATATTAGATTATAGATTTGAAATATTGTCCTATCCTAACAAACCATACATCAATGGAAAGTTTATTTATTCAGCTTTCAGATGATATATATACATCTCAATTTCAGAAAATAAAGAAAAATGAATGTTGCAAATTATTACAACTGTTAATTATATGCTTTAACTTTACCAAAACTATTTATATATTTATTGATTTATTTTTAATGAGAAAGTGTTCTAGGCCTGGAAAAGTCATATTAATAAAATCTTAAAAGGCATGGAAAATATTTGTTTAGTTAAGCTCAAGCTCTAGAACAGTTAATTGGCTACAAATAGGATACAATAAAACAGTTTTTTGGTTTTTAAATCCTTATATATTTATCACAAATGAATATATATTTATCTTTATTCTAGGATTCACACTAGGATGGTTCTTTTAAGTGGCATTACTGCAAAAAACCAAAACCTTTTGGAACCTTTATTTTTAAGAGTGCAATGTTCATCTTGTCCTAACCAGGACTAGAACCATTGCTTGTTGCTTTGCTATGTCGTACTTTTGCTAGGACTCATAAAGTGTAAAAGTCTGCATAATGTTCATAGTCAAGCCGTCGTCTTCATGCTTCCTTTAGCTCTGTCTTACCGTCATCTCCTCTAAGACTCTGGGGTTACGGTAGTTCAGGTCTGGCTGTTCCTTGAGGAACTGATGGAAATAGCACTGTTGTCGTATTTCATCATACTCCCAGGTAGAATTCCCAAAGACACTTATCTAGGACAAACAATGTGACACTAGTCAGCCACATCTAACTACTGTATATACATATGTTTGTAATCCTTTACTTAATTCAGTCTTAATTGTAACAAAAAATAATCTGCTATGTAACAAACAGTATCAGATGAGATTATAATTGCAAAGCGTGGACAAACATTCCGAATAGCTCTGATTCTTTATGTTGATGTGATCCAAATGTCACTATTCCCTGATTTGTTTGCATTGAGGATGGACATTCATACCCAGTTGTTAGGAGGTTTGTCTGCAGTGCAGTTAACCCAGATATAGTAGTCTTTATAGGGCTCTGTGCCATTACGGCTAAGCTGGAACCAGATGTGTTTGTCGCTGGTGTGGTTCGGGATGTAGTCCATGATCAGCTTTAGACCTGGGCCAAAAAAAAAAAACAGCTAACATTGTGTGGTTATCAAACAGCATTTTATACTGATTGTTGTAATAATGGTGTTATAACATTGTAGCAAGTTAGGAACTTAGTTATTAACCATCATGTTGATGGTTACAACAAGTTGTTGGTTGAAATATTGATAATTTATCATAATGCATGCCCACCTTTGTCGTGCATGCTTGTTAGGAGGTCGTCAAAGTCTTCCATGGTTCCAAAGAGAGGGTCAACCTGCCTGAAGTCCTCGACGTCATAGCCAAAGTCCATCATAGGAGACTTGTAGAAAGGACTGATCCAGATTGCTTTAATGTTCAGGTACTCAAAATGACTCAGTTTCTCCCTGATTCCTATAGTCAAACATTGAATTATAAAAACATTATCTACACATTTTTGCACATTTGATCTTTACAAAGACATTCGACAATCCTCACAATGGATTTATCTTGATCAATCCAACCTTTATAATCATTTCAATATGATCTTTTTTATAGGGTCACTAAAGTTATTACACATCTCATGTAGAAGATAACCTGGTGTTTTGTCTTATTCATAGTGTTTGCTTTGTGTGAATATGTTTCACAGTAAAAAACAAATGACCCTGTAATGTACCACCATAAAATCAGTTTTATTTACTTTATGGCATGTGTAGACGCAATTTTACCCATTACATAAGAGCAATTAAACTACCTCCTCCTCTTGCATGAAATGGAATACGCAGCAATACAGAACCATTATGAGGGGGAAAAATGGCTTTTGTGTGTCCACCCAAGGCATCAATGCACACTTCTCAAATAACACTACAGCTGGAGGGAACTCTCAGCTACTGAAAAGAGAGTTGTTTTTCAAGGCTGCTTGAGAAACCACTGCTGACTTTTTCAGCCTTTTTGTTTTAGGTCGGTATGGTCTCTGAATTATTAAAAGAAACCAATTTGCTGAAAAATGATGACATTATGCACACTAAGATGTGTGTAGGTACATTTGGTGTTCTAGGAATACAAGATCCAAACCTGATACAAAGGTTCTCAGCAATATTATGTAAGATTTGGAGATTGCAGAACAACTTACTCGAATTATTATTATTACATAATTTGTATGTACAAATTGACAAAATGTTTACATATACAGTAGTAAACATTTGAAGTGGATCAAAACCTTTCATCAAAGTTATACATGAATTTTGAACCATAACCGTTCTTGTCTTGAACTTTTTTGATCCACTTCAAATGTTGACTACTGTGTTTCAAAATACTATGTCATTGTATGCAACAAGAAAATTATATTAAAATAAATGATATTAATACAATCTTAAAAATTAATTAATAGTTAAGTCTAATAATGATTACTAAAATAGTTTTTTTGTGAAGAATACATCAAAAGCGGTATATAATGAATTGCCTAATTTGCATATGTTGGAGGGGGCAACTTCTAATACAAGATACATAGCTGAAAATATTGTAATAATCAGTCTTATCATTAACTAAAATATAATTTTCTGTAATTGAAATAAAAGAACAAATATTAGATTACTTGGAAAAAAATGAAAATTAGAAATGTTGCATTGTGTGCTTTAATAAATAAGTTGAAGTACTTAAATTTTGGAAACTAAAACGGAAATAAATATTATGCAAAATAGATTTATTTAAAACAAAATATTCTATATTTAAAATATTAAATTCCAAAACGTTTTAAACTAAAAATAAAATGAAATAAAAAATCTAAGCCGTTTTAAAATATTATTAAATACTAAATAAAAAAAACATTTTTTACCCTATTAACCTCACCTTAAGGATAAAAAATTACCTTTGAGGTCTCCAACACCATCAGCATTTGAATCTCTGAATGATCGAGGATAAACCTGATAGACTGGAGTCAGCTGCCACCAGCTCATGCATCTGGGCGACAGCGCCACGATCGTAATGGTCATGGCAATCAGAGCCAGGGTGCATGCGATGATCAGCCAGAAAAGAAGCTCTCGAGGGATCCTGTAGCAGGCTTTACTTGAGTATAGCATCAGAACCTCTTTGGGCATCCCAGCATACGGTTTGATCTGAGTGTACCCGGTTTCCCCCGGCCCGGTGAAGGAGAAGCTGGTGGCCTGGTGCTCTCGAGAGCTTGATGCCTCAGATGGATCATCATCATCCTCTTGAAAGGCTGCATTCTGGACGCCTTCTTGCAGCTCCACCGTGTCAATGTTTGTGATTTTGGTCGAGCTCATCGTTCTTGCTTCATTCAATCCCAGAGCATGGGAACAATGCTTGTGAGAGCCGATACTGCCAGAGTCCTGTTAAATAGAGGCATTCACAAGTCCATAGTGCATTACACTCATTCAGTCCCCCCCCCCCCTCCCCTCCCCGAGGAATGTGGCAGAGACTAGAGAGGCCAATCACACATTTCCGTGGCTACATATTATTGAAAAGTCAATGTAACTTATCATGCCATTAGAACTTTCTCACTATATAAAAAAATTGGCTGGCAAACTTTTACCATATGACCTTTAGTCTTTCAGCTAACAGATATTACCTGAAATCAGATCTCTACAGAATGAATAAAATAATGTCCAACTTGTAAATGAGTTAACTGGATTGTAAACTGCAAGCTTGATTACATAACTGTATTGATGTATATGAATACTGTCAAGGCCTGATTATAATAATATATACAAATAAAAAAAAAGAATAATAAAATAATTGATGAATGCATAAAAAAGCAGTTAATAATTTATTGCCTAATTTGCATCTGTTTTGGGGCAACTTCAAATACAAATTACATTAAAAAAAAATTAAAATAATCAATGTTATTAACGAAAACTAAATATATTAAAATGTTTTCAGCGATTGTAATAAAGTTGAAATAAGATGAAAAATTAGATGGAAAAACGTAGTAACTACAGTGTGTGCAGAATTATTAGGCACGTTGATTTTCTGATAATTTTTTATTCCCAGGCACAATTGCCAATTCCAAACCATATTTATATTAATAACTACTATTAGTTTTTATTTAATCATTTATAAATGATATATAACTGTTCATGAAGGCTGGAAATGAAAAATGCCTTCAATTCAGGTGTGCAGAATTATTAGCCACGTTTTCTTTTACAGATAAAATAAGCCAAAAAAGAGATTTAACTAAGACTGAAAAGTCAAACATTATGAAATGCCCTTGAGAAGGATGCAATACTAATTACAAGCTAAATAATTAAATACAAAATTATTAGTAGTTAAGATTAATATGGTTTGGAATTGGCAAAATGTGCCTGGGAATAAAATATGATCAGAAAATCAACGTGCCTAATAATTCTGCACACACTGTAGTAATATTACCTTAGTAACTAAGAAATAAGTTTAAGTACTAAAATGACTAAAACTGAAGCATAAAAAAGCTAAATATAATATTTTAAAAAATAACATAAAAACTGAAAATATAAAAAAGCTAAAATAGTAATAGTATATGAATAATACTTAACACCAGTAATAATGAGAAGAGTTTTTTTCACCATTTGAAAAATTGGCAGGAAAACTTTTACTTATAGACAAAATGCTGTAGTTTCTCAGCTGACAGATTTGTGCAACTTGTTAACTATTTAACTATTAGATTGTAAACTGCAACTTATTTATTTGATCATATAATTTTATTGATGTTTATGCAGACTATATCAAGGCCTGATCATACCCAGATGAATATTCTGTGAGATAATTTGAATAGTAATATTGAACATTTGAATAAACAGATGTTAATGCTTACGGAAAGGTGTTCTAAAGGTGTCCTACCAAAAAGATTTGCGCTTTTGACACATACCCAGAGCAACTGGGCAAATCAACAACTTGGTGGTGTTCACAAACAGATATTTTTTCCAAGTAACAATGAATAGCAGCAGAAGCGGCTCTCTTGTATTTGATTTTGTTTGATAAATGCCATTGTGCTGCAGGGACCCAAAAACGAGCTAGTATTTTAACACTTCCGGTTCTATCATCGTGAAGCCATTGGGGTTTTTGAATGTTTTTTTGGTAAAAGACTGAAATAAGGTCTGTGGTTAACACAAGATCAATATATTTTTACATTTTATTCTATGAAATAAATCAGTAACAACCCCTTTTTAAAACCCTTTACTGGTTTTGAAAAAGTTAGTTGCTAACATTAAACGTCATCCCTGAACAGATAAACTCAGCTACTTACTAGTCCGTTTTCATTGCCTTATTTTGTTTATGATCACACTCTTGCAAACTATTCTAACTATTCAAAGAGTTAGTGGTGGCGATGCTGAAGTCATGCGTTCATGGTGTAGTTGGTTTATAGCCTAGGTTTAGCTTTTACTTCTGGCGATTCTATTTTGGCTTCAAAATTCATGAAAGTTTTGTTCATTTGTGAAGATTTTCAAGTACTGGCTTTTCTATAAGCGCCATCTACTGTCAGACAGTGATTTTGCATGTTAATTCAGCCCATGTGTATTTTTTTTTTACACATTGGTCTGAACAGACAAATTGCATGTAAAAGTCAGACCGCATGCTGAACATTTGAGTTGGTGTGAATGGGCCTTTACTTTTCAACTACTACACAATTCATTCAGTGTTACAGGTACAGCAGAACTTTTTTGATCGAAATAAAACAAACAAAAAAACAAAAAAATTGTTCTGCAATATTTAAAACATTCTTTCATGAAACCCTAGCATAGCACTCATTATTAGCAATAATGCATCATTAGCCTCGGCCTCAGTTGGCATGGCCACATACCGACCACAGTCTGCTCGCTTAACATCTGATGCACAATATACACAAAAGAATTTAAATCTGATAAGCTCCGACACACTTTTTTTTTTTTTGCAAAGTTGATACAATGAGTTAACTAGATACTAAAATACATCAAATCTTTGAAATATGCTCATGTTTGTTTGTGGCACTTAGTATTATCTTGATCAACACTGGATATCCAGCTTTGTTCAATTAGAACTCAGAATTACAGATCACAACATCTATACATTTTTCCATTTTTGTTTGTTTCATGGACAACTTTTACTGAGAACACCATTATTTTAAATAATTTCTTACCATGCAAGTCTAATATTGCACTTTCGACCGCTAAAGCGCACACAAAAACTAAGTAACCTGCAGTTGGTTGCTTTACAAGCTGGTCTTTTGGAACATGGAACTACTGCTTACTGTTTTGCAAAGTTAAAAGACTCAAAAAGTGTTGTGTCTTAGCCATTAGGCTTTTCCCACTGTGATTAAACATAAGGAGCAAGACTGCTTTTTCCTGTAGCTTTATTGTTCTGCTCAATATCACCTTTCAAGTTCTGAGGCCAATGAGTACTGTTGTCCATGGACTGCTGAAAATATATTTGAGCAAAACTGACATTACACTCGTATGGTGAATCAGAAAATAATCAGTGAATTCATCACAAAGCTATTTTTCATGTTCATCTAACCAAAACAAAAAAAAAACACCACTTTACGATATACTCTGAAGGAAAAAAGAAGAAAAAAGGCAGGTAGCTGTAAGTTCACATCTGCATTCAAAAGTGAGGGATAAGGAGAAAAGACAGATATAATACAAAGGGAGGGCTGAGAAAAGCTGCGGGGCTTTGGTGGGCAGTTACAATCCCTTTTATCCAACATCACCCACAATTCCTGGGTTAAGCAAGTACATGAACAAACTCAGTGTGTCTATTTCACACAATGTGGCACGCTCATCAGCCGCCATTAACATTACTCTATTGCTTCACACAATAACCGACAAAGACGTCAAACTTGGGGAAAATAAAAAATATATATGAATTTTATATATTTATCTCTATATATTCTATATTCTCTGAAACAGCAGGATTAAAAAGCTTTTTACAACCAATCAAATGATAACCTGCCAAACGAAGCAGTCAAGTCCGAGGTTCTACCTAAAGGTCAGTCAGCGCTCGCGGGAGGGAGGGAAGGTGCAAAAAGCCAACAAGCTTCAATCCATTCCACGCAGGTTATGTAGTAATGAAGCAATTCTTTAAAACATGTTCCACACACATTCATCAGTCAAATATATCCTCAATTAAACCCAGTGATGATCCATAACTCCATACCAGGGGCTGCCAAGTTTATCAATTGTATCCTCACTCGAATTTGCAGCCGACTGGAAAAGGCACCACAGCACGTACATGGGTCCATCCCGCAAAACATCCTCGGTTTTAAAATTAACACCCACAGCCACCACAAAAAAGTGAGAAAAACAGTTTTTTTTTTTTTATTGTATATGATGTGTATTTTGTTGTAGTTGTTTTTAAAACTGGAACTCCATTCTTTCCTTCATGTATTAGGAAAAAAAGTGTTTGTAATGCTTTTGGTTGTACTGTGTTTCCACTGTGTTGTGACTCTTGAAAGACTGTACGTTGAATCTCTTGATTTCACTGGAACAAAAGAAACGTGACTGACGTCTTGTGTAGAAAAGGGGCTCTTCCCTCAGGTGGGACGACTACCACGGGTCCTCAAGGTCAGCACCGCTCTGCAGAGAGACCACACAGAGAAAACCATCAGTTGGCAAGGGCATCAAATCAGCATTATCACAATCACCGTGGTCAACCCAATCTACCTGCCGTCTTTTTCTATGAAAAACATTTACTTAAAGTAACGAGAAAGGCTACATCATTCAGTTTTTTTTATTCGCTTTGGTACTATTTTCACAAGCAAGGTGTACATTTTCAAAACTCTTAGTGCTAATATCACAACAGATCATCAAAAGTGCACTTTCTTCAAACATTGCAGCATGTTTTCAATTGTGTTAGTACAATTCACAAAATCACAAAGTATCCTTTTCACAACACAAAATAAGTGTTTCATCTACATAAATGTTTCATTCACAGTAACTGCCTTTCATAAAGCTCTTATTATCAATCTTTTGATTTGCATCTCTTTTTGTTCAGTTTAATACATTTGTCTATTATTTAATCCAACTGATCTTAATGGTTAATCAATTAATCATTTGGTACACCTATAGATTTCTATAGATATTGATTCTATATACAGTTTCTATAGAACTTGTTTGCAATTTCCGATATGAATAACCAAATGTAATGAATTCTTTTTACACAAGTGATTTATAAATAATAACCACCACTATGTTCAAAGTGTGTGTACACGCATGTGTGTATGAGAGAGATAGAGAGAAATTTGCCATTTGTGAAAACACTGTAAAGCAGAATAGAGTATAATGGAGAGGAAACGGTCAATGACTGTAATAAAACATTAGATTAATTGGAGATGCATCAGTAGAAGGGAGACAGATGGCATCAAATACAACATTTTACATTACAGTATGTATGCCATGTGATACTGTAAACACATTACCATGGTAGAGACTGCCACATTACTGTAACTCAACCATCATCTGTAAAGGTCAACTACAGTATAGATTCAGTAAAATGGTATAGAGTGAAATCATTTACTGTATTGCCAGCAAACTCTGTTCTAGCACAGAACCTCATGGCTGTGTCATACTTTATCACAGCTTTTGATAATTCACTGCAGATACTATTACAAACATTATGGATTCAATTACATAAGTTAGGTAATGCACGTGTATTTTCTAATGTGGCAACTGTAGCCTGTATTACTGTAATTATGTCAGGAACAAGGGTGATATGAAACATGTATCTTGCATTGTTTGCTGTTGAATGAACTGATTGTTAAAAGTACTCAATTGAAAGAAGATCATACTGTTGTGTTTCTGAGATTAAACCAAACGTTCTCATTACATATTACAATAATCTTGTTTTTGAAACAATGATTATGTGGACTGAAAAATGTATAAATGTAATGAAAGCATGGGATCATGTTTTGAAAGAATGACTAGCTGCGTCACAAGTGTGATCAGTTTGGATTTTTGTACTAAGAGTTTTGAAAAAGTACACCTTACTTGTGAAAATAGTACCAAAGCGAATGAAAAAAACTGTAATACCAAATCTAATACAGGAAGTGTGTAACCACCAAATGCAACGTGATTGGGATAATTGTAACCCTTGAAACATAATACAAATATTATATACTGTGCACTACCGTTCAAAGGATCATGTGACACTGAAGACTCGAGTAATGATGCTGAAAATTTAGCTTTGCCATCACAGGAATAAATAACATTTTAAAATATATTCAAATAGAACACATTTTAAATCATAAGACTTCACAATATTTTATTTTTGATCAATTAAATGCAGCCTTGGTGAGACTTTTCCAAAACATTAATAAAAACTTACTGACTCCGAACTTTTGAACAGTAGTGTACACCTCAGCATTACTAAACAGTTACCTAACATACATACGCTTTCAGCTGAGAAAAATTATCAAAAGTTTAACTTAGACCTACAGTATGATTATATAAAAGTGGTTAAATACTAAAACATACACTAAATGTATCAGCCTGTATGAACAAATATTCAGCACATGCTCAAAGTTCTCAACTGAGTATATGTGCATGTGTTTATCAAGTCTTAAACTATAAACAAGGTTAATGAAATAATGTTCATTACACAATCAATAATTCAATTTCAAAATTGCCCACAACCTCTTCGCCATGATAAAATCCTATAAGGTAGCCAAGTCTTAGCAAAAATCTCTTTAGGCTATACCTTAACAAAAAGAATAAATTAAAACAAACAGTATAGACAGTCTCCCATATTCCACTTCAGCTAACCATCACTGTGATCACTGAACCTTGAAACTAGAATTGTCATGTTCTTGTTTCTTTGTCTATGTCTACGATGTGTAATTTGTACGAATGGAACACCTGTGATTGAATAATTTCTACTCAGCAAGATCTAATAATTAACTGTGTTGTTCAAGGCATGGAAATGATTCAGAAAATCCTGCAGTTTTGATTTGATGTTTCTTCCACTACTGTGATGATATTTCCTTACACATCTGCATCACAGAGAAAAGGATGCATGTGCAAAACTGAAAGACTGGAAAAATTGATCCAAACCCTTGTAAAATGGCCAATTAGAGATAAGTGAATACTCTAATATGATTACTTTTCAAGAACACATCTAGGTAGGCCATTTCATGCCACAGATCATATACAGTGAGGAAAATAAGTATTTGAACACCCTGCTATTTTGCAAGTTCTCCCACTTAGAAATCATGGAGGGGTCTGAAATTGTCATCGTAGGTGCATGTCCACTGTGAGAGACATAATCTAAAAAAAAATATCCAGAAATCACAATATATGATTTTTTAACTATTTATTTGTATGATACAGCTGCAAATAAGTATTTGAACACCTATCTATCAGCTAGAATTCTGACCCTCAAATTCTTGTTAGTCAGCCTTTAAAATGTCCACCTCCACTCCATTTATTATCCTAAATTAGATGCACCTGTTTGAGGTCGTTAGCTGCATAAAGACACCAGTCCACCCCATACAATCAGTAAGAATCCAACTACTAACATGGCCAAGACCAAAGAGCTGGTAAGCAGCTTGGTGAAAAAAGGTCCACTGTTGGAGCAATCATTAGAAAATGGAAGAAGCTAAACATGACTGTCAATCTCCCTCGGACTGGGGCTCCATGCAAGATCTCACCTTGTGGGGTCTCAATGATCCAAAGAAAGGTGAGAAATCAGCCCAGAACTACAGGGGAGGAGCTGGTCAATGACCTGAAAAGAGCTGGGACCACCGTTTCCAAGGTTACTGTTGGTAATACACTAAGACGTCATGGTTTGAAATCATGCATGGCACGGAAGGTTCCCCTGCTTAAACCAGCACATGTCAAGTCCCGTCTTAAGTTTGCCAATGACCATTTGGAAGATCCAGAGGAGTCATGGGAGAAAGTCATGTGGTCAGATGAGACCAAAATAGAACTTTTTGGTCATAATTCCACTCGCCGTGTTTGGAGGAAGAAGAATGAGGAGTACCATCCCAAGAACACCATCCCTACTGTGAAGCATGGGGGTGGTAGCATCATGCTTTGGGGGTGTTTTTCTGCACATGGGACAGGGCGACTGCACTGTAGTGATCTAGAGAAGATCTTTGTGGAGGAGTGGGCCAAAATCCCTCCTGCAGTGTGTGCAAACCTGGTGAAAAACTACAGGAAACGTTTGACCTCTGTAATTGCAAACAAAGGCTACTGTACCAAATATTAACATTGATTTTCTCAGGTGTTCAAATACTTATTTGCAGCTGTATCATACAAATAAATAGTTAAAAAATCATACATTGTGATTTCTGGATTTTTTTTTTTAGATTATGTCTCTCACAGTGGACATGCACCTACGGTGACAATTTCAGACCCCTCCATGATTTCTAAGTGGGAGAACTTGCAAAATAGCAGGGTGTTCATATACTTATTTTCCTTACTGTACGTGCAGGACTTCAAATTAAATCCAAGCTAAACAAGTCATCTGCATTCATTTACAGGAACACTGTTGCTTGGTAATGTAAAACACAAAGACGTGAATTATCTACATGGCTTGAATGTTTAACAGGTAATATAGAACTACTCTGACAGTTTGGTCACACTGCAAACTGCATTAAACTAACAGATAACAGTAAACCAGCTATTTTAAATTCCCTCCTCAACCATCGATGCATTCATAAGATCAGTACATATGTAGAGTGAGGTTGCCAAAAAAAACTCTAGTCGCTCTTTCTACAGAAATCATTAGTATCAATTAGTAATCAACTTACCAAATGAAACAGGTGGGCTGCATTAATTAAAGGGTGAACACATACATCATTAGTTTGTTAATGTGTATTATCCTCTTAATGAATCTCAAACTATGTGTGTTCTAGATATGAATACCAACCTTTATGTTTGTGTGTAAACTACATGCATTTGACCAAGAATATGATTTCTAAATGTTTATCTGGCTGTGAAAAACATGTTATAAAATAATTTATTTACAAAAGGAGGTGTGCATGGATTATAAAGCTGTCATTGGCTATCACAGAGAAACACAAGGATCTAGTCTACTCCTTGCAACAAGCCAACAAAACATCACTCGCTGATGATGCCAGGAGACGTCAAAAGTACCAGGTTAACTTGATACTAAAATCTCAAACCTATGTAAATGCTGTCTAACAGTATGGCTGCGGTCTACTATAATAAAAGTAATCAAAATGCAATACTGCCAGGAAAATTGTTTGTTAATTAATAATCAGCTTTATTAAACGTTAATTAAAAAAACTTGAACTTTTATAAATGTTTTTTTTTAAAGTCACATGCAATTATTTGATGAAATATAATAATAATAATAATGACATATTACATTTACAATAAATGTTTTCTATTTGAATATATTTTAAAATAAATTTACAGCATCAACTCCAGTCTTCAGTGTCACATGATCCTTCAGAAAACATTCTAATATGCGGATTTGATGCTTAAGAAATATTTTTATTATTATTATCAATGTTGAAAACAGTTGTGCTGCTTAACATTTTTTGTGGGAACTGATCATTTTTTCTGGACTCGAAGTAAACAGGGAACAGCGTTTATTTGAAACATTTTGTAATACTGTCACTTTTGATTATTTTAATGCATCCTTGCTGAATAAAAGTATCCATTTATTTTTCAAATAAACTTTTAAATGGTAATGTACATTTCATGTCATTGGTATTGTACATTTGTTCATTTAATCTGTTAATATACAAACTTTAAATAAAGAATTGTGTTTATTAGATTGGTTGTTTCTGTGGTATTGAAAGTGTATCAAGAATTCTAAAATCTGACTGGCACTGGTATCAACTACTGAAAATTGTGGTATTGTGATACAACCGTGATGAAGTGATTCCAAGAGCGTAGAGAACACCATCTATCTCTCACACACAAACACACACACACACCAGATATCTCTTGAATGTCCAGTAGGGAAAAACACTTGGATCAAAACTCTAGCTTTGTCCAACTAGTGTCCACTCCAGACCAATACTTGAGAATGTGTCACACTACTTAAACACTAAGACACATTCTTTGAGGTGTTTGCCTCATACACACACACAAACAACAACAAGACAGATATTCAACTGCAGGCTTTACAACATGCAACCCCCAGTGCAGTTTCGCCAGATCACACGTTGAGTAGTGACATCATAATAATCATCATCATCATCATGAGACTTGGCTGAAGAGTTCATAATGGCATATTAGCAAACTTATTTATAAGCTATTAAAATAACATACTTGTTAGGTTACTATTCATGTCTGATTTGTCATGCTTACAGGCTGATAAATCTCAGTTCATCTCCTTGATGGGATGTATTAGGAGTCTTTGTGGTGATCTCAACCACTGTGCTTTGGGCCAGAGGATCATTTGAATGAGCTCATTACAGCTGTGATTTGAACAGGATTTTTTACTCTCTGCAGTAAATAAACCAAGAGTAGGCGAATGGGATGGAGAGAGCAAATACTCCAATACATTTTGTTCTGTATTTTACTCAGATCTCTGAGTGACTCTTAGTTGTAGGTTGTTAATACCAGGTGTAAACGGGTCCAGTGAGCAAGGCGCAGAACAAGGCAACGTCTCATGATGAGATGAATCCAAAGGTCAAGGGGAAGGTACCATCTCTAAACATCTAACTTTTTTATGGTAAACCAGGGACAAAATGTACAGCTGTCATCACACCGAGAGGTTCTAGACCTTTAAAAAGCAGGACTAATGATACTCACACCATCCTCTTCTCTTTGGGGGGTCAAACGGTTGTACACTGCTTCAATAACACTGTGCCTGAACAAAAAAGAAAAAAGCAGACAATGTATTAGAAAAATAAAACAAGGTATACAAGTTATACAGCAACAGTTATACATCTGAGTCAAGCCTACTTGAGATTGAACCTGCAAATGTTGTTAGCATTCCAGACCCTTAAACATTAGGAGCGTAACCCTGTGTCCCGTAAACGTGTTTGTGCAGGTGTGAACCTCTGTGTGGTTTGTCACCGTGATATTTACTTACTTGCTGGCAAGGCCGCCCCCTGGTGGGAGATTAGGGATACTTTCTTGGGACAGGGTGCTCATGACATTCAACAGCTCAGGCACACCACCCTCCCCTGCTTTCTCTATGAGCTCTGATTAAGAGACAGAAAGGATAAACCACAGGTTAAAGCTCCCTAAATATCCATTTGACTGCTCCATTCAATGGAACCTTACAATATACACAGTAGAACTTAATGTATATGTGACCTACTGTATATGGGTACTGAGAAATGAGCAATGCATTATGGATACCAATGTAGAGGACTAGTGTTATCATTTTTTCGTTTTGTTTTTTGAAATAGAGAAATGAGAGATAAAGACAGAAAAAAAAAAAAAAGAAAGAAAGAACAGGGACAATGAGAGACAAGAGTGAGACTCTAGAAGGAAAGCCTGTAACTCAGTTGGGCTGCTCTGGGCCTGTTGCCAGTTAGATGTTCAGCCAGCACATTCCTCACCAGAGCAGTAGTGCCGACGACTCCCTCGGGCCCTCTCAGCACCCAGACAAACATTACAACAACGTTACCCCAACCTTTGCCCACAGCTCAAGGCCAAGAGTTTACATAACCCAAAAAAAACCCACAAAACTAACAACCACTTGCCAGAATATGATCAATGTCCAATACAGAAAGGAAAGGCCAGTGGAAAAGAAAAAAGTAAAATGATATGGAGTCAGGCTGTCAAGATATATCAAACTAGAAAAAGAGGAATATGAAAGGGGGTGGAGACAGGATAGTATGTTCAAGATCACAAGAGAAAAAGTGTGAGGGGAAAGGACATTTCTCTTTTATTTAATAAAATGCATACATTCTGAAATTAATTAATCTGGACTGATATACAGTGGCCTTAAATATTTGGAAACTTAAAATATATCTAAGCAAGTGGCATGTGCAAAACAAAAAATGCTTTTAGTTTCAAAAACTTAGTCTTCAGTGATTTTTGCAGATAAAAGCACTGACTGCTCTTGGCAAGATAACTTCACCGTAACTATTTAGGAACAGATTTCAATATAGAGTTACCAATTTGATTCAGTTGCAAACTCTTGATTCAATTCCAATTTAGATTAATTTAGGTATATTTCAGTTGTCCATTTTGCTTACAATGAAAAAAATGTTTCTCTGTTATGCTGTAAATTATAGAGGGAAGTGTTTCAAACCAGTTTTAGACTGATTCAATCTTTTTGAGCTATTTGTTCTTGAATATGACTACACTGGTCGAATTGTAAGCAATCGCTAGAGGTTTTAAAGCTCATGCCCAGGGACAGATGTATGAATGCTCCCAAACTACGGTGGACAAAATAGATATTGTGCGGCAACCACTGAGCTCTTCCGTTTCTCACCTTTCACACGCGATTCAAGGTACTTGTCCACCTCAGCATCTCTCTTTACCGCCTCCTCTGACACCTGGGGTGCATTTGGCATACAGACTAATACAACACTCATATTATCTCGACTTCCCTGGAGGAGGAAAAAGAAAGAAAATCTCAATGAGAAGAAAACATTTAAGCGACATAAGAATCTGTCATACAAGAGCGAGTAAGGACCTGTACCTTGTGTAGACAAGTATCCACAACTTCGTTGCACACTCTCTCCAGGTCGTCCGTCACCTCCAGCCTTGATCGCACAAAGGCACAAAGCTCCTCGTTGGTCATCACATCCCAGATACCGTCACACGCCAGCACCACAAATTCATCCTCCGCATCTGAACGAACAATCTCGAATACTTCTGGCTCTGGAGACACAAGCTGCTCTGTGGGACCTTTGCCCTCCACACACTTGTAGTCATAGTCACCCAGTGCTCGGGATACGGCCAGCGATCCATTAACCCTCTGGATCATTACAGAGCCACCTGCGTTCTGTATACGCTCCTTCTCCCGTGGGTCGCATGGCTTATGGTCCAGCGTGGAGAAGCCGACTTGCGCGTTGCGGCAGAGAAGGGCCCGTGAGTCCCCGCAGTTAATGAAGTACAGATGTTCCGGAGAGAGCAGCACACCCACCGCAGTGGAGCCACTGCGGTCCATGCCGTTCCGCAGGTCTGTGAAACTGCGCATGTGCTCGTCGATCCTCAGGAACCCGGTGCGGATACCCCTTTTGACCGCCTCTATGGCTGGCGTCTCAGGCGCCGGAGCGCCCGCCTTCCGCAGTTCATCTGCCGACCCTGTGGCAACAATATGTTCCAACAGGTGTTTAGAGCAGTAGTTAGCAACACGTGAGCCGGCGTGACCATCGTAGACCGCAAAGAAGGACCAGTCGTCCAGACCGTGCGGCAGGCCTACGGCTGCGGTGTGGGCATCCTCCATCTCCACCCTCCATCCCTGCATGCTGCTGAGGCCAAAACGCAGGCCGTTTCCCTCTCCATGAGCATTATGCTTCTCTGTTTTGGGCTTGTCCAAGAACGCCCCCATGGCTTAGGCCACCGTCTGCAGAGACAGAGAAACAATCATCAAGTAGGTAGACCAAAAAAAACACTGAAGACAGTAAAAAAAAAAGACATGGAAAGTTGGAAAGTGCAGTACAAAAGAAACTTATGATCTCTGCAGCTTAAATGCATTAGCTTACACTAAGCATCCCCTCACACTGCATCAACACTGTAGCGCCACACAAATAGAGCTGCTTCAGACATTAAGATTAAAATTAAAGGGGGAAAAACCCCAGCACATACAGTCCAAAAACACCCACTGCAGAGTGAACAACACAAATGTAGAAGGATTAGTCTTAGTGCTCAATAGACGGATTTCTATTAGCAACAAACTGAGTGAAATAAACATGTAGAGATTCTTGGCCCTGAAGCCACAGAGTGGGCGTAGCTTCTGAAAATAAAAAAACTGCAGCCCAGATAATCCAATTGCCTGTGAAGGGCTGCATTACTGCTATAGCAGTGTACCCTACAGGTACAACATTTTTCAAGTGTTAGCCACAGAAAAATACATATTACACTGCTCTGTAGTGCTGCTTCACTCCTGAGGTGAATCAAGTTGCTAATTAATCGAATTCTGCGGTCAAATATTTTTTGTATATTTGACCTGTATATTTGACCAATTTGATATACTGTACAATATTTCTTGTGCATTTATTTGCTCAGTAGACGTGTAATAAGGTGTATAATGTACATTAAGCTGTTTATTCTCACAAAATAGTAAAAAGTAAACCCCTCGACTGAAGGGTTTTTTTTGTTTTAACGACCGGCTGACTGTACATTATGCCTGACATATTTTAGCTGACTGAAATGTATGTGATGAGAGAGAAAGACTGGGTGCTTCAAAATAACACTGACAAGTAGCCAACTACATTCCATTGTGTTGCACGCACTGACTGCACTAGGGCTGTAATCTCCCAGTCGATTATTGGTTGATACGTTCTGGCTCGACCAAAATTCCGATTGGTCGATTTTTTGCCACGTTCATTTCATCAGGTGGAAAGCACTAATGGCTAATGGGGGTTTTGGATTAGCCCAACCCACTGGAGAAGAGAGATAGATTGAAGAACGTAGGCTACTAGGTTTGCTGAATATTATTTATTTAATTGTGAGAGCGTTTAATTCATAGTCAGTCCTCTTCTACCATGTCAACAAAGACATTGGCAGTGTGGCATCATTTTTATAAAAGTTAATTGTCTATTTGTGTCTCAGCCACGAAGCTGAGCTCCTATGTTCAGCTGCACAGAGCGGCTGAAATGATAGTGTCTGTCAGTTATTATAATACATATGACAAGAACAATTGTCTAAATTGTGTTGCATATTCCTCAAAAGTACTTGTGATATCACTAGTTTACAACATAGTACTATTTTCGGAAATCACAGGCTATGATATTGCGCAGGTGCATGTGATGCAACGCTCCCAGAACAAAATTGCTAAACTAATTTCAGTGCAAAATAATTAGGTCAAAAATGATTTAATATACTGCAAATAGGGCCCTATAATTTCCGCGATCACGGAATCGCGGACGGAATCGCGGAATTGGCCAATTAACGCGGAATTTCACGGAATTTTACATATTTGGAATGAAATTCGTTTTTTGTGTGGGAGAAGAACGTATGACTGGGGAAAATGCAGACGGGGAAGCAAATCTGGGCAACACAACCCCTCCCGTCATTTCAGCTCATGACGGCATCAAAACAATAGCCGCGTTTCCACTGAAAGCATGGCGAAGCGGCTCTCCACGTCTTTGCTTTCGTCTGCGAAAAAGTTAAGAAACTCGTCGCACGCACGCACACAAAGTCCCCTCCTTGCACGTCTGTCTATGAGTGTGTGTGTCCGAGTCGAGAGCTCGCGAGAGAGACCGAGTGTGTCCGAGAGAGCACGCTCAACAGTGTGCGCGAGAGAAACCGAGTCTGTCCGAGAGAGCACACGAGAGAGACCGAGTGTGTCCGAGAAAGCGCTCGACAGTGCGAACAAGAGAGACCGAATGTGTCCGAGAGAGCACGAGAGAGACCGAGTGTGTCCAAAAGAGCGTGTGAGAGAGACCGAGTGTGTCCGAGAGAGCGCTCGACAGTGCGCGCGAGAGACAGGAGCGTCCCAATGTGCATACTATGCCCGGAATAGTATTGACAGTTACTAATGTCACATACTATTTAGGATGGATAGTATGCACATTAGGACTTATATAAACTAATATAATTTCTTTTACAGGACAGTTTAAAGCTCATAACCATATTTTGTTGTTACTTGAAGTACTTAGAGTGCAGTGTTATGTTGCATCATGCAGTATTTGTCATTTTAAGAGTAATGCAAAAATTAAAACGGAAAAAACGGAATTTGGGAAAAAATAAAATGGAATTTGGGAAAAAATCAAACGGATTTTATAGGGCCCTATGCAAATAGCCTACTAGTTTTTTATGTTTATTTATAATTCACTTAGGCGACAACAAGGCTACCAAGTACTGCCACAGTGCACAACTAATTCATTTAACGTTTTTTCCCTAACGTAATTTTTAGTCGAAAATTTCAGGACTTCAGTCGACCAAGATTTTCATTGGTTGATTAGAGCCCTAGACTGCTCACAAAAATGCATACAGTAAAAAATGTATCAAATTCACAGATTTATCACGGTATTGAATTACATTACAAAAAAACAGTTTAAATTAATTTTACCCTAAGTCGAACACTCTTCAACTCTTGGGGACTGTTGAAAAGAAACGCTGAGCACTCAGCACACATTACGCTCCGCACACATTACGCTCCTGGCACTTTAAAAAAGCAGCGGTCCCATCGAAAACAATTGGAAAAATATGCAAGCCGCATGAAAACACGTTTTGGTGGACCCACAGCCTTACTTTTAGGCCTACCTGAAAAACTTAAAGCACTGTTTATTTCTTTTGTATGTTTATTCTTAAGTATTTATTTGTGCTAATTTGTTTAAGTATTGACGACTTTTTTGTAAAGTCAATTCAAAGCTTGAAATCAGGCTGCTGTGTACGCTATTGCAAAAAAATGACCCTATCGTTAAAGCAAAATATGCATTGCATGATCAAACATTTAGGTGAGAATCGAGATAATTTTATTTTTTTAAATGTCTAAATATCAACACAGACAGTATAAAGGTGAAGTATTTGGGATGTTTTTACTGTGTTCCTACTAGTGTTGTCGTTCTTCTGTAGTCGCCTTATTCATTCATAACATCAGTAGTATAAGTGCCACTGAAGTGACTGTAGAGATTAAACTTCTCCTAAAATAGGATTTGATCTCCTCAGATGAACTACCTCTTAATACTCAAGTCAAGCTGTGACATGCATCTGTCTGGACTATTTCTACTTTCCAGATGAATCACACTAGACCGTGGACACACAAATCTGATCATATCTTTTTTTTTAATCAAAACCAAATTCTGCTTGTCTGCTGCTGAGATGAGGCAGCTTATTACTGTGGTGAGAGTAATATCTAAATGAAGCTCCATCCAGAACCTATGTACCAATGCAAAACAAAACATGCTAAGAAATTGGTCAGATTCAGTGAGGATGAGACAAACTCAAGGATCTATTTACAAGGTAAAATGAAAGTGACCCTATTTACTCATGCCGTGGTGACCTCTGCATCACAGGTTTAATCCAACAGTGCTAGCAGTGTTCTGGAACTCAGAGCTCACTGTCAGCCAACGGTAAAAGGAGGTCAGCCACCCTGCCAGATCAGTCACACGACAGCTCTTTTTGTTCACAGGTTTCAGCTTCAATTCTCAGCACACATTGTACATGAGTACACAAATGTATAACAATTCCAAGTCCATTCGAAATGGGGACTAATAGGTTTCTTTCCACTGTGAAAATGTGACTTCTGCAAAAGCAATCCAGTCCAAACTAACATGCAAGTATTGTTTTTCCAGCAGAGCAAACAACCTTTTATAGTTAAAGCTTTAACAACATGTTGTTCTATGAATAAGCAGTCAGTCATTTCATTGATTTAAACCTTACGTAACACGATAAAATCTCCTGGTTCAATTTAAGTTGTGAATGACAAAATAAGGGCTTGCAGTGCATTCAGTTTATGGAGTTTATTCAATGATTCATATGACTGATTCAAGCCAGTAGCGATGCATCGATATGAACATTTTGTCTGATAACAATAACTGATCATTCTTTATATTTGAAAGTCGGTAACTGATATATTGGCCGACAAATCTAAATCCAAATTTGTATATAATTTTTGAGAGCTTAATTACAAAAACAAAAGTCTCACCATTAAAAGCCATGTTCCTAACACACAATTATAATGTTCTCATTATAATTTTATGAAGCCTTTATGACAGACTGCAAATGATGCACTGCAAATTATGCACTTTACTGTATTTTACTTTTTGAAGGGATTCCAATCAACTTCAAAACCATCATGGTGTGCAGTGCACATTTGAAGTGTCTCAGCTGAAGGAAATAATCCATTATTTATTGGCCAAATTTTCTTATTGGGCCGATAACGATTACATTAAAAATTAACACATATCGGCCGATACCGATATGGTGGCTGACATATCGTGTATATCATATTGTATATGAATGGGTCATAGAATCTTTGACTCAACTGATTCGTTCAAAATGCTGAATCATTCAGTAATGAAACACGGAACATGCTGCTGTGAGATGAGCTATGGTTCTGCTGCTGTGATCTTTATTGTGGATCCAATCAAGAGGATTATTGCATGATCAAAGTGCAAAAGGGTCTAAATGACATACATAGCAAAGGTGTATCTATGGCACTGTGGATCCTGGTTATTGCTATACCCCGCTATTGCTCAGCAAGCTGCAAGTATGCAATGATGTCACATAACAGCATGTCTGAGCGTCTGAGCTGGCCACACCTCACGCCTACTGCACTATAAATAAACCCAGATAGGATTGCATACAAACCCCCATCCTTTTACCCAGATCCTGAGCCCTCAGCTAAGGCTCAACCTCTCAAAGTTTCTACAATGGTAAGCTACTCTAAAGCAGCCAAATCTAGGACCATCTTCTCCATGAGAGTGAAAATAGATTTAATATAGGATATGGACATTCATCCCAAAATGAAGGGGAAATGAAAAAAGCACATGCTCACACTCTCAAATTAATACAAGTCTCAAACCTGAATTATTCTGCAAGTGTGCTTCCTTAACTGGGTACCCCCTTAAAAAGATTTAAGGCTGAGACTCAAATATTTCCCATTGTAAAGTGACCCTAAATGTGAGCCCCTGAGTAATCTTGATCATCACATTTGGCCTTAAATGATAAGTATAAGAAGTATGTAAAATGTATGCAATCATTTTTTTATTTTTTTTCCCCTGTATATATGTACCTTGAAATGTGCTCTAAAGATCAGTTTTTGTTCCAAAAAGCTACAACCTTCTTGAGCTGAGATATTTTCGCATAGCCAAGTTACTGTATAACCAAAATTAATTGTGGGGTGGGCCATGACACAAAGAAGCCACTGTGGTTAAAACAAGTAAAATAAAAAAATACCATGAATTTGCTATACAAATTCACAGAGGTATTCACTCGAAAAAAATGAGTAAAATTAAAATAGTCAAGCAACCTCCATTGGACCACCTGAGATGGATTAACCCATATAATAATGCATAAAAGTAATTAAAGAAAATTAAAAAGTCTCGTATGTCACTTGTGTAAACAATAGCGTTTCATTGGAAACAGCTTCCAGCACCTGTGCCTTGACTCCAGATTAGCCATGCTTTGATCATATGCTCTGTTTAGCATCACAGTAAAACAAAAGAGCCCAGATGATAATAACTCATTGCCTATGAATGTGTGCGGATCCACAGAGCACACTGTGCCAAAGCACTAAAACAAACAAATAAAACGTATCCTGTAGAGACAGGAAGTGGCCTAGACCTTTGAAGAGGGTTTCAATGTTGTTGACCCAACAAAAGGAAAAACAACCTGGTCCTCATCGAGACTCGATTTCAGACCACCTGTGCCCAACAGTGACTTTCATCCACCATCACCCACGTCCCCTCATGATTATGAATCATAATAGACTGGAAAAAGACATTGTGGCCAATGAATAAAAAAAAAAAAAAGATTTTTAAAACGTCAGCACTGACCAGGCAGTTCAGGCTGTCACCTATAATACATGTTCATAACAACCACCTCTTATCAAGCAGGAATGAATCTGAAGCCTGACAACAGTCCTAGCCTGACTCTAGGAATTCTATTAATATCCCACATTACCAGCTCGGTTCGCTAACATGGCGTGTCAGTTTATGACCATAAAAAGATCCTTACCTGACCTAACGTTGGCCTGCATTCAAGAGTTACACGTCCAGATGACCGGTTGCTCATTCAAGATTTCCACATTCCAATAAAGTGAAGAGAGCAGTTCAACACACTCCTGAGATCTATGGCACTGCAATGATGTAACCGTTGGACCACTGTCATATGTTCGGTTTCCATGCCTACAGCGCCTGGAGTGGCAGCTAAGAGTGGTTTCTATGGTAACAGAGAGCTTCAACAGGGCACTTCAGTGCATCTTTCCTGTGACCAGTCCCTTGGAATTGCAAGTGCAGCGAGAGAGCCGACAAACAAAACTAGCATTGAATTTTATAAATTGAACTGAATCTAGGAACAGCTGGCAAAGTGCAGTGTTTGGAAATGAACAACGTTGTGAGAAATACAGTAATGCGTGAACATCTCCATTGCTAGGCTTCACGCACACCATGTGCTCCTCGCATTTGAAACTTTGAAGGCCAGAGTATGAAATGTCTCAGCCCTAAACGGGCAGCGAGTTGTAAACTGCTGCACTGGCCTTGTGTTGCCTTGTTTATGGAGTCCTAAGGACAAACAAACTTATTACATCAATACAAGAGCAGCTGCATCATTACAGCTGATTCACAGACAAGCAAAGGTGTATTTTAAGATGTATTTTAAGACAAGTCCCTGCAACCAATGACAAAATGTCGCTCCTTTGACTGAGCAGGATTTTTAGCTTTTGAAATCATCCTTTTTTTCTTTCTTTTTCTACAAATGACATTTGGACTGAGGTCCCGATTTTAAAAAAAATTGTCAAAACTTTAAAGGTTTTAAGGCTTAAAAGACTTCCCGAAACAATCAGGCTAAAGGGCCATTCACATCAAGGACAATAAGTATAACAATAACAATAATTATAACTACATAATTATATATTTTTTATTAGATTAATATGTTCTTTAAGGTTCACTTATAATGCTTGAAACTATCAGAATCAAAAGGCAAAATGTAAATCAATGTGGCTTTTTGGTACAAGGTCATGTTAGATATGGATCTAAGGAGTGCAACATGACTTTTAATATAATCTTATTATCTTCCTATCATTAATCAAAGAGTTTGCAAACATCAGTAGGTCTCCTAAAGGTTCAGAGGGATTCAAGATAGTGGGTTAACAAGCTAACTCAATTTGTTAATCCACTCAGGAAATACATGCAGTACTTGATTAGCTACTGAGCAAAGGCTTTCAAGAAGGATACTGTAGATCAAGCAAACAATGGTACATCAACACAGCCCATTTGATCCAAGGTAAACTACAATCAAAGCTTAGTGATATCATATCTGTTGTTCTAATCACCAACAAAAATTAACACTATCAAGCTCTCAACTTATGATGGAGAGCTCAAATGCCATATCTAAGGTTAAAGGCCGTGTTGCAGGGTTAATTTTTCAACGAATTTGTGCAATTTGCTTGTTGGTAATAAATATTTAAACTGTTATCCATTATATTTTATGTTGTTGGGTATCACAAAACGGAATATAATACGAAAAAGTAGGTACTATCTTACAACGGTTTGCAACGATTCTCCTTTCCGCCACAATGCATTGGATGACGTTACCTTGGGGAGAGAATTTACCAAAGCCCGCTACCCGCCTTGAGAGCATTGAGAGTGACTAGAGAGACGAGTAGTAGACGAGAGTATTCAGATTATAGATAAATAGATAAATATGAATTTATTATGTATATGGATTACACAGTTCGCACAGCCCTTGCGACGGCTCTGGATATATAGATAGATAGACAAGACAGATAAATAGATAGGCTAGTATATGCGGCAACTGCACATCCAATGGCGCCTCTGACATGCGACCAATGAGCCAACTCGATGTTGTCAATCTACCTACTATATATTTCTATCTATTTATCTATCTAGCTGCTAGCTATCTATGCTAACGTTATGCTATCTGGCTGTCTGCCTAGCACCTGCCAAACACAGCAACATACACGCACACGCAGCTACGTTTGCAAAAACGTTTTCACCGGAGGAAGAGATAAACGCTTAGAAACGCCAATATAGCTAGCATGATGCCTTCTATTTCTAGATGACAAAGACCAAGTTTACCAGTACTATGACAAAGGTTACCGGTACTTATCTGAACTAACGTCATGATCAATGCCACTAAGAAAACGTTGAATTTTCACTCGGTCCTATTTAATGACTGTTAAAAAAAAAAAAAAAAAAAAAAAAAAAAAAATTGTTCTTATTGTGCACTGCTGCTCATAGACTAGCTCCAGTGCTCATTGCTGCGGTACTAAATGATTGCAACTCACCAGGACACTTCACCAACTCTTCCTCATCCCAGTCCGTCGCCATAGTTCTAATACTAGGATGAGAATGTCTAATAGTAGATGGGCTCTGATACTAGGCTGAGGCTGCCTTTCCTCCACTTCTCCCCAACGTGACGTCATCGCCGAATCGCGTAAAAAAAACCTGTTAATACCAAAAACGTAAAAAAATGGTCTTTAAGAGTGTTTTATGTACCCATTAATCGACAGTGGTGGTTAACCTGCAACATGGCTTTTAAGGTTCGAATGGAACTCCATGGAAATACATTCATGTAGAAATTTCTAGGATCTTCAATTCACCCTTTGCAGGGAGTTTGATTGACAGGAGATCTGACCAATCATAATCCACCATCCACCGAATCCACCATTTTTGTCAGACAAAGCAGTCGAGTTAGTAGATTAACGTCGGTGGATTTGAACTTGAATAACGGTGTGTACTGACGTCTTTCCACGGTTGAAGCAACATTCCTTCTGATGTTCTTTCATGTTTATTTGATGCTACAAATTAACTAGAAGGACGAGATGATCGGTTCACGAGCAGCTTTAACTGAGGCTCCACAGCAATCTGTCGCAACACATTAAAGAGGCACAAAACGGTATTTATTGTTTAAATTTCTTTAAAAAAAAAGATCATTTTGAAAGTTGAGAGGACTTTGAACTTTGTTTCATATCAAAAGTAACCTGCTCTGTCCTGTCTGTCAGCACGTTGTCAGTGTCCTCTTTTCTCCGCAATGTATTTTATGTGTGAGAACATGGTGTGGCGTGATGGCAGCGTGGCTTGTCGGACATAGCAACAGTAACTAAAGGGGGCAGGTCTTTGAGAACGGTCAATTTGACTGCACATTGGCAGTGTGTTGGATGCGTTTATATCTGCATTCACATACAAGTATGTTTCTGAACGAAATCATATAGATATAGTATTAGTCTACATTGCAATGCATCTTATTCTGGAGGCATGGCTTCAGCACTGGGGAAAACATATCCCAGTTGCCTTAGTTACCCATTCATGTCCCGGAGGAAATGAAGGAAAATATCAAACAGATTATGGAATGTTCATTTTCAGCTACATAATTTATCCAATTTGAACAGGTAGGCCTAATCTTAAGGAATTACATTTTATCAGCAGTGATGATCATTAGAGGTCGACCGATTGATCGGTTTTGCCGATATATCGGTGCCGATAGTTGATTGGTGGAACTATTGTTATCGGCAACAATCCACACCGATAGTTTTTCCGGGTTGCGTCCGTTGCTGGAGCGGCTGAGAAGTGTGCGCAGTCATTACACAGTAGGAGAGCACTGAAGAGACTGCTGGCATTATACAGAGCGAGAGCGCCCTCTATAGGATATCAAACTTTCACTGGCTGAGTTGTTTACGTTAACATGTGAGGTAGCGCGAGCATGGAGATTACAAGCTACACAGAGAGCACTGACACTTCAGATGCGCATTTAAAACACAGACAGTGAAACGGTATGAATACAGAACACTAAAGTACATGTTGCCATATCATTATAAAGTAATTAATTTGTTGACTAGATGCTGCATCAGCAGAAAAAGAACAGAAGTTTGCCGTTGAGTCTGAGAGAAATAACAGTAACGGCTACCTCAAGCGATTAAAGTAATGTGACAAAAACACACACAGACCTGACCCAAATGTTTTTTGTCGCAATTGTTACCATCTATTTGTATTATTTTATATCCAGCTGGTCACTTATATCCATTCATTAGCCGGCAAAGTTGTATATTTAAAGCTAGTGACGTGATTGCTTTCTCAACATTGATATGTTCATGTTCAGCCGACAGAAACATAAACAAATCAGAAACGCAATCGATTTCAGTTCTTTTTTAATCAATACAGTACATATTGTTATTTTGATTAGATAATCATCAAGTGTTCTAAAATAGAAGCAAATAAAGTGAGAGACTATTCATGTAATAGGTCTACATTTATGTAATTTTAATGCTATGGCCTTTACAGATATTTAAATATGGCCATCATCTTTAAGCATGAATCATATGAAATGGTAACAATTTACAATAAGATTACAATTTTATCATTAAATATGGTTAATAAATGTTGTAGAAGTATCATTCATTGTTAGTTTTTTTTTTAATTTCAACATTTACTTATACATTTTAAATTGAGTTTAATTTTATATTTTCTGTTATTACCTTAATGTACTATGAACTAACAAGAATGATCAAGGTTCAATTGTATTGATCAAATATTCATATATGCAGTAAAAAAATGTATATTGCATAATGCATATAGTTCATGAAAGCTAGCAAATACATCCTTGTTAACAAATGGGACTTGCAAAGTGTTACCTTTGAAATTTACATATGGCTATGTTTCTGGGTTATATTTAAAAAACACACATTTGACCTGTAATATTTAAATGTTTAAATTATTTTCTGTAGAGTTCGTTCTGTACAACTTCTCATTTTAATATATTCATGTTTATATATTTGATCATACCCATTAGTAGAGAAACCAAACCAAGGCAAGCCTACCATTAACCAACAAACTATGACTATTATCAGTGGCCAAGCACTCCATAAACTTTCAGAGTTATTTTAGGTCCTTGCATCATCTGCGCCCATGCCAATGTCTGTGTAAGGTGCCATTAGGGAATGGGGCAGGAGAAGACCTTTGCTTGATACATAGGTGGCAAGCAGCGTAGCCTATAAAATAACGTTGAATAAAAAGAACAATCTTAAAAACCTTTTGATGACACCATCAGTACACAGCAGGCAAAATCCCAGGTGAAAAACAAATTTTAATTCTTGGGTAAACATGAAGGGAATTTTACTTTGACAAAAATGGATCAATGCTCAGCAGTGGAAGTTTTATTCTACTTTGCATTTTACATTAAAAGACTACTGGCTAAATTCATACAAGAAATTCAATGCTAATTCACTTCACTTATATATTTTACTCAAACCTAGTAAAGGATGAAATTAAGTGAGAATGATTTAAAAAATCCTACCAGAAATGGTTTTTGCAAGTTTCTATTGTGAGACTGTGCATTCTTGATGACTGACCATATGCTCTGACCAGAAGCTTGACAGCATTGTGCAATTATTAAGATATTAACCAGGTGTTGCACATATCTTGAACATTTTGGATGCCAAATAAACTCTATAAATTATGTGTCCACGGTTCAGGAAAACCCCACTTTTCAACTAATTTGGGAAATCCTCATCTCTGAAACTCATCCCTTAAATCAAACTATAATGTTAGATTTGTTTTTCCAGATGCAGCCTGCATATTGACTGAACTGTTGGGAAGACAATCACATAAAATGGTAAAGAAAGATCAGTATTAAAAACAATAATCACCTTGCAATATTAAGCAACTTTTGTTGCCGCCAGATACATTAAATATCAGCTTTAATTTTTGCTGTAAAAATTGGCAAAGGTGACGCATTTTTAAGTCCAACAACAGACTCTAGTCAAGTGGTCCTCTGATCCCATTACTGACAAAAGTTCTGTTAACTTTCCTTAAGGACAAAAACTTTATCATCAGACTTTCACTGATGTTAAAAAATAAATCTCTGGATAAGTCAAAACGCAGGAGCATCTTACTGAAATTCACCTGACAGCACTTTTAAAATGCAGTCAAATCTTTGGTAATCTAACAGAATTTCCTTTATTTCAGTGAAATCAATGACCAATAGGAAGAAATAGAGAGAAACAGTTCAAACCATATGAATAAGAATGCACTTGTAAGTCTAGGGAAAAAAACCTTAACAACTAATTTTAAACAATAGGAGACCAGGAAAATCCTATTTAGCACTTGACAATCAACCCAAGCGTAACAAGCTTAGTCTTGGGCTGAAAGAAAGCTACTTACTTCTGAAAGTAAAGCTAAATACCTAATTTAAGAGTTACTTTCAGCACTATGTTTGGAGCCAAGTTTGAAGTAGGGCTGCACGATACTGCCAAAAATCATAATCACGATTATTTTTGGTAAATATTGAAATCATGATTATTGAACGATTATTATAGGAAATATGATCAAATGTCTTATTTCACAATACAAGTCATTTTAAATCTCAGTGAAATTTCTCAATTATCGATACTTCAGACAAGTAGCCTAAACCGTCAGCAATATGATAACGAAAGAAATGAAAGAAACAAATAGCCTAGTTACAAAAAGACGACAAATAAATACAACAGAACGAAAATACAAATTAAATAAACAGTGTTTTAAGTTTTTCAAGAAGAACAGTGCCAACAGTGATATTCAGATAAGTAATAGGCTTAGCCTACAACAAAAAATGTAATAATCAAATGTAAAATAACACTACATAGTCTTACTGCACACATATAGATTAATAGTTATTAAAGCTTAATGGCGTTTAGGCACATATCCATAGCCCACTCGCTTATCTGTGTTCGGCTACGACCCGGAGCGCACACACAGAAAGCTTCCAGGGGGACAGTCTCTTTTGATGCTTAATGTGCTTTTAATAACACTGTTTAGTATCAAACACGTCCTGCAGTTTAGCATCAGTAGACTGTTTTTACCACATTCATTTATTTGGCTGATATGGTTGTTAAGTTTGGGCTTTTAGGGAGGAATGAAAGCCCACCGCTGTGAAGGAAAGGACGGTGCACTCGACGGAATGCGGCAGGGGCACAATAATTATTTTAACTCGATTCTTGTTTCTTGATTATCTTGAAAATCAATTATGATCAATTGCACAGCCCTAACCTGAAATCATTGCGTTGCCACAATTAAAACATGGGTCTTAGGAAATGCAAAGTGAACACAAAAAAATACAAAATCATAATCTGACCAAGTACATTTCATTTGTATCTATAGGCCTTTTTAGGGCTGGGCGATATGGGCAAAAAAAAAAAAAATCAGATTTACGATTTAAATCGATTTTTTTCTCTCCCTACTTGAAATCAATCTGCAGATGACAAAGAAATTGTTCAAAACAAGTTGTAAGTTTAATTTGTTTTGATATTCCCTTCTGGGATATTATCTGAATTAAAGTGCAATCAAGAAACAACAAGCCAAAAAGACAAGAGGGCAGGCCCTGTCAGTGTAAATAGTGTAAATGTAACATAACATAAAATGGGTGGATTGGGATTGGGGGGTGTAAAAAAAAAAAAAACTTGCATCACAATAAGTTTATTGTGATTGTCAAATTATTTGGTAACTAAACATAATTTTATCAAGTTTATTAACTATGTAAACACAATGTTTACATGGTACAAAGACTGGTATGCTATTGTTTTTATTATTGCTTAACACAAATTTCACATATTCAATTCTTGTGATTTGATTCTGATATTGATTCAATATCAATTCCTTTGGATAAATATTAGGTACAGTAGATACGTTAATGTGTTATGTTAATTGTTCTCCAAAAATAAATCACCTAATGCTGTAAACATACAGAGAGCCCTGTCAGCTGGTATTATTAAAGGTTAAAACTAACTCAAATTAAACAATGCGTTTTTTATAATAACAAACAACGTTATAATATTTTAATGATATAGGTAAAATATAATAAATGTGTAATATAGTTATCATATTTAGCAAAATACTAGTGATGCACGATATATCAGCCGCCGATATGATATCGGCCGATATGGTCCATTTTTTACACATCGGTATCGTTCCGATGTCAAAATAGGGCAGATGTGAACAGGCCGATAATCATTCCTGTGTGTGTGTGTGTAGGCGTATGTGGGGGCGGGGATGTTTGTTTTTGCACGAGCGCATACATTACACACATAATGTGCTGAAGCAGGTGCTTGAGGCGGCAAGTTATGGCACTTTGCCTTGTTCTGACCGACCATCAAAGTATTTTCGCGCTGGAGTTACGGGGTTATGATGTAGCAATTAAATCACCTCAGACACACAGGTAAGTTAGCCTATATGTTTCATAGTGATTGCTTTTGTTAGATTATTGAATAATGGCATACTCTCGGGGGAAAATGATGGTGAATATGAAAATGATCAAGGTAAGAATGACACACGACACGGGTGCATAAAAAGATAATCTTTAAAATCCAGTAATAGCTAGAGGTGGCCTTTAGCTAGCAATGCTACTTCACAAACTAGAAACAACAGGTTTCGAGCCATAATCAACAACTTATTTAGTAATAAAGCGCTGCATTAGAGCAGGCTTGTAGGATATCTTAATTCACAGCCCGTAATACAAGGCTACATGTAGCCTACAACTGAAATAAAATGCTAGCTCTCGCTTGTCAATGACAGTCCACTGACTGAAAACTACGCGAGTTGGTTGGAGCCGCAACGACACACCCATTATACACCAGCAGCAGGAATGTAGTAATTTAGAGCCTAACGTTACCTTTTGTTGAACCCTGGTTAAAATCCATGTCAAACAACCAACGAGAAAGCAAATCCATTAAAATGCGGAACTATACAGTTCTTTAGGGACACCTAATCTGTAGCCCTGCCTTAGCTCTGAAGCTCTGTGACTATTATGAACATGCTGCGAGCGACGTCAAGATTGCAATGCTGGAATGTGTTGTGTGTGGGGGGGGGGGCGCGGGTGAGAGAGAGAGAGAGCGAGAGAGAGGCGCGGGCGCGATCGAACAGTGGAAACATAATACTCCGTCATTTTGTTCATACAGGACATTCCAACTTTCCTCACTACTTCAACTTCTTGTTTATAAATGTGAAGCCATTTTTATCATAGTGAGTCTAATAGGGTTAATATTGCTTACATTTTAAGTGTTATCATAACATTGTGCTATAAAATAGAAGTCAAGGTCTTTTGCCTTAGTAGGACAGTACTGTACTTTAAAGTTTTGAGCTGTTGTACAATGTTCACAGAATACAGTGACTTGGTCTCAAGTGAGTTAGATGTTTATTGAGAATACTCAGGGTTGGCTTATTCATAGTGTGAATTCAGGACACACTTGATATATCCTTTATAAAAATGTATTTTTATATAAATATTTATTTTTTTCTTCTGAAAATCTGATGACATATTTTGCGCACAGGTAAAGCTGCCCAATATCAGTCATTTCTGAAAAAATTACAAAAGTAAAAACAAAGTTGTTTCATGTTTTGGAAAATAGCTCTTTATTTGATTATCATAAAAATATGTTTTCTATACAGAGATATCGACATCGGTAAACATTGGTATCGGCCATAACAGCAATATTAATATCGGTTATCGGTATCGGCCACAATTTTCACATCGGTGCATCACTACAAAATACTCCTATCTATAGCAATTATTTTAAGTCCAACTAACATGCGTGCTATGGGTCACTAAAAGGCATTCCTGATCCTGAGGTAAATGTTATGTGACATGTTCTCCAGCTGTTTTATGGAAATCTTTCCGCAGTTGAAAAACACTGATCGATTGATTTTATTAGCTACATTTCGGTAAGTTAGTAGTAAAGAGTAACAGATGATCGGTTCACGTGCCGCTTGAACTGAGATCTGTCAGTGATCTTTCACGTCACATTTACAAGCGCCAAAACGGTGTTTATTGTTTGAATTTCGTAATAAAATTGACAGAATCTGAGAGCTGAGAATCTGTTTCATATCAATAGTAACCTGCTCCGTCTTGTCTGTCGGTGTCAGTGTCCTCTTTGCTTCACGATTTTTCTCTGCGTGAGAAAATGGATGTGTGGCGTGAGAGTGTGTAAAAAGTGACAATTGCGTCTCTCACAGTGAACTCGTGAGAGTTGGCGGCCCTGTAGATTCAGTTTGTAAATGTTTTCGGCGTGTGTGCTTCTGCTGCCGCGGTCTTGTTCATTTGCCATGTATTTTGTTTATCTCTATCATGGCAAGCGCTGAGCCCGTTCGGAACTACGGGAGCCCAGATGGGCGCGTCGGCGGTTGTTAAAGAGAAAACCGATTTTCATTTAAAAAAAAAAAAAAAAAAATCGGCGTAAACTACACATTCGAGTTAATCGATCAAATCGATTTATCGCCCAGCCCAAGACCTTTTGATTGGTTTAGCCAATTAATCGGCACCGATAACTGATTGCTGGAACCGCATTGTTTACACTACACTGTTTACACTACATTGTTTACACTACACTGCATTGTTTTCATATCGTTATAAAGTAATTAATTTGTTGACTAGATGCTGCATTAGTAGAGAAAGAACAGCAGCGTGTTTGCCATCAAGGCTAAGAGGACGCTAAAAATAGTAGTACCTCAACGGTTAAAACAATGACAAAAATACACGAAAGTCTGACCCAAATGTTTAATGTCACGATTGTTACCATCTGTTTGCATTAGTTTATATCCAGCTGGTCATTTTCCATCTGTAACATTAAGGTTAATAAATGCTGTAAAAGTATTGTTCATTTTTAGACCATTAATTTCAACAATTACTAATACACTTTTAAATTTAAAAGTTGTATCTGTTAACATAAGTTAATGCACTATGAACTAACATGAATGATCAACGTATAATTAACATATTAATATTTATATATTTCGTTTAATTAGTACAGTACATTTTCTTGGTCCATCACTTCTTTTTTTTGTAATTAAGTTTACTTAGAGTATTTTGATTGTTTTCATTCAGTATTCATTTAAAAAATTGTCAGTTGGTTAATCGGTTATCGGCCAGTGCAGTCCAACCTAGTTAGCATTATCGGTAAAATCCATTATCGGTCGACCTCTATTTTCAAAATACACGTTGATTCAAAGCAACTTAACAGAAAATCATGATGTTAAGTCATTTGGCATATTAGAGCAGGGTGATAGTATAGTTTACATATTGCGACAATATATCACTTTACAGTATAGCCTACTGTATGTATTTTGGAATACATTTACACCAACCCTTCATCATAACAAGTGATTTCCACTGCCACAGAACAAGCAGTGCAATGGCTACGCACTGTAAGAATAGTCTTATTCATTTTTCTTTTGATTATTTGTGCCATGAACTTTCCATCAGCTAATTTCAATCACACTCAGGGTCAAAAATTAATTAGGGTTTGAAGAATAAATCTGACCAACAGTGAGAAAAATGCTATCAAAATTCAAAACCTGAGGGGAATTTTTGAAGATTCATTTTTTATGCATGAATTCTATGTTTAGAATAAGGACTTCATCAAGTTCATTGATAACCAGCTAACATGGCCTTGGTTTCTGCAATGATAAGGGGAGGATTACTATATAAAGCCTGTATTTACTTCTTATAAAGTTAAATACAAGCAGGAATAATTAAATGCCAGCACTGTTGGTGTCTTTGGAAAGAGTGTTTAATGCAATAATTAAAGGACTGTGTGTGTCAAAACCGACTGAGCTAACATCTCGGGCATCATCATAGGCGTCTTTTTACGTTCAAATCGAAAACCTACGATACCCAAAAATGGTGCCTATACTGGCAACTCGTTATGTTTTGCGACACAGCCATGGACTCACTGACTTGGTGCAGCCGTTACGAAAAACGTCAATCCCGGTAGATAACGCTAGCTTGCTAGTTACAGTTAGTCTGACAAATGTGGTGTAACTTACGTTTCTCCGATTGAAGTTTCCTCTCCAGAAGACGCCACGTTCCAGGCTGCCGTCAAATTTGCCTTTATAATCGAGAACCGACTCGCTGAACATCTATATTTTCAACGTTGGTGATATTTGCTCGTTTCGACTAGAGCAGCTAAAGGTAAAACCAGCTAAGTTAGCTGGCTAGCTAATGCGGTTAAATTCACACGGTCAGTTCTGCCCTCAACGGCTCTCGGCTTGGATTACGAGCTATAAGGAACATCTTTGACATGCAGTTTCACTTCGGCTCAACGAAAACATAAATGTGACCTGAGTGTTGGTCATCCGAGTTGAATTTCGAGCCGTGTTAGCGTTTCTAGCTACATGTTAAAGACAGATGACGTGCACTACTCAGTGCCATTGACGGCCGCGCGCTTCGGTTCTGTGTGATGGGAGGGGCCATCGCCTCTATCATTGACATCATTATGCTGCTGAATAGAGGGTGACAATAAAAACCTTTTGTTTTGAATGAGATGTCGAGAATATTGCATAATGTTCTGTATCTTGGTTAAAAAATATATAAATAAAGTCTCAACGTTGCCTTTAGCCTGGTGAAAAAGCTTACAATTTAGCATACTTTTTTCTTTTTTTCTTTTTTTTTAAGTGGGCATTGCCTACTTATTACTAAATAATAATAATTTTTCATTTAAGTAGAACTTTAGAAGTACATCTTTCTGGTCTGGTTTATCTTTTATAAACATGCCTTGCATCTTGAGACAAAACAATGGCACTGGCATATTTTAAAATGTCAGTGGAAGTTGCTTTAAAAAAGCTCAAAAATGCATTTTAGTCTTGGACAAGGCTGAATCTTTTTCTGTGAAACCGGGGGAAACCATAATATAATTTTATAATTCTATTGTCTTTGCTTAAAGTGTACTGCTCAATTTATTGACAATCATTTATGGTAAACTATGCTTTAATGTAATTTCTATTGAAATGTGTGTGTTATGCATTATTTAATATTTATAATTACACATTTGTAACAATACTAAAAATACACTACAAGTGCACATTAACTACAATTAAGCACACTTCTACTTCACACGATTATTTTATTTGAATCATGTACTTGTAGTCTTTAGAGAAATGTTTTCAAGGGATTTTTACTAAGGGACATTTGAAGACTTTTGTTATTGGTTACACTTTATTCTATAGATGCAAATGTTGTTACTTTATTAATTTTATATCTCAGATTTTACTTATAGTTGCAAAGTTTATCTTTTAGACAACCGTTGAACTGGCGATTACTGACTTCACATTTCTACATCAACTGATTCTACGGCCCCTCCTGCAGATAATCTTGCAACTTCTCTGTTTCTTCACAGGTATCCTCATCAATTATTGATTAGTGTTGGTAACAGAATCTGGTTCCCAGGGGTCATCTTACCCAGAAGATAGTTGAATACCTCTGTAACAACTGGGGTTATTGTGCATTTACATTAATTTCAGAATATATTTAAAAAATAATGGGATGATACTAAATCTTTTACGGTTCAAATTAAATAAATAAATATACTATCCATCAAACTGTTGTGATGAGTTGCAAAATATGAACAAATTTCAATTCAAGTTGGTGCAAAGAGAATTTTAGAATTTAGATGTCTTTGAATTGCCAATAAACCATTTGGAGCAAGTAGCCACTGCGGCAAACAATGCTGTTGATGTAACATTCTGACCCTCAAGGTTACCTGGATATCTGCAATATTGGTCCCTCTATACATTTTCCCCAGATTTCTGAAGCTGCATACCACAAACAATCAAACTAATATAAAAAATGTGGTGCTAAAAAACCACCATAACATATTCATCAACCAGCAGATCTGCGTTGTCTATAGATTATCTCCCTTTCACATCTTTCACACTTGATGTTTCTTCATGTGAAATGATATCTTGAGTACAGAGTGTAATAAATATAATTTGTGAAAGTATTGCATGAAAAGGATAAAATATTAAAACTGTTGCATGCACATGTAGTGGCAAAACAGTTATTGTAAAAACAAATACAGAATTATGTTTTAACTCAAGGAAAATTCCACTTAAGAGGAAATAGTCAATGATTATCAATAAACTGGGTTGAATAAGTTATGAAGGCAGAGGCTAATTGCACTGTAAATAGCAGTATTTTCTTTACACTGATAGTTCGATGCTATTTGCATTTAATGTAAATAGTTTTTAGATGATATGTATGCAGTGTGAATAGTGGCAGATATTATTTGAACCTCAGTAGCATAATGCAGTATACAATAACACTTTCAGTGTATATGATTATATGTATGCATCATAAATGGATGCTGCCTTATTGGGAAATTACTTGTTTCTTCCCCTACACCCACAAACACTTTATCCCTACTATTATACCTATTAGGCACTTCATTTCCACGCTTCAAGTATTTTCTTCATATTCACAGTACCAGTCAAAAGTTTGGAAACATTAGGCCTACTATTTTTTTATGTTTTTGAAAGAAGTCCCTTATTGTCACGTGTTGTGTGGGAAAGAATACTGTAAACACACAAAGATAAGGTAACAGGCTTTAATTCCAACAGGTAAATCCTGTTCCGGGATCCGGAGGGCTGAAGTAGAGGCTGGAGCGACCAAGGGGAGAGACGGAACCTGAGGGAGGGAGGAACTGGCCGAAGCTGAAGGGGTGGAGGGCCGAAGAGCAACGATCAGCCCGCAAGTCCGCTGCGTAGATGTAGTGATGCCCGACCTAGGTGGAGCCGACCTGCTGAGGGAGTCCGGCGAGGCTGAATGGCCGATGGTCACTGTCGACATCGAGGGAGGATGGGGCGCAGGAGCCAGGGCAAAGGGTTGAGGAGTGGAGCGCACAGAGGCAGAAGGCGGAGCCACAGGCTTCCCACATCCAGGAAGAGATGGCTCCCAGCAGTCCCAAAGTGGATCCACTCCACTGAGAGGCTGAAGTGAAACTGAAAGCTGATGGGAGGCAGCGATGACTGGGTGGCAGGCGTGGCTGGGTGTTGTTGGCTGTGCACTGGTTAGTGGGGCTGGTGTCGTTGGCTGTGCACTGGTTAGTGGGGCTGGTGTCGTCGTCAACAACGTCCACTGTGAGCGGCGAATCACAGGACACCAGCACCCACTCTTTATTTAAAAGAGCACTGAATAAATAAATTGAAATGGTTTAACATATTTTTTCAATTAAACTTCTAAACTATAGCAAGCTATTAGCTAATAGTAGCACTTACTAAAATCTTAAATGTTAAGATTGATATGCTCCTTCAGCCATAGAAATTAAACTTATTTGAATCAGTCCACAGTCTAACCAAATGCTCCACACTTCTCCACAATGGTAACCCACTGTAATTTAAATGGTTCTAATAATTCCAATGTAATTGAACATTAAACACAATTACACACTATCAAGTCTTCCTCTTTTCTTATTTTCTCAAAAACACATAAAATAACACTTAATTTTAACATTTATTCTCTCTTTATTCAGCCATATGTAAAGCATGCTGGGAACTAACAAGCACCGCCCCGTGTTTCAGTTAATGCAACACAAATCATTCATGTAACCCAACACAAATGGATTAAGTAAACTTAAATTGTACATATATTTAAGCAGATTGAACACAATCAAATTAAGTTTGGACTAAATGTATAGCAATTGTGTTGCTTAAGCTCATTTGAATGAAGCAATTTAAACAAGCTGCCAAAATAAAAAAATTCTGTGCAATATATTAAAAGCATCCCAGAACAGACTTTACAAAATAAAACAGAAATGAAAGACTTTGCCTTTAGATTATCTTTATATTTTCTTGGCTGATACTTCTAGCTCTGACACCATGCACCTTTCCAACTTCTTTGCACGCCGTCCTCATCCAATATGTTGGAAATAATCACATCCGTTTTTTTTTTTTGTTATTGCGAAATTAAACCCTTTACATTAGTTTAACGAATGATAATTAAGTATAGTGGATAATGATACAGATTAAGTTAATTAAACGCAATACAATAGTGTTTTGGAGGTAAAATAAATATATCTGTGTTACTTTAACATAAAATATTTGGGTAAAAAGAACAGTGCCACAAAACCATTTTTTTGAGTGTACGTATCTGGTGAAGCTCGCTCGAAGGCCTTCCCCGGACAGCTCCTCTCTGGTGGCGGTGTTGAGGCCAACATGCAGGAAGCTGCAGAGGCAATTGTCCGGGAAAGTTGTAGCTGAGGAATTCCTCCAAATGTTCCTCAAGGGAGTGGCCCTTCTGCTCAAGGCACAGCAGCTTTACTGCTGTAAAGTGGTCCATATTGCAGAAGGAGACCCAAAAAACACATACTTAAAGAAAATCAAACAAAAAACACACCACTATTCTTTCTTAGGTCTGGTCTTCTGTTATGTGTTGTGTGAGAAAAACTAAACACACAAATAACACAAAGATGATAAAGACATGCTTTAATTCCACCAACAGGTTAATCCAAAGAGGTACATCCAAACACAACTACAGATAGACAAGACCAGACAAAGACAAAAACAGAACTGAAGTTAAATAGTGAGAGGATAACGAGATGATTGATAGGTGCACAGCTGAAACTAATGAGTGTCCATGACAACAAACTAACTAAGGAAGAACGGTACTGACTGAAAACAAGAGTCCATGGGGTGTGAGAGTGTGACACTTATCAAGCCTGCATTTATTTGATAAAAAATACAGAAAAAAACAGTAATGTTGTGAAATATTATTACAATTTAAAACAATGGATTTCTATTTTAATATACTTTAAAATATAATGTATTTCTGTGACGAATTTTCATCAGCTATTACTCCAGTCTTCAGTGTCACACGATCCTTCAGAAATCATTCTAATATGCTGATTTCTTATCGATGTTGGAAACAGTTGCGTTGCTAAATATTTTTTATAACCTGTAATACTTTTTTCAGGATTCTTTGATGAATAAAAACGTTTTTTATTTATTTTTAAACAGTATTTATTTCTAGTAGAAATCTATTCTGATACTGTTCTGACAATATTACAGTTTTTTCTGTATTTTTGATTAAATAAATACAGGCTTGATGAGCATAAGAGACTTCTATATACACTGTGTTAACGCTTCTCTAGCCTGATATGCGATGGTAAAGGGGATAAGAATGAGTTTGGAAAAAGGCAGATTTGAGTCAGTCGTATAAAAATTCATCGCCACCCGCCTTAATCTCCCTAGTCCTACCACTGATCCTGTTATCAGAAGCCGGGCTATTTGCATTTGATGTAACACTACGTTCTTAAACAATCAAATTCAGTGCCTCACAAGGTAAATTTGAGACATTTGAAAAAGTATGTTGATTTTTACGACAGCAGCTAAACTTGTTTTACGTAAATTTTCTTTCAATTTAAATTTAAGTGACTTCTTTGCCATCATCTGTGCTCAGGGCACATGTTTATTCCCTCTTTAATGACATTACTGATCAGATCATAGCAGGACCAAAGTAGACTGATTCGATTATTGGAGAGCCAGCTGATGAACTCCACACTGATCACATAAAAGATCTCATCAGTCTGAGTTTATATATAGGAGGATAAGGACATGGCACTGTTGTAGCCCTATCCCATCAACCCAGCTAGTAAACAGTCAGCTAAGTACAATACCTGCACCTAGTAAACAGTCAGCTAAGTACAATACCTGCACCTAGTAAGTGCTGATAAAGCATTTCTAGACTGCAGAGTGGTTTTTATCACCATGGAGAATAGGATTGTCTGAGCATTACAATCTTGTCATTCAGGAACAGGATAAATGGTAGCTTTAGTCTTATGGAAACAGCTAACAGGGAACATTCTCAGAACTTTCTCCCTAAGTCAAAGCGTCAGTGTCCAGTGGGTGATAAGTAATAATGGTAATGGATCATTCAATATTTGCGAATATTTAATATTCCAAAGTCACGTTCCAAGACAGGCTTTGTTACGTCATAACTGTTACAAAAAAAACGTAATCAATTTCAATAGTTTGCCAAAAGGGGGAATCTCAATGAATTGTTTGGTTTTTAACTGATCTCGGATAAGGTTTTTAAAACTGTGGACATTTGTAACGACACATTTAATAAAAAAAGAAGAGTAGACAATAGTTAATTTTCTCTGATTGGCCTGACTAACCACACCCTGGATAAAACACAAATCAAGCCCAACAAATATGAATTATAAAAGAGCACATATAACACTTCATATTTAGGGTATAGGGTATGTTTTTCATAAACACTTTTTGTTATAGGCTACTGGTTGAAACTCAAATCCGATAGCAATCAATAATAGAAGTGATGTTTGTCCAATCAGATGTCTACCTTCCTGTCAACCTATGCGTTTCCATACCTCCGCACACCCTGCTTTTGTAGAAATAAGCTGTTTATGTTCATTATTGTACCGTTATATAATTTGAGGCATGAGGTAATTTAACGCTATCTCTTGTGACGCTTTCAGACTCTGCTCTGGCTGTGCGCTTTCATGTTTTAAAGGAGGAGTGGCTTTAGAGACGCTCTGAAGGAAGGGTGGGATCATATTGTCACGGTGTGGGTTTTGGATTTTGTTCCTTGTTGTTGTCTGTCATGTGTTTCCCTGTCATTTCATGTTCAGCTGTTCCCCGTTAGGTTTATTAGTCTCCCCAGGTGTCTCTTATTAACCACGCCCCCTTGTTATCTTGTTTAGCTTGTTTGTCTGTGTAGTTAAACCCCTGTGTTTCAGTTGTTTGCTTGTTCTGAGTTTACCTGGATTACCTGTTTGTTGGATTATTAAAGTGCTTGCATTTGGATTCACTCTCTGCTTCATTCCTGCCTATATCGTAAGACTTATGCTTTCAAAGCTACCTTGCTATTGCTAGCCTCTCCAAAAGTTGCCCTACCATGGGTGTACCTTAAATGGTATTTAAAGATTTGTAGATTGTTGCATTAGTTGTTTTCATTGTATGTACACAGTTTTGACCAGCAGGTTTTTACCAGCGTGTGGTGACTCAAGAGCTTCGCAACAGTGAGTCATTTTGCAAAGCAACTGGTTCAATTGATTCAGAGTTTCGAAAAGCTTTGTTTCTCCAATCACTATACTGTAGGTGTTCAACTTGAAGTGGCACTGCACAGACCGATTGGTGACATCAAAGTACTGCGAGACCAATTTGAACGCATACAGGGCCGTCTGCACTCTTGCTCTCGCGTTACTTTGACGTCATATACCAATCGGCTTGTATAGCGCTGCTTCAAGTCAACACATAATGATATCACACTACCAGGGTGCACTAATGCCGCTTTTCCACTGCATGGTATGGCTCAGTACAGCTCACTTAAATGGTTCCACCTCTGTTGAGGTTCCTATGTGACCATATACAGTAAAAGAAATGGACACAGCGACCCCCATTGATTTCAACCGAGAAGACGGAAGCCCGATTATTTCACTTCCTGTCTGATGGCTGAGTGACTGCGCAGGCTCAAACTGAGCATAACGACAGTCTGACAGTTGTAAATCTTCTAGTAGCTGTGGCAAAAAGACAAATCTGAACCACAATCTTGAAAAATTCATCAAAATATTTTGTCCTGTTGCTTTTATAGACTCTCTATCTACGGGCTTCTCACTTGACTTTATACCTCAATTTCCCCCCGATTGCCTCATAGACGGTGAAAGATTGCCTGCGAGCTTCTCCTCCTGTCAATACGTTAATGTTTCTATTGTGCGTCAAAAAATCGTGTGGTTATGACGCAATTGTTAGCCTATTTTTTACAAAAATGGCTTCTACGGGGCCATAACGTAAGATGCAAAATAATGGAGCAAATGAAGTCTTTGGACGCCTCAGATGTAAAGTTATTCGCTGACAAAGTGACGCCAAAATGAATGGGAATCAATGGAATGTTAACAGCAGGTGAAGTTCTGCTACAATGGCGGCTCCCGCGAGGCTTCAACTTCCGGCTGATGGATTACCCCCTAGATTGTGACAAGTAAACACTGCAGATCACTGATTGGTCAGAGACAATTGTCACCAGCGTCATTGGATTTGCGACATGAGACACCAAACCCGAACAAACTAACTTCGTCTTGCAGTAAAAAACTGCTTCTGTGTTGTGTGTTTGTTTGTTTCGCGTTTATGATGATGTCACTGAAGCAGACTATGAAGCTGCGCAACTATAACGATCAGTCTACAATCCCACCCACTTTGAAGCGGTAGCCTACTAAACTGCAATGGAAAAGCAAGAAAATGGACACAGCGACCCCATTGATTTCAACCCCAATTGTGCGACAAAGTCGCGTGGTTATGACGCAATCGTTAGCCTATTTTTTACAAAAACGGCTTCTACGGGGCCATAAAGTAAGATACAAAGTAATGGAGCCTTTTATACATTGTCGTGTTTCTTTAGAAATAAATAATGGACAAATTAAGTCTTTGGACGCCTCAGATGTAAAGTTATTTCGCTGTCTAAGTGACGCCAAAATGAATGGGAGTCAATGGAATGTTAACAGCAGGTGAAGTTCTGCTACAATGGCGGCTCCCGCGAGGCTTCAACTTCCGCTTATAGATTAACCCCTAGATTGCACCACACAAGGAGTGAGGAAGCTTCCAGTCAGAGGAGCTATGAGAGAGGATGCACAGGTTTGTTCTATGCGGAAATCTTTCTTGTCGAGAAACCTGACACATTTGCCATATCCTCCCCCTTCAAATCTGGCAATCATTTTAATTAGTGCTTTACCTTTGCAGTTTAAATAAACCATAGCCTATATCACACATAGGCCTATAGGCTATCAACAGGGCATCTTTTTTTATCTTTATTTATTACTTAAATAACCAAACTTTAACAACATAAGGACAGATCCTTTGAGCTCAGCTGATGACGCTTTGAAGTGACGCTCGATTGATCAAGATTATTCCAATATACGAATAATCTTTCTATTCCTCCATCCTCGTTATCTTTCCTTGCAGCCTTCCCTCACATCCTACAGGGGGTGGAACTGAGATGCGACGAATGGAAATGAGAAGCAGTCTCTGTGAATTTGTGAAAATGTGTTGTAAAAGTGTTTCTTTACAAAGTTACGTCGCCAACTACTGGCCTGGCATTAGTACATTGATGTTGTGTAAACATACCCTAAATGAATGACTAAAACGCATAAAAAGTTTTCCATTTTTAAAACGGTGTTATGTTAACATCCCCATATTTGTGTTAGCCAGGAAAACCACCTCCAAATTTGGCTTTTAGGAAAACATAAACATAACCTCAGATCACTCCAGTGGTATCAACAGGTTTTCGAAGTTACTGTAATAGTGTGCCCAAAGATTATACAATTCCTTTATTTCACAGATGAAAGAAACTCAAACTGGTTTAGAAAGGCATGAAGGATGAGTGAATGACAATAGAATTTCCATTTTCAATAATTCACTAAATTAAAATATAAAGACAAAAGTTGCTTACATTTGTAAAATCGTTTACATTAAAAATATTATTAAAATATTTTATTTATTTAACTATCGTTTTATGACTTTTACTTATAATAATATATATTTCACATTCTGGTTAAAAATCAAGACATTTTCTGAAATATTTTGAAATTATGAAATGATTATATAAAGAATGATTTTGATAAATTAATGGAAAATGCTAAAGGATTGGCCATGTAATTCACCTGTCTTTGTGGTATTATTGTCACATTTATTTAATCCTCCAAAGAATCATTGTGATTTAGCTATTTGAGATTTTTCTGAAAAATCCAGTCAAGACCTTGAGATCAAGAAGGGTAGATTGAAATTATTATAAAAGGTCAAGAAACACTAGCGGCAGATGACTTAGTAGCTCAGTAGCTATACAAATGATGTCAGAGGTAAGTGCTCTATTTGACAATTATTATATATAACTTGGAAATATGGTAAATACTAAAATGTGTGTGCAGTTTAACCTCTGACTACAAGCTTAATTATGTTCCACTCAAGGCAGAGCCAAGTAAAGTTTTTGAAGAGAGGTCATCGATCAAGTGATCTGGGTGCATGCATATATACTATTGCCGAAAATAGCAGGATAAAAATGACACAAAAAAAGAATGAATTTTTGATGAGCATTATTATTATCATCATCATTCATCATTGTTGTTGTTTTATACTTTAACAACTTTTATATTTCAAACCTCTAAATCTGTAAACAAAGTGTTGGCATGTTTTGTTAATGTTATTATGAAATATAATTTAATATTATATTTAATTATATTTTAATATTAGGGGGTCGGCTTGGGTTGGCTGAGAGTCTGAGTGGGTGGAAAGATCATTAGGCTTGCAAACACAATGTAATGAAATGACAAATTATAACATTCATGATAACCTCTCCACAAGTTTGTTTCCCTTTACAAGTCCTGCCATTTGCATCATGTGTTTGCATGGAAGAAATGTAAATTTGTATTATGAAAAAAAAAAAAAATCCCTCAGTGCCTCAGGTCAACACATCCTCTTTGTTTTTTCTATATCCGGAAGGAATGAGGACATATCTGTCTAGACATCTATTTCTCATATGTTAACAGATCACAAAACCAATTACGGAACGTATTTTTTTCTTTGGGCACCCATATGCAAATGCCAAAACATGCCACACTGTCGCCGTCTGTAATTCTCTGTAGTACTTACAATAAACAGCTGTCTCTACAGGCCTGTTTGTTTCTCTCACTGTCTTTCAGTAATGTTAAAACCCTATTTGATGTGTGGCAAACACCACAGGATAAGAGCCAGGGTATATTATCAGGTAAAAACTTACAGAAAAGTAAGTTATTGAACTAATACTCATCTTCATGGTATCCCACAGAAAACAACAAAAAAGAAAAACGCGTGTCAGATCAGTGTAGCAGCTATTTCCACATATAATGCTCTTTTCACATAATTAAATGTTCTCTAATCCAACCTGTTACATTTTTAAACTAGGCTAATGAAATTAACATTTGACTTCTACTGGGCCAACACCAAGAAGGCAGAGGCCGGACCTGCACCACAACTGACAGATGAAGAGAAACAATACTGGAAGAATATTAAAATCCAACAGGAAAAAGAATAACTGTTGCTTTTGTATTTGTATATAGTATATCGTATAAGTTGTGTGTATTTAGCAGCTGTGGTGGTGTTACCGCATATATCTCGGACTATCCTTCCATCTGGCATCCTTCCATTCCATATAGTAATCTGTTTCGTTTTCGGATGCGATGATGGGACTATGGATGTCATCAATGCATCCAACCACACTGGAAATTTACTTTCGGAGGTCACATGCAGCAAGATGTTATCAAATGAACGTCATTTATCATATTAGCCTCATGCAAACCGATTTCTCCACAACTGTCCTGCAATTCTGTGAAACTCCTTGATGGCTCTCATGGGTTTGTGTCCAGGAAACAACACAAAAACTCTCCGAAAGTATGTGAGAGTGAGGCATTCTTTCCTTCCCGCTCTGATACAGCAGCCTTATAGTGTGCTCTCTCCTATGTTATATAGAAAAATGTTCTATTAATGAATGTACTGCACTGCAAAAAATGCTTTTCTTACTTAGCATTTTTGTCTTCTTGTTTCCAGTCAAAATATCTAAAGATTATTAAATCAAGATGCATTTACCAAAAGGAAAACTCTGGGTTTATATAAGAAAACCTGCTCCCGACCAGGTTAGGTTCACAGAGTGCGTTACCATGGTAACTGACACTGAGTATAAGTTACCTCTCTTTCAGAAACGGGCTTGACTTACTCTGCTTTCTCAGGTTTGACATACCTCCCATTCTGAAACGGAAAACCCAGAGTTTGCCTCATTCCAGGGTTAACATACTCAGAGTTTTCACTTAACCTCCTTTCTGAAACAGGCCCCAGGTTCAGAAAGTAAAGTCCTCCTCAGCATTTTGTTCCAATCACCTGGATTTGCTAATTAGCACAGTTTTTCAGCCACAAGATTAATTAATTAAATGAATTAGTGAAATCAGCTGGCTGAGTTCAGGGGTGGAATAAACATATGGCAGGACTTTACACCTCTGTAAACAGTATAGTGGCCTGGCCAAAGATGTCCAGGGGGGATATTTCTTTTTAATGACCCTAAAAGTTCGATCCATCAACCATCCCCGTTTCAATGTGAGGAGAATATTTTAGATATTTTCAAATATTTTAAATATGAGGGAAGAACAAAACACTAAACTTGGTTAAAATATCTGACAAAAAAAGATTTAAAAAAATGCAAACACATATCATACTGTAGCCTACTGGTATATATAGGCCTACTATATATATAGTATATACTTCTAAATTATAGGAAATTAGCTAAAACAGGTCATAGAACCTTTGAACATACTTTGGCCATTAACATTAACCAAACCCACTTGAAAGGGTCTACAATAGTTTTGTCATGACACAAAGTGACCGAAGCCACAGGCAACGTCAGGTGTGTGGTGTTTTTTATTTTCAGAAGCTTATAGCACCATCTAGCGGTTCTTAGTAATCAAACGAGATTGAGACTCACAGTCACAGACTTTACCTGCACATCCTAAACTTGTGTCCCATTACACAAATGTTTTGAGACCATGTTTTGTTTGAGAACTATTAGACAACTTTCAAACAGAAACATTATTCAATCATAAAATCACCCCATAAAAACGCAAAAAGGGTGATTTTGACCTATTCAGCAATGTTGCATTTTATATTGCCTACAACTAATTTTTTTTACAAATATTTTTTAATTTATGCTGAACATTACATGAACAACAGAAAACGGTAGTAGCTACGAACTGACAGAGATATGGACTTGTATATCTAAATGTTACAAAAACTTTTAGCTATCAATCTGCATATGCGATGGACATTGGTTAATTATGCTCATCTTAACTCGCTCCCTTGAAGGTAGCCTATATCTTGAGTAAAACGGCTCTATATTAAATGAAGAGCATAGGCCTACTAAAGACATGAACCGAAAGCGTACCTGTTTTACAGAATAGGCTGGTAGTTTGTGACGCATTATAACCCCCATGATATTGTTACCATATGATTTAAATTATTTAAAAAAAAATAACATTCCTCAAAATTTTGTAAAATAGACTATACTATAGTGCTAATCTTTTGTTACCAGTGGCGGTTTTAGGCACGGGCGAACCGGGCAGTCGCCCGGGGCGGCATTTTTTCATGTCACATGGGGGGCGGCACGAGCAGTTAAAAAAAATCCTCTCCTGCGCCGCAAAGCGGTTTTCTATTCTCTATAACTTCAATTCAATTATTAGTAATGGCGCCCCTGCTTGCTGAGAAGGTGCCGTGCACAGAAGCAATATCAAGGGGTCTCCTGATTGGAGGAGCTCACCAAGGGGCCGTTCACATATTGCATGCTCGAGTTCGTTATTTCAAACGTAGATGCGAGGGAAGCGCGCTCATAATTGAAGCGACGCCCTCATTTTTTTCCAGGGGCAGGGAGAAGAAAAAATGTAAACTTTCTTTTTAGTTTGGGGGTGCAACCAAACACGTGAGTGTTTTTCTCTTCTCCGTAAATAAATCTTGTAGCAGAGCTACAGCAAGCGTTTTTCTGTGGTGGAAATCCATTAGCTACTAAAACTTCCTTGTCGTTGTCGAGAGCGCAGTGCGTGGACAGATTCCATGGGAAAATCGGACCTAATTTTACTATTAATAATAAAAGATAAGCTACTGCGCATTGTAAATGTCAGTAATTTATCTTTTTTGACTCACTCTTTTTATAAAAATGAAATATGTGAGTTTTTTTTTATAAAACCTTTTTTGTCAAAACTTTATTTGAACGTGTAGGCTACATGTTAGTAGATAATATAAAAGACACTCCTTTAAAATCTTTAATGTTATTAACTTGGTGAATTGATTTCATTGTGTATAGGCCTACTTTTTTTAACAAGATTCTGTGTTTAACCGTGATCATTTTGGTCACTATATTCATGAAATGAAAATAATTTTCATAATGATCAACTTAAATCAACTATAATGATGTGTTTTTACAGCAGCCTATAATATGCAAAGTAGCCTACAATTTTCTATAAAAAATAAATAAATCTCTGATTCTGTCCTTTTCTCTGACATTTAAGGGTGACATAGTCCTACAAAAGCTAGTTTTGGTCTAAAACAGTTTGGATAGTTGTTAATACGTGAGTTATGAGACATTTTTTAAGAGATTTAAGTATTGTGTTATTATGTTATTATTAAGTATTGTAAGTAGCTCTCGGCCACTTTCACTTTTAAAAACTCTATTTTGTGACAAAGTAAGCCTATAGTTTAACAAGTCATAACTAAAAGTGTGCCATGCATAGAATTCGAGAATCGAGGCAGTAACCAATGAGCTAATGGTTCCTCCCTGAAAGTTAGATTAATATAGCAATAGTTAAATAACTGGATTCTCTTAAATGTGTTTTTCAAACGAACGATATGTGTTTTTATTGTGGATTTTTTTTGTTGTTGGTGGGTTGGGGGGGGGGGGGGGGTACTCGAAGGGGGTCTCGCCCAGGGTGTAATTCAATATAGAACCGCCACTGTTTGTTACCAACCAAGCACAGCAGGAACATTCTGTGTGCATGGAATATTACTTCTGAAGAATGCTTAATTAAACTTTCTCTTAGAAATTTTATAAACACAAAAGGTGCTGCAAGAACATTTGAGAGCCTTTTAGGTTCAAAATAGGCCCGGAAAATATAAATTCATTTTATGCAAGGTTTTACATTATTACAACCCTGTTAGCAAAAATTGGGAAAAGATTAAAAACTTTCAGAGGCTTCTGCAGTCAAAACTACAATATTTATTTTTAAACAGAATAGAAAATGGAATGAGATTAGCCTACTGAAATATCCAAATGAATGCATACATACAGTGTACATACTGTAAAAATATATCAGCAAACTTCATCAAAGTGACCCCCAGAACAACATCGTGAACCCTTCATCCTTGTATCACATTCCTCAGAGTGTTTCTAAGAAGCAGTTCAGCCAGAAGAAATCATTTAATGATTGAACGCTGCCTCTTTCAGGAGCATCGCACCGGGCCACTTCTGCCTCTGCCTGCCATTTAATGCTCATTGATCTCCACAGCAGAACAAGCCAGATTTGTTTACTGAATGAACTGCGGCGGGGCCCGTTGAGAGGTTTATTGTCAGAGCGGACGAAATGTACTGTGGTTTGTGTAGAACGATAGAACAGATTAAATAAACTGATTTTTAGTTGCCATTTACACTGAGCAATAATACATTTAAAAATCATATCACAATACAAACGGTCTCATTTGATTGAAGATGACAGTTGTTGTTAGTTTATCATAGTTTAGCTTTAATTTGACCAGAAACGTCATGCTAATCCTTAACCACTTTGCATAGACTAAAACTTGTATAGTGAGCATTTAGCTAATGAGGCAAACTGGGTTAATGAGGCTCGTCTTTAAATTAGTGATGCAAATCGCAGATTGAACAGATTGTACATCGTTGAGATGTTTCCTCTGGTCCATGCGGATCAGTCACTGATATTTATCGTCCATTATTGATGATGCCATTTAAATATGTAGCAGGACAAAAGAGGCTACCAAGTATCATAAGAAGAGTGTCTTATTTTATCTTCCTCACTTATTGTTTTGTTGTGAATTAATTCTGGCATTAAAGAAACTGATTGCTTAGGGATAATGAAAGTTTATTTCGAGTGCAGTCTAATCTTTGGGGTCAGTGTTTGTTTATTAAGAAAAATAGTACTTTTATTCAGCAAGGATGCATTAAACTAACTGATCTAAAGTGACAGTAAAGACATTTACTGAGATTACCATGGTTTCCACAAAAATGTTAAGCAGCACAACTGTTTTCAACATTGATAATAATAAGAAATGTTTCTTGAGTATCAAATCAGCATATTAGAATGATTTCTGAAGGATCATGTCACACTGAAGACGGGAGTAATGATGCTGAAAAAGATGAGAAAGCGAAATATATGTCAAATTTATTATCACTAATTCACCCTTGCTGAGTGATCTTTTTTTTATTATTATTTAATACCAAGGCTATAACACAAAAGTATAGTGTAAAATAGAAGTATGTTGACATTTTTTTCATTCTGTATACAACATATTTCGATCTCATGTACATCATTAAATACGTTAAAAAGCATTTAAATATAAAATAACATTGCTATTTACAATGTCAGTAACTGTGGAAACACGTCAGTCTGTAGGACCCATTATAGGGCTACCAATGTGTATATTAGTAAGTGAGAGTGTTTGTGTTAGTGTGTGCATGCTGTCTCAGTCTGTGACCATGGATGTGTGATCTAACAGTAGCTGACAGGGCGGTTGGAGGGCACTCTCTAGGGTCCTCAGGCTGGGAGCACTCTAGACCACATACAGCAGAGCTGTTCCCTGTCCCATCGAGCTAACAATTAGTACACACACCATAATGCACACTGTGAAAATCATCATTTTTAAAGAAGAACTGGCAGTTGTGGTTGGCAGAATAATTCTGTAAAAATACAGTAAAAAAAATGAATTTAAACATATTTACAGAACAACCAGTAAATTGTGTCATAAACACACACAAAATGATATTATGGTAACACACATGACACTAAAATAATGCAATAAACATTCATTTAACTACATAAGATGTAAAAACTGATAAAAACCTAAGATGAACAATTATTAAAAGGAAAAATCAAATGTGAAATGTCACACAGGAAATTCTGGCAATGTCAGTTTATGGCTTTTCATTGTAACTTATAAGATGAGTTGCGCTTTTTACTTCCAAAACGGTACAGTTAACAGTATTTTACTGTAAAATGGCATGAAATGTTAGGTTAGATCTATTACTGGTTTTCAGTGGAACTTACTTTTTACCAATTAACAGGTTTTCAAAACAGTCTTTTACAGTTAAAATTTACAATTTTTTTTTTACAGTGCATGGCCCGAACAGACAAGTGTTTTATGCAACATGCACATGCTCATTAAATATGTATGATGTACTTGTCCTCAATGCATTTTGATTAATGTCTATAGAATGTAGTCATATTTGTGATTTCAAACTGTGCTTCTACCCATGTGTACACAAACCTAAATGCCTCAACCAGAGGCACACTGGTGAACTGGTGGCTCGATCTGTTAGCCCTTTTACATTTAACATGAGGCCAGTCTGCCTCTTCTTGACTTATTCATCTAGTTAGGAGCTCACTAGCACTAACGTGAGTGGACAGCTATGCGTCTGGTGAAGACCTCTCCATCTCCCCTCAGTCTCGGAGGAATCCACCCCAGAATTCACAGCCTTCAACCCACACACACAACATGATCTGCAAGCCTTTGCAAGTGTAAGTATGCTTGTGAAGAACAGCCCATTTAAATAGCATACTTTTGAACATTAGAGCACAAAACTGAAGGGTGTTTAAAGTTTAAGGAGGGAGGGAGGGAGGGAGGGCGGGGGGGGGGGTACAGAGGGATGGTACACATGAGGTAGAGTGTGTTTTCTGGAGCCAAGGTCAAAGGGGGGTTGAGAGAGATCGATGCCATGATTGCTGGTGTGTGAGATGGATAATCACCAGTGACCCTCTGTCCCCAGACATCGCATGCAAGGAAGTTGTGCGGCTCCTGAGACATTCAGACTGTCTGTATTGTGAGTATGACATGCTTTACCCAATCATTGTGTGTGTGTATTTGTCTGTATATGAATCTGTGTGTGTGACTGGCTATGTGTGGGTGCTTATGTGTTGTTTTCAAAGCATGTTAAAGGCGCTTCAGATAACTTGGTGTGCTTGGCAGCAATGTAGCAAAACAGAATAAAGTAAAAAATCAGCTGACTTTTAAAATATATATATATTGTACACATTCTGAGTGTCATATACTTTGATAACAGTGAAATAATTACATCTTAATTTTTCGGGAACAATCAACGTAAAGTTTAATCTAAAAATAAACTCTACAAAATGAAAATAATACGGCAGGCCCTCACGGAAGACTGACGCATTTAAACATAATAAAAAGCAACAACATGAAGTCCAGGCCTGTTCCTCTCTCTTCTTGCACTGTCGTCACTCGATTTGAGGCCGGTGTGGCGCGCAGGTGACGCTCATTGGCACTCCCGCCACCGGCATCGCTCCGTTCCCACTGCTCCCGCCCACGCCCTGCTTGCTACAGACTGCAATGCATCTTTATAAGAGTTTTACAAGGCGGCCTGTTATTATTGGGACATCGACTTTACATTTTCATGCCCCTAAACATTATGCTGAACAAACCAAACTGTGATTGGTTGCTTTACATGTCAGTCACATGGCCTCCTGTGCAGTCCTTGGCCAATGAAAGCTACCATGGAGCCTAAGCGAGAGGCATTCTAAACTGCATACTTCCCTGCAAAAACAGTATGTGACAAAAGAAGAATGTCTGAATTCACAGTCCTCAGTAAACAAAAAGTACACAGATGACCTACTACGTCTGGTGAGAAGTGTGCATATGATGGATACTTTACTATCCCATGAGGCCATGGGAGGGGATTTGTGAATGGCAGTGAAGCGACAGTGAAGCAGTGAAGACCTCCCCAATCCCCAATATTGGACTTTATAAAGATTTAGACTTTATTAGATTTTATGAAACTCGTGGGAAACTCGAAAAGGCAATTAATCTTCCAAATAAAAAGTCTGCCAAAACAGATTAAACTTAAGAAATACATATCTGTATTTTTTGTTCCATGGAAGGACATAAAATATGGATCACCAAAGGACACCAAAACATGGTTTTCAAAAAGAGAATAATTTGATGGGGCATCAGTCTGTAAAACCTTTTGATTTAATATGAAACCTTAGAGCACATGCATGTATCTACGAGTGTAATGAGAGTAAACTCTCTCGATCTCTCTGACAGAGCTGAGGATGCTCTTTAAAGAGTCCTTGTACGTTGGGGAGCATGTGACTGAAGGTTTTGCGTTGCTCAAGGGCAGCGAGAAGGTGACACCCAGCATATGATCCTGAAAGCCCGTGACGGCTTCTGCAACTCCCCCTCCCTACCCTGACTGACAACCGCCCATCATAAACCAGTGCCCCACTCCTCCACGTAGCTAGGGGCTACGCAAACAGAGAAGTCCTGCAACGGATGGATGGATGAGCGGACGGATGAACTGGAGGCCAGTGCACAGACAGATACAGAGACAGACAGAGCCCCAAAGGGCAGGTGGCTTAGCAGACAGCTGTCCACTGTCGTGGCCAAGTCACTCAACTTAGGGGTCAAGAGATCTTTGTGACAAATATAAGAGTACGGATGGAAGGAATGAAAAAGATGAGGGCTGATAAGGTTTGAGACCTCCCTTAGGAGAGTTTGATGGAGTGAGGAGAGGCCGTGACAGATTGGCAGTTTGGATCAACAAAGCCAGTCTAGGCCCTGAATCTAATGTGATTCTTGCCACGAGAACGATACGAGGATGCGGAAACGAAGGGCTGAGGGAGAGATATATACACAAGAAACGAGAGAGATGAGAAACTGAGGATGAGTACATGACTTCTGACATACAGGAGAAGACCGAAGTCAAGATGCTAAGATGAAAGCATTCAGAGAAGCTGACCATGACCTTGTTCACACTACACAAATATAATTTGTTTTTCAAATACCATATGTAAGACTGACTCATTTTACAAGAGATGGAATTGTATCTATTTGTTCTGACAGCATAGTTGATATCTACTAAACTTCATTCATGAAATGATTTAAATGTGCTGGACTTGATATTATATGAATGGTATTACTGAATTTGGTTTTATGAAATATCAAACTCTGTGACTGCCTTTGGTAAGATTATTTATTTTTGCAATCAGAAAACTTCTAACTGTCAATCACAGCGTGTGTTCAGACCGTGGAGTTCAGGACAGCAGGAAGCTGAGAGTTAAGAAAGTGAAAACAATAATAATAATAAAAAATTCTTTAATTAAAATAAATAAAATGTGTAAATAAAACCAAAATAAAAAATATAAACCAAAAATAAAAACAAAATGTGAATAAAAACCTACACTTAGTTTATTTCAGCTCCTTTCCAAAGGAGGGGGACGTTAGGGAATGATCTGTGTTTGCTCTGTTCTTTCTTTTAGCATATTGTATGTTCAGATATTCATACAACAAAATATTCTCGGGGCCATGACATTTTTGTTAAAATGAAACGCTGGCTGAGAAGTTTAAAAATTGACAAAATCTGTAAAACTAAATCCGTAAATTTTACGGTAAAAAAACCCGGCAGCTGTGGTTGCCAGAACTTTACCATTAAAAATACGGTAGGAACGTTAATGGTTTTACAAACTTCACTTAAAATTTACAGTAATAAACCGTATTTCATTTTCTGATAAAATGTTGATTAACCAATCATTTAAAAAAATATCTGTTTTGTACCACAGTAATACACTGGAATTCTACAATTATCACAGTAGTAGTCACAATGAAAGTCACATGCGCGATCAAAGATCATCACAGTTAATCTTCTATAAGAGAGTTAATACTTATATACAGAAGCTGCACTGTCTGATTCACGCAAATATTAAACACCATCATGGTAACACACATGAAATTTAAAAAATGCAACAAACATTAATTTAACAACATTAAATATAACATAAAACCCTAATGTACATAACTGATTAGAAAAAAAACAAGAAAACTATGAGGAACCATAGTTATTTCAGCCCATTCTCATCCCAAGGCGTCATTTAATTGAGACTTTTGACCATGCGTCAACTAACTGACGCTAAAGGGTGCCTTTAGCGTCAGTTAGATGACGCTCATGCTCGGGCGTCATGTAACTGACGCTTTTGACAATGCGTCTACATCCGACGCACATGGCACCCTTTAGCGTCAACATGAGACGCGCCTACCGTACCCCATACCTAAACCTACCCATAACGGAAGCGTCATCTAACTGACGCTAAAGGCACCCTTTAGCGTCAGTTAGTTGACGCATGGTCAAAAGTGTAAATTAAATGACGCCTTGGGGTGAGAATGCGTTGGTTATTTCAACAAAAATACATAAAATGTGAAGTGTCACACAGGGAATTGTGGGAATGTCAATTTAAGGTTTTTCACTGTAAATTATACAATGAGTTCTTTTTCACTTTCAAAAACTGTAAATTTAACGGCATTTTACAGTAAAATTATATCACAGTTATTTACCGTATATAGTACGGAAACTTTCTGTTAACCAATTAACAGTTTTGCACTGTAGCACTTTTACAGTCTTTTACCGTTAAAATCACGATTATTTTTTACAGTACTAAATTACTAAAACTTTAAAATAAAATTGAATTTACTACTTGAAAATATCAATAAAAAAACTATATTAGCATCCCTATACTAAACAGTCCTTACATGACACTTCACATATGATCGTATTTTATAAAAATTATTTAGTCTCTTCTTATTTGGGTTATTAGTAATGTACATTATATTTGTGATATTTTTTCTGTTATTTAGTTGACGTTTATTTTAATGAGGTTTTTGTGAGCATGACCTTTTGCAGCTGCTACAGAATTGGCCATGTTTTATTGACTATTCATGATGAACTTTGATCCATTATGTGGCTTTCTTTTGTACTACCACCAGTATATTTGAACAAAGAAAGCATATTTTGGTAGTTTAAGTAGATTAGTCACTTAACAAAATATACGGTTATAAGTTGTAAAATAAAAAGGCACCAAAATGGCATCCTGAAACCCGAAACATTGATCCCGCATTTTATAATGTGAATTTGGAACAGTGAAAATGGCTCCATTACCCCCTGCTGTTAGATGCTATAACTACACACTTCACAAGCATCTTTCTCCATTAAGACCATTAAGGTTCTGACAATCACTCATAGTTAAAATAACCTTAAATAACACACACAAGTAAAGAAAAAAAAACAAAAAAAAAACATGATCCTCTCACACCCCAGTCAAAAGGCCCAGAGGGTCGTATTGGTGATGTGCAGGAAGGTAGCAGCATCATGACAGTAATCTCTCTCCCTCGGGACACACAGACTCTTACTGATAAGTGCCAAGGAGCAGGGGGAACCTCTTCCGTTAGCGGTGTCTTCAGCAGAGCGCACGGCCATCCGGCATCCCCTCAGAGCTCAGCCCGGTAATCCGACACGACACGGCTGACATTACACACTGACGCCACTGATGGAGAGCATCTCAAACTAACTGCAAGAGAGGAGTGTTTTAGGTGCCCTAGCATCCTGTGAGGGATTATTGTGTTTGGATTATTAAACTGAGATCTGAAAGGTTTCAACAACCTAAGCAGACAGCAGTAAACGACGCTGAGAAAGATCAAACAAACAAACAAATAAATGCATTGTGTATACTTAATACATTCTGTTTAAAAAAAAAATCTCCCAATTTTTTCATGCACCCTCGTGTTCATTGGGATTATATTTTAGTAAAAGAATAGACAACATTTAAGATAGGCCCGTTATACCAGTGTAACTCGCCATCCATATAAACCCTGGAAAAAGGCTGATGATGGCATTTCATTTGGATGTCATATTTTTGATGGTCCACTTTAGACATTACTATAAGTGACTTTGCAAGTACATGTCAACTACCAGTCATTAGAGTATTACTGTCTACTTAATATCTGTATATAATATCTTAATATAACTCATTTGTTTGTATGGTCCGCCAACAGACATTTTACTGACCCTAAGTAACTTTGCAACTACATGGCAACTCAGTCTACTAACCCAAACCCTAACCATAACCTGACAGTCTACTACAGTCTACTACTAATAATGACATGTAGTTGCAAAGTTAGTGGACCATCGATTTTTTTTTCTTGGTTCTTTCTAAATTGTAGCACTTTGGGATTTTGCTTAAAAAAAGTATACGTTACAAACAAAATGTATTATTATTATTAAAATGTAACCTAATATTCCTTTAATTATGTCTGTGATCCGACATCCATGGGTAACTGGATCTAAGTCTCCTACAATAGGTTTACATGCATAAGGTAAAAAACCAAACTCTTCCAGGCCTCAGCTACAACTAGTGTTTGAGGGCGGATCAAAATAGGCACTTCCCTGACAACCAATGATGAACATAAAGGCTGACTGTGGCAGGGGGGGCGTGGTTCCGCGAAGTCCGTGACGCGGGAGAGGATCGGGAGACAGGTGCGGCGTGAGTGGGTTAAGTGTGAATGACAAACACCTGTGTCTTGTTTCAGTAACTGGCGTGGGGAGACGGATAAAAGCCACGAGGAAAGAGAAGGAAAGGAAATGAGAAACGGACAAGTGTGTGCGAGGAGAGCGAGAGAGAGTGCGAGAGTGAGAGCGAGAGCGAGCCCTTTGATTTTGTATTTGTGAACCGAGCGCGTGTGGCGCATCCTTTGTTTCGGTACTGTTTGTTTATTTTTACTTGTTTGTGGGACGAATAAAAACCCCCTTTTTCTTTAAAGCCGACCCTGTCCTCTTCCTTCCACGTCTACGAGAACATTGATTGTTACACTGGTGCCGAAAACCCGGGAAGGAAGACGGAAGCCGCCGCCAGCATGCAGACACCGCCACCATCGCCACTTGCGGATGTGGTTGCTTCCCTCGCGGCCCTCCACCAAGATCAACATCGGGCCCTGGTCGAGATGAGGACCGATCTGGAAGGCCGGTTCCAGTTCCTCGTCCAAGGCCAACAGGAGGACCGCGAGAGGTTCCGGAGCTGGATGGACCGGGAGGTTCGGCCGGGTCCAACGCCGCCGCCGGTCGAGCACCCCCACCTGCCTCTTAATAAGATGGGCCCACAGGACGACCCGGAGGCGTTCCTCGACCTCTTCGAGAGGTCAGCGGAGGCAGGTGGGTGGCCAAAGGAGCAATGGCCGGTGCGCCTCATCCCGTTGCTGACCGGGGAGGCGCAGGCGGCGGCCCAACAGCTACCCGTCCAGAACCTCCTGGTTTTTGATGACCTGAAAAGAGCCATTCTACAGCGGGTCGGCCGGAGCCCAGAGCAACATCGCCAGCGGTTCCGGACCCTGGGCCTGGGCGAGAGCGGTCGACCCTTCGTATTGGCTCAACAGCTCCGGGACTCCTGCCGCAAGTGGCTGTTGGCTGAGGGAAGCGACGTCCACGAGATCATCGACCGGGTGGTGCTGGAGCAGTTCATCGGCCGTCTGCCGAGGAAAACGGCCGAGTGGGTCCAGTGCCACCGACCGGCGTCGCTGGACTTGGCCATTCAGTTGGCGGAGGACCAGCTGGTGGCGTGCTCCAGGGTCGGCGAGAACCTCCCCAACATGTCGCTCTCTTCCTCCTTTGTTTCTCCCTCCCCCTCTTCTACCTCGTCTCCTCTTCCCAGGTCCCGTCCTCCCGGACCGTTCCGTGCCCCTCCCCGGGGGGGGGGGGGATCTTCACTGGATCCGGCAGGAGGCCTGAGACCCCAGCCCAGGGGCTCGGGGGTCACTACCGGGGGGGCGGACCCGGCTTCCTTTCCCTCCCTCTCCTCACGCCAGTCACCTACCCCACTTCCTGCCTCTAGAGCGGGGGGGAGGCCTGGGCCGGCCTGCTGGCGTTGCGGGGACCCGGACCATTTTATAGACAGGTGTCCGTTGATGGAGGTGGGGACAATGATCCGGGTTCCGGATGCCCCGCAGGCTGCCCACGATCAGGCTGGCCGGTACCAGATACCCGTGAGTATAAAGGGGGGGTACCTATCAGGCTCTGGTGGACTCAGGATGTAACCAAACCTCGATCCACCAAAGCCTGATTCAACCTGAGACATTGGATACGAGCCGCATGGTTCGGGTAAGGTGTGTGCACGGGGATGTGGTGAAGTATCCGCTCATGTCGGCTTTGATTAAATTTAGGGGGCAAAAGCATAGGGTGGAGGTGGCAGTTAACCCGCACCTCAGGCATCCGCTAATTTTGGGAACTAATTGGCCAGCCTTTACAGAATTATTGGGGTTATTGTGCGCGGATGTCTCTTGTGGGAATAAAAAGCAGGAGAGCGGGGCGGTCGTGCGCTTGGGTGAGGCTGAACTGGGACCTCCGGGACTGGATCCAGGGGATCTGAACGTAATTGGGAGACAGATTCTCCCAGAGCGTGATGATTTTCCCCTGGAACAGTCTCAGGATGAGTCGTTAAAACATGCGTTTGAACAGGTCCGTACCATCGACGGTCAGCCTCTCCAGCCTGCTCGACCGCTCACTTATCCATATTTTGCTATCTTAAAAGACCGGTTGTATAGGGTGATACAAGACACTCAGACAAAAGAGACTACAACCCAGTTGTTAGTACCGAAAAGCCGTCGGGAAATGCTTTTCCAGGCGGCTCATTCAAATCCCATGGCGGGACATTTAGGGCAAATAACGACACTTAACCGTCTCATGGCCCGTTTTTTTTGGCCGGGCATTCACGAGAACGTGCGCAGGTGGTGCGCGGCTTGTCGTGAATGTCAGCTGGTAAATCCGCCGGCCGCCCCGCCTTTGCGCCCCCTTCCTCTAATCGAGGTCCCCTTCCAGCGAATTGCGATGGACCTCGTCGGGCCATTAGAACGGTCAGCACGGGGACATCGCTTTGCCCTAGTCATAGTGGACTATGCAACGCGATATCCTGAGGCAGTGGCACTCCGCAACATCTCCGCGAAAAGTGTGGCGGATGCCCTGTTTCGTCTAATCTCCCGAGTGGGGATCCCGAAAGAGATCCTCACTGACCAAGGCACGGCGTTTATGTCACGTACGTTACGCGAACTTTACGAGTTATTGGGCATTAAATCGATTTGCACCAGCGTCTTTCACCCACAAACGGACGGCTTGGTGGAACGATTTAATCGCACATTAAAGACAATGATCCGTAAGTTCGTTCACGAAGACGCCAAAAATTGGGATAAATGGTTAGAACCCTTGTTGTTCGCTGTGCGCGAGGTCCCGCAAGCCTCCACGGGGTTTTCCCCCTTCGAGCTCCTTTATGGTCGTCAACCCCGCGGGGTGCTGGACGTGCTGAAGGAGACTTGGGAGGAGGGACCCTCGGAGAGTCGAAATGAAATTCAGTATGTCCTGGACCTGAGAACAAAACTCCACACTTTGGGGCGGCTCTCAATGGAAAATTTGTTACAGGCTCAGGACAAACAGACCCAGTTGTACAATAGGGGAACAAAACTGAGGAAATTTTCACCGGGAGATAAAGTCCTTCTATTGCTTCCCACGTCAAGTTCCAAATTACTCGCTAAGTGGCAAGGACCCTTTGAGGTCACCCAGCGAGTCGGGGATCTCAATTATGAGGTTCTTCGAACGGATAGGAACGGGGCGCGTCAGATTTACCATCTCAATCTCCTGAAAAAGTGGAGCGAGGCGGAGTCAGGGATGCTGGCGACGGTGATCGGAGTGGAAGAGGATCTCGGGCCAGAGGCGAATGTCAAATCACCATCGCTCGCTCTGGCTCCGGGCGGAGATCATCTTTCACCGTGCCAGCTTACTGACGTTGCCAAGTTACAAGCGGAGTTTACTGACGTGTTCTCGTTCCTACCCGGTCGAACCAATCTCATTCGGCACCACATTGAGACCGAGCCGGGCGTGGTAGTGCGCAGCCGGCCATATCGTTTACCTGAACACAAGAAAAAAGTCGTTCAGTCGGAATTAGAGGCGATGCTTGAAATGGGGGTAATAGAAGAATCCCACAGTAACTGGGCGAGCCCGATAGTTTTAGTACCTAAACCCGACGGCTCGGTTCGTTTTTGTGTGGATTACCGCAGGGTGAATGCTGTATCGAAATTCGATGCGTATCCAATGCCCCGGATTGACGAACTGCTTGATCGGCTCGGCACTGCTCGTTTTTTTTCGACACTGGATTTAACTAAAGGATATTGGCAGATCCCCTTATCTCCTATGTCTAAAGAAAAAACAGCCTTCACGACGCCGTTCGGATTACACCAATTCGTTACGCTTCCGTTTGGGTTGTTCGGGGCTCCGGCCACCTTCCAGCGTCTCATGGACCGGGTACTCCGGCCACATGCTGCTTATGCCGCTGCTTATCTAGATGATATCATTATTTATAGTAATGACTGGCAGCGCCATATGGAGCATGTGCGCGCGGTCCTGAGAGCGCTGAGACGGGCCGGCCTAACGGCCAACCCAAAGAAGTGCGCGGTTGGGCGCGTAGAGGTCAGGTATCTGGGATTCCACTTGGGTCACGGGCAGGTGCGTCCCCAAATTGATAAGACAGCAGCTGTTGCAACGTGCCCTAGACCCAAGACCAAAAAGGAGGTGAGACAGTTCCTGGGGCTGGCGGGATACTATAGAAGGTTTGTACCTAATTATTCGGACCTTGCCAGCCCGCTGACTGATCTCACTAAAAAGGAGTCGCCAGATCCGGTTCAGTGGACGGAGCAGTGTCAGCAGGCTTTCACCCAGGTAAAAGCTGCTCTATGTGGAGGGACGCTACTACAGGCTCCTGATTTTTCTCTCCCTTTTTTATTACAGACCGACGCGTCGGACAGGGGGCTGGGTGCAGTCCTGTCCCAGGAGGTGGAGGGCGAGGAACGGCCGGTGCTGTACATTAGTCGCAAGCTCTCAAAGAGAGAGACTAAGTACAGCACCATTGAGAAGGAATGCTTGGCCATCAGGTGGGCCGTCCTCACCCTCCGATATTACCTCTTGGGACGGGAATTCACCCTCTGTTCGGACCACGCGCCCCTCCAATGGCTCCACCGCATGAAGGATACCAACGCGCGGATCACCCGTTGGTATCTAGCCTTACAACCTTTTAAGTTCCAGGTGGTCCACAGGCCGGGTGCACAGATGGCTGTCGCTGACTTCCTCTCCAGGAGGGGGGGGGGGGGGAGGCTGCAGGCCGGACGGCTCCCCGGCCTGAGACGGGCGGTGGGGGTATGTGGCAGGGGGGGCGTGGTTCCGCGAAGTCCGTGACGCGGGAGAGGATCGGGAGACAGGTGCGGCGTGAGTGGGTTAAGTGTGAATGACAAACACCTGTGTCTTGTTTCAGTAACTGGCGTGGGGAGACGGATAAAAGCCACGAGGAAAGAGAAGGAAAGGAAATGAGAAACGGACAAGTGTGTGCGAGGAGAGCGAGAGAGAGTGCGAGAGTGAGAGCGAGAGCGAGCCCTTTGATTTTGTATTTGTGAACCGAGCGCGTGTGGCGCATCCTTTGTTTCGGTACTGTTTGTTTATTTTTACTTGTTTGTGGGACGAATAAAAACCCCCTTTTTCTTTAAAGCCGACCCTGTCCTCTTCCTTCCACGTCTACGAGAACATTGATTGTTACACTGACATTATGCAAATTTATTACAAACCTACATAAGTTCGTGCAGGAAGAAAGTCTGGAATACCAATGACTCATTTCAGGGAGTTCAGAATCAGTTGTTTCTTTTGGAAGACAGTAACTTATCGTGCACTTTGATCTTTGAAACTTTGCAGACATTTTACATTCACAAACAGCTATATTACACACTGCATGAAAGGTAATATCTTAAAAAACATATTAGGGGCACTTTAATATCAATATTAATGCATTTCCTTAAATGTTTTGGAAAACGGGGGAGTTCAAAATCAAATGTATATCAACCAAGAAGTACTGCAGCTTTAAAAATAGAAAATACATGGCAAATTAATACACAAAAATCAATAATATCCCATAATATAGATAATTTGCGTGAAATTACTTGCACTTGAGTAAACTGTAAATGATTAGTCTGTGTAACCTGCATTTATCTCATGACAGCCGCACGGACAGCAGAGGAGAAGGTGATGAAATTGGAAAGGGCATCATTTCTAATGACTGAGGACAGAAGACGTGTTGCTTCAGGCTGTAAAGTAGAGGAAAAGGTCAGGTCAGATTGAAGTCTCCGCACCTACTCCTGGTGTTGTCATTACTGAGATGGAGGCAAGACGGATTTTCTAAACCCCCTTTAAACACCATGCAAAAAAAAAAAACCACACACAAAAAAGGGAGGGGGGGGGGGCGGTTTTGGGAATCAGAGAGAAAATACAAATAGACATTTCCAAAATGTCATGTGGCTTAAGGCTGCTTGGGTCAAAAGGCAGAAGAGTTGGGCTAAACCTCTCAGGAACGGGCTTTGCCGAGGTGGACAAGGAAAGAAGCAAATGTGATGAAGACCGCACAGCCAAAGGAAGAAGGTTATCGTGTCTGTCACAGTTTTCAGCACCTGGTGGCAGTTGATGTCACCAGTATGTAAATCTGGTGCTGCTACAGGGCACATTAGTGATTCAGCACATAAACAGTATATGTCAACAAAAACAATTAAGAGTTTAGAATTAAACATTACTTGAAATATTTCAAATGTATATTCATTAAACTTCTGCTGCAAAAGCCAAATGTAACTTTTTAACTATAATTTATATTATATTATTCATGCTTTGTCAAAGCAGAGCTTATGGGGACATGTTATTATTGAATCAATAATAGGTTTACATTTTTTTCTGCATCTTTAAGCCTTTTATTTTCAAATTTGAATCGAGTGTCCATTGCTTGAGCAGGGTTCATATTATACCATACTATTCCAATCTATCTACTTATACTTTACTTAAAACGTTTGCTCTTTGAGAATATCATATCAGATGAACTTGACATAAGTTTTTTAGAAACACGTTAACTTTAATTTGGAGGCACGGGTTTCCCAACCAGATCTCATGAGAAAAAAAAAACACATTTTGAAGTTGGCGATTATATATATGATTTGGTTGTATGAAAACATACCATTTTATTTAAAAAAACAACAACAACAAAAAACAATTAAGCATGAAGCAGCCCTAAACCACATCATACGAAAAAGTACGAATGAAGTCGTACAAATTCACAACCAATTCGCTAAAACTTAAAATAGTTTCCATGAAAGTTTGTTGCATTTTCTCAAATATTTGAATCCAGGGTTTACAGTGCAAGGCAGTTCATAGTTATAATAGAAACCTCTCGAGGTGTTGCAGGTTGAGATGTCCATTAAGATGCGGTGACAATCACATGTACCTCATGGACAATCCATGAAGATGCGCTGAAGGGCAGACGTGCAGTTTTTGGGAGGCTTCTTCTTTCTCTGCTTAATGTCGCTCTCAGGGTTTCCTTGGCTGTCAACACGCTGTTGCATATGCTTGACTGAGCACTTGCATCCAATGCCTCGCTCATAATTGCTTCTTAGTAATCAACTCCATTCCAGCGTTATGTTAATGCAGGGTGTGAAATGTGAGGTGCAATGAGGCCAACTGAGGGATGTGATGGAGCTGAATGTTTGTTTTACTGCGTGAGATTCAGGGATTTGCCTCCACATTACATAAGATGCTTAGAAATCTACAGTAGGGGAGAGAGTGGGGTAAGATGAGCCAGTTGATTAAGACAATTGTGCTTCATTTTTGTCACATGACCATTTAAAACGAGCTTGTCACAGTCACTTGGTATGGACATACATGGAACAACAATTTAAGTTTTGGTCTGTTTCTCACAGAATAACTATGATATCATTAAACTTGAACTATGCACATACTTTAGACTACTGTTTTGATACTTTTATGCTGTTTTGCATCCCTTTTTTAAGCTTTCTCCCTTTTTTTACCCTATTATTTGCAATTGCATGTCAACAGTATTCACTTTTTTCTGTTCCGTGGAAGAAAATTAGTCATACAGGTTGGAACAACAGGGTGAGTCAGTTTTCATTTTTGGGTGCACTGTCAAATGTAGCCTGTAAAAAAATAATAGCAGCTTTTATTTCTGCAGCTTTTTTTATAACCTTAAAAATGATGTCAAAAATTAGATTTTTGATGTTGTATCACTTACTAGATTCTATTAATATTTTGAATTCCTTTTTATTTTTTAGATTTTTAATTTTAATTTTGGTTAAAGTTTTTGTAATTATGTTGTTTTGGTAACACTTTATTTTACAGTCCTGTTCCTGTCACCCGTATGTAACCTTATTGTAGTAATTCCAATAACTGGGTAATAACCCTGAACCTAGACCTAAACCTAACCTTAACCCCTGTTACCTTACATTACCCAGTATTTTCTTATAAGTACACTGTAAGTACATGCATTCTCTAAAATAAAGTGCAACAGTTGTTTTTTTGTCATTTTAATTATTATTATTATTATTATTATTATTATTATTTTTATAATATGCCTAGAGTTTTATTTCAGTGTTTGTTTTTATTTTATTCTTAATTTTTTTGAATTATCTCGACTAAATATTTAGCACTTAGCAAACTAAATGAAAATGACAAATGTTGTCTTGGCAACTACAGTAGCTGAAATAAAATAAGTTTAAGATTTTTTTTATTTGATTTTATTTCCATTAACGTTTATTTATATTAGTTAAGTAACAAACATGTGTTTAGTTTTAGTTAACTATAATTGTGATTTGTATGTCAAGTTAATTGTGATTTGTAAATAACATTTATAATAAGAAATAAAAAGTAGATAAATAACATATTTAATTTTATTTAGGCACAAAATATTTTAGCTTATTTTCTTGTGTACTGTACACTGCAAAAAAGTGACAGTACTTAGAATAGCGACACATAAGAAGAGCTTTCTATCACAAATAAAACAAACCATGGTACAAACAGTAAAAAAGAACATGAAATGTAAACACGCCCTGAAACACAACAAGCCTATTTTATTATGTTACAATTTGCTTTTCCAAGCCATGTGCATCTCATCAAGGGTGACAGCCTGGTTTGCACACTTCACTGCATCCCTAGGGTGAGGATAAAATGCTAGGTGTGTGTGTGTGTGTGTGTGTGTGTGTGTGTGTGTGTGTGTGTGTGTGTGTGTGTGTGTGTGTGTGTGTGTGTGTGTGTGTGTGTGTGTGTGTGTGTGTGTGTGTGTGTGTGTGTGTCTGTGTGTGTGTGTGTGTGTGTGTGTGTGTGTGTGTGTGTGTGTGTGTGTGTGTGTGTGTGTGTGTGTGTGTGTGTGTGTGTGTGTGTGTGTTGCCGAGGCCTCTACCCAGTCTCAAACACAGGAAGTGCAGCAGAAACCGTCCAGTCACTGATCACAGAGGCATGTATAATTCTCAGGTGATTATTCCTCGGCCCGAGGCATCATTACAGTAGTGTATCACATCATTCCTGTCTGGCTCAGGCACAGCTCTCCCATACCAAAGTCACAGGATCCCAGCCTGTCATGAGATCAGCCAGGCAGTCTCATGTGAGAGTGCGCAAATATATGATTTCTCCTTTACTGTCACGCTTGAACAGGTCAGTGGAGGGATGGAGCTGGACGCCGCACGCTGAAACTGAGATGGAATCGGAAGGGACTGGAGTCACGAGGAGCGGAGAGGGAAGTGATGATGCATGAACGGCCCTGGATGACAATAACAACATAATGATAGAAGTAATGATATGATGGCAAATGCCAGAATCCAGTCTTATCAGTCAGATTACTATCACTGTTTTGTTTACAGACATCCACTTGCATACAGTGCATGCAAAATATGGGATGATTAAATTTTGTGAGTAATTTCCAGTCTTGCAATGGGAGGAGGCAAAATATATATATAAACGTTTAAAAATATATAAAAATCAAAAGATATGACGGTATTGGTTGCTTATTAATAGTGTGGTGTTCCATAAGAAACTGTCAACAGTCACGTGAAGCATGAATTTATGTTTTACTAACACCAAACATAGACACATGCACTGCATAAATGCATCTGTTTTCTTATAAACAATTAATGTTGTATGACTCATTGCATTCTTTTTATTGAAACCGGGATGAATAAAAGCTGTGGTTGAGATTTTAGGTCAGCACTTACAATGTGAGAAAACATCAGCTTGGAACTGTGAGGATGTGCACACATGTTCTGCTGCCTCTGTGTCTCTCAGCCCCATCGAGATTTCCATGTGTTTGCGGTGTCGTTTCCTGCCAAGCTTCTACTTTCTATCCTCATGCGTGACATTGAAGTTCACAAGGATCTCAGAGAAACAGCATTCTTCACACCAGAGAGCCCTGCAACTGCCATCACATTCACACTCGATCCACACAGAAATGGACAAATCCTCAGGGACGGCCTGTTTTCTCTCTTTCCTCAACACTTCAGCTCTCTCTCTTCTTGTAGCTCTGAGGCTTTGATTTGCAAAATGTATTTTTTTATTTATTACACTTTTTTATTACATTTTTTTCCCCCAGAAATAGCTACTTTCTACAGTATGAGAAATATTCCAGAGGTACTTAAATTGATTTAGTCATATCTACTAACCATATCCACTGGACCATGCCTCGTTGGGTTAAAGGAATAGTTCATGAATAGGAACCTGTATGAATTCTTGTCATTTCAAACCTGTATGAATTTATTTCTTCAGCTGAACACAAAAGAAGATGTTTTGAAGAATGTCAGTAACCAAACAGTTGATGGACCCCATTGACTTAGTATTCATTTTTCTACTATGGAAGTAAATGGGGTCCATCAACTGTCTGGTCACTGATATTCTTCAAAATATCTTATTTTTTGTTCAGCACATGAAAGAAATTCATACAGGGTTGAAACAACTTGAGGGTGAGTAAATGATGACTTTATATTTTTAAGTGAAAAGTCAAATTTTTAAGGCAGAAAACCCCCAAAAGATTGAAAGTTCAATAATAAAATGTTTAAAAATGTGTTTTTGATAATGTATTTATTTATTTTTTTACATTGAAATATTAACTAATTTTCATGAATGAGCTGTTGGGTCATACTTTGTCATTAATAATAACAGGGTTAATGACTGTGAGTGTGAAATAACCTACAACATGCTTTCCTTATATTAAGGAATAAGAAATGGCATAAGCCTCTTGACATAACCTACAGGTGACAATATACTGGTGCCTCGCCATGTTGGGCAACCTGACAGACATTATTAAGTCATAAACGATCCAAATATTCTTTATACCATTGTCTAAAGTTTTCCAGATGATTGCCAAAAAATGTAAAATTGCATTTTTCTGCTAAAAAAAATTTTGAATAAGAAAGAGGGGGCACTGTTTTCAATTATGGGTAGGAGGAAGAAGGATCAGCAAAAATCTTTTGTAAAAGAGGGAAAATAATCAGTTAATAATTGATAGTTTTGATGAATAATAAATCACTAACACAGATGCATTCATGCTGCAGAAAAACAGACCCTTCTTGAGTTCATTCAGCAAACAGAAAGGGGAAAGGAGCGGGCCTTGCCTCTCAGCTCAGCTCACCTCATCTCTTCTCGTCTATAATTCAGTGACCTTGAGATATTTCTTCCCCTGAGCTCACCACTTTTAGCTCTCATGCCAACGAAAAGCAAGGGCTCCCTTCGGAATAAGAAGTAAACTGACGGTACATGTCTCTGGGAGTGGCATATGCTCGCTGACATTGCAGGTGAGGGTCGACGATTAATTCTTTAACAGCTCAGTGACACAAACAAACTTTGAGATACATGTTAAGCAATATGTGATATTGCTTAGAAGTTCAATAAACAAAAAAGTTAATATTTAGTAACTTTTTAGATGCAGAACTGACAGTTATTTTATGTGTATTTGTTTCAAAATGAACATAGGTCCAACTTTCAAACAAAGCCAAAAGCAGGACAGACTGTTGTACAATTTCATTCCTTTATGAATCAGTGTTTTAGAAAGAATAATTTGAGTGAATGATTCAATGAGCCACTCTTAATTCACTTTTTTGTTCCCGAATCTATCAGTGTTTTTTAACAAATTAGCTGAGTGAATGATTCAGTGACTCACTCATGAGTCCTCCTCAGTATTAAACATAGGTTGAGACGGTCTAGTAAGTGTGCATGGCTCCTTGATAAATCTTTCCGCCCCTGCAGTCACGTTTTCTGTCGTACTTGCATCCTGTCACAATAAACTGACCTGTCAATCATCTTGTCACAGTAAACATCCTCCACCTTTAATTTCATTTCATTTCCTTTCATATTGGAGAGAAAAGAAGTAGCAGGTTGATCTGCCAGTCGTGGGTCGTGCTGAGAACTCTCCTCATATTTTTCCATAATGATGCATTTAAAAGTTAATGGCTTATCTGATCTTTAGAAAAGTTGTTGTTGCAGATGAAATATAACATGGATAACTTTAAATAAATATTTCTTATCAGGTTGATGTTGATTAGACACTCAAACCTCCTTTTCTAAAACTTTGTACTTAACCGTTGCTTGTGCACATGTTCATACATTTTTAACTCTTTTTATTTGTGTTTGTAGCTCCTCCTTGAATCCTCCTCCAAAGCGCAATCCAATGCACAGATCCACACTTCAAATATCTATGACTTTTAGAATACTCTTTTCAACATACTATGCTTTGGGTCACACTTATTCTAATTTCACACATACTATTTAGGATGGATAGTATGCACATTGGGACACAGGGTTGTATTTTTCCTGAATGAATATGTTGAGTGAATGATTCAATGACTCACTCATAAGTCACATGTTTTGCTCCTGATTAAATGTTTTTTATAACAAATCTGTTAACTCATTGACTCACCTTTATTTTTCACGTAAGGGGGGAGGGGATTGTGTCAATAGCTGTACAAAACCTGTTCATTGTGCTGTTTGATATTGCAAACTGTTATTTGTTATCATATTATTTAAATGTATTATCGTAATCAAAACACTGGTTTTTATCACAAATTATTTTACAATTTACTGCATTTTGTTATTATTCCCATTATTTACTTGCGGAAAATCAGAAATGCCCGCACATTCAGAGAAAAAAGCTTACTTCTGCGTTGTAACATAAGGTTAATACTGTATTGATTGATTTATAAAGACAGTAATTTTTCTCCAGCCACTGGTGTATCAACATATAATCCCTTCCACTAACGCGCCAACTGTCTGGAACGTAAAATCACAGGCAAGCGGAGTGATGCATCCTAGCGCTTTGGACTGCATATCAGCTCTAACAAGCACATACTATATTATCAACACAATTCAATTTTGAATTATACAAGGTAAAGTGGAAATGTGTGCTTAGCTGCTGCTGAAAGCACAATGAAAAGCATTATTAGAGACCCTCAGATGTGGATGTCTAAAGTTCAGTTCAGTCTTGCTTTAATAGTTACGTTCCTTTTGCCTGTCTATAAATCCAAAGGATTTGGATTATCTTTTTATTTATTAACCAAGCTCCACTCTTTAGATTTTGACACGCATTAGCATTATTCTTGCTGCTCACCATGCCATGCCAAAGCAACTTAGCATCGTCCCTACCCGAACATCACCCCACTGTGGGTGGGCTCGGCAGACAGGGGTTGACAGAGTGAGATCCAGGCAGGGATGGACTCTCAAATGGGTGGAACAACATGCCTGGCAGGCAATGCCTGTTCACTGTCACCTGTCAGCTGTGTAGTGTGTGCTGTGCGGGTGGCTTGCAGTGTGTGTCAGCCATGGAAATGAGTTTGGCATGGCACACGTCTGACAAATTGGGGCCCCCTGGCCCCTGATGCCCGGCACGAGACTGAGTGGCCCAGTGGGCATTAGTCCGTGCTTGACAACACCCCACCTAGTTGACCTTTTTCAAAACTGACCTCAAGCTGCCACCAATCAGCTTCCCGCTTCAGTATGCTTGTAAACAATGTGTCAAGCTAAAAGCACACAACAAGATTAATCCAACACATATATAACTGAAATTTAAGTTTTACTCATGAGGACAATATAATCAGGAATGTGCACAGTCATAAAACAAGATCAGGAAATTACAACAAAAAAATTAAGTACAATTGTGTGTGACACACTAAGTTTTCAAAATATTGAAGACAAAGCACAGTTTTTAATCTGTGCTTGTTTTTGCTTAAAAATAATCGGGTATGTAATGTTTACTTCGACGTGTTGTCAGGGTGGTTATTGTAAACTTAAACAAAGACTATTAAATAATTTTCAGTGTTTGAAATAAAATAAAATATTAGATGAAATATCATAAAAAACTTAACCAAAAATTAGAAATGTTGCTTTATTTGGCAACTATCTGAAATACATACGTTTAAGTTAACTTAAACTGAAGTACCTAAATTACTACAACCAAAATTGAAAAATAAAAAAAATAATTAAAGCTATATAGAAATATATATATTTTTTTAAAAACTAATACAAATGAGAAAATCATAGAACAAAATTACTGAAAAAAAACTACAACTTAAAAAAAGTTAGATCCAAATGTTAACAAATATAATTATAGTATATGCTATAAATAATACTAAGATAAGAAACACTGTGGAAACAAAGAATATAGAATAAAGCTATAAATAATCTACTTTCCATTTTTTATTGTACATACACTAAATGATTTTGGTAACTACTATTTTGTAACATTGTACATTTTGTAGCCTGCGTATTATTGCTAGAATTACCAAACAGCTGCTAAACAACTACATCTGGGTAAATTGGGCTATTTGAAGAATGATGAGTTTGAGGGTGCTGAACCCCCCTACGAATACAGTGGTCTCTCCCGTTGCTCTCTGGCCTGTCACGTGGTGCGGACGTCCTTCGCTCTTCTCTCTTTGCTAGCTAAACATGGCTGCGCTCTTAAGATCTGCCCGGCTTCTCAAATATTCATCGGCTTCATTGCTTCATGTCTTAGGAAACAGCAGACATGCACCGGCAGCTGGTCGTCTTTACAGCGGATCGGTCGGGACTCCACGTATAGGGTTTTGTGTGCGTCAGACAGTCCCGGGAAGGTTAAATGTTAACAGGTATAACGTTACATGTGCCATGCGTGTTTAGATCACGCAGTTGTCATTGAGGGGTGATCACTCCTCTAACTGTATTATAACGCATTGACAGTGTGCCCTGTGCAGGTTACTTAACTAAATATCAACGAACATTTCTAAATATAGTCATTTGGTCATATAATGAAATATAGAGAAATGGCTTCCTTGCATAAGCGTATACGTTAACCTGCAATGTGTCAACCATGAATATCATTGCAGCAAATATGAATGTAGCATTACCCTTTTTTCAGCCTTTTTATAATGCGTAACATTTATAAATCATATTATTTTTCAAACAGTCTTATTTGGAATGATAGTAAATATCATAAAGCCTCACAATCAGTCTAATAAAATAGTCATTAATACTATTAATAATTATGATGATGTATATGTCCATATAACTCTAGTTGTGTAAGGTTATTTTAGTCTAATACTAGTGTTGCTGTGAACTGTATATTTGCATGGGACAAAATTCAAGGGTCAACACGTCAAGGTCATTTTTAGCCATCTGAGAATACTGCATATTTTATTGGACAACTTTTATTCTGTTAGTTTCTTGCATGTTCGTTACTCTATTTAGGGACACAATGACCTAAATAGCTAAACTGTGACCCTCATCGTCTATGGTGGTTAAATCAAATCTCCATAAAATACTTAAGCACAAGTTTTTCTTTTCCATAAATCCACATAAGGATAAGGTTGAGTTCTGGGGGGAAAAATATAGCCTACATTTTTTATTTTTTTTATTTTTGTGTTGGTACCTAGGCTCAGCATTAACATTTGGCCTCTTAAATTGTTTTCCTGGGACATTTTTAGGGCATTTTCCTAATTAAATAAACATTTTCATGTCCAACTCTTACATTTAATAAATACACTTAATTAAACGTAACCAATCAAATTAAGCTAGCATCAACAAAATCCATTTTTTGCATCTTAAGTGGGATTTAGGTGAATTTACACAGCTTGTTTAATGCGGCTCAGAGGTGACATGAATATAATTTCACTGCAATTACAATTGCATACTTATCAATATAAGAAAATAATTAATTTTTATATTTAAATTATTTCAGTTTTAATGAGTGAGTCATTGAAGCTTTTTTTTCAGATAGTTAGTTCAATACTGGTTCCTTCAGGAATGAAGCAAGTGACTGATGACTATGAATGGGTCATTGAATCACTCACTTAATTGATTAGTTTAAAAAAGCAGATTCATTCAGTAACTAAACACCGCTATGTTGTTCAGTGACCCTCAACAGACCCTCTCATTTTTAAGGCATTCTAATAGACTACATCTTGAAGGTGTCATTTTGCACATTGGTAAAACAACAATTATGATATTATTATAGACGATAAAAAGCCCACCCCTGAAACAAGAGCAGGTTTTCATCATAAATTTGGGATTAATCAGAAATCATTGTATAAATCAATCATAAATTGTTCAATTTGTTTAATTTATTCAATTAATCTCATTCAAGTTGTTTTAGTAGTAAGCACCTTTACTGTATTAATTTCTTGTAATGCTAAGGCTGTACACTTATTGCAGACACTTGTTCTGCAGTTTGTTCTCATACAGATCAGCCTTGCCCTGTGTGAGTTGTCGTCAGTATGGAGTTGTCCCGGAGCAGAGGGGGCTGGTGAGGGATGAGTCCAGCGAGGCAGTCCGTTCCAAGCAGGCTCAGCAGTTTGACTGGGCTCTGGCGAAACTAGACAGCTCAGTTCGAAGGACAGGCAGGGTCACCAAAACACTGCTGTTGCGCATCTTCCATGACATCTGCAGAACAGGTACTTGTCTCTTTGCTTGAGGATCTTTCCTGGATCCATTTCCATATATAAATCTCTACCTGTTCTGTATGTCATAACTATAAACTCACTCCAAATAGGATATCCAAGTGGAAATCAAGCCCTGTTGTTGCTGAGAAGCTGTGGCTCACTGCTTCCTGAGGTTCCCCTGACTGAGCGCACAAAGCTGGCACAACAGATCTGGGATAAGCTTCAAGAACTTGGTATGAGTTAAAGACCCTTGAACAGTTACTGGTTGTACCTCTAAACCTGGGATTTGAACTTTCATATTGCTGTTCGTTGCAGGCTCCGTCTATGATGTAAGCCATTACAATGCACTGCTCAAGACGTACCTGCAGAATGATTTTAAATTCTCTCCAACCGACTTCCTTGCTAAAATGGAAGCTGCTAATGTTCAGCCAAACAGAGTGAGTATATTTTAATTATAAGTAAACAATATTTGCATTCAGTTATAATAATGCCATTTTAGCTCTGAGCGAGCTGTGCACTGTCGGCCATTTTCTCCAGGAGCTGTAGCGACAAGAATGTCTCGTAAGCAACTCGGGTGTTTTTTTAGTTGGATGTAAGAGTCTTCATGTACTCCCGACATCAGAGCCACTGAAGATTTACTAAAAAGTTGTTTTCTTGTACTGTGCATTTAGCTCTTACAGTCATTTTCTGGAGTGAATGCTTAATCTTACGTGAGATATAGAAAAAACTCATCAGTAAAGTTTTTGCCATCATTCGGACAAGGGTCCACTACAACAGGCTTGTACTAATAGTGGATTAACTGTAATTAAACGAAACTATACCTGCTCTGTCTCCATACAGCACATATTCTCTGGCTCTGTTGGCATCCTTGTCTGACTCCGGTTCGAACTGAACACTGCTACTGACAGTTTCTGACATTTTCAGGGCCTGAGATTGTCCTGTTTTGATGAGCTCTTGAAGCTCCTCTTGAAGAGACACGTACACAAAAACGGGACGCTTTTGCTCACTCCCCAAAAGTGGCAATTTTAACATGATATAAAAAATGATCTGTGGGGTATTAGCTAAAACTTCACACACACTCTAGGGACATCAGATACTTATTTGGTGAGAGGGATAAAATTGTATTACTGCATATATTAGCCATACAAATATATATATTTAGCCATAGCAACGCATTATGACAATGATGTCTCAGACAGTCTGACGGCAGATAGAAATAAACAGTATGTAAATGACTTTTGAGTGGTTTGTTACAAAAGAGCACGTAAAATCACAAACACAGAAACTTGAACGTCTGTGATGCACTAAGACTGACCTCATTAGTTCTCGAGCATCACACTAACATGTTTCAGCTTCTTTTCTTTTCCTTTTAATGGCGGTTTATAAACCCACTTGAACGTGCATACTGCCACCTACTGCATGACACATGCGTGAAAGCTGACAGGCTTAGGATAGCCGATACCGATAGTTAAATGTTTAATCGGCCCGGATATAGATCTTTGGAGATTGACTTGGGATATCCCTAACATCTGCTATGTCGCAACTTTAATGAGAGAAAAAAATACTGGTATGAAATTAAGAATTATTTTGAAAATTACACAAGGTGCAAAAAAAAAAAAAAAATGGGGAAAAAAAGAATTGTCAATCGCTGATGCTAGCTATGGAATTTAATTGGATACCATGTTTATTTGTATTTGTTATATATTATGACTGTCTAGGTGACCTATCAGAGGCTCATTGCAGCATACTGTGAGAATGGTGACATTGAAGGTGCAAGGTGAGTTTTCAGCAAATGAGTTTATCCTTATGGTGTAAATCTTGTCAAAAATTGAATTATTATTTACTCGGTTATCACAATCAAAAATTGAGAAGAAACAATGGTTTATCATAACTTCTTGCAGTACAATTCTGGGCTTTATGAAGAGCAAAGACTTGCCCATCACAGAGGCAGTATTCAACTCCCTAATGACAGGCCATGCCCGGGCAGGGTAAGTGGACCGTGCCATTGACTTGCCTTTTCACATGTGTTTGGTGTGTTGAGTAACTTGTGTCTGTGCAGGGACATGGAGAGTGCTGAAGGCATCCTATCAGTCATGAAAGGGGCAGGGATTGAGCCTGGCCCAGACACGTACCTGTCTCTCATCAAAGTGTACGCTGAGAAAGGCGATATTGCCAAAATTAAACAGGTCTGTGATTATGGGAGATGAAATGGACTAAGAAAATTGTTAATAATGGTTAATTTTTCAAATGATTGAAATGATGTATTGTCGGGTCACTGCTTAAAATTATGCAGCTTGTAATGCAATTTATATTTATATATTTTTTATATTTATATTTTAAGGTTTATCCGATAATAGGACGATTAAGTTGTATTTGTCTGGTAATGTGATCTCAATATTTTGTCCCCATAAGGCAGCCTACGCCTAGTTTGTAAAATAAATAATTTTTATCATATCTTACTATAATAAAAATTATTATATATATTTTTATGATATAATATTTAAAATGGGCTACCATTCAAAAGTTTGTGGTCTGTAAGATTTTTTTTAATCATTCAGATATTGTTTTAATATGCTGATTTAGAGCTGAAGAAACATTTCTTATCAATGTTGAAAATAGTTGTGCTTCTTAATATTTTTCTTGAAAACAATTTTTTTAGTACTCTTAAAGGTTAAAAGAACAGTTTTTAAAAAAAAAATAGAAATCTTTTGTAACATTATAAAGGTCTTTACTGTCACTATGGTTCTATTTAATGTGTCCTTGCTGAATAAAAGTATTCATTAAAAAAAAATTGTAAAGTACTGACCTCAAACTTTTGAACGGTTGTGTATAAATTTCACATCTTTTATTAATATCGATAACGTATTCAAGAGTTCCTTTTTCTTTTTATTGTTTTTAGCTAATAATAAAGCCCTTTCATATCTTATGTCATATGTTTTGTCTCTTTAGACTCTAGAGACGATGGAGAATGCAGATATCTATCTGATGGACAGAGATTTGATGCAGGTGGTTTTCAGTCTGACTAAGGCCGGACATCAGCAGTATGTGCCCGAGATTGTGGAGCGCATGCGTCACGAGAGGGGATATGTGCCAGGTGTGCCCGCTGCGCTGACTGCTGTGTCATGTCATGGAAGCAAAGGGAATATGGGACCATTAGCTTTGAATTTTGCCTTAAGCAATTACCAAAGTGGCCCATAGTGAGCCATAATGGTCCCATATGTATTCATAGCAGTATTCTATTTTAAGTGTTTTAAATATGAACCCAAGCCAATTAGAGAAATGGAATGCATACAATATTGATGCAGTGAGATGAAGTTATGGGATTTTTGGAAAGTTATTAATGATTGATTTTTTTATTTTATGAAACGTATGCATCAATTCATTTAAATTTCCTCAGACGCTATGAACCTTTGCTTGAGTCTGATTACCCACGGACATGAAGAGACAGCGTTTTCCGTGTTGAAGAGCTTCCCCGGCCTGCTGCTAGACTCACAGACCAATGATTCCCCAGGCTTGGGAAACTTCTTTCTTCGCCACTGTGTCAATATGGACAAGGTTAGGGACCAGAATCTACATTTTTTTTAAGAGTGCACATTAAGTGGACCTGCATGTTGAAATTTTTAAAAATTTAGGCTTGTTTTTATAATTGTTAATTTGTGTGTTTGTTTCTTCCAGTCTGTGGAGAACATTGTTGGGTTTTGCAAAGATCTTAAAGATTCAGGTCTGCACTCATCGCCACTGCAGTTCACCCTTCAGTGTGCCCTGGAAGCCAAGCAGACCAGTGAGTACAATGAAGGAGATTTAAAGTTCGAAAAGACTACTTAATCCTTCGTATTGTCTTTTTAAACCCCAGGCTTTTAATTTAAGCTTAGTCTATTCAACTTTATTTGTCTATTTCTGTCTTAAAACACTTTTATCTTGCTGTGAAAATAGCCATTGATGCTGATATGACCATTTAAAAAAATAAATAAATCAAAGTTATTAACCTAATAAGAATGATAAAAAAGGGCTTTTGTAATGTCAAAACATTTTAAACCAGGATTATGTTAACAAGATTAAAATTATCCTGTGTTAATTGAAATAAATCTCGCATTGTTTTATTTTTGGACCCAGTTTTAAGATCTCTTCCTCTTTATTTTTAGTTTATTTGATTAGGGATGGACGATATACTGGTAGACACGATTAAACGCTATATATGATATACGATTTTGGTCATATCGCCCACCCATATATCTGAGCTGTTCTTTGTAACTTTCTAGCTATGGCTATTGTGCTCATGAGGAGGATGAAGGAGGAGGGCTTGACTCTCAGACCACACTACTTCTGGCCCCTGTTTACTCATCACCAGAAAGACAAGAACATTCCTGGTGAGTCCTGAGCTTCCAGCTTCATTCTTAATCAGTCATTTGTGCATGTTGCAACCAATTTTACTTACATAATCTAACGTGTTTCTGATTGGTTTTATACATCGGGATTGAATTGGAGTTAAATTGAGCTTTTTTTTGTATAATACAATTGACACCTCTATGAAAAGTCTGTCAATTTAGATATTTGGTTAAATTATTTTTCTCCATACTTCCATCTGTTTATCTGTTCCATAGTTACAAATAAATGCAGATGCAAAAGAGCATGTCCAGATAAATCTTACTGCAACTACAGCAGCAAGAATAAAAACATCTAATTTCTTTTCTTTTTTTATCCAAGAACCTTCATGAAACATGCAGGATCACTCACCTTTATGTTCCTGTAAAGGTTTTTTTGTTTGCTCAGTGTTGAAAGTCTGCAATACGTGAAGGTTACATGACAGAATTTGTTGTGACTGGTTCTCATGTAAATGCGAGCGCTTTGAGGGAATTCACTTTCAATTACGTGCGCCGCTGTGCACGGCCATGAAATATTTAGCGCCATGTCGCATTCTGTCCACAGGTGTCACCAGCAGGCAGACGCCCATCCCCCTTTCCACCCACCGGTATTCCGTCCACTCATTCACGAATGTGGAGAGGGGGAAAAGTATGCATTTTGATGAGGTGTGGATTTGGTCCGGCGAGTTTGAAAAAGCATATGCTAGCTTTGCCTTGGCAGCCGCGAGCGAGCGGTGCTTGACAGTTTGAAGAAGCAATGCAGCTCATTACTTGTGACATGGCGTGAGAATAATGCCTCAGCCCGACACGTAGCACACAACAAGCTTTTACATCTGGATCTTAAATGCTCTTTGCACTAGTCACATTTTGGAAAATCCTTTTTTTAATATCTTTTTGCCATTCACTTGCATTGGATGTTGGGTCCTTTTAAAGGGTCATGAAACCCTAAAACACTCTTTGTTTATTATTAAGGAAAAAGTGGTTATTTTGTTGTTGTTTATTGGACCCATTTAGTTTATCTTGTTTAAAAAGCAAAGTTGAACCAAAGTCATAAAGTGAGATATGTGTAAATTCAGGGTGTTGATTGGCTACTGTGGTTGGACAGTACTCGTCTACGTCATGCGTTTTTGAGCTTTTCTTTGCATTATTCATGAGAATAAACTCTTTTATTCCAATCACTGTGCTGTATTATGCATGAAATCGTAGTACAGTGGAGAATATATTATTACCGGTAGATCTTTTAAACGTTCTTCCTCATTTTTAGACCTATAGCTCAGCAAAGTTTCTATGCTGATGTTTTTCAAAGAATAATTTATCAAAATGCATTTGATTTGTTCATGATAGTTATTAGTAATCTCTAATGATATGATTTTTGTGAGTTTGTTGTCATAGGGTTATATTTTTAAAGTACGTCATCAAGGTGCACAAACATATTTTAAAGTCCCCCTGTAGTCAATAATTGTATCCCTTAAAACTCATTTTTGGTCACCAAAATGATTTTTAAATGTTTTTTTCTTGTGAAAAAAAAATGTCTTCATGCCTTAAAATAGCTTGAATATAACTCTACACCTTTACTTCATTTAGTATACGTGGTACCATGAATATGCTAATTAGCCCGCCTCCTCAATCACACCAGATCAGAGATTTACTCTCTAAACTTTCTGAGGTAAACGCTGCATAATGGTATCGCTCTTCTTTACAACGTTAGACACATAACGGTAATATGATTAGCCTTTTGCTTGACTATATTATCAAACAGTCAGGCATCTGCCTTCTAACAATCATCAGAAACTCTTTGAACAACTCAGAATGTCAGTGGAGAAAGGCATATAGTTCATCATAACATCATAATATACGTCATACACCCGCTATATTGCTTACAGTAATGCGCGGGTCAATGTATAAACAACCCGCACCCGACCGACGTTTTCAACTAACCCGCCCGCGACTCGGACCGCAAAAAAAAAAGAAAGAAAATATTGTACCCGACCCGCTTCCTGATCCGCATTTTTTAAAAGTAGTAAATGCTCATCGTAGCGTCATTGGGCCATAGACGTCTAACACAAATGTTTAAATAGCATCGCAAGAAGTACACATGACAAAGCCAGCACTTTGGTCATCATCTTTCATTATTTCGGCAAATGTCTCCCACACTTTGCTCTTTCTATGTGTGTAGCTATTTGCGGAGCTTCCTCTACTCAGTCTTCACCTTTTCTCTTGCCGCCTCCATCTCCTGCAGACTGTAGTGATGGCCGGTTCATGAACAAATCGTTCTTTTGAACCGGTTCTTTTTAGTGAACCGGTCGAACCGGACTGAATCGTTCGAAACAGTTCGTGTCTTGCGTCAGTGCTTGATCCGCAAGTTACTAAAGTTACTCACTTTCAGACATGCCTGACAGTCCCTCCGAATCGAAATAAACCAATATCCCGGAGTATATTTTACTCCAGTAACTCCAACAGTTCACTAAACTGAGACATGTTGGTGCCACTGCTGAGAGAAGTGATGAGCACGTGCAGCTGATACTGCGCATCCGCGTGTTTCCGAACGCACAGGTACAGTTCTCGGATCCCACCAGTACAGAACCGAGACTGAGCTCGTGCGTTATCTTCGTGCCAGTTATTCAGCCAATAAAGTGTAGGCCTTTGTATTACATTGAAAATTGTGTCTAGTACTATATACAAAGGTTTAATTGCCATCTTTATTTCAAACGACCCGACCGACCGCGACCCGAATATCATTCAAACTATTTTTGGATGACTCGTAACTGCGGGTAGCCGCGGGTGACCGCAGGCACCCGCTCATTTTGGATCAACCCGCGCATCACAGATTTTTCATATCAACAGAAAAATATACAGGGATAACCTGGACTCACCTGCTAGTTCAGTTAATGACATGTCAAAGCCCGCCGGCACGTTGACGTGATTGGTGACAATGTAGTTTGTGATGTAAGCAACACCAGTGATTTCAAACCATGTTTTTGAGACTGGTTTTTGGTTCACTGCGGTTTTAAAGAGAGAATACTCAGCAATGGTGTTGACTAATGAATTTGCACATGGTTTGTCTCAAAGCACATTAAAAACACCACATAGACGTGTATAAACATTTAAAAACTTGATTTTTACCACAGGGGGACTCGAATTTTAATTTTCCTGTATAATGGGTGTTGTAGATCTGTTTTGTTGGTTGTTGCCTCCACTCATTGGTTCACCACATTGGTTGACTTAATTTGTGTGATCACAGTTGTAGTTTGGTTCTTTTCATTCTTTTGGTCCGGACCAAAAATGATAGTGCACATTTAGTCCTGGTTTGCTTGGCGTTCATGCTGTCATTTTTAAAACCAAACCTAAAGATAAAAAAAAATGTATGACGTATATTTGGCAACGGAACTTACGAACATCCAAAACATTGCAGCTTACTGGGCTAAAAGCGCTTGTTGTGTGTGCGTACATTTGATTTTATTTTTTACCAGCTGAGAACTCAAAAAGCTTATAAAATGTGTAAAAAAAAAAAAAAAGTCAAAACAGCACCAGGAATTCCTCCATTGCACACACAAACGCAGATCTGCTGCAAGGATATGGCGAGTGTTGTATTCCTATGGACATCTGTGGAGTTCAGTGTGTGGGTTTTTGAAAAGTCTTTAATACTCACCAAGGCTGCATTTATTTGATAAAGTTCAGTAATTTATTTTATTTTTGATTTTAATAATTTTCTATTTGAATATATTTTAAAATGTAATTTTATCCCTGTGATGGTAAAGCTGAATATTCAGCATCATTACTAGTCTTCAGTGCCACATGATCCGTCAGAAATCATTCTAATATGCTGATTTTGAGTTCTTATTACCAATGTAAAAAAAAAAAAAAAAGTTTTGCTACTTAATGTTTTTGTGCAAACCTCTTTTTTTTCAGGATTCTGTGTAAGTAGAAAGTTCAAAAGACAACATTTATTTGAAATAGAAAGCTTTTGTAACATTGTCTTTACTGTCAATTTTAATCAATTTGATGCAACCTTGCTGAATTAGAATTTTTGTTGACTGTTTGAACCCTGACCTCTCCCCTTTAGTGCTCCTTAAGAGACAGCAGACTTGGTTACTTCCCACACTGTTCAATCATCAAACCCAGTGATGTAGCAAACAGAAATCTGGAGGTCGCCCGAGAATTCATTGAACCGGATTTGTTCCATAAAAGCCTTCTCACACACTTTCTGAATTGAGAGAAATCTTGAATCGGCAAGTGATGTGACTGGCTATTCATTTTGCATCCCCATTCACATGCAACTTATCGGCCTGGGCTGCCTGAGCCAACTTTTATGGCTGACAAATGGATTGATGGATTATTTAACAGCAAAACAGGTGTGCTCTCATAAAAATGAAAGAATGAATAGACAGATGGCTCTCTGGCTTCATTGAGAAGAGTGTCTGGTCTACTGTTTGTTTGCTTGAAGGCAAAGAGCTACTGAATTGCAAGAAAGGATGAATGGAGAAAGATGCACAGATGAGAATGAAATGGAGAGATGGGATAGATGGGTGGATGGATGGAGCCTCCAGGTGCTTTACCTGGCTAATGCTCTCGCACACCGGTGGTTGTCCGCTCCTGACGCTAGATGCAGGTTTTAATGGCAGATAAAAGCAGCTCTTATCTTTTATTCAGGTGTGTAGGTGTCCCCTGAGCATTTAGATACAGAGTGCTAAGGACCAAGGTGAAGAGTAAACAGAACACAAATCGTTGGTTCACGTGTTCCCACACACACAAACGTTTGCCCGAGTAGGTCGAGAGACTATTCCATATGCATGTGGTGCTTTAGGCGGGAGTGAAGGGTCCTGCAGGAGAGCCGGGTAGAGGCCTGAATCCTCTGCCTGAAGGGAGTGTTCCTCCAGGCCATGCCATACTAAGACGGATGAGATGAAAATCGAAATTCAGATTTTTATTTTTATAACGGCTTACTGTATAAAACCTGGTTGAGTGAATTGTAAACACCATTGGGCTTTAAATCATGTTACTGGTCTAAAGAATTAAATAAATCCAAGACCCAAACCAATATAGCATTATTCCTGTCCTTATGAAAAAATGGCTTGTCTTTCAGCCAACATTCAGTGGGCCATCCTTGAACTTTTTTCGGTGCAGACGCAACTATTGTGTGTCATGAATTACAGTTTAAGGTGCACATGTCTAAATAAATCACTTTTTGTTTCCTCTCAGGTGTTATAGAAGCTCTAAGAGGCATGCAAGAACTGGGCGTCCCGGCAGACGTTGATACTTTTAGTAACTATATTCTGCCGTCTTTCCCATCAGTGGACAGTGCCCACAATTCTTTTAAGGTAATTATACTGGATATGCGTATGGTTTGTTGTGACTGTTCAGAAACACTCTAATTTGGGTTGATAATTGCAGGAGGCCGGTATTGACTTGGACACAGATAGCTTGATTGCAGCATTACGAACTGAAGCATCACGTGGAAACTTCGCAGGGCTACTCTCTCTGTGTAAGCATTAGCTTCTATGAAAATTGACCTTTTCTTTTAACCACTCTCTGTACATCACACACACACACACACACACACACGCACGCGCGCGCACACTCTTATATGAGATTATATGTATGTGACACAGCTCTGTAGAGATTTTATTTTAGATGTACTCTGTATGATAGCGTTCATCACTTGGAGACTAATTGCTGCCCATCAGGTCTACATAGCCACTCAAACATACACACTGCAAGCAGCTGTGTCCCCATTAATCCTTTTAATCAGGGGTGTTCAGTAAAATTTCGAGGTTCAGACTCTGTACAGACAGTACTTTCTTGGAATTGTTATACATTTATATGTGGACAGCTGTAGTATTTGCCCGAGTCAGAAATGATGACATATCTAAATATTTTTCCCAATTAGAATTTTTTTTCTGAATTTTTTTTAACATGCTGAAATGATTATTCTAAATGTAGACAAAAATGTTCTCGTGTAAAGGCGCCACGTCATTAATTTTTCACAAGCTTGGTGTAGTTGAGTGGCTGGAGTCATATTTTAATGAAAGTATTTTGCTCTTTTGCTGCTCACCACCGTGTCTGCTACTGTTGTTAAAATATCTGCATTATTTGATTGTAGCTCCCGTTTTATCAATAATGGGGCCCTTTATGTCTTTAGTGGGGGAGAGTAGCAAAACGCACAGAAAGGGCTTAAAAGCGCATTTAGAGCTTGATAAAAATATTAAAGGATATAGCGCCGAAAGATCATTACTGAGTGTTTGTGTTGCTTACAGCGCTGTTGTTTTGATACGCTTCTCACTTAAACTGTACAAATGGTACAACTGTTTGTAACTTGTCTCGCAGTCCAGATGGAACCAATCCGGGGCCTAGAACATACATACTGCATACATGCGTCCGCTCACACACTCACATACTCGCATATGAAGCAAGGAAGTGAAGCTCCTCATCTGACCAAGGTGCATAGGGACAGATGCTGTGAAAAGATGGGTGGATTTTTAACCCAAAGTTAACAAAAAGGTCCAAATGCATAATTAATCAACATTCAGTGCACTAAAAAATAGCTTAAGTTACATTGTCAAAAAAAAGATAAGCATCTTTCAATCATATATTCTCACTCTTGCAGTGTCTTCACCTACTCTCCCAGCCATTCATCTCAGTGCTTTCAGATCCAGTCTGATCTCTGGATTCAGAAGGTAAGTAAAGGAAAAGAAACTGTGTGTGCGTGTAAAATGTTCTGCCTTTTGGCTAGACAGCCACTCATTCGTCATCTCATGCATATGGACGCAGTCATCTCTAGCCCAATTACAGCATGGGAAGAATGCAAATAGAACTTGTCCTTTTTGTTGTTTTCATTCTGATGCCTCTCTGTCCAATGCTGAGAGACTACTAACTATCCTGACTGCCACTGATAGCGAGATGCAAGTGCTCAAATTGGCATTTTACCCATCAACTTGGCTGGCAGCACATTTTTTTGGCTAATTCCCCCAGACAATCACCTCATTGCTCACACATACTCATAAACCTGTCATGGTATTTTATTTATCACATCATTTTCTCATGGTATCACTTAGTGCACTCACTCAGCTTAGATCTAAAATCAATCACATCATGCACAATAGTTAAGAACCAGCTTTGTTTTTAACTCTGATTTGAACAGAGGCCGTAGGGCAGCAGATGCTGCTGTCCTCTGTACTTAGCAAAGCATTTAGATGTGAAAGAGGAGCAGGGAGGTTGCCGGCAGCGATGGATGTCAGGTTTGTAATTGGGGTTGTCAGAAGGGTAGAGGGGGTTGTCGGGGCCCTGTCTCCTTGGCGACCTGCTTTTGCAATAGTCAAGGTCACTAGATAATTTAATCATTAAACAATGTTGAATCTTTTTTCCCTCCTTGTCTCGCTGCTTTCCGCTGTCAACATTCCCTACCAGCATTGCATCTTGATTTCATAATGTATGTGCATTTGCATATGTGACCACTGAGGCCCTAGAAGTATTCAGAGCCATTTAAGATCCATAAGATATAAATATATTATAATTGTATTAAATTTTACTGAGTATAATGTTATGTAGGGCTGTCTCTAATGATTGTTTTGGTATTCGAGTAATCAGTCGATTAATTTGACGATTAATCGAGTGATCAGATTTTTTGGGTGGTAATAAAAATAGACCTAAGCAAAGACCTAAGCCTTTAAAATGACTTGAAAGGCATAATAACAATGAGGCAATACCATAATACCAATACTATTTGGTTCAATTAAAGTATCAAAAGCAAGTAATCATAGGGTTTCATTGAACAATAGTTAAAATACACAATACACATAATATAAACAATCATCTTACGTACATTATAAAACAAATGCCTGCAGAGGGCACCAACGGATTGCTGTTGTTACACTTTACAGCAGATCAAATCCATGTTTAATTTTGGACAAATTGCATTTAATTAAAATGTTTTCTTAATCTTTAATATTTGGCCTCTTCTTTACGATTGAAATGCTACAGCCAAACTGAAAAAAAAAAAAATCTTAATTAACTCCCTGGTTTTGGATGGTGGTATATGCTGAATCAAATATTTGATTTAGTTTTTTATAAAACTTCAACATGAAGAGGAGCTCTCACACATAATAGTAGATTTCTTACAAAAAACTAATTTATTTAAAGGGCAAATGCAAATACAAAACGTTTTCAATTCGCATCATCAGTGTTGTAACAGACAATAGCACACCTGATTCTATTTATATAATAAATAATTATATTTTAACATATTACATCCAATAAAGTAAACTCAAAGTTGATTAAAAAAAATACTTATTCCTCAATAGCATAAAAACTATGTATGTACGCTAATATTCAATATTAAGTTTACCAGACTGCAAAAAAAAAATACAATTACAGAAAAATTGACAAATGTACATTAATTTAATGTTATACAATAATGTTTTAATATAAATAGAATCAGTTTTGCTATTGTCTGTTACGATACTTATGTGAATCGAAAACATTTTGTCCTTGCTTCTGGCTTGTAAAAGTGTTTTTTTGGTAAGAAATATTTCATTATGTGTGAGATCCTCTCCTTGTTGAACTTGGGATGTTTTTTGAGGTAAGCACCAAAGTTATTTTAATCTACCACCTTTTGAGTATTTGACACATTCTATGGCCTTTCTGCTGTTTTTGACTTTATATAATTTTTTAAATATAGATTTTATATAATTATTTTCTTGTTATGCGTATAAAATATTTGACAAGTGCAGTCTCTATATAACTGTTTTCTGTATGCAGTAAAATGGGTAACGTGGACATTGATTGGTCAGAAGGTGTGGGACCCCTGCTATATGTTCTCACTGGTCAAATTAAGCCCTGTCACACCAAATGAATACTTGATTTTGAAATCACTGTCTGGCAGATGTTCGATTTGAAATATTCTGTCTTGAATGTGAGTCATCTCTGATCCTCTACTGCCCCCTACAGCTTTCGTGATGTGGAGATCATGGCAAAGGTATGAGTAAAGCAGGAGATTTTGAGAAAGATCATGGAAATTGAATGAAAAGAACCTTCTTTAAAGTACCCTCATAATCTGCTGTTACAGATCACAGAAATTCTCTATAAAGATGCCCGGTTCAATCATGCTGTCCCTGAAACCTCTGGTATGTTGCTTGTACTGCATGCATCTTTGTTTAAAACACTTGGCTGTTCATATTCTCTATTTATATATTTTTTTACTTTACTGTTGATTTGAATGGTCCTGCAGTGTGACAAATTAATTCATACTACAATATTTACATCTTTCGAAAAAGACACTTAATTTTACAAGTTTCAGAGAAATGTCATTTACAGTTAATATAGCATGGCATACTAAAAATGATTAGTTTATATGCTACACAAATTACTCTCTGTTTTTTTATGTATTATAATAATTGTTTTAATTGCCATAATATTCATGATAATCCTTGCTGATAGCCAGTATAATACCACTTCTGGAGCTGTGGGGATGCATAGTACAAGACAAAGAGCTTGTGAAACGCTGCACTAGTAAATCTCTATGCCTATCTGTCCTCTGAGCTGGTTTCACTGACAGTATCGTGTGTGTGTGTCTGTCTGTTGGGTTTCTGGCGGTGATGGAGTTTATCCTGACAGCCGTACTTTGCATTAAGTGTGTGTGTCTGATGCAGTCTAGCCGTGTACATGTTTGTGTGAGTGCTGTGTGCTTGCTGACTCTGCGCTGAGTTAACAGAGCTTCTGCGAGCGTCTGTCGTCTCGCTGCACCGGAGCAGGCCTCCGCGCTGGTGTCCGAGCAGGTGGGAGCGATAGACACGGCCTCTCTGTCTCATCCCATCACTGTGCACAACACAAATGTGTGCGCAAGGCTGTCAGCTGCCAGCCACTTGTTAAAACAGACTTCAGTCAAATCTGGAGCAAAGCTGCCCGTGTCAGCACAACACACACGTGTGCAGTTTAAGAGCTTATTTGCTGGATTGCAAATTTTTTGTTCTGGTTCTGCGGAAGCTCCTTTTGTTATTTTTATAAAACTATTCATTTGTTTATAAAAAGCAGAAAGTGTCAAATTGGCTCTTCTCTCCTTTTGTAGAAAATGTGGCCTATTTCCTTTACAACCTGATCGAGTCCATGAACGTGGAGGAGGTGCAATCCAAAGAAGAGAAGCTTAGGGAGTATTTCAGGCTGCTTAAGAACATGGTATAAGTTTTACTGTTTTTTTTTTTTAATAATATATATTTACTTTAAGCAAAAAAAATGCAGCCTTTGTTATCAAATAGACTTCTTTTATAAACTAAACCCGAACTTTTAAAAGGTAGTGTATAAAACTTATAATTGAGGGTATAGTCTAAGCTAGCAAGCTAATCAATTAGTGCTATGCTAAGCTAGTACACAGAGCATTTAGCTTGCAAAAATTATAATTAAAATTCCACATCTAAAGTTGATTATTTACCATTAAATGAAAAATTTAAAAGACTTTAGTGATCAGAAATGAAAATAATAATTTTGAAATAACTTCAAATTTATACAAATTGACACATTTTGATGTCTGGCCCATATTAGTGTCAATTCCATTATTTATTTTGATGAGTGGTTATTTGGTGTGAAGTACTTTGCTTCATTTTTAGAATATCAACATCTCACTGAATATCTTCAGAGGAATCAGGAACATTCTGCAGGCCTACCATGTTCCAGAGCTCATCAAGGTATTTTATAATTAGTAGTGTTTTCAATTATAATGTTACTAATGGTCATACCTGATATTTTTCGTCTGACGGACATTTTTAATTGTCTGATTCAGGTCTGTGATTGTACTGTTAATAGAGCAGTTCATAACTTATCTTTCAGGATGTCCTTGCTCTTGTGGATAAAAAGGAAAATGGAGTGGCAACCGATTTTGTTGGAGTAAGTTTTTCTCTCTCTTTTTTTTTTCTCTCAACCAAATGTGTTCAATTCATCAGGTGAGCTGTGTTATTCAAATATCTTCATATTTGTGTCAGGGTATGGAGGGGAGACTTTTGTTCCTGGAGAAGACCCTGGCAGAGCTGAAAGCTGAGGGGAAGCCCGCCAATTTCACCCTCAAAAAGATTATCGCTCTCCTGTGTTCAGAGGAGGTGAGGGCTGTTCTCCTCATAAATACTCACAAATTTGCTAGTGTTCTGGTCTGATTGTTTTTTATATTCATTTATAGTTACTGGTCAACTTAAGAGTGGGCTTGGTCATTTAAATTGAATGTGCAAGGCTTCCTTTGTTAGCCACTAATTTTAACTGTACAAAACAGCTTGATGTTGCAAGCTGGTATTTATTTATTATATTACTTTTATTTTTATATCCTTATCATAAACGCACTAGTTTGTAGCTCAAATAGCTGTACTGTTTACTGCACTTTATTGTTCTAGTTATTTACCTGTAGTGGCTAATGAATTGGAAGTCTCACACTTTCATAGGAAATAGCTTACTTTTCACAAAACAAAAATGTAAATCCAAAACAATCTATCTGTATTTGTGTATATATGTAATTGATTTTCCCCACAACTTTGGCTCTCTCATCAGAAACTGGAGCAAGCCCTGGAGCTAAAAACTCAGTATGAAGCAGATATGACTCCCGCCGCATATGTCATGCTCATCAACACTTGCTGTCGCCATGACAATGCTGAGGAAGCCCTCAAACTTAAGATGGAATTGTAAGTTTCACGTATACATCATCATACAAACATCCTGGGTGAACTGTTCGACAAAACAAGTAATACAAATAGGCATGTTTTACTCCCCTCATGATTCCACACCTGTAAGACTGGAACATGAAAGGCCATTTTTGAAGTGTGTTCTGGTTACTTTTTCCATACATTGAATAGAGATAGAGCTTCAAGCCTCAAGTCATATGAACTAATTTTATGGTGCTTTTGTGTCCGTTTCAAATCTTATGTCACATTTACATCTTTGTTAACTTATAATACTTCCATTCAGTGAGTTGTTAAAGTTTCCATAAAATAAAGTTTCCATAAAATAAACAATTCGGTAACACTTTACAATAAGGTTCATTAGTTAACATTAGTTAATGTATTAACTAACATGAACTAACCATGAGCAATTCATGTGTTACTGTATTTGTCAATCTGTTAACGTTAGTTAATAAAAAAAAAAGCTCTTCATTGTTTGTTCATGTTAGTTCACAGTGCATTAACTAATATTCACAAGATTTTAATAAAGTTAGTAAATGTTGACATGAACTAAGAATGAACTGCACTTCTACAGCATTTATTAATTTTTGTTAATGTTAACTAATGTAGTTAAATAATGTAGTTAACTAATGTGAACTAATGAACCTTATTGTAAGTGTTACCATAAATTTTTGTTTTCTGGAGTGTGCATTGTTTATTATGCCAGCAATCTAGGGTTGATTTATCCATGTACATAATTATAAAAAACGTGCCCTCTAAATCTTTATTAACGTCTTTAACGTCCCCTTCCTCTCACAACGACATCTCTTCTCTGATGTGTGCACCGGCGCGAGAACGGGACTATAATACCTTCCCTCCAGCAACCTGTCACTCGCATGAAACAATTTTCCATTTAGTTTTCACGCCCACTTTCTATGATCCCTATGGTCATAATCAAGTCCCTCCCCAAATTTTTTAGCTTTTTCTAAAAGAAGCCGTTTCACTCGGATTTACATCACAATAGGGGAAAAAAAAGACTCATAATTTCTGGTCCTGTTTACACCTCCTTTTAAGATGCGTTTTGGTCGATCGGATCACATGTGGACAATGCTAAATACAGGTGTAAACTGGTCTAAAAGGTTTTGAGCTTGTCCACTTCCAGAGTTAGTCGAAAACGCATTTGACTGGATTGCCTTCATAGTGTAGACGTTCATGTGGTCGAATAGTTCGAACAGCCTCAAAAGACTGCCTACTCTCTGCCTACTCTCCACCTACTGACCTAATGCCTAAATGGCTGAAGACCTAAGTTTGGTTTTAAGACAAATCCCAATGTTCTCTCACCATTCCTGATTTCTAACACGCACTCAGTGTTTGGCATGGTCTTGAAACTATCAGAGCTTCAAAAAGTATATAAAGAGATCGTAAAACTAATCCATATTAATTGAGATGTTTTGTCCGAATAGAGCTATAGTGAATGTTAAGATGTTCAGTAAATAATTATAAATTTAAAAAAAAAAATCACAGAATCGCTATAGTATGTCAGTCACAGTTTGGTCATTTTGGAGCTTAACAGCACAATCCTGATTTAATGTAAAGCGGCCAGGATGTTTTTAAATATATCTTTTTTCTTGCGTGAATGAAATTGTCATTATTTCTTCACCTCGTCATGTTGTTCAAAATGCATATGACTATTTTATTTATTTAGTAAACTATCTTTTAATTTAAAACATTCACAGCACAAAGAAAGTTATTTACTCTTTCATCTTTGGCGTTTCAGAGCTCGCAAGGACTCCGAGGTAGCGCTGGATGCTTCGAAGTATGTGTCCTTGGTCCGAGTGCTATCCAAACACGGCAAGCTGGAAGGTGAGTGGCCGCATCGGTGTCCATGTGAAAGCTTTGGTCCATGTTGAAATGATTGTAGATGCCTTCTTATTTTCACTATCTCGGATTAACGAAATAATTTAGTTTAGTTTGTCACAAATAATGTGGGCCGTCACATTAGGTGTGCCTTGCCTCACATTTTAAACCACTTAGGATGTCAAGGTACCAATATGAATTTTGTATTACTTATAACGTCGCTATCAAAAGCTTGCCACTCGCTTAATTAGTTTCTTAAAGGCGGCGTTCAGAATCAAACGTTAGGCAAGTGCGTCTGCGTGTGAGAGTGAGTTCCAAGACACCTGTCTATCCACACGGGGACATTAATCAGCCATTATCTGAATTCCACGGTGGATTTCTCCATGCTCATGTAAGACGCAATTACAATAAAAGTGTTTCCTCTTTGCTTTGTGCACACAGTGATGGTGAAATACACGCTCTGTCTCTCTTTTCATGATGCGTGTCACTCTTTGGCTGCCCCCTCCCTCTCGCTCGGACTCATCCTGTCACCGAGCGAGGGAAAATTACAGGACCGACTGCACTTTAACAGAATTACAGAAATCCGTCCTGATACTAATGGCATATCATGTCGGGGAAAGTGCTTGAGTATTTCTCACACACACGCACATTTGCATGTGAATTCAGGCGAAAGTGTGTGATGAGGAAAGTGTGTGTGTATGTATATGTGTGTCCATCAGAGCGAGCCGGTGGCCATTAGCCCACCGGTGTGTGCTCGGAGCTTGTCTTTCACATTAACACACCTCAGCGCCCCAGCCTGCCCGCATCACCGCCGCAACCCGATCTGCTTGAAGATCATGACTCGTGGCACCATAGTGCACCGGCTGCCCCGGCTTTTAATGGCCTTGTTTTTGTACGAAACCTTTTCTCCCCCTGTTGTTCCTTCCTACTTTGTTTTTTTTTTTGCCCCCTCATGTCCTCACATTTGTTACGGAGTTCGTAAAACGCTGTTACCGGTTCACAGGCTGGCAGAAGGCCGCAGAATGAGCTGCTGGACTAATGGCCTGTGTGATATTTGTTTACCTCAGTGTGTGTGTGTGGTATCAGACAGTGGGCCGGTATGCTCTGCTGCTAGTCGTCCATTCGGGCCCATTTACCACCAACAGCTGATTGGGTTTGATTAGTGGTTCTGTCAGATAGGAAGAATTTGAGCTGCCATCACAGAGCTTTCTCATATGGCTGAAGCCCGGTTCAGCTCAGTTGCTGTTTGTGGTCCAGCGATGTGTGAACTGTGCTTCGTATGACCAGAGAGTGGTCTGAGGGGCTTCATTTGCAACTCAGAAGTCTGTCTTACTCGGTCATCCGTAGCCTCAGGACACGTTTATCAAGTCCTTGTGCAAAAGTTTACACACCTCAGAGCAATGGCCCAGCACAGTGGTTCTCAAAGTGTGGGGCGCGCCCCCTGGGGCGGGGCTCAAGGATACTGCGGGGCGGGGGGGCACAGTAGATCAGCAGAAAAAGAAAAAAAAAACAGCCGTTGCAACGACGTTCAAGTGCGTGAATAGGGGTCAGTGCTCTGTCTTAAAGGGCACCTATTATGGAATTTTAAAAATTACTTTTCATGTAGTGTGTAACATAGATCTAAGCCAGGGGTTGGCAAGTTCGGCTCTACAGAGAGCCGCTATTCTGCGGAGTTTGGCTCCAACACTGAAAAAAAACCTCTCCTGCCTATAGCCTTAGTAATCCTGAAGACATTGATCAGCTTGTTCAGGTGTGTTTGATTAGTGTTGGAACTAAATTCTGCAGGACAGCGACTCTCTAGGACCGAACTTGCCTACCCCTGATCTAAGCGAACAAAAAACCCTAACCGCGATGAAAAAAGTTTGAGAACCACTGGCCTAGCGCATGTGCACAGTCACATTGAGCTGTGACATTTCCACCCTATTCTGCTCATAATTTGATGCTATTTCTTTGGCTCTACTCCAGAACATAGACATTCTTCTGGATGCTTACTGCCTACATAGGCAGCTACCTTATAAGGCAGCATAAGTAATTTTTAAAAAGCTCACACATACTCATTTGAAGACCTTGAAGTACTCTACACTCAAGATTGATTCCAATAGTGCAAAAGTGACTGATTACTTTTTCAGTAATCTCAAATCTTTCATAACTCTTTGATAAGCAAGACTTGAAGTTTTTTAACCCAGAATCTAGTCTCAGCCGCTGACGTGGACCGCTGGCAATTGGATTGCCGTCTGATGCGTACGGCACACTTAACTGGAAACATTTCAGGATTTTCGAAGTCTTCATCTGAATGGGTGAATTCTACAGGATGTCCGGGATATGTGTGTTGCGTTCTTTTTTTTTTTTTTTTTTACGGTCCGCTTGGAAACAGATGCCCTGACGCCAAACCCACTTAAGGAAGAAGAAAGCCATCATGTTTACAGCTGACAATGAGCTCTTATCAGGATCAACTAAATACTGGGTTTTCAAAAGTATGTGATGTAAAGTTTGTGGCATATACTCTTTAAAACATGTCCAAGAGTTTTACACACCAGTCTGTTATTGTAGGGACAATGGTGTTACATATTCACGCCCCCTAAACATGATGCGGAGCAAAACAAACTGTGATTGGTTGCTCTACATGTCAGTCAGACGGCCTCTGGACGGTCCTTGGCCAATGAAAACTGCTATGCAGTCCAGATCTTCTGCCATTCCCATCTGCTTGACGTTTCCAAATAATTGTTGAATTCTAGTGTGCATGACATGACGTGTGATTTTCATTTATGCGTTCTCTTGTTACACAGCTTCATATGTATGCCCATAACAAATTTCCCTCAGCAGGACAAATAAAGTATCATCGTCATTAGCCAGCTCTGAGATGAATCACGACACTTCACCAATTCTTAACCAAAAACATAAGAAAAGATATGTACTAAATACTTTTATGCTTAAATGAAATACTCTTTTATAAAGCATAGTGATATAAAAGTCTATTTTTTTATGGTATTTTATGATCACATTTGTAATATTTTTTGTATGATAAATTACTAAATATGCATAAATATATTTGTGTACATTTTAGTAGAATATTTAGTAGTAATATTTTTAAATGTATAAAAAAAAGACTTACAAAATGTTAGAAAAAAATATATAGTTTAATGGATCTAATTCATTTACTTGGTTTTGATATCGGAGTGTGATGGGGGGAATCTCAGTAATTAAAAAAAAAATCCATAAAGTAGTAATTACCCTGACTCATATCATTGTTTTACCATACCCATGGTAGGTCTGTCTAGAAAGGTTAATTTGTGAGTCAATTTCTCTATAGACAAAATGAATAGAAGACCCCAAAAAAGTGTTTTTAATTGGCGAGTGCTTCAGTACAACACTGGGAGGTACATTAAGACAAATGCATCCCTTTCTGCATGACTTTTATCCGGCTTTAGCACATAGCCTCCTTTTAAATGGCTTAAACGTTGTCCTCCATCAGTGAGCTGCTGTACAACAATACTTGTTAAAGCCCTGGGCTATAAGGAAAGCACATGGTTGAGTGCTTAGAGCGACGGCCCAAGAATCAAGAGGTTGTTAGTTCTAATCCCCTCGTGGGTATCGCTGTCACGACGCCCTCCGGCGTTCCACTTAACCTCCATTGCTTCAATTCATATCCAGCTGTTAACACAAAACATGTGGCACTTTTCAGACAAGAGCGCTTCTTAAATGACAAGCCTCTATTTAAATGGGCTGACTGCTGGGATCTTGATAAAACAATCCTCAAAAATTAAAAAAGCAGTAAAGGATGAGATCTGTGCCCGAATAACAGCGTGACTGAGTAGATAAGTGAACTGGGCTTTATCATACAAAAGCAGCCTCTTAAAAACTCAGCATGACCCTGCTGAACCTCCTGGTCCCTGCTCTACTGTTCCTTTTGGCTCATCACTTTTCCTGACAGTACGGAGCACAGTGCTGGATTTGCATAACAACAGGACAAAAATTGCAGGGTGATGAAGTGACAGATAGGAATTTGTGGGCTAAAACAAGCTGGCTGTCTCTGTTTGAGTGTGCGCGCACATGTGTGGAGACTGAAGTGAACTGTGTTGTTGTAGGTCGACCTACATTGTATATTTCCATATGCATGCTGTTACTCTCCATACTTGAGGTCCTTGTTATTGTCAAAACACTGTAGGAATACTTGGGTTTTTTTTCCTTAAATGGTTTTTACTACTGGAATCCTCAGTTTATATGCAAATATAAATAGGCATTTGTAGGTTGTTTTTCCTCTGCACTCTTTGTCCAAAATGTGTTTTTATTTATTTATTATTATATTCAATTAACACAACAGTCTCTACCAGGCTGTATTTATTTAATTAACAACACAGTAAAATTAGTAATATTATGAAAGATTACAATTAAATAACTGTTTTTGTCAGTTTTTTTAAATTTTGTTTAATTTTAAATTTAAAAATGTAATGTATTCCTGTAATGGCCTGTAAAAACTTTTAAAAATATTTTTTTTTGTGATGCTAGTTTGACTGAAATTTGTGCTTTTTGTTTGTTTGAGTATCCTGACACAACAGCAATTGGTCAACCGATAAAGATAGTTTTGGGTGGGACTATCTGTTTATAAACCAATGGAAGATGCCATTATTTTTGCAATTCGCTTATGGCACAGAAACTAATCACTTTATCTTTAAGTATTATGAAGAAATGGAGATGAACCGCCTTACCACTGTGAGTCATAGGAATTTGGGAGTTTGTCTGAGTGCCTGTGGCTAACACAGACTCCCATATTCACACAGCTGTGATGATGGTATCCTCATTCTCGCTCTCTTTCGCTCCCTCTCGGTTCTAGATGATTAGTATCGCCAGTGCAAACAGGCCCTATCGGTATCAGCCCATTAGCTAGCCTCTAAACAGCGCGTAAACACATCTTAATTATCTGGCTTGGTGACAGAGCAGCTGTGGAGGTGGACCCTCGCCCCTCTGCCAGATGGGAGCATCGCCCAGTAAAAAGCCTCCATTACTGCAGCATATCCACGACTAGAGCCCGCCGAGTTCACGCCGGGCACTCGCCGCACACCTATAATTTCCCGGCATGCTTTTGCAGGGAACCGTGAAAAAAAAAGCCTACTATTGTGGGGGCCTCTGTAATTGTAGTCTCGTTTAGAAATGCAAGTAGTAATTAGCGGCGAATTGGCATTATACGGCAGCATTTGCATCCCCGCTGGGTGTAAAATGTTGTTTTAATAGCGGTTTGTTTTCCCCACATGAAATTATCTAAGGGGGCTTTTATCACCTCTTCCCCTCTCTCGCTCTCTCTTTCGCACTCTCTCGTCTGGCGCCAGCCCATCAGGGGACGGCAAAGCGTAAAGATATACAAATAATCTCCACAAGTCTATAAAACAGTCAATGAGACGGTTAAACCTTTGAATGAACTTGTGGTTTATCAGACTGCACCCTGAGTACCAACTAGCCACTAGAATAGTGGTTGCATACCATTACCATATATCACTAGTTGCATGTAGAAGTTTCAAGCAGTGATGTGCGAAAGTCGGTTGTTGGTTAACTTGTTAAAATGTCTGATATTTTTGCTGATCTCTCTCTCTCTCTCTCTCTCTCTCTCTCTCTCTCTCTCTCTCTCTCTCTCTCTCTCTCTCTCTCTCGTGTGGCGTCATAAAGAGGCGATAGACATACTGAAGGAGATGAAGGAAAAAGATGTGCCATTAAGGGATGGCACCATTAGTTTGCTCACCCTTACGTTGAACACAGCTGCAATGAAAGGAGATGCCAACACTATTCGGCGCCTCCTGGAAACCATCTTTACCTTGGGCCTGGTCAAACCAGCCAATAACCTCTGCTCACCCCTCATTGCTTGCTATCTGAAGAGGTAAGCTGGTAAACTCACTATACTTAGAATCTTGTCAAACGTTGTGCTGTTCCTTTCTTATGTAGCACCTACAGCTCTGCACATCCTTCTGAAGGTTTCCTGCATTGCACCGAATGCTTGACATTTCTTTAACAAGGTTGCTGTTTAACCATTATTTTGCTTCAAAACTGACCTAAATGCAAAAGCGAGACATAAAAAATGTGGTGACACTTTATGTACTACTTATAGTAATAACAGTAAATTATTACAAGCAACTAAACCAAATCCTATAGTAAGTACATGTTAGTTCACCCTCATGTCGTTCCGAACCCGTAAGACCTTTGTTTATCTTCGGAACAAAAATTGATATTTTTGAATAAATGCGAGAGGTTTTTGAACCAGCTACGTCATTGCAACTTTCAAGGCCCAGAAAGGTTGTAAAGACATTGTTGAAATAGTCCATGTGACTACAGTGGTTCAACCTTAATATTATGAAGCGACGAGAATACTTTTTGTAAGCAAAAAAACAAAACCCTTCAAAAAATATAAAAAAATAGCCCTTTAAAATTACTCCATATTTGTGTAATCACACTGTAACAAGGACACCACAAAATAAAGTGAAACATAAAACATTTAAACATAGATTTTAGTATAGGGAAAAAAACGTTAAAAGAATGAGTCTTGACACATTTCCAATTAATAAAATAATGGTTAATGTGGTAAAAACATGGTAAAAACATGGTAACTTAAATTTTTTTTTACATCTTTGCACATTCACAAGTTGCTAAGAAATTATTAATCAGATGCAATATAGTTTTAATTAAATTATTAAATAATTAATGTTTTATAAGCTTAAGTTCCGCTGGGTCATAACTGATTACATAAAAATATTTCCCTTTGGGAAGGTTAAGTTTAACCTTAACAGTTTTTGTAGCACATTTCAGTGGAGATTGTTTTGTGAACCTGGCCAAATGTAATTCAGACTTCAATTAATTCAGAATGTTATCAAAAAAATAGGGCTGCACAAACTTCTGGAACCAACAGCAAAACCAAAGCCTGTAAACATGCTGTAATTTATTTCACATTCAAGATGTCATTAACTCAGAAGTCATTAGAAAAAAAAAAAGAAAGAAAAAAACTTCAGGCAGAGGGTGGAAAGTGATAATGTACAACTAAATTCTGACTGTTTTTGTTGCAAGAAACCTTGACTAAAATTATAAGAGGATCTCGGTCCAAACAATTATTGTATGACCTCTCCAAGTAGTGAGTTTGGAAATAACATGAATATAATCTGAAAACAAACATTAATAACAATGTTAGATTGTAAAGGGCAGAGTTCCACTCCTCCCTAAGCTTGTCGTTTCACTGTTAATTTCATATAATCTGTCATTACCTTATAGCAAAATGCAGCATGAGGGGAAAAGGAATTAACTTCCACAAGTTGGGCCCCTCTGTTCCAGCCCCCCCATTCGTTCAGGTCTATTTGTAAGAGCAGCTTTTAAGCAGATCAACTAATTTGCATGTTAATTATGCACCCTGTGCTAATTACTGGATTTTCCTGGGCCATGCGGTGCACTGCGTAAGTGCCTTTCCCCCTCCCCACTGTGGGATACTGAGGTTGGCAATACACCTTCACTGATAGCTCTATAGTCAACACACACATACACATACAGGCTTCCTGGGTGCCCCTCAGAGACTGTTTGTTTTTCTGTCACTTGTGAGCCACAACCACACTGGCACGTGCAAGCTTTAATTGCTGCCTTTTGTGCGATAAGGTTTCCAATTTAGCTCAGGTTCATTAAGGAGCAGATACGGAGAGATCAGAGCGACTCTCAGCAGAGACTCTGATAAACCGTGAACGTTCACGTCTCACACACACACACACACACACACACACACGCTCTGTCAGGCAGCCACACATCCCAGTGGAGGAGAGCCGTCTCAGAGCTCGCAGCAGCCAGGCCTGTTTGGAATCGGCCTTCATGGGGAACTATGTAGTACCTGTCTGATTTGTCTATGATATTGTACAATATGCTGTAGTCATATTTGATGTCATAGTTAAACTACTATGAATATTTTGGTTGGAGACAGAAAGAATTATATTTATTCCTAGGAAAGTATTACATTTAATCATTCTTGTGAAGCGGGAAAAATGGTTGAATTCTGCAGAATGGATTTAACCGTGGTAAAATGTTACTCTGCACTCATTGGTGGGCTAAAACTCTGTGAAATAAGCTAACATATACAATAAACATGCAAAGGGCGGGTGATGGAGTTCTGAGGTGTGTGACATGATTTCGAATCTTGCTTTTGTTTGTGTGCACATTTCTAATTTTTGTTTAGGTTTTAGTTACCAAAATCTATTTTTAATGGTTTTAGTTTTAACGGTAACAACAACGGATCGTATTTATTATATTTAAAATACTTCTTGGCCGATAAACATGATTATTAGATATACGGGAATATTAATACTACTTTAGCGATGGAGTTTTGCATAAAAACAAATCTTTAATGCATAGATTTATTTAAAAAAAATATTTCCCCCCCAACTCTGTAATTGTTCGGTTAAAATAACTTGTTAGTTAGCTCTTTTTTTTGTCAATATTGTTTGATTAATATTTGCTTATTTTGTGCTTTGATGTAGTCAAAGGACATTGGTAAATAATTGTATTACTAGTAAATTTATTTTGTTTCATCCAAATATTGGTGAGTAAAGCAGCATGAAGTTGAGTTTATTAGCTTCAGAACATTGTTGCGTATACACATCATGAATAAAGCAACAACAAAAAAATCTACTTTCATAAGATGACGTTTTGTCCAATCAGGCCTTCGACCTAAAATGACTCTGACACCCCTGCTGTAGACGACTCTTATGATCTCCAGAAGGATAGAATGCTCCTTAATGTTCTGCCGTCATCCATCTCTCTCCTCTCGTCTCTGTCTCCTCTTTGGTCTGGGCTGCGCTAAAGAGGACAAAGCGGTGTGTGTCAGTGTCTCGTCAGCATGTCAACTGTAATGACTTAATGAACACTTCTCTATGGGATTAACTCTGACAGCCGTCAGCCCGTCTCCACGACAACAGCAGCCGCCGCTCCCAATCCGTATCCTCCATCTCTAATGAGCCTAACAAAGGGAATTGGCAGAACTTTTTGTTTTTGTGGAAGGCATGTCTTTGAGGGACAGGAACTCTAAAAAGAGGGATAAGATGTCGAAGGCTACCAGACGTTTGTCATAAACTGCGTCACTTGCATATATCGAGTAAGGACAGTTTTTGGAAAGTTTAAATCGGGACCGTTTACTTTCAGAAATCATTGCCGTATCCTGTTAGTTTTGTTTGATCAGTGTATTCGAGTCAAACCACTGAGCATTAACCCTCCCTAACTACCAACATGTGCACACACACTTCAATGTAAAGGAAAAAAGAAATAAAAAAGCAGTCGTTCTCTTTTGAAAGTGGAAAGGGTGATAACATGGGTGCCAATCTCGGTAACAAAAGAGATGGGAGTCAGGGATGTAGGGAGAGTGTCACAAGATGAAATTAGCTTTCTTGTCTAATCCTTCAGGTTCCTCGCGCAAAGCACTCGCATTCGCTTTTTTATTCTCCTTCAACTTAATTGGCTGGAAAGTGCTTGACATGCAAAGTTAGTGACATTAAGAGGAACATGTTGCAGTAAGCCTGAGCGCCACTGACAGCTAAATTGTATCCGGGGAAATTATGAAGCCTTCAACATGGTTAATTCTTTTTTGGGGGGGCTTAGTTAGGCGAGGATGGAGAAGGGGGGCTGGGTTTTGAGGGAGGGGGTGGGGTAATTGCCGTTGTGGGCGACTCGTCTCATATTGATGGGAATTGTGAAGTCTTCTGGTTTTATGCCGGCTATGCTTTGCGGAGCTGGGTAGTGTAACTTCTGTGTAACATCATATTCAAGTGGCATTATAAATAAATGTAGTTCAAGGAATCTCTGCTTCCATCAGGCCTCGTTGTAAACAGGACCATTTAGAAGTTCTGTTGAGTTTAGACATTTTAAATATACTGTATATGTATGAGTTGTCTCTGGGGTAGCAACCATTTATAGTCAATGCTGTAAGCATTGACAGATAATAAAGTGATTTAAAAATAAATACAAAAAATAGTGTTCTTTATTTAAAAAAAAGACTACATTACAGTTAGTTTCAGATTGGTAAATACCGTGGTCAATTATATTAGTGTAATGACTGCAAAACTGTACTGTATAATCAAATGTTTTTTTCTCGCATTATGAAGTTGTCAACTCTATTATTTATACATGTTTTACACAGGATAATGTTCAGTCAGCAAGTCAATGTGGGAAGTCTTTTTGTCATAATGATGATCTGACTGTACATTCTCTCTATACCATGGTTTAGCTGAGTACTCAATTCTATGGCTGGAAGGTGCACCGTTCTATATTATTGTGCTGCCTTCATTGACGCACACACCACTTGCACACAGAGAGTGAAGATCGTGCTGCGCACACACAGAAACATTCAGGAACACAGATACCTATCAAGGCTGCCCACGACTTAAATTCATAAAATAGCTTTGCTATTGAATCGCTACATTATATTTCTCTCTCTCTCTCTCTCTCTCTCTCTCTCTCTCTCTCTCTCTCTCTCTCTCTCTCTGAGTACATTACGCAATCATCTAGCGTGTGTTCGAATTGGCTCTTGACTCCCGCTTGATGAATAATATTGTCGCTCTTCATTCCAATTAAGTGCGATTGCCTAAGAGCTGGCGTCACGTTCCAGCTCAATCACTGCCCTGTTTTTTGTCCATCTCCCTCATGCACCCCCTCTCCTGCTTCCATTCAACCCACCTTCCAAGGTCATCCCTCTCTAAAGCACATATTCCTTCCCTGACTGTATAATCTCCGGGGTTGAAAACACTACTGAAATTACACCTGTTAAAACCCCACCGGTTCACTTCCCCTCCACACCCGCCCCTCCTGCCGGTGCCCTCTCTGCTTTGACCTCTGTGTGATTGGCGTGGTAATTACCCAATCACTCGATGGCTGCCACAGCAGTCACAATAGAGTGATTGGAGTGGTGTTTTTCTCGTCTATTCCTTTGCTTTATTCCTCTGTCAGGCCTCTGTCAGCCCTGGCACTGAGCTCTTTGTTAGAAAGGGGTAGAGATTGGGTGGAAGAGAGGGAAGTTTATGTGAGATAGGGGAGAGAGCAGATCTAATTTTGTTGCCCTATTCTGCCAAGCGGCCCGGTTGGGGGTTGAGGGCACTAGGGGCTGTAGAGAAAGGCGGGAGACAAGAAGTTGCTAGAAGCTAAAGACCTTTGTTGCACATGACCATCAAATATTCATTAAAAAATATATTTTTGTATATAAAGTTTATTTTGCATTTGTATTTGTATGTTTAAATGTTCATTTAGTTTCTTAATTGTTTATTAAGTCAATTAAATTTCATGTTCAAAAAAGTATCTGTAACTTCATTAAGTGGTTCAGTAGTTTGTTTTTCTTTCTAATTTGTCTGTGATCTTTTCATTTTAAAATGGCAATATAGTGTTCAAGTCAAACTTGTCATATAGAACAACAGAGTAGTCTGTGACCAGTGTTGTTTCTTTTAAATGTTTGTGCTTTTTAAGACATAGACATTTAAAAATAAAGTTAAAATACTATTTAAAATATTTTTATTCAGTGTTTATTTAGATTTTTTGATTTGCATATTTATTAACAATAAATTTGGTAATACTACAATAAGGTTTCATTAGTTATTTTTTTTAACTATAGTTAACAAACTAATGAACAATACTTCGACAGCATTTATTAATCTTAATTAATGTTAATTTCAACATTTGCTAATGCATTAATAAAATTAAAAGTTGTATTTGTTAACATTAGTTAATGCACTGTGAAATAATATGATCAAACGATGAACAACTATTTGTATTAACTAACATTAACAATGCAAATCAACAACAATAATAAACATATTTGTATATTTACAAATATATAATTTATAATTATCAACAACAATAGCAAATACATTCCTCATTGTTAGTTCATGTTAGTTAATACATGAACTAATATTAACAAATGAGACACTTATTGGAAAGTGTTACCCAAAATTAATCAAAATTCCATTGTGATATAAAAATTGTTAACAAAAGCAAGCAATGCAATGAATCAAAAAAAAGAAGTTAGAGAGGAAAGCTTTATAGAGGCAAAGAATAACAAAGGCTTGATGCCGAAACATCGGGGAAAAAATAAAAGGCTGAAGTGTGCAGTTGTTTGTTTTGCTTCTACAAAAAGTAACTAAAACTTGTCAATAAGAACAATTTTAATGTGTCAGATTAATGAACAGCTTCACTCTTCTTTTTTGTAGTGATATACAATACCATGAGAAAAGCAATAAACACAATGAGAAGATTTTATACGGGCATATGCTTTGTGCTGTTTTGGTATAATATCCATGTTCTTCTGCAGTGGGGACAGTGCGGGTGCGTTCGATGCCATCGTGGAGTGCCATAAACAATACAACCAGATGCCCAAAGTCCATGACCTCATCTGCAGCCTGGTGGAAAAAGGAGACGCCGCACTATTACAGAAAGGTGTGTAACACCCACTTACACGTACATCCCATTAATTACAGTTCTCTGTCACTTGCTAGTCACAAGTAGTGTGTCTATGTGTGACTGCTGTCTGTTCAGACGGTCGTATGTAGAAAGTGTGTGTCCTGTGTTTTTCAAGAGTGCCACCCACTAAAGGGCAGGTTGGACTGCCTAGATGATGGTGGTTTCAATAGTCTCTGTCTTTGTCAGGGTTAGTGGATGGGTTAAGTGCTTCGTGTGTTGGGGTGAGTGGGTTTGAAGTGTTAAGGTAGTGAGACCTCTACGGTGGAGGGCCACTTTACTGCCCCAGTGACCCAGCACTCTGCATCTGCCATGGCAAACTCATTCATAGACGCAAATGCACATATACCTGCATGAGTTCAGCCTCTTTGTGTTGCTGTCGCTTCTCTGGACAATTCTGAAGTGGAAAGCAATGAGTCCAGATCTGTATGTCATTGAGTGCCAATGGAGAGATCTCAAATGGGCAATTTTAACAAGGTATCTGTTAAATCTGACTGCATTCAAGCAATACTCTCAATAGAGAGATGTAGGAATAGTATCTATAGGAATGGCAGTTATTTTTAGAATATTTTACAAAGCTGCACTACTAAATAATAAATCTAAACTTAAATCTACAGTGCCAGTGTTTTTAGCCATAACTGTCTGCGCATGTTCTAAAGGAATCCGAACACCTAGACTAGATGCACAAACATACGATGCACTTCACTTGTAATTCACATGCACTGAATGTAGGAAGCTTCTATTTTTTACATACACTTACACCTGACTGTTGAAGTGTGGTTAAATGATAGGCTGGACTGCTTTACTATGCTTAAGGTTAGTGGATTAGCTTTAAAGACTGTACGCAAATGTTTCTTCACCTTCCCGTCTCTCTCTTTTGTTTTACAGTCATGGAGTTTTTGAGTCAGGAGCGGGGTGAGATGATGATGCTCTACGACCTTTACTTTGCATTCCTGCAAACGGGCCGCTACAAGGAGGCACGCAAAATCATTGAGGTGGGACTACTGTTATTGTGTTCAAACCACTCAGCTATTTAACAGCTTTAATTACTGCCACACTGATATTTCCACTTTTAAATTAGATTGGCTTCAAAGCCACACTAATGCCATTCATGCAAGACAATAGGTACAATGTTTTTTCAGAGGATTTGAGTTTGTGAGTGTGAAGGAGAAAATGACGACTACAAAGACCACTCATTTTTGAAACCGCTAACTGGGATGTTTTGTGATTATTTTTTTTTTGTCACTATATTGAATCTATGCACTCACGACAATTCCTTTTATTATCATTAATTGTCATTGTTAGGCTTTGGCATTATAAAACCGTTCTCATTTGAAAGCAGAAAATGGTGATTGAGAAAAGTTAACAAAGATGAGCAAAACTGAGATGCCTCTTCCATACAAAAAAAAAAAAAAAATCAAAATTTGTATTAATTAAATTAATTGGTTTAAAATTTATAATTTGATATTTGGTTAATAATTTGATATTTGTGTTTAAATTTATAGTCTTTAGTGCTGTCAAATTAATCGCATCTAACAAATGTTTGTTGTGTGTATATACTGTTTGTGTGTGTATACATACATACATACACACACACACGCGCACATATATATATTATATGTATGTATATACATTTATTTAATATTTATTTATTTTTAAATATATAATGTATTATTGTATGTGATTTATTTTCATATTCACATATTTTTTCACAAATTCTTTCAGGTAATTTTGACAAATTTTACAATAATAGCAGGAAAATTATGGAATACATGGCCATGTACAAAGCCATGTTCAAGAAATTCTTTCTGGAACTACCAAGACTATCATAGTCATTCTTGCCATCAGAACTTAAACTATGCCCAATGCCTGGATAATTTCACCTTGCTGAACTTTTAGAAAGGTTTTTCAATTTGAAAGGCAAAATCTTTGTACATATGGGGGAGGGGGGAAAGTTAGCTATAGCTCTCACACACTGTCCCGGGCTTTATTGAATGAGAAGAGCATTGGCTCAAAGTAAAACTGGCAGCAAAACTTCTCATAATGTCTCTGTACTGTGAAGTTTTCAGCATGTGTAGATGCCTTTAATTGTCTGGAGAGACTGAAAATCTCTGTTCTCAAGTCAAGCATTTCAGCGAATGCTCTATTCGAGACATAACTGATTTTGAGATGCTTGAAGTGTTTTGAGCGCTTCGTCCAGGATGGGTCATGGGGGAAATCTTTAGGCTGTGTTCTGTCTTGTTCTTCCAGAAGACAGCCTCTCAGGCGTCTACACTTCTGTGAAACCGCTCTGACAAAGCCATTTAGATGTTCAATTAGCCAACCGCTCTAATACAACGCCATTCAACTCCCCCAGCGCTGCCACGTGGGAGTGTGGCTGAATGTCAGGACTAGTCAAGCCACTTCCTGCTGGTTTAACATGCATACTCTGTCTGAGGTTTTTACCTTTCAGTGTCTTTATTTTTTCCAAACTTATGCAGTATTTCTTTATCCTTTTCTCTCTTATCTGTGCTAATTCTCTTGTATCATTGTCTGTATGGATGAAAAATAAGCCTGAGCTTGGATTTTACGGATCCATAAGTCAGGTGCTTTTAACCAAGAAAATATCCCTTCTCCAGACAATTCTCAGAGTGTCTGCAAATCTAGAGCATGCCATTTGGCTCCATTTTTCTTATATACACCGGATCATAGCAATTCCTCTGGGACATTACTTTAGCCGATAAATTATCGATGGTCACCTCAGGATACAGTGATCTCAAGCAGCTTTGACTTTCATTGTTTTGAGGTTAATTTGGGATGCAAGTTAAAATCCCTCTTAAAGGATTTGCTTTTTTCTTTTTTTCTCGGAAACATATAATTCAATACTGCTCTTACATCATCTTAGGCTGATGTCAAATGAGGTTAAAATCATTCATGTTCCATGACTCCTACAAGGCAATAGCCCTCATCTCTTTTTTTGAACTCATACACACAAAAAAGGCTTGAATATTTAAAGTCCATTTGCACCTAATTTCATTAGCACTGAATTGTTTTTTTCATGTTAACTGAACTGATATATTGTCTAGGTGAAACATCAGCTGGTATTTGGAGTTATTTTAGCATTATTTAAATACTATTATAATATTTATTAGGCTTTTATTTTTATATTTTCTTTTTAGTTTTAGTAGTTTTATGTGCTTGAGTATTGTATATATTTTTTTAAATATTTGAAAATATTTTTTTAAATAGTTTAACAACACTATAACAACCGTATAATTACTAAATACACTGGTATTTTGTCATATTGACATTGCTCTAGAACCATCTTTTCTATGCATATCTAAATATTTGTCTAAGCAGTTTGTTCTGATTGGCTGCTATTGTACCACATGCAGTATTTTCTAGAAAATGATTAGGCACGGTTAGAAACGTGTTACATTTGAGTTGATTTTTTTTATTTTTTTTATGTAGTAAATATTGTAAATCATTTAAACTATAGGTTCCTGAAGTCTGACTTGTTTAGGTGCATTAGATCAGTGTTGAATAGACCTGCTCTAGATATTTACCATCAGTTATTTGAAAACAAATGTCCCTCAGTGATATATTTCTACACCTGGTAGCTACAATAGTTTTATACCTCTGAAGTTCCCCCACTATAAACTCTCTAAAAGTTAGTGTTTAATGGTGGCTCGTCGAGCATCCTTGTGCTTGACGGGTCAAAAGCCCCTCTCGTTCTGTGGAGCGTTTTCCACACGGCCTCTCTTCTATCCAGAGCTGGCTAATTAAAAACACTGATATCTAAGTAGCATTAGCAGACACAGAGCTCTACTCCACTCTCTAATAGAAACTTTAAGTGCAGTGATGGAGTGCTGGTCAGGAGATTGTGCTGTCTATAATTGTCAGATTATTAATAATGGTGGTAATTAAGTGAAATGCTGGTTAAGGTTTTGGTGTAATTAAAATGGTTGTCACGCTGTGTGTGAGTGTTTCTGAGTGTGTGACCTGTGTTTGAGAGAATGATGACATTTTCAGTGTGATAGGTGTTTTTGCTCAAAGGTCTGAATAAATGGGGAGTTTTTGTTTACTGTAACTTTGCGAAGGCCATAAATGATACACTTTGGTGCCCCTTAACTTTTTTTTAGGTGGAAAAGACTCATTAACAGTTCATGGGAGTTTATGGCTAGAATGGGTTTAAACTGCATGTTGACAGTGTATATCCTACATTTTGATAACCAGGTTGCAACTACTACTCAAACTTTCATAATTATGAAATTCTGTAATTGCTAAATTTGGCATTGTTTTTTCCTCAAGGTCGATTGACTGAAATGATGCTAATCAAATTTCTTAAATGCCACTTTCACACAGCAGCAGAAATCAGTTGTCAGTCCTGTATTTCAGTCCTTAATACACTTGTGGTCACATATAGTTCAGTTATTTACAGGAGTGACAACACATTCTATTACCGAACTCACATGCATACATTTTCCGGACTCACAACTGCATTCTCAGAAAACCTGCGCTGTGTGATTGGAACCAGACTGGACAACTAGTCTGTCACATCATACAGGAGTTTGAGAGAGCCGCTCTGCACTGCACAAACTCGTGTCTACCGTGTGTTGCGTGTTTTCATGTGTTTTTTTCTGTATATTACAGCGACGGAGAAATGAGCTGTCATCTGAAGGTTTTAGATCCAGTCACAGTTCTCCACCGGAGCTGCTCTATTTTATATTTGCGTCCTATTTTATACCCTTTACATAGAAACTGATTAATTGCTACCTGAGTATTTGTTCTGACTACAGGATGTAGAAAATAATCATTGTCTTACTGAGCTAGAACTGTCAGAAAATTGTATAAGCAGATTAGTAGCTTGCTGTATTTGCTAATTATATTTATATTAACTGAATATGGCTAAAATCTTGATAGAGAACGAATACATAACCAGCAGAATCATCCATTTTATTTCCTATTCTCAAATTTTAGAGTGGAAAATTTTAAAAGGCCGTTGCGGTGTAAAGAATGTTTTTCACTGCAGTACCTCATCTGTCACTATGTCTTTACATGTCACTGAGTTTATATTGCTCCAGACTCCAGATTTTCTTAATCATCTGACCTAGATGTTCTTTTGGGTATTGACTGTGCAGCGAGAGAGAGAAAGTGTGTGTGTGTATGTCTGACTGTGTGTGTGTGCGCGCGCATGGGTCAAATTGATGTGAGTGTGTTGATTTGCTCTCTTATATAGGAAGATTGGAGGGGTGGGGGTGCTTATCATCCTGGATTTACTTAAGGGAAGATTTGCCCCATGGGCTTTATGCATCAGGCCCAGGGGCTGCTCCTACAGAGAGAGAAAAAAGACTACGACTGTGTAGCGGTTTAATTTTGGTCTTATTTGCTAAGCAGATTAGGCTTGAGGAAGGCTGGAGAGATTTTGAACTTAGCCTGCAGGCTGATTTGTAGGAGAGTAATTCCGTTTGGATGCTGCTGGTACAATATCCTCCAAGAGGAGAAACAATTGGAATTTAGACAACTGTGGATGTGTGTGTGTGTGTGGTTTACGTCTCTGTGTGAAAAATCTCATTTACTGTGGGTGGGCCAGAGTATCATGATTAGTGATTATGGTAGAGCTAATCATGTTGTACTTCTAGATCTATCTTCGGTCAGTGTCACCCCTTATTTTTTAATTTTATTTGTGCAGTGTTTGTCAGTTGCGATTAATGACATCTCGTATATTTTCTTTACCATGTGCAGACTCCTGGTCTAAGGGCACGAGCGGCCCGTCTGCACTGGTTTGCAGAAAAATGTATCACAGCCCAACAGGTCAGTGTTTCCCTGCTGTTCTCTCTTGAGAAACTGATTTGCTATAGATCAATAGTGTATCACTGTTTGAATCTTTCTTCCCAGATGGACACCCTTGAGAACATGGTGGACATGACTATAAAGCTGTTTGAGTGTGACAGAGATGACATGTACCACTATTTGCTCCGCCTCTGCAGTAAGTATTGTGTGTTGGACCTGAGTTTCCAAACAGTGGATGAGCGTTACGACACTTTTCTTTTCTCATGTCAGAGGACACCAATGACTGGCGTAAGGCTGAGACGACCTGGATGAAAATGCAAGAAGAGAATTTGGCTCCAAGAGAGAGAACATTGCGTTTGATTGCTGATATTCTCAAAAACAATAACCAGGAGGTGCCCTTTGAGGTGCCTGAGGTAAAAGAACACTCAATGTCCAATGTAAAGTCTGCGTCCTGAAACAAAAGCAGCTGAAAACCACTGCCCTACAGTCTTTGGATCTATTTCTTTGGTCAGATGCATTCAGCTGTTATTATCATGTTTCCATTATAATCACTTTAGGGGGTGGAAACCTTGCATTAATTAAAATGTAATTATTATCCAGAGTTAAAGGAAGCATTATGGTGTATTGATGTGGCTGTTTTATGTGTAGGTGTGGTTTGAGAAGGCCAAAGGTGAACCTGAGATGTTGTCAGAGCAAGAATCTAAAATTGCGGCTTCTCCTCGTGAAAGGGTTACTACATCCTTTAAAGAGGCCACGGTTGAGGACTACAAATACAAACTCCTGTCTCTTTGCAAGAAAGGCAAAGTTCAAGGTTTGTTTTTTAAAGCTACACTATGTAACTTCTTTGGTTTTTGTTCAAATTAACAATTTAAATGAGGGAGTACATTATAAAACCATCTTGCAAAATGTGATTTTGCCTTGCCCTATTTATATTTTAGAGTTGTTGGGACAGGTTACCTGTAAAACTGAAGACGTTTGTCATTTGTCTGTTTTTATTTAATATTTGTAAAAAAAAAAAAAAATGTAAAAAAAAAAGATCAGGCTATTACTATATGGAGAGGCAGGGGTCATAGTAGCTTGGAGCCACAAGAAATTCACCTTGAACCAAAAAGAGGTTGTACTGTAGCGACAGTACTGTAATAAAACACAAATCAACATAGTTTGTATTGCATCATTTTTGCTATGCATTGACTGTTTACAAAGCGGTTTATTTTGAAAGCAACTCCAGTCTCTTAACAGCTTTGGTCTGTTTGCCTGTAAATTTGCCTTGCCAAGTTATAATGGTTTCCACTGTTTTACCTTATCTGACATGTATAGAATTTTGTTTCCCCCAATGAATAAAAAATAAAGGTAATTGCGACTTCTCACAAATACTTTTTTTTTCTTGCAATCGCAAGTTTACATATTGCAATTCTGACTTATTTTTGAGAAGCTCACAGTTGTGAGAAAATGTCAGAATTGTGAGCTGACTTCATTACATTATAATAATTCTCAAATGCTAGTTTATATCTCACAATCGTGAATTTATTTCTCAGAATTGTGAGTTGATATCTTTCAATTCTGACTTCATAATTCGCAATTTCTTGTTTAATTCGGGGGAAAAAAGTCAGAATTGCTAGAGACAAACTCTCAATTCTGAGAAAGATAGTCAAAATTGAGATAATATCTGAAGAATATCCATCTTTTGAGTTTTTTTATGTTGTTAGTGACATTTGCACTGATAAGGCGATCATCTGTAACCATGGGCATCTGTAACCAGTGCTGTGCCTCAAGCCATCAGATTCACTTGCGCAGAATAGCGGAGCCATAGCACAACTAAATAAGGAACAAATACTGTTCCTCCGCAAGTTTCTTGTAGTTATTCTTCAAGCGCTAGAGGGCCTAAAGTTAATGTATAGCATTTAATTGAATTTAAAATGTTATAATTTTATAATAAAAAGAAAACATATTAATATTATATATTTTTCTAACATAATAAAAATATATTTATATAATAAAACGATAATGTTGCTTAGATTGGCAAGTCTGGTTTATTTGTTGAGTGAATTATACAATACAAATTGCTACAAAGCAGCTTTACAGTACAGTAAAAATTTGTGTGACCATCTCAATAAATTGTTTTGGAACGAAACAATGTTTTTTTAAAGGATGCTCAAATTCAGTATTATCTGTAGTGATCTAATGTTGTTGAGTAGATCATATGTACTCTTGTTTCTGATCCTCAGAGGCCTTCGACTTCCTGAAGGAAGCAGATAGCAGGGGCATAGTGCTCGACCCTGCTGCATATGATAAACTCATCAAAGGCCTCCTGGCCCGAGGCAACATAGAGGATGCCATCGCTGTCAAGAACATGTAAGTCTGTCTATGGGGGTCGCATTGCATCCAATATCTTTTACAATTCCATGGTGAAGATGTTCAGGTTGCAAAATTACAGATTTTAAGGTCACAGACCTTAGCCACTGTACCCGTTTTTGCAGAATAAGAAAATCTTCTTGAGTTGAAACGGATGAATGATAAGCTTCTTCTAGTCAAACACACACACAAATACATACATGCAAAGTGAGCAGCCTTATGGTTTAAGCCCTTTCAATGTTACCAGATAATCTCTGAGTTCTCAGAAGAGCTTGTCAAGATGCAAAAATTACTGTCATTTGCCGATTAGTAATAGATCTTTGTGTTGTATTAGTGTTTTGCACTGGTGATCTTTGATTTATCTATAAAGCTCTGCTGGTTTACTGGGTCACATTATACGTCTGATGATATATCCTCATGAAAAAAAGCCATTGCCCCTATAATCTTGTGAATGCTTTCAGAAAGCATTCAGAGACATCTTTTTATCAGGCTATTCACCCCATAGCCATTGCGGTGGTTGTTAACTGACCCTATTCATGGACTTGGAGTGGATGAACATAACATTATCTCCCACTATATTACACTATAGCAGACTTCAGTTGCCTTTGAGCGATACAGATAATGTGTAACGTACCATGTATCATAACCATGTATCTTCAATTACCAGTTATCATATAAACATCCAGTCAGTAAATCAGACTATAGCAGGCATGCTCTGTTTCAAAACCTAGTGAGCTTTATTGCTGTCTTCTGTCTACAAAGACAAGCTATTTTCTAAGGCACGGAGCTCATAAGTAACATATTTGGAATGTTTTTGAAATATGAGGGTTTTTTTTATATTTTGAAATGAGAAATTCAAAGCTGAATTTTCTTCAATGCTCCAGTCTTCAGACATGATCCTTTAGAAATAATATGTAGTGTTTATTGCTTTAAAGGAGTGCATATGTGTGTGGTGGACTTCAAGCAGATGTTTGGCAGGACATTGGTCTTGGCCAGCGGGGTGCTTTAAGGACAGATTAAGGGGATTGGGAATTGAGGAGAGAAGCGAGGGATGGGATTGTCCAGCACTTAAGAGGACTAGAGGAGAGTAAGGAGAAGGACACAAGGATTTTCTTAGGATTGATAAGAGTAACTCTGACTATGGTCGCTGGGCCAATCTGCTGTGCCAGCGGCTGTTGGCCGGTCGCCGTGGAGATAAGGAGCGGCGGCTGATGCTCAATTGGACGGCTGGATTAATCTGGCCAGTGAGGGTAATAAAAAAAGAAGACTTTGATTGAGGTTTAAGTGACGGAGGAGGGGAAAATGAACGGGGATTTGTTCAGTCTCACACACATGCATGCGCACAATTTTATGCTCACTAGTAAAGAAATGGCTCTCAGCCTCAACATGCACAAAACAACATCATGTATTATTCACAAATACAGCTGATCCTACATAACAATGCTATTTCACAAACTTCAGTTCTTCAACCAGTCCCCATCTTCCTTTTGTTTTCTCAGTGCTGCTGATCATTTTCCTAGGTTCAGTTTAAGTGACATTGCCAACAACCTACTCATCGTCTCTCAAGTGAAGAGATGCCAGATGAATGGTGAGTACACACGTTGATCTGTTCTCTCAGTTCAACAATTATTGATACTTTGGATTATCTAGGTTTCTTCTTTGTTTTATTTAACCTGACCACATGATCTGTCCTTGCTCACAGATGCCATGGAGATTTTTAAGGGCATGTTACAGGCTGACCAGGTGCCCAGTAAGTTGGCCATCACTCGACTGGTTCAGGGTCTTGCTAATGAGGGAAACACACAGGACATTCAGGGAGTGGAGGCCTTGGTGCAGACTTTAGGCTCCGTCAAGCTGTCCAGCATGTTGTTTGTCAACAATACTGCCCTCGCTCATATTAAAAAGTAAGGATTTTTTTTATTTTCCCAAGGCAAGCATTACTATTATTGCTCATAAAGGTGTTTAGAAGTTACCTCAAGTAGTCACATGACTTGTCCGTTTGTTATCTGAACATGGATGGAGTACCTCACATGGTGCAGCTTGTTGATGACAGATATTGCTATTATGTTTTTTTTAAAGCAATCTGTTTTTTAAATTATGCTTGATGGTGAATAAAACTGTCAAAATAATCATAAGACTTACTCTACTGTTCAAAAGTGTGGGCTCTGTAAGATTTTTGTCACTGTTTTGGAAAGAAGTCTCTTATGTTCACCAAGCCAATACATTTCTTATCAATGTTGAAAACAGCTTCTTAATATAAATCCGTGATGTATTTTAGAATTCGAATTCTTTGAACAGCATTAATTTGAAATGGAAGTATTATTAATTTCTGACCCCAAACTTTTGAACAGTTACGTACATGCAGAGTTTTTAAATTCAGGCATATTTTCACAAAAAGACATGCAAATTAACTAAATCTTTAAAAGACATGGACATTTTTCAAGGTACAAATCCCCCCCCCCCCCCCCCCCCACAACTTGCCAGGTCAATTGAAAAATCATGGCAATTTATTGGTCAAAAAGTGTGGGAACCCTGTCAATTGGGACATGACCTATATCTAATGACCTGAATTTCAGTAGACACTTGTGGAAGCAACCACCTACAACACATCATCACAGCAGCGATGCCATGCACCAAAATGTATTAAACGGCTACAAGACTCAAAGATCTCCTTTTTCGTTGGCTTGGCTACTAGAGCAAAGCTTACAATACTTGAGATGAGCAGCCGTTCAGATGTTTTTAAACTGGATGCACAGTGAAACTAAATGCAGCAAAAATTGGCACCACATACCTTGCTGCTGGAGGAACGCAGATGACTTTGAGGTTAAGACTGTGATTGACTATGACAAAGACTTGATTGTATTATCTCAGAAACTCTGAACTACATACTCAATGTTTCTAACAAAGGGAGCACTAGCAGACTGTCTGGCGGGTGAGATTAGATTCTACCCGCACAATCTTTTATTGGTTATTTTTGTGAAAACAAATTCATGAAAAAAAATAATAAAGCACCCTTGTTTCTGTAAATACCATGAAATGTGACCTTTTAGTGGTTTGACCTTGACTAAATTGGTGTCATCAAAGGTTTGTTGTGTAACAAAGGACCACCTGCTCACGTGGCCTTTTCTCCCACCTCAATTTCATCTTCCTGTTCTTTCATCTTACCTTTCCTCCATCCCCTTCACCCCTCTTCCCCCATTATTATTAAAGGCTAAAATCTGCTGTGATGGCTATGACTATGTAGTCTAAATAATTCACAATGGACCATATTAATGTGGTGCCTGGGTTCTGAAGCCCCCATCTCGCCTCTTAACCAGTCAGCTTGGCTCAGCTGCACACAGCACACGAGTCACTGTTGCTTATGTCCCCCCGGGGGTCAGAGTTCACCCCGACAGGATAAAGCTGTGTGAACGGGGAAGCCGCCCAATCAGCCGTGAGGAACGCTTTGCTCTTCCGCTGTCCTACACTGTCTGAGGACTTTAGGAATGGCGAAGAATGACAATCGATGGCTGGGCCTGGAATATTAATGTGGCCAATGAAAGTTTTATGTACTTAGTGTTCTGTAAATGAAAGTTGGGGGATGGAAATTTTCCCATGGCTTGCTTTTTTCTGCCTGCCTTTTTAGTTTGAACTGTAAAAGTTTGTTTTACAAGCTATCTTGTTCATTTAAGAAGAATAAACCTAAAACTAGTTGAGTGAATTAAGTACTTGGTGTTAGGACCAGTTGTATATATTTAAAAAGAGTTTCTGCTGGGCATTTGAAAAGCATTAAAAGTGAATTTTGTGAAAATTACGGCCTTAAATGGTATTAAAAATCATTACATTTTTATTCGTTCACAGATAAAAAAATGTTTAGATAATTTTGATGATAAAATGAAGAGCTCTTTTCCAAAACGCGATAAACGCCATTTTTGTAAAAAATGAGTTTGTCATGTCATTTTGCTGTGTTCTGAACCTATTCACTGCTTCATCAACGTTTCATGCCAAATCGCTATATTTCCTTGTTTAAAATGTACTGCAAGATCCAGTTATTTTCCAAACCGCAATAAGCGCCAAACCTATTTTTAGCCTAAGCGCAATAAATCCTCTCTCGACCAATCAGAATTCAGTGAGCGCTCTACGCAATCCAACACGGCGGCGCTCTGAACAGAGGTTTGTTTGTTCATTCATTCATCAAAATGAGTGATAACACTTTTGATGGCCTTGATAAGCCAGTGAGACCTTTTCCTGGGGGAAGAAAACGCAGACTGGACAAAGAAAATCACCAAAAAGAACAAAAAAAGAAGGCTCGTCACTCAGGTGGCACGATAATACCAACAGTGGGATGTCAACATAAAGTTGCCGCAAAAGGTTTCTCTCAGGCCGAGAGGCTGTCGCCGGACGATCTGATAAAAAAACACAATCTACCATAGCACCTTATCATGGTCAATATAAAGACCAGTTTATCTCGTTTATCTATCTGTAGGCTAGTACGTAGAACTATTCAGTACTTTTCATGTCACATTAGCATGACATTACTTTTTTCACCGAATGACTATTAGCCTAAATGTGTTACTAAATTTAATTTATATTAATTTATACGAGTCCCTGATTATATGTTGCATGTTCTCTTGGTTTTTTTTTTGTTTGTTTTTTTCAAAGACAAACCATACATTTTTGAAAAAAACTTGATGGATTTATAGCGTTTTGAAAAAAAATAAAATTAACTTTGAATTTATCATAAACAATATTGTTGTTTGATTTAATAATCGTTGTTCAACATGTTCAGACTGAGCCAAAACACAACAACATTTTAACAGGATAAATTGAATATTCACAAAATGTGTGGGGCTAGGTAAAAAAATTAATTTTCCTGAAAACTATTGAAATGGATTTATAGCGTTTTGGAAAAGAACTCCTCAAATATTACCAACTTATTTGAAGTAGATAGCCATCATAATTAATAACTTTGATTATTGTCAAAGAAATATGTTCTTTGGAGTGATAAACACGCGGATCCAGTTTGGCAATTGTCTCCGGCCGGTGCAAAATTTCCCCAGCGCTGGATGTTTTGGACTGTGGCGGGCTGGGACGTGGAGGAGTAAAACTCCAGTAAATTTAAAAGTAAATCTTGTAAGGTCACAAAGTTGCAAATGAGAGTGCAAATTCCAACGAAATTGGTTGGAAGAATAAGTATTTAGGATATGGTTGCCGCCCGTTGGTGGGCAACATGTAGAAGCATTTTGCAGTGCATAGTGTGTAGTGCGTCATTTGGGATACAGCTACAGTGTTGCTTGATCAAAATAGGCTCGTGCTGCACTGACATTGGTCCAAACTGATAAATGGTCCGTGAAGTGGTCCAACGGAATCGCTCGGTTTGCAATGCGTAAACCAAGCCTCGTACTGAACGGTTAAATACGTGTATCGTTACACCACTAATATAAAATGTGAAAATCATCCTGTCTACTCATTCACAAATAACAATATATTGATTTAAATTTTGTAAGACACTTTTTGTTTACAAAGGCCATATGTGTGCAGCGTGGAGGTGCGAGTCATCATGCATAATGCTGTATTTCACACCTGAGGAGATTAATGGATAAAATCCCTAAGAAACTTGGGCTATAAAGGGGTTTGTTTAAATCACTAACACTGAGTATGAACTCTCCTTTCTCCCTCTGCAGTGGGGACATTGACAGTGCAGTGGAGCTGTTGGAGTCCATTTACACCCAGAACACAGAGAATAAGAACACCAGTATTTCCTTTGTCTTCCGCAAAGTTCTAGATGCGAACAATGATGCTGCACTAGATAGATGTGAGACCAACACACCACCTCTTCATCTATATCAGTGGTTCTCAACCAGGGCACCTCTTTTCACCATTTTTTAATCCGTCCCATCAACAACAGTTTTATTTTAGAACATGCAGTTCTTGAAACTTTGCAAAAACTCTGTAGTTTTAATTATCTAAAAAATATATTTATTACTTTTTTTTTTCCTATTTTTTTGACACTTAAAGGGTTAGTTCACCCAAAAATGAAAATTCTGTCAGTATTTACTCTCTCATGTTGTTCCAACTCCGTAAGACCTTCGTTCATCTTCGGAACATAAATTAAGATATTTTGATGAAATCTGAGAGCTGGATCACTAGTCCATACGCTTCAAGGATTGAAACTTGCCGGCCTCAAAGTTATTAAAAAACATCGTTAAAATAGTCCAAGTGACTACAGTGGCTCAATCTTAAGTTTATCAAGCGACGAGAATACTTTTTGTGCGGAAAAACAAACAAAAATAACGACTTTATTTCAACTATTCATTTCCTTCTCGTGGGCCTCTAGTCAGTTAAACTAGTATGTTTGCGTAGAGCTACGTCACACGTAGGCTCACTATTGGCCGACGCTGGTCATGTGTGTGATGCGTGTGACGTACAACAACAGAAGCTTACGCTGTTACACTATTTCAACTATTCATTTCCTTCTGAGTCAGTTAAACTAAAGTCGTTATTTTTGTTTTTTGCGCACAAAAAGTATTCTCGTCGCTTGATAAACTTAAGATTGAGCCACTGTAGTCACTTGGACTATTTTAACAACGCTTTTAATAACTTTTCGAGGCCGGCAAGTTTCAATTCCTGAAGAAGCCTATGGACTAGTATGGAGGAGTGATCCAGCTCTCAGATTTCATCAAAAATATCTTAATTCGTGTTCCGAAGATGAACAAAGGTCTTACGGGGTTGGAGCAACATGAGGGTGAGTAAATACTGACAGAATTTTCATTTTTGGGTGAACTATCCCTTTAAAGTCTGCATGAAATGGAAAGTTTTGTCTCCCATTGTGACATATCAGACTGAAATTACTTGAATGAGAAAAAAGTGGAGCTGAACCAGATTTGGTCCATCAGGAATTATTTGGATTGTAGAATGTGAGTCAAGGTGGTTACAAGATATATATATATATATATATGTATATCTGTATGTGTGTAAATAGCTTACATGGTGGTAGAGTCTTCAAATGGGTGTCTTGAAGAGAAAAAGGTTGAGAACCACTGATACACAGTGAATTATTTGAGTACTTCTAAACTGACTTCTAGCTCTTGTTTGTGAGTTTCTGGTTTGGAGAAACATTAGAGCACCCAATGATGTGTTGTAACATAGTAATCATGGTGTAGGCATGTGATTGATTGATTGATTGATTGACATCTCTCTCTATGTCCAGTGAGTGCCATGGCAGAAAGGCTCTGCAATCACTTTGCCTCCTACAGAGCTGCTGCAGACCTCTTCCTGATTTACTTGGACATGGGCAGGACAGAAGAGGCCAAGTTTCTCCTGCAGGTACCGTCTCTTAAACCAATATATGCATGCGGACTCTGTGACCTTGCTAAATTGCTGGATCTAATTCGAGTTGGTATTGAAACTAGCTGACCCTGTTGCTAACCACAATTGCAACTCAAGTGAACGCTGCTCTTTTTGACCTCTTGCTGTCTCATATTTTAATCATTCAGTCGTTTTTACTTGCTTAGATGGTCTTGTACAAGATTTTTCCTCTCCCTTTTTCAAAAAGCACTTTAGCGAGTCGAGGAACAAAATGGCTGCATTAAGGCACCACTGAACCCAGGAGTGAGTAATATCCTTTGAGATGTCGAAATAACAGGAAGCTTTGCTCCTCGGTGTCCCTGAGATGGAATGCTAAATATCAAAAGATGATTTTCTTTTTACAGAATGTCTTAGATCAGCGCGTTTGTTTTAATATTGTACGTCGTGTTGTAGGTGTCGTGCATGGCATCAGAGAGTAACTTTCAGGAGTGAAGCTGCTGTGCTGTAGTTTTAATTGCTCTGATTGTCGTAAAGGCACTCTGCCCACCTTAGCCTGTGTTCATTTTAATATAGCAGCCTGTTAAAAGACCCCCAGGCCCCTCGCCTTTTAATTCAGCAGATGCAAGAGAATCCCACAGCCTTCACGATTGGCTTGTAATGTGACCTCATTGCCGCTGAATCCAGAGAAAGCGCAGGGCAGTCCAGCAGTTTCAAAAGACACATACCAATACACACACAGGACAGGATGAAACTTTTTCAAAGCATCTCAGACATTTTCCGGGTTCAATACAAATGAATCTGAACTGTATTAGAGTTTGTGGTATAATGTTGAGCACCTGCGTTGGAAGTAAAGGCGGCCTAAGCTTAAATGTGATTAAGCCTTGTCAAAACATTAAAATACACTAAAGGCATAGTTCATTCAAAAATCAATGTTCTGTCATCATTTACTCACACTCATGTCGTTCCAAATCCATAAGACTTTTGTTCATCTTGGAAGCACAAATGAAGATCTTTTGGTTGCACTTTATTTTACAGTACGTGCACTTTTGTGTACTTAGTACTTTCTTAGGGACGTACACTGATTAATATAAGGTAACGACATGAGTTGGTTTAGGGGTAGGTTCAGGGTTAGTACCTAGTTATTACCCAGTTATTGTAATAACTATAAGTACATGGGGAACAGGACTGTAAAATAAAGTGCTACCAATATTTTCAATGAAATATGAGAGATTTCTGCCCCTCCATTTAAAACCCGCTCCAAAAAAGTTGCATATTTTAAAGGGATCATAAAAGTAATCAAGAGCTTTAATCCAAGTTTTATTTGTTGATCAGATAAAACCTAAAAGGATTGATCCATGCACATACATTACATAGAGCTCATCAAATATGGTAAATGGATGCTCAAACGTGCAGGCTTGGCTTAACGTCAGAGAACTGTGAGGTTTGTTCTCGTGCTTCAAGCAAACACGTTTAAACTGCTGTTGACCAATTTTAATATGCATCACTCACACAATGTCTTAACTTTTTGAAGCTTGAAAACTTTGTTTACATAAACTTTGAATTGAGTAACAGAAATCTCTCAAGTTTCATAAAGAGAAAAACTTTGTTTCACAACACAAATTATAGCAATTCCTGCTATAATCATGTCAACATGGTAAACCCACAAAGAAAAGGACTTTTTATGTAGAGAAAAATCTAAACTTCTTGAAATTACATGGCTAACCAGAAACTCATCCACCTAGATCAGACCATGGTCCTGAAAAATGTAATATTGGAATGGTAAATAGTTCTGTATTGAAAATAAGTGTTTTTGCTCAGCACTATTTTAGTGACTATAATTTAACGTGTATATATTTCAAAGTCCTTGTTTAGTAACCAAAGCAATTGAAATTTAATTTTGTAAAACTTTCAGCTATAATAATGCATGCACAATTAGTGCTTTTAATACAAGCTTCACAATTCTCTTTTGAGAGATTGAAAATGCCTATATCATGATTTAAAAGAAATTGCCATTATGCTACAAATGCATGTAACATTAAGTGCTAAATAAAATATTTAGTCCATGTTTGCTTTAAAGGTTCCCACGATATCCATAAAAAGCCTGATATCTTTATACCCGCTAACATCCTCCTTTCTGACAAAGCTGCATGAGGTGGTTGAGTCTTCTCAAGACCTACAGTTTCTGTACAGCACAGTTTACCCTTCTGGAATTCACTGCGCCTTCATTTAACTTGTGTTATATTGTCCTGATTAAAGAGTGTGAAGATTGCACACCGGCGCTTGAAAGCTCAGGAGATAATTGTACTTTAAAGGGTTAGTTCACCCCAAAATGAAAATTCTGTAAGTATTTACTCACCCTCATGTTGTTCCAACCCCGTAAGACCTTCGTTCTTCTTCGGAACACAAATTAAGATATTTTTGATTAAATCTGAGAGCTGGATCACTCCTCCATAGGCTTCTTAAGGGATCGAAACTGGCCGGCCCAAAAGTTATGAAAGACATCATTTAATAGTCCGAGTAACTACAGTGGCTCAATCTTAAGTTTATCAAGCGACGAGAATACTTTTGTGCGCAAAAAACAAACAAAAATAACGACTTTATTCAACTACTCATTTCCTTCCCTGTGGGCCTTGAGATTTCACGTAGTGGAACTGCGCAAAGCTTCTGTGTTGTACGTCACACGCATCACACACATGACCAGCGTTGGCCAATAGTGAGCCCACGTGTGACGTATAACACAGAAGCGCTGCGCTGTTACTCTACGTGAAATCTCAAGGCCAGTTGCGATCCCTTAAGAAGCATATGGAGGAGTGATCCAGCTCTCAGATTTAATCAAAAATATCTTCATTTGTGTTCCGAAGATGAACGAAGGTCTTACGGGGTTGGAACAACTTGAGGGTGAGTAATTACTGACAGAATTTTCATTTTTGGGTGAACTATCCCTTTAAATTGGGCAGACACTGTACATTTTAATTTTCATAAAGAAATAAGTGGTTATTTGCCTGACTCCCTTATTAGCTGCATAATTAACCCTTAACTATAGTGCACTGCACTGAGTGCTAAAGGATGTAATGGAAGATGGATACATTACAAAAACACATGCTCCCATCATGCTGTTACACACACCTCCATACACCACCTTTTAACTGCCTGCTGTGTGGATACAGGAAATACAAGTAATTGTTTTTATACCAAGGGTTATGTTTTGCTCAAGGGCAGATACTGTGCTTGCATGTAAACACACACGTTATGATATGTTGTAAATGTTTGTGTTGAGTTTTAAGGTGTCTTGTGCTTCTTTGATTGCTTTAGCGCTGTGCGGCTGTCAGCGAACAGAAGGACGTAATGTTCACATACATGTTACAAGCGGCTCAGCAGCCGGGACAGGTAAACAAACCCATTTTGTTCTAGCCTTCATGCTCTAAACTTTCTTGAAATGTATGCACTAAGTTATTCCACAAAATCAGGCACAATATGGTCACACAGTTAGTGAAATAACGACTATTTTCCTTCCTGAATAGGCTGATAAAATCAAGACTCTGACTGAGCTGATCCCTGACTTCACGGAGAAGGAGAATATCTATACACACCTGATGAAATGCTACAGTAAGAACACTATTTGTATCTACTCTAATTTTCAGGGTGATATACACTACCGTTGAAAAGTCCGGGGTCAGTGAGATTTCTTTTTTGTTTCTTTCTTTTTTTTTTAAAGAACTTGATACTTTTATTTAACAAGAACACACTAAATTGATCAAAAGTGTCAGAAAATACATTTATAATGTTACATAATATTTCAAATAAATGTTCTTTTGAAAACTTTCTATTCATTAGAGTCCTGAAAAAAAGCTTGTTTTCTAATTTGCTAATATTAATTAGCTCAACTGTTTTCAGTTGATAAGAAGAAATGTTTCTTGAGCACCAAATCAGTATGTTGAAATAATTTCTGAAGGATCATGTGACACTGAAGACGGGAGGAATGATGATGAAAATTCAGCTGTCAAAACAGAACTAAATTACATTTTAAAATATATTAAAATAGTTATTTTAAATTGTAATAATATTTCACAATATTTCTGGTTTTATGTTTTTATAAATTAAATGCAGCCTTGATGAAAATAAAAAACTTTTCAAAAACGTTAAAATTGCTGTCCTGGTTGTGTGTGTGTGTGTGGTGTGTGTGTGTGTGTATATATATATATATATATATATATATATATATATATATATATACATACATACATATACACTTGGACAGATTACATTGTATCACATTAGTTAAATCTTGTATCACATTAAATTTCATGGGCAAAAAGGTCAGTAGCGCATGTTAATATATGAAGCACATCTCAGACAGAAGTCATTTTCAAACCAGGCAGAACAGGGAGTTCGTCAACGCAGCGAATCCGTGTAACCAATTTGAACCCATTGCGAAATCTGTTTGGGTGAAAGTACTGAATTTCGCCTGTGTAAATGAACAAAAGTAAATGTGACCACAACCTAAGAAACAATTAGTGCTATTGTTTTACTCTGTACTCTTCTGGAACTGCACATGTTGTTCTGAATAGTGTTTTATTTTAACGTGATCACTGTTAAAAGCTACATGCTTCATCTGATGGACAATGGCATTAAGTCTGTCCTCATCTCACTGGCCTGTTTGAATCACCCCACTGTTTTGGCACACAGCAAAGCTAGTCCGTTAATAGTCTGCCAATTAAAAATGTAGCAAGCGGAACGCATTGACGGACTCACAGGAGGCACGTTTGCTAATACAAACATGTTCCCTAATGAGGGGCTACTTTAGCCAGCCTACCGTGAGAACTTTGACACGTTTCAGTACTTAGAGACCTCTGCAGCTTTACTATTTCATGAGGCCCGATATGTGCAGAGTGAAATATTGGTTACTTAACACCGCTGTTGTTCTGCCTCACTCTCAACAGGTTTGGATAAAGACCTCAGTTCAGCGAAGGCTCTGTATGAGCGCATGCAGGCTGAGGGGGTGAAGGCTGAGGAGTTAACTCTCAAAAGACTGGCGGTACTGTACACGGAAGCTGGAGAAACTGTTCCCTTCCAAGAGCCTCCGGTAATCATCCACATTCATTAACACTTCATACATTTTGAACATGTCATTTGTTTTTTATTAAATAAGAGGAATCATTTAAACCAAAGAGGCATTGTTAAAAAGTCAAGTAAAAAAAGTGTTAAAAATAATGTTTTATCTTAAAAATATATTTTCTTCCAGTAAATGAGCACAAGATTATATACGCTTTGTCTGAATATGCCTTCTTTCATACTATATAGTACGCGAAAAACAGTATGTGAGCCTATGGAAGCATATGGGTATCAATATTCAATTTGAAATGTAAAATGCAAAATGACAATGCATTATGTAAAATGACAATGCATTTTCCATTAGATTTGTGCAACGTTAGGTGCAAAATGAAAATGATCATTTAATTATATAATTTACATTTGCCATTCCATATACTAGTTTTAATATGTAAATTGAATACATATTTTAATGCTTTATATGTTGCAAAATTAGAATAAAAGTGTATTACAGAAATTATGAAATGTTTAATATGTTCAAGCAAAAACTAGATTTCTGTAGAAAATAATGTTGCTACAGTTTTAGCTTGAACATGTTAGACATATCTAATCATCTCTGTAATACATTTTCATTTTGCAATTTATAAAGCATTAAAATATGTATTCAATTTACATATTAAAACGTGGCACAAATGTAATGGAAAATGTAAATTTAAATACAGAAATGCATTGCCATTTTACATAATGCATTGTCATTTTGCATATTACACTTCAAATAGTATGTTTGAATTCATAATACTCATAAAACAGTAGACAAAAGGACCAGGAAGAGTACCTAAGCTGGGACTCGAACTCAGTGTGACCACACTACATGTAGTGACACATCGGCTCAGATTATGTAGGCAAATTGTTCATTTAGAATTTTTAATTGATTTATTTCAATAGACAGTTTGAACTCACTGAAATGAATCTGACTTAACCACTCAAATTATATTTTTGCTTTCCTACTTTGTGTGTTGAGTTGAGGAATGGCTGGAAAGATGGGGGAAAAAAAACTTAATTTAATGGCCAAATTGTAAGTACACTCAAATCTTTGTGATATTCATGATGTCACCAGTGTATATATCTCCAGCAAAATCACCACAAATATAGTGAATATTTTACATATTGTTCAGCCCTACTTGCACATAGAATACTCACACAATGAATATAGAGTGGTATGTTTCCTTCTGCAAACCTACACTACTAATACTATTATTTTTTTTAATTTAGTACTTTTATTCAGCTAGGATTCATTAAAATTGACAGTAAAAACAATGTCATAAAAGATTTCTATTTCAAATAAATGCTTTTCATTTAAACTTTATATTAATCAAAGATTCCGGAATAAAAATGTATCATTGTTTTCATTTAAACTTTATATTCATCAAAGATTCCTGAATAAAAATGTATGATTGTTTCCATGAAAATATAAAGCAGCTCAACTGTTTTTAACATTGATAACAATAATAAATGTTTCTTAAGCAGCAAATCAGCATATGAGAATGAATTCTGAAAACTGGAGTAATGATGCTGAAAATTAGCATCACAGGAATAAATTACATTTTAAAATATATTCAAATTGGAAAAATGTTTTTTTTTTCTCTCTCAGTTTTTACTGTATTTTTGGTCAAATAAATGCAGCCTTGGTGAGATAAATCGTAAAGTAGAGTTTTTGAACGGTAATGTAGATGTTTACTTCAGTGGTTTTATGCAACAAATTGCCTGAGCTTCTTCATGAACCACACATGCTGTGCACCCTTTGTGTGGGCAGTTGTGATTTTTCAGCATGATTGGATGTCAAGCTTTTTTATTTAATAACCATTAGTGAAGTTGGTCAAGCACTAATCGATTAGTGTCCAGTTTGAAGTCACACCTGAAATACTTCTACTTCTACAGTAGCGTAAGAGCCGGCTCAGTCCACTTCACACGCTCGTGTATTATTTACTCCCTGTCAGAACTGCGCTCCGCTGTTTTTCAACCGCTTTAGAGGAGACTGCCAGCCATCTACAAACCTCACCGCACCTCTGCGCTCTCAGTGCACCTTTTAAGTTCCCACAAAGCAATCTCAGGTTGCATTCCATCCCGCTCCATTCAACTCCTTCGGTCCCGCGGCCGCCGCTAATACCACAGTACAAAGAGTCTCCGGAGAGAGGCGATAAGGAGAGATTTGAGGTGCCGTTCACATCTGGCCTCATTTCTCGTACACAGCGGCTGTTATTTATCGACTTTAATTACCCCATTAATAAGGGAATATACATTGTTGGAGAAATAGTAATCTTCTAAAAGCACTCACCTTCCAAAAATAGAGAGCCTGTGCTGTTTAATTACGGGAGGGGGAATGAGTAAATATGTTATTTGTGAATTAATATGGTTTGTAAGATGAAACGAGCGTAGGATTTGTTTGGACCGTGTGGTTGTTATTAGTTTGCCCTAGAGGGCAGGAAACGCAACTACACACAGAGTCCACGGATTCTGACTGGAACACACTCAAAGTACAATTGTGTTGGAAATTTTTGGCTGGTTTTGCCTCTTACTGAGTAAAAATGAAATGCTTTTTGTTTTTTTGTCTCGCAGGAGTCTTTTCGTTTCTACGCAGACAAACTGAAGCAGCAGCGCATAGCATCCGCGGGGCCGGCCGAGGACTAAACACCTTCCTTCGTTTTTTTTCTCTCTTTTTTTTTATATACACAGCAGATGTCCGCAGCTTGTGTGTTATACTGTGATTGATTGTTTTTGCCCTTCATGATGTCATGATATAGTTAACGTGTACATACATATTTATGCAAATAAATGTAAACCCAAAACTTTAGTGGCTCTTTTTAGTTTCTTTTTTATCTTTTCTTTTGTTTGTTCCTTAAATGAGTGATACATTATGAGCTGTTTTCAACAAATGGAAATTAATATAAGAAGCATTAAATGATAGCATGGATTATTTGTGAAAAGCTCCGTAAAGTTTTTTACCATTTCATTACCCAAAATCTTAGTTATGTAGTAATATATACAGTGCTGTATAATAAACATCTCATTGGAACAATCGTGGATCAGCTGACATGCATTTTGCTTTCAATTTTTTCTTCTTTGAAACGTACATTTATCAGGATTTAGTGCAAAAAAACATACATTATAGCTTTTAAAACAAATGCATGACTTACAAAACCTTTCAAAAGATTTTTGAAATAGCTTTATCGGCACACGCTTTGAGCGGTAAAATCTTCTATTTGAATAAATAAACATTCAGACTGGAACAAAGAAAAGCTGTTTATGGATATTTACCAAAGCTCTGCTCTAATCTCTTGCCAAATTGAACAAACGTGTGTAAGGAAACGAACAGAACATCGCTGCCATCCAGTGGCAGTGAACTGAAGTCTGAAGAGGTCTCGCTGTGACCGTCAGAGGACCAGCTCTTCTGTCCTGGGGTCTAGTGTAGGTTTGACCTATGACCTCTCTCGTGACACAGTATTGTCATTGAATACCAGTAATACAGTGGAGCATGTTCTTCAATTTTCTAATGTAGATAACACTGAAAATTAAGTCTTAAAAATGTTACATTTGGAATATAAAACCACTAAGTAAAAGTTATGAAGCACTTTGTGTATTCCATCATTTTCGATAGCAGATACATTCACAGATGCATTTACTTTGAATACAATGCATCTACACTACAGTTCAAAAGTTTGGAGTCTGTATGATTTAAAAGAAAGGTTTTGAAAGAAGTCTCTTGTGCTCACCAAGGCTGCGTTTATTTGATCAAAAATACAGCGAGAACAGTAATATTGTTACATACTTTATTACAATGTGAAACAACTATTTTCTGTTTTAATCTATTTTAAAATGTAATTTATTACTAAAATGGCAACGCTGAATTTTCAGCATCATTACGCCAGTCTTCAGTCACATAATCTTTCAGAAATCATTCTAACATGTGGATTTCCTGTTCAAGAAACATTATCAATAATTTTTGCAGGATTCTTTGATGAATAGAACGTTAAAAAAAAAATTAAAAGAGGACTTAAAAGAATGAATTTATTATTAAAAAAAATTCATACTGATGCCAAACTTTTGATCTGTAGTGTATATTGTGACACTTTTTTTATTGCAAATGAAAGGTTACAGACATTTATTGTGACACTTGCTCATTTCACATTTTTTAAAATTACATTTATAAACTATTATGTAACATTTCTGCATGTCTTAGTGTTTTTTGTTATTGCAGTAGAGCTCATTCTCCCGCGGTTTTGGTCTCAAAGGGAGGTGGACGGCTGTTTTCTCCTCGGTCAGGAGGACGCTCAGGAGAGGATTTGTTCAAGCTAAATGCACATGGCAGAGTAAAAGCTGATGAGATGCCTTAGAGAGATGACATCTTTCAAGAGCTCTTAGCAAGCTCACTAGCATCATTACATTTTAAAATGATATATAAGTGATGATATCAAAACAGTTTGGAATTATACTTTAAGTGGATCTACCATTTTTGTCTTCACAGAAAGTCACACTGAAGTTTTATACAAGTATAAGTTTCAGTTTCCTCCATTTTAACAAACATTATTGTTGATAGACCCTACCAAATCTTACAATCGTAAATTCATATTTACTTAACCCCTCAACTGTAACTTGCCCGTATACGGGCAAACTAAATTTACTTCACTATATTACTATTAAATCCTAATCTATAGTCATGACAAACTATATATCGTTGGAAAGGTCTAAGACTGTTTTTTTCTTACAAATTACGAATGAACAGTAATATATGAATTTATGACAAGAGTGCGCCTCAAAAAATCAACGTCATTACAGGAGTTTCTGACCTTTGTCACAAAAAGTCGACGCACACACTTTTAATAATTGAAACCTTGGTTTTTAGTGCTAAAAGTTCATAATAAAACATAATCTAGTATTTGTCAATAAAAAAAGATAAAATTATATTTTAAAAAGTAAAGTAAGAAGTGAAAACCGTTTTGAAATTGGACGTTGCGTTACCATAGAAATGGTATTTTTTTTATTAGGCCCCTCCCCTTTTGGGCATCATCTTTCATAATTTATTATCAAAACCTTTTCTAATCTTGACAAAACACATATTGTCAGAAAGGTCTGGGTCTCAAGGTTCCATATTTAGTGACAGAAGTGATATTTGGATAGAAATTTATTAATTTGTTATGGCAGAATGCATACAATTAAATTCAATGGAATTCAATGGCACCCGGTGGCTATTTTTGGTATAACGCCTAAACAAAATCTCATGGGAACTTCAATTTTTATGATATCAACTTTAAATTTGGAACACAACTTGGTTAGATATATAGCTTTCATTTTATAGTAATTTTATTGTAAAAAATATTTTGTAAAATTTATTTTATATTAAAAAAATATATATTAATAAAGTAGATTTGATTTACTGTAAATTATAACTTCCATAACTTTTTCATACTTTAATTTTTTGAAGTGCTTTCACTTCAGTAATAATCTGCTGATTGTTTTCTTTCAAACAAGACCAAACTTAGGTCTATATTCCAAAGCATTCTTGAATTACAACCATTTAAGTTTGTATAGTGGATTTTAATGTCAATTATCAAAAGGGGGGGTGACAGGTAAAGGGTTAATACACAATTCATCTCCATATGTGGCAAAAATAGACTTCCATACACAAATATGGGGATGAGTGAAAAAGTCACGTGACTGAAACGGATGAGCAAGTCTAACACAATATTTTGCTCTTAATTTTACAGAAACATTTGGCACAGTCAGACAGTTTTACAGATATCTGTTGCACTTTATTTGACATGTATGTGCATTTATGTGTACTTAATGTACTTACCTAAGAAAGTACTGAGTAATATAAGGTAACAACATGGGTTAAGATTAGGTTCAGGGTTAGTAGTTATTACCCAGTTATTGTAATTACTAAGTACAAAAGGACTGTAAAATAAAGTGCTACCAATATTTCTTATAAAGAGACATCCAGATGTTGTGTTCCTGACACTGACATTGACATTAGGTTGTATATTTAATTGTTAAATACAAGTAATGTTTGAAACATCACATCAGTAGTTTTTCTTTTTTCTTTCTCTTGCAGTTGTAGTTATTTATCTCTCTGTTCAACATCATGCTGCATTAAATAACAGCAGAATCAAACACAAATACATTCTGAGTACCAAATTCTTAGGCCTAAATCTTAGCATGTAGATCTGTATGTTGCATTTGGGTTTCTAAACATTTAAAGCTTTCAAAGCTCTTGTAGTAGTACACTGTGACAAATCTACATTGTGACATGTTACAGTAAATTTGTTGAAAGGTATCTTCCAAACATGATGTCTAGTGGTTTACCAAAAAAAGTAATTAAGTAAACTTTAAAGAGTGAAAAAAAAAAACATAGTATGTTACTGCCATCCAGCGGCAGTTAGTGGTAGTACAATGAAACTCAATATTAGTTGTGATTGAACTCAATAGATGAAATGCATCAGTACACTTGTTACGTTCCACGTGCGTTTTGTTTTCACTGATCTGTTTCACGTGTTGGCCATTATGTTCATTGTGTTTCTCTTTGTCCCTAGTTCACTATCTCTGCTCGCAGGATTGCTGTGACTGGCTGAGCCGGACGTTAGTCATCATTGAGGCGACGTTCCAGAACCAATCAAAGAGCATGCAGAACATGAATAAAATGCCAGTAAAGAGTTAAATAATGAGATTCCAAACTTTGAATCTTCAACATATTTGGCATTACATATTCTTTTTGGTGAGAGGAGCTATATTTTGACTTGATAGAGTTGCTTTATAAAATCTGTGGTCATAAGACCAGTTTCTTGGTAGGAACAAGCTGCAAATGTGGACCAGATTCTATACTGCTGATTTGATCTGTCCTCCTCACCAGTCCTGACTGGATTTCTGTTTAATGAATCTTAGTGACAAATAATAGAGCAGTATGAAAACTAAAGCAACAGCAATAAGCACCAGGTAGCAGGAATACAGTGGATACTGGTTCATGTTCATCATCTCCACAACCTGAAAACAAAGCGTAACATTTTAATGTAATGGTATCCATGAATATAAAGCATAGTTGTCCAGTAAGGTCAGATTACTCACCTTAATACCATCAAATTCTACAGTGAAGTTTCCAATAGAGATTGGGAGTCTGGTCCCACGGAACTGAACCTGCAGCATTCCCTCAAAACCCCAACGCATGAAGGATATGTAAGAAAACCAAGATGCCACTGTTGGTAATGAAAATCAATATTAATTCAAGGAATACTAGCAGATTTGTAGCTAGTGCCAATTCTGTTAACTCAGTGATGTTTTTACCCAGCCACATGTTTTCCAGACTAATGACAAAGCCAGCAGTCAAGTAGAAGACAGTGAAGAGAGCGTTGCCCATGAAAGACGAGGTCTGCAATGTTGGCAGGGCTGCCGCCACAAATAGGGCCATGCAGCGACTGCAATACACCATCAGCCACACCAACAGGAAGCTGAGAAGGAAGCGGTCGGGAGCGCTGTTGAGCCCAGCCAACCAGTAGATGGGCACACCGTATACCAGTGTAAAGGCACAGTGCTCTGGCAGCTCACCAAGGACCTGAAAGAGACACTGGCGCTTGAAATATCTCATTTAACGTCAAGAGCTGACAAAGTCCACCGGCCAAACAGAAGGTAATATTCAACTGGAGACCTTTCCCTGTCATGTCAGTCTAATGTTTGAAATGTTATGTAGCTCAGATGTAACTGCTGTTCAAGAGTTTCTCTTTCTAACTGTCTTATTAGAAACATATATTAATAAATATAATAATTCAAGTCTAATTTTTTTTACAGAACTGACTACAAACTGGCATTCAGATCTGCCTCCATTTAGTTAACAACCCCCCGCTTCCCGAAGGAAGAAATCAGGTCCTGCCTTTCATTTTTTTTTTCAGATAATACATTACAATAGAGAAGAAAAGACTATCGAAAGTTCCGTTTCATGCTGACTTTAAATACAAAAGACTGGTATATGACATACAAATCTGTATAAAAAAAAAAAATATATATATATATATATAAATATACATATGATTATATGAAGTCATCACAACATGTTTTTACATTACTTTAACTCGCATCCAAACAAGATTAGCAATTGTCAACTTTTTTCCTAACAAGTTATACAAGACCCAACTAATTTTTTAAAGTCAGTTTAATATAATTTAATTTGAAATTACTTATACAGCCAAGTTGATTGACCTTAAAATTTTAAGGCTGCAACTTTTGCAATTGCTTTAATAAACCAGAAGTTAATAGAGAGCAACTTATATTTTTGACACAAAATTGTCATTTTTTTTTAGTACTTTATCTTATTTCAGTTAGCTTTTTAAGTTTAATTTTTATCTAATATTTTATTTCAGCTTTAATTACTGAAAACAATTTGCCCTCAATCGGTGTGTTTAAACAAATGGGTTGAGTGAAGAATTCAAGTGACTCACTCAGAAAGACAGTCACTTGTTGCCACCTACTGGTATAATGATGTAACTTGTAGAAAGAGTCAGTGAAAAATCCCTACTACTACTAATTGACAAACTGACAGTCTGTCTGGAATGCATAAACACAGAAAAGCGGAATGATATAAATAGTGAATGCCGCATGGCTAATCAAATTCGAGGACCAGAACTAACTGTTGTATATTACTAACCACACTGCGCATTGTTCAATCATCTGTTGTAAAACATTTTACAAAACCCAAGCCAAAAAACTGATCAACACTTTTGACTCTGTAACTGCACGATCATGAAAAGCTCTAGAAAAAAATATAATCCTATATGTGTCCAGCATTTACAACAATATGAAATTTGTATATTAACTATATAAAAAAGGTGATTTTATTGTGATGCCTAAAGGTCTATACATCGACACCACTGTCATATAATGCAGTTTATTTACCTTGGCAAAAAAGTATGGGGTGACTGAGTACATGCCATCTTCCAGTTCATGATAAAGCATGGCTCTTTCTGAATGACCTGTAAAAAACAAAATATTACACCACTGGACTTCAGGAGACACCCACAATTTTTTTCTTTATTTACCCACACTTTGCGATGACGTCCAGCACAACAGCAAACGGTGTCAGAGCTCCTATCATGTAGAGCAAAGCCACAGTATCTTGGATAGAAAGACCCTCATCCCCAGCTCCGAAGTAAAGGAAACCGATGAGCAGTGACATCAGCAAAGCTTCCAAACCATGAACCACCAGCGTCACCAGGTCCCGGTAGTTGTTAAATACCTGCCGCCTATAAAAAAGACACGGAAACAGCTTTCAGGAGACACTTTGAGCTAAAAATTTTTACAATAAAAAGCTTTTTCCAGTTTATTTACCTGATTAGGATTGTGAACTGTTGCACTTTTCCCGGCAGGCGATCCTTTTGTTTGGAAACTGTGATCACTGATTCCTTATTCAAAACATGAGGAACACTGCTGGTGTAGAAATTGTATTATCATCTTCTGTGCTTTTCATTTATATTGATGTATGTGAGGTTATCATGCTTGTCATGAAAGCTTCAGTATGAAAGAATAACAATATGATTATCAAAATTTACCTTTGAGGGGTGTCCAATGCTGAAGGACCACAGTCTTCTGATTTCCACATGAAATCCTCTGTGTTCTTTACCTTTTCTACAAACTGGGCTGCTAACGTCCTGGCTTTCTCCAAACATTGTGCTTCTTTTTCAGGACTGCGCCTATCAATGCTTATCAAGTCCACTGCAAGAGAAGTTCACAGTTCAGATACAACAACCAAGCTACATGGTCAACTAAGGACATCGGTTCTTTTTTCTACTCACCGTAGTAGTCAGAGGGGTTGCAGTACCTTGGACACGGGTACCCAAGAGCAGTGAAGTAAGGTACCATGTCTTTGGCCTGACCGCAGTACACAGCTGAACCAGAAGACAGGAGCACCACCAGGTCAAAGAGCTGAAAGATATCTGAACGAGGCTGATGGACAGAGAGCAACACCAGGCGGTTCCCTCGAGCCAGACGGTACAATGTAATGACCAAATTATGGGCCGTGAAGCTGTCCAGACCTGAAGTAGGTTCATCTAGGATGAGAATACCTGAAAACACATAAAATAAAATATAACTAAAGTCATGATTCTGACCACTGACCAGTTTTATTTTAGTTTCATTGAGATACTATTATATGTTTTTATTTACTTTTAATTAATTTTATTTTTTTATATTTTCCAATTTAATTTTAGTCAAAGTTTTAGTAGGCTAATTCTATTTTGTCATTTTTATTGTTTTGTTTTCTATATAGGCTAGTTTTTTAGCAAAGTTCAACTAAATGAAAATGAGTAATGCTGTCTATCTTGGCAACTGGTTGCAATAAAATAAGTTTAGGATTTTCATATTTGACTTTAATTCAGTGTATTGTATTTCAAGTACGTAAAAAATAAACGTTTAACGTGTTTTAGTTTACTATCTGCATGGTGTTTGAAACCATAGGCTATTTTTGGAAATTAGTTTAGTTTAGCTTTTTTATAGTATTTTTTGTCTTTTATACTTTATGGTCTTCGGGGTTAGAAGACTTTAGAAATAATTAATGTACACATCCTTTTCGTTCAAAAAATCCAGAACAGTTCACTCAACCGATTCGTTCAAACACACTCCATTTGCTTTGAGACGCGACAGTTATTTGGCTGTTTGGCGAAGCAAAGATAGAAAACAACTTAGCAGCTAAATGTAAGTTACTTGATATTAACTTCTTGTTTATTTAACTGTTGCATAAAAGTAATATCACGCTCGTCGCACGAAAATCTTCGCCTCTTTTCTAGACCCAAATCACAGATATATTCACAGCAGCGCCACCTTTTGATTTTTAACGGGAAACTCTGAGGGAAAGACATCTCTTCAGTGGGTTAGGTTGTTGTAGTAGGATTGTTCTGCTGACGAAACACTGCAAAAACCTTTCCAAGAAATTTCAGTTGACAAAAAACTACTGCAGGCAACTTCAAGTGATCTCACAGTCTCACTTTCTTTCCTCTCGTGGCGCTGCTCTGAATAAGGTCTGTTCGGAACAACATCAAATAGCTCGTGATGTTGCTTGAAGACAAAACATTGTTTTTATATATAATAATGTGCATGAATCATCAACAATAATATTTAGAACATGCTTTAAGTAAATAGCATTATTGAAGCTTAAACCGTTGAGGATGGCACTAGCAAGTTAGCAACGCCAAGGTCATATGTTTGATTAATGAACTGATAAAATGTGTATAGGCTGCTTTAAATGCAAAGTCACCTAGGTTAAAAGCTTCTGCTAAATGCATTAATGTAAATAGGGTCACATTTGATTTCCTGTTGACTTTAAGCGTGTTTTCATTTCATACCTAATATGTTGGTTTGTCACTCACCTGGATTCCAGAGGAGCTGTACAGCGATGCTGACCCTCCTCCTCTCTCCTCCAGACACTCCCCGCACATACTCATTCCCCACGCGTGTGTGGGCACACTGCCTCAGACGCAGCTCTGCGATGACTTCATCCACCTGTAAAGGTCAAACACACCCCACACCCCCAACAGGTGAGATAGGATGCTGAAAGTTAATCGCATAACCTTTAACTGGGTGATTATGTATGCATTTACTGTATGTTCTCAGTTGCTCACCCGCTGATCTCTCCGTTCCTGTGTGAAGTGCGCAGGCAGCCGCAGTTTCGCCACAAAGGCCAGCGTCTCTCGTACTGTGAGATGCGGTAACAAGCGGTCATCCTGTCGTACGTGAGCAATGCTTTTCTTCACCAGGGAACGTGTGGAAGGTTTCCCGTTGATCAGAATCTCTCCTGAATTCATGGAGCCACCCTCATCTCGACATGTTATGATGTCCAGTAAGGAGGTCTTCCCACAGCCTGCAACAAACACTTTGTTTCTTTCTGGCTTTTTATGATGGTTTTATTCACTGAAAGTGCACTGTTGAAGAATTTTGCACATATAAAGTTTGACGTACCCGAGCTGCCAATGACAGCAAGCATCTGGCCGCTGTGCACACGCAGGTTTAGATCATTTATAACTGTCTGCTTGTTGCTGTGCATTTCCCAGGGCATCTTAAACTCTGACAGCCTCTCATACCAGGGTATCTGTGCTGCTGTGTCCACCTGTATGCAAATATAAATGAAATTATTTTGGCCCTTAAAATGTAATTGTATTTGGGGTCTTCAAACTTTTTTAGACAGAGGACCCCTTAGTGGACAGAAAGATGGAGCAGGGAGCCCATTATGTATAAAACTGAATTATATACATATATGAATTATAACTGAGGTATAAAGCCTATAATTAATAAACTTAATACATTGCAATGTGGTAAGAACAATGACACATTTGGCTTCTTATTGTTGACTTTGTTAAAATCGTATGTGGTTGATGTACGAATTTAACATTGCATTTTTGGTTAACACAAATTTTTAACAATTTTCATTTGAGATCAAACAATAATTGCTAGACCCCTGTTAAGTCAAATTAAGTGGTATCAACAAAGTGGCAACTAAACTTCAGTTTCTGATTCGGACCAATTCTTCGGCCATCTGAATTTTTTGTGGATAAAGAGTAACCATTACAGAAACTTTGAACATTAACACTAATGTTTGAAAACCAGAAAATTATGAATTTGTTCTTTGTCATTTTGAACAATTTATTATAAATGTGATGTACAATAAATTGAAAAGTGTTTTTTTTTGCCACTTAATTTGATATACATCTACAATTTAAAGGTTTAGGGTCACAAAGATAAATAAAATTATTAATTTTATTAAGGACGCATTGAACTGTTCAAAAGTTACAGTAACATCATTTACAAAGTTACAAATGATTCCAAATAAATGCTGTTCTTTTAAAATTTCTATTCATCAAAGAATCCTGAAACAATGTATCAGGTTTCGTTTCCACAAAAATATTAATTAGCACACCTTGTTGTTTCCAACATTATTATTAATGTTTTCAACATTATTAATCAGAAGAAATGTTTCTTGAGCAGCAAATCATCATATTAGAATGATTTCTTAAGGATCATGTGACACTGCAGACTGGAGTCACATACCATCACAGGAATAAATTACATTTTAAAATATATTTAAATAGAAAACAGTTATTTTACTGTGTAATAACATTTCACAATATTACTGTTGTTTATGTATTTTTGAACAAATAAATGTAGCCTTGGTAAGTATAAGACTTTTATTTAATTTTATCTACTGACCAAGTAGTGAATGCAGTGTATATAAATTGCCCATCAAACATTTTAAATAACTTTTTTGGGCCCACTGCATGCTTGTATTTCTACTCTCTGAAAAATTAAAAAAATGGATGAAGTTAAGTCAAGTCAGCCTTTCAATATCTAAGTGCTTTAGCAGAAGAAAACAGGAAGAAAATTGTAATTTGAGGAGTAATTTGTTGTAAATCTAAATAAGACTGAAAAGATTTCTAACCTCATAGTTCATATTGCGGACTTCTATTTCATTGCGACCTCCGCTGTAAGTAAAATACAGACTGCTGTCCTCCTCTGGAGATGAGAAAAGAGTGTCTCGACCCTGTGTGTGTTGAAACATGCAGTTGATGCACAGTGCAGATGCCTGTCACTTATATATTCGATTATCATTCATTTACATTTAAACACAATCTCTTACTCTTGGTTCTGTGTGTCAGTATATTTGGTTTAAAGTTTATTGGATTTAATTAAGATTCCACTTTTTTATCAGATCTATCAAATGCCAGCAGATAAGAGAACTAGACTGAGTCGTCTGCATGGTTCAGGGTCCATTTATGTAATAGAGCCATTTGTACAGAATCACACTCAATAAACTTGACTAAATAAATCAATAGCATGGAAATAATCCTATACTCTTGTTCTGAATGTGAGTACAACACTTATAAAATGTGAACATCTTCCTCTGGATATAGGTTAACGTTTATGTAGCGACTGCTTGTATTTTCATAGCTCATTATGAACTCACCCTGCTCTGTCTCTTGTCTCTAGAGCTGAAGCTGTCCCCTGAATGGAAAGCACTCTGGTCTGACATGGTGAAAGGGGTCTGTGCCCCTCTGGTCTGGTGTCCTGCTCAGAGAAGTACCTGCTCCTCTTCTTGTCCTGGAGAAAACTGAGAGGTGGTAGAGAGAAGCGGCTCTATATAGCAAATGGAGCAAAGTTCCACTGATAAGAGTCACTGTTTATGGTTCCAGCTTAATCAGTGAAATACAAGCTGGAGAGTTCAGACAGCTGAGGACGTGGACCTGACTGTCACATTGATATTCAGGCTAGTTTGACCATTGATGAGAGAAAATGAGTCAATCTTATTCCATGCAGGACATTTTCCAGAAGAATGGGGTGAATGGATCTTTTAAGGTGGTGTCAGAGATGAGAACGGCCTGTCCAAACCCAGACTACACAGATCCGTCATGCTGCCTGAGCGTCAAGAATGTGTCCTATACTGTGAGGTAGGAATATCTCATTGATATGAAATGAAACCAGTGAAGTCGATGATTATCTTAAACTCACACAGTCTATGCAAGTTAGCATAGAATCTTCAACCATAATTTAGGACCGGGTTAATGGTAAAACTGTTTATTTTTATTTCTGAATTTGCTCTAGTTCAGCTGTTAACCCACCACTGCACTTGACACGTGTACTGTATATTGACCATCATCAATTTTAATGAATGATAAGCTCTCAAGATCAAAATGTTTTAGAACTTTTAAAGTTGAGCTTTTTAATACTCAAATAACTTTACACAAACAATATTTTTTAACCCCTCCTTTAGAACTTGAAACCTTAAACGTATCTCACTATTATTTAATATTAGTTATTACTAAAATGCCTAAAAATGTATCATGTTGTACATGATAGAAAATACACAATACATATTTTTTGATAATTTTGTTGATTCATAAAAATAGTGCATAACAGGAACATCATTTCTGATGTAAACATTTATTTAAGATCTTTTAATGTTAAATATAGAAGCTTGTTTAAGATGTCTTAGATAAAAAAGTGCTAAATACACAGACATGAGATTGTACATTTATTAATCTCAACACAATGTTAAAATTAAGCTTTTTAAAATTAATATGTTTTTTTGATTTGTCTAAAATTATGCAGATGCCTAAGTTAAAAAAAATTCTACATTTCTTATATGTGGTGAATTATTCTGTTGATTAACCACTTACAGCACATGTGCTTATTGACAGATTACTGCTACATTTCTAGCATGTGTATATAATTTTTGTGTGTAAAAAAACAGTGAGTCATAAGCCAGATATATAAAAGTGTGAACATATTTTAATCTTTAAGCAGGCAGTTACCATTAAATGATCAATGAATGAACGTTTAAATGCCACAGTCACCTCTTGTCATCTGACTTTGTATGGCAACAATTATACAACTTTTAGGCTTTAGGCTTTTAGTCTTTCATTAAAGTATACATATACACTCTAAAAATGCTTGCTCAGTCAGATTAGAATGTGTTTGGGCTTGTGTTTACCCAGTGCTGTGTTTGTTCACCACCCACACTTTGTTGTTTTTGTTAACCGATGATTTTAGAGTGTACCGTCTTCACATCTGGGTTTTTCTTCACTCATTTCCATCCTGCAATTTCAAACAAAATACTGACAAACTTTAAACTCTTGTTCATTTCATAAACATTTGTATTTGCTGTGTGTTACAGTGAACATGTAGGACCCTGGTGGGACCTTTCATCTTTTAGAAAAAAATGGACAAGGCAAATACTGAATGAAGTGTCATTTCATGTGGACAGTGGGCAGATAATGGGAATTCTGGGAAACTCGGGTAAGTGATTGAAAACCTGGGGGACGAAATGACTGTGATGCTTAGAACACATTTTCATTACAGAGCCCACAATATGCTATTGTGAAATAAATGTGTTATTTAACATGATAATGTAATGATAAATATGACATTTTAAGGAATGTAGATTTTCTGTTTTTTTATTTATAGCGGTTAAGTGCCACTAAACAAAATAACCAGTGACAAATAAAATAAAATAAAAATAATAAAATCATATTCTCATAGATCTTTCCAGTTTCATTGACTATATGTATTAAGACACTAAAATGAACAAACAGTAAGCAACAAAATGAACAAGGCAACTTATGCAATTGTACACTACATTATGTAAGGCTGCAAAGATAATTTCTTTGAATGTCAATGTCATATCATATCTTAAAGTAATAAACTTGTTGACCTTTTTCTCAAGGCTCTGGAAAGACCACTCTGTTAGATGCTATAGCAGGACGAATTGGGAATTCTGGTAATCTTCTGGGAGACATTTTTGTAAATGGAAGAAAGCTAAATACAGAGCAGTTTCAAGACTGTTTCTCTTATGTTCTTCAGGTGAGATTTGTTTTTAGTTAAATTATGAATATAGTATTCTATTCAACAAAACAATGTGACCACAAGTGTGTGTGTATGTGTGTATGTGTGTATGTGTGTGTGTGTGTGTGTGTGTGTGTGTGTGTGTGTGTGTGTGTGTGTGTGTGTGTGCGCGTGTGTGTGTGTGTGCTGAACTTTAGTCAACTGTAGAATATATATATATATATAGATAAAAAGCGATTGACTATAGTATCTAGAGGTCATGTCTGCCACAACCAAACTTAAACACATACAGTAAAGTTTGCAGTAAAGGTCATCTAGAGTGAACTCTAGTGAATTTAGTCGTAACACATGAGTTCATTGTAATATTCTTCAGAGCTATTCATGCATATCTTCCAGAAAATGAAATAACCATGGCAAGACTGCCATTATTACAGGTAATTTTTACAGCTTAAATTTATGATGCAAGGAAGCTATAATCGAATCCAGTAATTAAATGTCTCAGGGGCTAAATGTACAGATACTGGCTGAAAGTGAAATTATGAAGAAAGTACTTTTCACCATTTCAAACTTTTTTGCCAAATACTACAGTTCATTTCAGGAATCACATACCATTTAACTCTGCTTTCAACAGCACTGTATTTTTTTTTTAATAAGTGGGTAACACTTTGCAATAAGTTTAATTAGTTAATGTATTAACTAACATGAACTAACCATGAGCAATACGTTTGTTACTGTATTTGTTCGCTTTTTTTAACTAACATTAACAAAGATTGTTCATGTTAGTTCACAGTGCAACTATTATTAAGATTTTAATAAATGTTGAAATTGACATTAACAAAGATTAAAAATGCTGCATAAGTGCAGTTCATTATCAGTTCATGCATAACTAATGAACCTTATTGTAAAGTGTTTTAAAAGTGTTCAAAGCTGCCTTAAAATATTAAGTTTAGTCAACCTGAAATGTGAAGTTGTCTTAATTGATCAAGAAGTTAAAATCAGGGATGTTACTCATGATAGCTAATTGCAGCAATGGTTTTTGCATTGAACTTCACTGTCACAACAATTACAGATATATGTAGACATGACGCACAAACTCAACAACCTTATGACTTCTCAAAGGAATAAGCCTAATACTTACTTAATACAAGCCCTAAACTCAAAATACAGATAAGTGACATTTAAGAGTACTTGCCCACTCAGGAGCAAAGTTTAAAAATTGTGAAATGTTGTATGTGTTGATAATGTCAGTCTTTAATACATTACCAGAATAACCTTTAAAAAATGCATATTATCGCTGATACATGCACACCTCACATACCAGAGGTCAGCTCTGATTGGATGAACATGGGAGCTGTTGGACATGGATGAACATGGGACAACTCACCCAAAAATATGAATTTAATAATTTACTCACTCTCATGCCATTTGTTATTTTATTAGAAGTTTCAGAAACTGGGATTTCTAACAGACTAATCAAGCTGCTCTTTTTTTCCACACGATGTTGTGCTCCATGAATGAAAAATAATAAGGGTTATCAACCTTTTTGACTCCAAGACTATTTTCTGATAATTTTCAAACTTTTTATTTACAGAAATTATGATTGGCAATATATTAAAATAATAAATTTAATACTTAAATAAAATGAAATTTCTTTAATTCCAATAACTGAATGTTCTACAGGGTTTACACTTTGTATTAAATGTTTGTGACTTTTCTAGTTTGTGATTCCATTTGTGATAACTCACAAATACCAAATTATACCTGATAAAATATAGAGTTGTGCAGGGATGACGTGAAAACCTGGAAGACTAATTCACCTCAGGTTCCCTCGAGATTTTCTTATGGGGTTTTATAACGGGGCTTTTCAATTTACAATAAATTACACGCACTCATATAGAAAACACAAATTTGAAAGCAGTTATGTTTGTTTTTGAAAACGTATGTTTATAAGTAACTATGAGACTGTTTGGGGTGTGAGTGTGTGCAGTTTCCATTGTAAAACAAAATGTCAAAGTATCGTCAAGTTATTACCACAGGCTTTATTTTACTTATATATTGAAAACCCCATAGAAAAATCTTGAGGAAACCAGTGGCAAATTTGTCTTCCGGGTTTTGACATCATCCCTGCACTCTTTTAAGGAGCTTGACAAAATGTATATATATGTGTTATATATATATATATATATATATATATATAAATATTATAAACATTATAAAACATTTAATTAATTAAGATTTTATTCATTTTCAGAACTTTTCCAGGTCTAGAAATCACACTTTGAAAATTGAATAACTATCCCTTTATATTCACCATAGTATTGATAGTATTCTTTATGTGGGAATATAGCCTTATTTTCAATGCTTACATAGAATGTTTTTTTTCTCTCTTTCTTTCTCAGAGTGACAATCTCTTGAGCTACCTGACTGTGGAGGAGACTCTGACATACACTGCTCAACTTGCTTTGAGAAAACACTCTGCTGAGGCCATACGCAAGAAAGTGAGCTCATTCCCTTCACAGATGTCAAAACACACACAACTCATTTGCCACATCGCCACAGATAGGCAAAAAGACTCCTTTTTTTAACAATATTTGGAAAAACTCACAATTGATAATTACATTTAAATGATGAATAAACCTCAAATACATATATTTTTGTAGAGCAGAAAGCTATGATGGAGACATTATCATTCATACATTTTTAACAACCTTATCCCACTCTGACTTGCCATAGGTAACCGCGGTCATGGCAGAGTTGAGTTTGGGACATGTTGCTCACAGTGTGATTGGAGGCCGCATTTTTCCAGGCATTTCTGGTGGAGAGAGAAGGAGGGTCTCCATTGCCAGCCAGCTGCTTAAGGACCCAAGTGAGTGCTTTGTGCTGCCCCCCTGACTTGCCTGAATAAATATGAACCCAAACTAGCGTAATGTTTGTTTAGGTATGATGGACAAACACTGTATGTGTTCAGCATGTGTTGATTTCCTCAGATGATGCAACCCTCACATGTGCTGCAGTAGCTAAATATGATTAAAGACTAAATGTTATTTAAATGCAGAGCGACCAGCACAGTGACCCAAAGCCCCTCAAAGGATTATTGAGGAATGGACAAATGAGTGAAAGGGACTAAAGTAGAATATTAAAAATGGGTTATCACATTTTTTATATTAAGCCGAGGTCGATGAGGGTCCCTCTGGATCCTTTATCTGGCTCTTTGGAGCTCAGTGGTCTCCTGGGACCGTAGACTACGGATTAGTTAAGGCCACTCCAACCTGAACACAAACCAGCAATTATAAGTGGCTTTCATCTGCTGCCTTCTCCAATCAAGCAGTAAATTAATTCATCAGCCAATTAATTTGGCTCTAACTTTAGACAATGGCAAATCTATTAATTGCTTTAATTACTTGAATTAATGAGACACTCAAAGTTGTCTCTCAAAAGACAGAGAGTGGACTTTGTGGAAAGTTTCTCATAAGTTTTATTTCTTTTCCTGTTTTTCCATTTTGCGTTATGTCATGTCAGAGGTGATTCTCCTGGATGAGCCAACCACAGGACTGGACAGCATGACGGCTAATCAGATCGTGATGCTGCTGGCTGAGCTGGCCAGAAGAGATCGAATAGTCATAGTCACCATCCACCAGCCCCGTTCAGAGCTGTTCAGAGTGAGTAGACTTTTTACTGTTTTAACTCTGGAAGGATGTGTAATGCAATGGCTAATGCTCAGGGCTGATAACCAGATGTAAGAAGCAGGCCGTAGCCCATCAGAAACTTGACCTTGATCCAATGTGCCTTTGAGTTATGTGGCTTTTAGACCATGGTGCTTCTATATGCTAGTTTTCTTCTAAAAGTTGACTAAAAGGTTGATGACTCAGCATGCACTCATAATACACTCAATAATAATACATTATATTTGTATAGCACCTTTTTAAACATAAAATGTGTTGTTTCACATGTATTAATATTAGATATTAACATTTAATTAATGTAATTAAATAAAAAAGTATACAAAAATAAAACAGTTAAACAGTAACAAAAAATACAATTAAGATATAAGAAAAAAATAGAATCCATTCCAATCCAATGGCATTAGAGCTAACTGAAAAACTTGATTTTGTTTTACATTTATTAACTTGGAGTTCATCCAATTTCAATTGGTGAAAGGTTTCAGACTTGTGAGACATTATGGCTAAAAGCAACTACAACTCATTTTGTAAGGTTTACACTTACATTATGGCAAATGTTGTTAAAGGACTAGTTCACTTTTAAAAAAACTTTTGCTGATAATTTACTCACCCCCATGTCATCCAAGATGTCTATGTCTTTCTTTCTTCAGTCGAAAAGAAATTAAGGTTTTTGATGAAAACATTTCAGGATTTTTCTCCATATAATGGACTTCAATGGGAACCAGACGGTTCAAAGTCCAAATGAGCGTTTCAGTGCAGCTTCAAAGGGCTTTAAACGACACCAGACAATGCATAAGGCTCTTATCCAGCGAAACGATCACTTATTTCAAAAATAAATAAAAAACTTTAAGTTTTATAAGCACAAATGCTTGCCTTGCTCTGTTCTGTGATGCGAGCTAGTGACGTCACGTAATACGCAATTACGTTGAAAAGGTCACGCTTTTCCTCTGTGTAATCCGGTTCAGAAAGGTGAAAAACTGCATCTCATCTTCTCCTCTAAGTTCAAAATCGCCCGACATCGTTGTTTTACCTTTTAATTTCCTTTTTTTGTAAACGGCGTTTGACTTTGTTTGCGCGTTCAACTTGTAAACACTGACTCGGTACTTCTACAAACGTCAAAAAGCGCGACCTTTTCAACGTAATTGCGTATTACGTGACGTCACTAGCACGCATCACAGAACAGACCAAGGCGAGCATTTGTGCTTATAAAACTTAAAGTTTTTTATTTATTTTTGAAATAAGTGATCGTTTCGCTGGATAAGAGCCTTATGCATTGTCTGGTGTCGTTTAAAGCCCTTTGAAGCTGCACTGAAACGCTCATTTGGACTTTGAACCGTCTGGTTCCCATTGAAGTCCATTATATGGAGAAAAATCCTGAAATGTTTTCATCAAAAACCTTAATTTCTTTTCGACTGAAGAAAGAAAGACATAGACATCCTGGATGACATGGGGGTGAGTAAATTATCAGCAAAATTTTTTTTAAAAGTGAACTACTCCTTTAACTACTACCAAAATTTGCTTTGGTAAATTGCTACTTACAACATTTTAATTTAACCTGTTCAGTTCAGTGTTATAACATTACCATTGATTGACATGTACCTGTAGGTTTCATATGACAATATATCTGTATTAAATTAGTATGTTTTACATTCAGCGCAATGATTTACATCAAAGTGACATAGTCTAGAAAATGATGCTCAATAAAATGACTGAAAGATGTATAAATGTCTACAGGTCTTTAACCGAATAGCAATCATGAGCCGAGGGGAACTGGTGTTCTGTGGGCAGCCTGAAGAGATGGTGGATTTCTTCAGCAGCTGTGGATATGAGTGTCCTGAGTACTGCAACCCCTTTGATATTTATGGTAGGGCTTTAGAAGATGACCCAAGATCAGATTTTTTCTTAGAATTTGAGTGAATTATACAGTTTTTAAGATGTACTGGTATTAAAAAAAAACATTTATCTTTACTGCTAAAAATATGGGGATCCAGTAAAGTGTTCCACTTTTATTAAATCATCCTTTGTAATGAACAGTGGATCTGACTTCTGTGGACACACGCTGCAGCGAGAGGGAAGCCGCCACCTATAGCCGCATGCACGACATCACATCAGCCTACCAGAACTCAGAGATCTTTAAAAGCATGCTGGGAAGGATCGAGCAAAGCTGCCAAGGACTAGACAAACCCATGATCCCCTTCAAAAGCAAGGAGTCCCCCAACTGCCTCTCCAAACTGAATGTCCTCCTGAGGTAATACAGGACACTGAGGTAATACAGCCACGACACTGACTAAAGGCCCGTTTATACCAAGGACGATAACTATAACGATAAAGATAGTTCTAAAAATCTTTCTAAATATAAAAGAATAACAGAGTCCACACCACAACTGTAACGATAATGCCACAGAGAAAAGATATTGTTGAAATCACTTTCAGAATGATTTTTTCCCAGCAGATGAACGATAAAAACATTGACAGCCAATCAGAATCCATTCTGCTTTAAAGAGCTTGAGCATTTAAATTATTGAATGCATTTCTCTCTTTTACACACACAGGCGGACCGTACGCAATGTGTCGCGTGATAGGATGGGCATTCTCATGCGCCTCTCTCAGAATCTCATCTATGGCCTCTTTATTGCTTTTTTTCTCACAAAGCTGGGTAAGGATGTAACAAAAGGTGCCGTGCAGGACAGAATCGGTATAATCTACCAAGCTATGGGTGCATCACCATATACCGGCATGCTGAATGCTGTGGCTCTATGTAAGTTTCTCAAAAGAGACACATTATCTTGAGAGTTTGTTATACATTTAACATTTAAGAGATTGTTGTGTGTTTATTTTTATACACAATTGTTTGTTTGTTTGTTTATTTATTTATTTATATAGCACAGTTTAATACAACTCACGTTGCCCAATGTGCTTCACAATCACAAACTAAAAAACACAAAAAGATAACAGAAATAAACATATCTACATCACATAAACACACATAGACAATAGCCCAATTTATATTCAATAACAATTCTTATATATTCCCAAATCACAGACTATATGGCAGAATTGATGGCAAAGGTGATGCAGCAGTTTGGATAATTAAGCCAAGGCTTTTGGGAAAACGTAATCCCTGTCCTTTATATATCAGTTTATGAGCGATAAGAGTCTCATTTCACTGTAGGTCACCAGATAAGAGGGAGAAACACACAGGAGGTGTATTGCCTCACAAATTTATCATGCATGTCGAAGAATATTGCTTTACCTAAAACATAGATTTCTTGAGATAGCATATAATTGGTATAACACAAGACGTGTCTGCTACTGTATTTTCACTTTTTAAGTGTGGATAACAGTCTAATGTTTTTCTTGATTAAAAACAGTTCCTGCTTTGAGGGCCATTGCTGACCAGGAGAGTAAAGATGGCTTGTACCAGAAATGGCAGATGTTTCTGGCTTACATCATCCATATCCTGCCCTTCAGTATTATCAGTGTGTTCATCTTTACCTCTTTCCTGTATTGGTAGGTATGGGTGTGTTTGTGTAAAGCTACTTGAGTTCAACAGAGCTCGGGTCAGGGTTGCTAGGGTTCAAATCCAGGGCAATGTCCTCAGGATTAAATAAAATTGACTGGTTTATGGATCGTGAGTGTTTCTCTGTGTGTGGTTTGGTGTTTTAGGATTGTTGGGATGAACCCAGATCCCCTGCGCTTCCTGTGTTTTTCAGCAGTGGTCATGGTGCCACACATCGTAGGTGAACTCTTAACGCTGGTCTTGTTGGGTGTCGTTCAAGACCCCAATATGGTCAACAGTGGGGTCGCTCTACTCAATATAGCTGGAATCATGGTGGGCTCTGGATTTCTAAGGTGAAGAAATTATTTTGATACTCATTTGCCAACATGTTTTTTTTTTTTTTTATGCTTAAGGAAACACTGTTGTTCGTGATTGTTCAGCATTTTGATTTAAATCTACTCTAACCAGTTAGAAAACAGTGTGCAAAGTTTGTTCTGAAAAAATGTCTTGTTTATAATTCTTTCAGGGGTTTTAAACAAATGCCTGAAGTATTCCAGTGGCTGAGTTATCTAACTTTCCAGAAGTATGGCTGTGAGCTCCTTATCGTCACTGAGTTCTATGGCCTAAACTTCACTTGCAGTAAGAAAAATCATTGTCTTCTTCAAACTTATGCATTCTCAAAATGGACTCTATGAAATGGCTTGAAAAACACATTTTTTAAAATTTCCTGTGATATTGAATTCCCCAACAGGAAATTGATGTGGGACAGAGGCTTTGTCCTTTAATAGTTCCTTGTAAATTTAAAAAATCTTACACTACCATTCAAAAGTGTGAGGTCAGTAAGATTTGTTAATGTTTCTAAAAAAAGTCTCTTCTGCTCATCAAGTCTGCATTTATAAAAAAAAAATGATTAAGAGTTAAGTTCTGATCTCAAATCTTTGAACGGTAGTGTATATCTGATCATTTTTGCCTGAATCAAATGGATAGACATTGATTAACTTTTTGGTTCATGGGATTTTTAGCATATATAATGAATAAGGTGTGCATATTGACATCCTCTGACTAACCGTTTGTCTCTCAGCCCCTTTAGCTGGTTTGCCAGGAGCTTGTCTGGTAGACAGTGGTAATATGATCATAGATGAGGGTTATCCTGGAGCTCTCTCACGTTACACACTAGACTTCCTCTTGCTCTATGCCTTCCTCCCTGCGCTCGTGATACTGGGCATCATCAGCTTCAAGATACGAGACCACCTCATCAAACGCTAAGCTTCTGGATGTGTCTATGTGTTATTGTGCCTCTGAACAAATGTGTATACAATGTTATGTTCTTTATTTTGTACATAGGATATCTCTAGAACATGTTGATTATATTTTTTTTTTTAAACTAACGTGAAAGTTGAATCCATCACCTTTTCCACAGTTATAGATCCATTTCTCCACAATGTTCACCATTATTGTTTGTGTTATATATTGTGATTGGTAATGTGACTGTAAATGCTCTGTTATACATTATAAATGTTTAATAAAAAAATTAAAAACGTTTATCCTGATCTTTTAAAATGTATTTAGAAAGAAATGGCATTTAATGGGTAACACTTTACAATAAAGTCTCATTTGTTTACATTAGTTAATGTATTAACTAACATGAAATAACAATGATCAATACTTTTGGTACAGTATTTACTAAGATTTGTTAATGCTAAATAAAATAAAAATCCAGTAAATTTTTGTTCATGTTAGTTCACAGCACATCAACTAATGCTAACAGATACTACTTTTGATTTTAATATTGTATTAGTAAATTTTGAAATTAACATTATCTAAGATTAATAAATGCTGTAGAAGTATTGTTCATTCTTATAGTTCATTATAACTAAATTAGTTAACTAATGTTATCTAATGAAACCTTTTTGTAAAGTGTTACCATTTAATGTATAATTTTTATTTTTGAAATGCCAGCGAGTGTTTACTTATTTTAATTCAAGTCATATGACAGTCAAATGAACGCATGCTTTAATTTGTGGTTGTTTGTTTTATACACCAAGATCATATTGACCCCATACAAATATTATATATTATCAGTTTAGTTTATTTAAGAGTTTGACAAGTTAGGCTATTGAAGGACAAAACCTTGAAATGTATCAAACAGAACACATTCTGAAGACAATAACCGTATGTACCTAAAAATAGATTAAACAAACATGAGGAATAAAACAGATGCATAGAACCTGAAATACACCAGGCTTCATACAAAAAGAACCTGAAAGTTATTTATAAAACAGTTTACGAGCATGTGGAATAAAATAAAATTCATGTCTTTTTGATTTACTCCTGGGCACAACAAATTCCCTACGCTGCCGTAGTAGGTAAGTAGGTGTTGGGGCCACAGACAGGAAACAATGCAGTGGTGATGAACTGTCCTTGAGTAGTTTTGTAAAGGTACGTATAGCGACCTCGTCGCGCCTCTCACTCAGTGATGGGAGAGAAGTTGGAACACCTATTCTATATTAATATGAATATAAATATACACCTATATTAGATATGTTTCTCTACCCAACATTTCAGTCCAAATTTATATAGTTTTTCACAATAAATAAAAATAAATGAAATACGAACACTGCAGTACAAAACGAAAAACTTCATTTCCCATAGTGCACTAGGTGTCTTCATCATCAAACGGTGACGTTACCCGTCGCAACGGTAATCAAGCGCCTCTCTTTTTTAGTCGACAAAACACGGGCATCAGTACAGAACTATTATCTACGCCCTTTTTTGATGTAGAGAATTTTAAAAACACAACTTGTGATAATGCCTAAAATAAAGTAAGTTGCCTGTTGGGCTATTTACACACATTATTTTACTTCTCGTTTAAGTTTACTAGCTTACTAGTAATGAGGAAGAATGGAGCTAAATATGCATATGCTACTACATTCTCTGCTGCTATTCAGATGATTTTGTCTCGTAGTTCGGACACATTATGGGATGTTGCTGCAGCGGAGGTACGCAGCAGGCAGAACAGGACTGATGAAGAGGATGGTGAAGAGGACGCACACTTCCTCACACAGAGAACAGTCTTCTTCATGGGCAGTAAAGCAGGGGTATGCCTACAATATAGCACTGAGTTACTGTTTATGGTCTTGAGAAGGTATCGATGAAAAAACAACTCAAGTTTTAACCAGATCCTCAAACTGAGCAAAAATATTAAATTAGCAGTTGCTGATGTTTAAATGTATATATTTATTTTTATTAATACATTTCTGAAAGCTTGTAATGTTAAAACTTAAAAAGTTTTGGTCATGTTGATAATTTAAGGATAAAATATTTTAAAATATTTTAGCCTCTATTGTCAGAAAACAACAACAAATATAAAACATTTGACCTTATATTTCAGGGCAAAACAACAATATTACTACGGTTTCTTGACAGGTAAGTGCGAGGTGTCATGTTGTACAGTTTTTAAGAGTCTTCATGTCACCTCAGATTTGTGTTTTTCCCTTTAAACCAGAGATGAGGCAGCTAAACCTACTCTTGCACTGGAGTACACTTTTGGTAGACGAGCAAGAGGGCATAATACGGTATGGGCTACAGTGCTGTCTTCAGTCCTTTATAGGAACTGATTTTCCATTTTTTAATTTTATATAAAAGCGTCTTTGGCTAGATAAATGTCTATTTTCTCCTTCTCTGCAGCCTAAAGACATTGCTCATCTGTGGGAATTGGGAGGGGGAATCTCCTTATCGGACCTTGTTCAGATTCCCATCACAGCTGACAATGTTAGGTTAGACTCACAGACACTGTACATTCATTCAGGATGGTAATCTGAGAGAGCATTTTAAGTTCCAGTATGTTCCTAAATGTGGTAGAAAACATGAGGTACAATTATTTTTTTCAGTTCTTTATCTGTAGTACTTGTTCTGGATCTGTCTAAACCTAATGCTCTGTGGGAGACCATGGAAAGACTGCTTGGATCAGCTCGAAGTCAGGTGTGTGCCGCACTCCAGAAGACAGGAGAATCCAGATCAGGCAAACAACGAGTCCCACGAATCCTCCACAAGGACTATCCGGTAGAGAGGATGACACAGTTGCTCTAAATCGAGTGTGTGCATTTATGTTGCAGTGTATATTACATGAAACAGTCTCTCTTCAACAGGACCGAGAGCTCATCAGCCCTTTTCCTGTTCCACTTCTCATAATTGGCAGCAAGTTTGACATCTTTCAGGTAAAACTTCTCTGCATTAGAATGTTCAGATTTAGAATACTTGTTTCCTGCATAGCACTGAATACTGCTAACTGTTTTAAAAGAGGCCATATTATGCCCTTTTACAAAGTCTACTAGAATAGGTTTCCATGTTTGACTGTTCAAAATACATTATTTTCCTTTCCAGTCTGTCAGTAACAGTCAGTCTGTTTAGTTCCTGTTTCTATGAAGCCCCTCCTTGCGAAAAGCACAGTGTGCTCTAATTGGTTGGCTGGACCAGTGTAGTGATTGGTCGACTACTTCGAGGGTGTTAGAGAAATGTCCTTACGGTTACCATTACTGCGAGTTTCAGCTTCTCGGGTGTAAACGAGAAGCTGAAAATTGTGTGTTGTTGGACATGGCAACAACACACTACTAATGCAACTCAACCAGGCCTTACCTCTTTTTTTTTTTTTTTTTTTTTTTTTTTGGTTTTTCCTTGGGTGGGAATTATTTAAATTATTAAATTGAGTTATAAAAAAAAAATTATAAAATTGAGTATTGTAGGAACATAAACGTTAAATTTTCACGCCCCTAAACATGATGTGGAAGAAAGCAAACTGTGATTGGTTGCTTTACATGTCAGACGGCCTCTGGGCATTACTTGGCCAATGAGAGATGCTATGGAGTCCAGACCTTCTGCCGTCAGTCTGAAACTAGACACCAGCAGCACACCAGCTCCATGACACTCAAAACTATCCTGTTAGCTGTTACTACAGCTAACATGGCAACAACAGCATATCTTGGTTCTGTGAAACATAGCAAAACCAATGTTACTCGCGTATGGAGCAGAAACAACGCAACCTCGGCATTTGTTTTCAGGCCTTCCTCTTAGGTCTCTCCAGCACTAGAAAGCTTATTAATGCGGGTCCTAAAGTTCTTGCCTGATCATAACCCTTCTTTTTCCAGTCATATTCCTCTGAACTTTTCTCTTTTGTAATGTCTCTCTCAGCCATCTCTCTTTCTACACTCTTTCTTCAAATACCGTCTTGCTCACTCTCTCTCTCCTCCTCTATCATAAGTGGACACGCCCCCTACTGCTGATTGGCTACAAGTGTGTTGTGGTGCTTGGTCCAATCCACTTTCAACAGTGTTTCTCAGAAATTGCTTACTGCACCTTTAACACTTCAAAGCTGGATTTTTTAACTAATTTTTTATTAAATATTGAGAAAATATCTTAAGGTTATCCAGTAAACAAAAAATTGTTAGAATAATAATAACCAAACTGTTATATTCATCAGTCTCATTCATGCTGAACTCCTGTCTCCTTCTAGGACTTTGATTCAGAGAAGAGGAAGGTGATTTGTAAGACTCTACGCTTCTTAGCCCACTTCTATGGAGCGTCACTAATCGTAAGACTGATTCTCTTGTTATGTGATCAATTCTGAAAGTATTTCAGAATTTATCACAGTTTGATGTAGTTTGAGGATGTTAATGCAATGTAACTTTTAAAAATTTGCAGCTTTAGAAAAAAAGGATCTCTGAACTGACATTACCCGTGTGTGGCATAACCCAGCTTTAACTCAGTCAACTGTTCAGCTTTTCTGTTTGTCTATGGCCTGTGTTGTATCTGAATGCTCTGTCTCTCCATAGTTCACCAGCAGCAAGTCAGAAGCCACAATGTCTAAAAGCAGGAGTTTTGTTAATCAGCTGGCATTTGGGACTGAAAGACCGTATGAAGCTTTCATTATTCTCGTGCACTTTAAATTTGAGATATTCTTCATTCATGAAGTTCAGTTGTTTTTTTATCAAAAAGAAATGATCTTCCATTCTGTTAGAAAGTCAATCTCTACAGACCCCAGCAAACCTCTGGCTGTTCCAGCAGGATCAGACTCCCTCAGTCAGATTGGTAAGATATGCATTTTACTGTTGTTTTGGTTGAAGTCAAGTTTTATCCATCTTATATCAGCATATTTAATATACACTTCCGTTCATATGTTTAGGGTCAGCAAGATTTTTTTATGTTTTTGAAAAGTCTCTTATGCTCACTTGCATTTATTTGATCAAAATAATAATAATAATAATAAAAAAGTAATATTGTGAATAACTGTTTTCTATTTGAATATATTTTAAAATCTTTTTGATTCCTGTTAAGCTGACATTTCTTATTATTATCAATGTTGCTGCTTTTGTCGATACATTTTAAGGATTCTTTGATGAATAGATGGTTAAAAAGAACAATTTCATTTTGAAATAGAATTTTTATAAATGTTTCCATTGACATATTTCATCAATTAAAAATGTCCTTGCCGAATAAAAGATTTTCTAAAAAAAAAAAAAAAAACTGATCCCAAAAATTTGAACTCTATATTTCAACTAAAACTATATTAAGCAATATTTTTTAATTGTTGAATATATAATTTATTAATGTATACATGTTATACATGCAGTTTTTATAGCATCATATTAAAATGGTGACATTTTTTGAATGCTCTTGAATGTAACTCTACACCCTTGCCTCATTTAGTATACGTGCTTCTATGAATATGCAAATTAGCCCCGTCTCCACTTACTCACTTTAAATATGCAGTTTTACTTATGAATTTAAATAAATTGTATCTTAAAACCTAGCTAAGTTCTCATTTACATTGATTTATTCATCCTTCTAGGTCCCCCTGTTTCCTCTGAGATTGATATTGGGAGCCTACATGCCAAAAACCCCTTAGACCTTTGGAAGAAGGTTTTTGAAAAGGTTTTCCCATCCGAGGTACTCTTTGATATTGTAAACAACCCCCTCCCCCCCCCCCCCACACACACACACACATATATATCAAATGTCTGTCTGACCCCGATCATTTTTGTTTTTCAGAACACCAAAGAACGCAAAGAACTGAAAGATCCTGCCAAAGACCCCCAGTACAGTGAGACCCTAATAGACTCAATCAGAGCCCAGAAAGACCAGGTACAAGACGTTTACAGTGGCAGTTTACTGTTTACTGCCACTGTAAGGTCACCACAGCATTCAGATATTTGTCTTCTAGTAACCTCTAGTCCTTTGTGTTTATAATCCCTCCAGTAGTATACTGTACTCTGTACTGTACCATCTAGCGATCCTCCAGACTGATACATGCCCTGCTTTAGAGTGCTGTATATGACTGAAAGTTACCCTGCACCTCACACCCGCTGCCCTTCAGTAGCCTCTCACCTGCTCAGATTTAGACTGTGATTGCAATATAAGCCAATTGCAATCAGCCAATATAAGAGACACTTGTTTCAAACCCTAAACTTATAGAGTAAAACATGTTTTAATGAACTACAACAAATTAATATATATATATATATATAATCTTGTTATTTAATAATTAGAGTTTTTAGGAGAGATAACTGCACAGAGAACCATTTGAACCAAATTTTTTGGTAGTATTTATCATTGTAAACATACTTCATGTGAAGTTTAGAGTATGTTAAAATATGACAAAAAAAAATCTTTTTTGAATTTTCAGTTTTTAGCAATTTTTTGTACTTTTGTAAAAAAAAAAAAAATATATATATATATATATTTTTTTTTTACAACATTCTTTTTTTTATTATTATTTTTATTTAATTACAGTTTTAGTACTTTAACTTCAATGAAAATGAGAAATTTTGCCTTGGTAACTAACTGAAAAAAACAACATTTATTTCAGTTAGTTGCCAAGGCAGAATTTCTCATTTTCATTTGTTTTTCATCTAATTCAGATTTATTTCTATAAAGAAAACAGTTTGTTTTATTTGTTAACAACACTGATCTAGATGTAATGCACTTCAGTTAAATCCTAATTTGGTTCAGTCTGACTGATGAAATATCAGGCACACACATGTATTTATTAAGAAGTCAGAGACCACATTGCACAGCAATATGCATCTTTTTTCTTGTCTCTTTTCTCAGGAGCTGGAGCAGTACAAGAGAGAACAAGCTAAGTCCTGGAAAAGTTTGGCTCTGGATCCATAGATTTCACTAAAAAAAAAAACTCAAAAGATCAGCAGGTTCAGCATTAACTTACTGCACTGTACCGCATGGACTTAAAAATGATGTTTCCATTATACAGTGAATGATGATGTATGCCAATGTTTGTGTATATACATATATATATATATAATGTATGTATATGTGTGTTATAGGTATAATGCTGTATATAATGCCAATTACATTGTCTATTTTAACCTTTTGCAGTTCACATTTCCAGATCAGTATAATTTTCCCTAAATTATTTAAACCGAAAACACCACTCTGCTTCGAAATTAAACAAAAATGTTTATTTAATATGCTGTTCCCCCCTTTACTGAGAATATGCAAAATTATGTAAAAAGAAAAAAGTGCCATAATTAAATGAACTGAAAGAAACAAAAATAAATAAACCATACATTAAAAACAACAAAAAGTTGAAAAAAGCAAAAACAACAAAAAACACTGATATGATACACAATGTGTAAACCACACTGGGAAAATCTATGTACCAAGCACCTTTTCTGCCGTTCCACCCTCTCACACAGCGGCAGACTGTCACACGGGTTGTTTTCTGTCAGAGGGGCGTCCCACTGTAAAGGCATCTTGTAGTGAGTACAGCGAGATGTAGTGGTGTCATAATTCTTTTTGTGCTCTGAATCATTCCATTTCACATTACTCCTTTGATGTGCAAAATGAAACCGTAGCACAATGAATCAAGTCTTTTCATCCTTATAAACCAAAAGAGTAAGCTGGGAATACTGGGCACTTGGTGACATTATACATGTATAAAACACAAAAAAGCCCACTGGATGTATTCTGTCTGGTACCTATCTGCCCTACTGTCTAGGTCTACAGTTACACTATATGCCAGAAAAACTCTTTCTACAGAAAGGCCAGGTACGTGGTTCAGGTTTACTCCCAACATCCTCCTAAAAATACAGACAAGCAGCAGAAGGAAAGAAACGCACACAGAGACATGGAACATTATCATAAAAGTCATAAAAGAAGACTAGTAAGTATCATAGATGTCCGTGTATGCAGAATGTCAGTACACACGTGCTTACAGTCATAAGGCTGATTCAGCGATCAACCGTGCTGATCGAAGGAGCAGAACGGAGAAAAACCCTTTAGCCAGGATGCAGTTGGCCAGTCTATTAATGCATGCCATGCATTCGTCTGCAAGTTCCCTCTTTGTTTTTCTGATCGAAAACTACAAATTTATGCAAATAATTTCAATGGATATTTCAGCCTCCAATGATACAAATTCTTTGCATTAAAAAAAACCCCCCTAAGAACATTATTATTAAGCTAATTTAGAATAGCTTGAATGCACAAAATTCAAAAACATTTTCCAAAAATTACAGTTATTTAAATAGACAAATTTGAAATAGAAATGACTGAGCTTGCGCATAGTTTGCTGTATTCAGTTTGGTAAACTGGGTTGTTGCACTGCAGAACACAGAAAGGTGAGCTCAGAGAAGAGCAGACAGGCACTGGAGTTGCTTTAGTCCGTTCACGAAGGATCCGTCTGGCAGTTCGAAGGGCTTGGGTGGCCACTTGCTTTCTGTCACATGCAGCTGTGTGTGTGTTTTGGTTTTGCTTAGCCGAGCCAAGCAGTCAGTCCAGATACACAAGTGTGATCCTAAAGGTTACACTACAGGGGAAAACGACAAACACACCTCATACAGAATCCTGTAGTAATAATTACAGTATGCATACACAAAAAGATCCATTCAGGAACAAGCTACAGTATCTAGTTAGTCCAGTTTACTAAAAGATTATTTGCTAGCGATGGCACTCTCCTCTCCTGTGGGGTGTGTGCGGTTTAAGTTGAGTCCCATACTGGGTTTCTCTTGGCTGGGTTTGCTTATGGTTGTTTTTGGTGGTGGTTGGGGGGCTCCGTTACTGGGCAGGGGTCCCCATATGCTCTGAGAGCCAGGGCTGGTTCTGGGTTTGGGGGTGGTAGGACTGGTCAGGCCGAGGCTGGTCAGAGCGTCAAGGGTTCCATCAGGGTCCACCATGACATTTATAACTGCAGGGATAGAGAAATACATCAGAAAGTGTGAATGTTTGTGGACTTTGTTCATCATGAGTTGACTGATGTAATAGTAAGAAGTTATTTAAATATATATAAATGACAAAAGAATAATACAGCACTTCTTAGATGATTAAAGCAAGGTCAATTTAGTTCCATTGTGCAGCTGTTGCACGTAGTGTAGACGTGTAAGAAAAAGTGTAAGTCTTACCTTGAAGCTGTTTTTCTACCCTCTGCAGCTCTGTTAGTATAGATGAAATGTCCTAAATGGCACAAAGAAGAATTAGAAAAGTACTGATCAACAACAATTACTGTAAGACATTCAGCATTAATGAACTTACCTTGTTTGTAGTTTTGGGAAGCGGAACTTCATTGTCCAAACAGAGTTTACTCTCAATATCATCCCACTTCCTGTCCTTGTCTTTGAACAATATCCTTTAAAATAGTGAATTAGAAAAAATGTATTTTAAATGTTACAACAGGTAAACACACACACACTTTCGTGATCAAACTGTGTAAGGCACAGGCTAATAGAACTTTACATGCAATCTGCAGGCAATCACATAATTGTGGCACAAGCTGATTGGCCTCTGCTGATGAGATAGCTTTCTCAACTTTTAAATAGTCATAACAAGTCTAAATAGACATTAACATTGCCATATTCAATAACATGCTAAAACTAATTAGAGAGCTGTCATGATTTAAAAAAAAAAAAAAAAACGTAATTTAGTATGGCAGGTTTAATGTAGGATTGCTAAGTTTGATTTCTGTAATATTTTAAGCAATTATAGAACGACCCTTTATGTAATTTGGTTTGATGGGCAACACTACACATTTCATTCCATGACTGACCTGATTTTGCTGGAAGTTTTATCTACAGACTGTCGGATTTTGGAAGACAGTTGGGAAACCGACGTCAGCAATAAACTGTCTAACACCGCCTACAAAAGAACCAGCAGGACCTTGTCAATCAATAAGTTACCAAACAAACAACATACAGTCAATAAAACACAGAGGTAATTCATCTTAATGACATCTTATCGGTTTTCAAATCACCACTCAGTACACGCACCAGGTTATACTGAACAAGATGTTCTCAAGTGGAGCCACAAACACACACTTAAAAATAAACAACACACCCAGAAGAGTGCTGAATCTTTCATCAAACATATTCAATCATATTCAAGATTAGGTAGTATTTAAGTTAGGTTCATTCATACCGGTCTCACCTCATCCCGGTTCCAGGTACGTCTGCGCAGGGCCGCCTGAGGGTCCAGGCTGTCCGGGGCCCGGGGACGAAGCTCCACTGGTTTGCCATTGATCTCTGAGGCTTTGCTGTGAACTACAGGGGGAATCTTCCTGAAGTTTAGACTTTCGTCAAAAACTCTCTCTACCAGCTGAAGACAAGGAAAAATAACGACAAACTTGTTAAGAACGAGCACCTTGGGAAACGAATAAACGTGTTGAAACTGGAAGTTTAATGAAAGGAAGTGCACCTCCTCCCTGGTGTCGATGGCGGAGCCCGGTGTGGTGGCGGCTGTGCTGACGGTGGTGCTGGGTGCGGTGCCGGAGGAGCTGACCGAGTCGATTTCGCCTGCCACGTCATGGATCTCCCGGGCCAGGATAGCCAGGTCCTTGGCGAGGTCCTGACTGATCCTGCGCACACAGGGAAATAACCTGTAAACTTTCAGATGGGTGTCTAGAAACTAGGGGTGCACAAATACAGACACATCATGCAAATGACACGTACAAACTCACATTAGGTAGTCCCTACTCAATTCATGCATATGCAAATGAACGTACTGTATGAATGACATGCATTACATGGATATAATTATTAACATAACAAAAGTTTGGGGTCATTCCAATTTTAAAAAACTTTTATTGAGCAAGGATGCATTAAATTGATCAAAAGTAAAGACATTTATCATATTGATATTTTATTTTTTACTATAATATAGTTTTCAACATTAATAATAAATGTTTCTTGAAGCAGAAAATCAGCATGTGATTTTCTTTGTTATTACAGGGATAAATTACATTTATTTAATATATATATATGTAAAATTACATTTTTAAATTGTAATAATATTTCACAATCTTACTGTTTTACAATATTTTAGCTTAAATAAATGCAGCCTTGGTGAGAATGAGAGGAAAATTGTACCGACCCGAAAGTTTTGAATGGTAGTGTATATAATATAACATGCTAAACACATCACAGATAGCTCAATACGTCTGACTCACACATCTGTTGTGTATTCGTTTTGATAATTCTTATGGCATTCTAATGTTGAAAAGTTTAAGAATAACCATAAGGTGGCAGTATTGCTACATGAACAGATCACAAATTTGGCTGATGAGGCATACACTATATGGATATGATGTGTTATTTTTTTTAAACAAAAATGTAAAAATTCACACAGTATCTCTTTCCTCATTAACAACACATAGAAACTCATTTTACACATAGAACAGTATAATTAGTGCTTGTGAAAAATGTTTAATAAAGACCCCAGTATACTGTTAGAAGCCTAATAAAAGCTGTTTAACATTAAGTGCGACACCTCATGCTGAGATCATGCTGAGATTTTGCTAACTCTAACCATGGCTGACAAACTGCATTTCTACAAGGGCATTGGCAATTGAAAACTTTTGTAGAGAGAGATAGAGAGAGAGAGAGAGAGAGAGAGAGAGAGAGAGAGAGAGAGAGAGAGAGAGAGAGAGAGAGAGAGAGAGAGAGAGAGAGAGCATGTGATCAGGTTATATTAGCGTGTGCCCTGCAGCAGTGGATTTGAAGACAGTCTCTCTTGTTGCAGTTCCAGCTGTGACTAATGCTATATGAGGATATCTCCTGAGATTAACAGACTATGTGCCCGCATGTAAAAAAAAACAGACTGCCCACTTTTTCAGCGGCTTTGGTTCTCAGTGTATATTACCCATTCATTTTCCACACAGATTTGAAAAAGATTCTTCAGTAAAGAAATTTTAAACCTTGAACCAAACAAAACCAGTTCCGAAGTAATAAAGTGAAACTCAGTCCCAGCCATTGCTGCTTTCTTACAAGAGCACCCTATTGAACCAGGGAAATTACTAATTAAACATATAAATGGAAATAGGTTTTTATATACATAATAATAATTATTATTATAATGTTGTGTAGTCTATAATAGAGGCAATTTTACTCAGTGCGAGATTTATTATTGGAGGCTTACACACTAGAAATCGTGAAAAATAGAAATAAGTGGGAATCGTGTAAAAAACATTTGGACATTTCATATATCTATTAGAATTTTTGGCATTTTATGTCGTTTCCTTTTTTTAATTATATGATGTCATTACATTGCTGTCTTGACTCCAGCCAAGAGAAGGTTTGACGAAATTGTGATCAATAATGATCAATTATCACAATTCGAAGATCTGGCATCTGTCAGATCACCTCAGATGTACTGAGTGAGGTATGAAGAACGGACACCTGGACACAGTGCTTAATTTGTAAATGAATAATTGCCGCTGTTACAAGGCGCTGTGACCGACACTGACCATACAACTTCAGTTTTCCCAGAACATACAATGACGTCACCAAACGGTGATGGCACAACTATAAGAGCACGGCCCTGACTACATATAGCTACATTGAGACCGAATATTATTTAGTTGATCAGTGATATTCTCTCTCACCTCTGACATCGATTTCTGATTCTGACTGATCTAACTCCTGTTGCTCGTGTCTCCCGCTATCCTGATTCACGAGTTACAAATAAGTCAGATAGAATAAATGGTATGCGTATTTGGCGTGCTGTCCGAGGAGAGGTCTCCAGGCTCGGTATTTGGCCCGAACCCAGAGCACTCCCCCCATATTCCTGACTGTGGCAGAACAAGCCAAGAGCGAGGAGTCTGAAAACTGTCGAGGAATGTAGGTTAGTCAACTGAGTGTATATATAGGCTTCCTCTCATGCTGATATGATAGACGTGGTAATTGTTGATGATGAATTGATTAGATTGATTATTTGAACGTGCTCCTCCGGAACTTTGTTTAATGAAACATCATTTAGTGTCGAGTTCGAGATCTCTTTTGATCAGAAAGAGCGTTACTCGTGAATATGGGAAATGGCGATGTTAACTTGTTTTTCCTGAGAATTGGAAAGAGAATCACACTATCACCATGTAATGCACGTGTTAATGCCGGATCGTTTAAAAAATAAAATGCTGAACAGGATCGGGCTCAAATTAAGCACTGTCTGGACCCTACTCTAGCGCTACACAGACTGGAGAAAGCATGACATACAGTTTGTTTGTATGACAGGGACAGAGAGTTGATAAGTACCTGGCGATCTCCTCGCTGTGAGCCGTCCAGTCTCGTATATACTCTTCCTGTTCTTTCATCCTGTTCTTGAGGAGGAGACCCCCGGGGCTGGTCGTGACCGGAGCGGGAACACCCAGCCTGCTGGTGCGAAGGGTGGTGCCCGGCCGCAGGCGCACGTGTTTGGGAGAGTTCCGGTTGGAGCCAAACTCATCCTCAGAGGTAGAGGCATATTCAGGAGGCAGCCGTCTCCACCGGTTATTGGCTGAAAGGAGACAGAGGTATGACTGAAATGTTTGCAGAAATACAATTAATAGTGAGCAACAAAGTTCTATATGAATTGGGGTTTGGTTAGAGGTGTGCACATTTCAAAAAGGCCTCAAAAAACATTTAAGAGCAGTTAATGTATCAGTATTTTTGTCAGTATCACAAACACAGTGTCCAAACGTCTTCCCCACTGGCTCAAGGTTTATTAACATGGCAGCTAAAACATTCTGTTATAATTATATTCAATTCTCATTGTACAACAATCGCGTTGTTGTTTCAATGCAAAGTTTGTATTTGTACTTTATTATACACTATAACGATTCCCATTAAAACCTTGTTCCAAATGGGGATGGAGCAAAGATAGTTGTATTTACCAAAATGATGTATAAAGAGTTTAAAACAAACCACTAAGCACAAAAGATGCTTAATATTGCAGTTACCCCAGCAAATACCAAACTTGTTAAAAGCGAACAGAAAAGCTCTTCTGACCAACTATCTCTAAAATATGACTCTAGCAAGTGATGAAAAAGACATTTGAGTTAATTTTCGAACATCGCTTGCATCTGCGATGAATGTTTTCTTTGCGCCTGTGAAGCTGTTTGCTGTCATGTTGTTTTACTTTGTGCCACCAGGGGGAATGTGTTTAACCTCCGCTGACCCTCATTTCTTATTGCTCAGTGCTTGCATCAGCATAAGAGACAACTTTCCTTGGATTTTGACTGTGTGGCAGTAAAGGACAAACATCTAAGTCATATTTTCAATATTAACAATTCATTAATTTCTCAAAGTTTCCTCAGAGCACTGAATCTACAAATATACTCTTAAGAACTTAAATATTAGATCTAAATGCATTTCTCTCTAAATGTTTATTTAAAGGGAAAGCAAATGAGCTGAGCTCCCTTTCATCACTGCTGAGTTTGATAAAAATGAGATAACACATTGACTAGAATGGCATTTAAAAGCATGCTGAGATTCAGTTTCTACTGTTTTCATTGTATGAAAACCCAACACACACACACACACACACACACACACAGCCCAGAGATTGTACAGTACCCATGGGCTCCTCCTCTGCGAGAACACTTTCAGGCTCAAGTTGAGTTTCTGTGTAAAATGGGATCTTTTTAAATATCACAAGCATGCAGAGACAGACAATTACAGACATACATTACTAATGATACCGATTCAATCCACATAAAACATCACAGAACTGCACTGCTAAATTCTGCTGAATGCTAAACATCTCATTTTAAGCAACTGCAGTTTTTAATAGGCTGTAGAACTTTCATCATACAGCCGTCATTTTAATGATTTCATGCATGAAATGGAAACTCACCCTATCTATTTACAAAATGCATGTTATTGATCTTACCTCGCCCCTTTCTTACAATATACCTCAAACTCACATTCAGATCTGCATCCAACCAATTCTGCTCCTTTAAATGCTCAAGCTACTTTTCAGATGGATTCTCATAGGCTGTCAATGTTTTTATTGTTCATCTGTGTCTGTTGTGTTGTGGAATTTGCTATTTTCTTAAAGTCCACCTGTAGTCAATCATTTTATTCCTTAAAACTCATATTTGATTTTTGAATTACATATTTAAGCATTTTTTTCCTTGGAAAAAAAACTTCATGCCTTAAAGTAGCTTACTCTACACCCTTGCCTCATTTAGGATACAAGGTTCTATGAATATGCAAATTAGCCCCACCTCACACTAGAAAATACTCAACAATGGTGCCGACTTGTGAATTTGGACATGGTTTGTCTTATACTATTTTAAAAACACCCCATAGACATAAACAACATTAAAAGCTGGATTTTTACCACAGGGGGACTTTAAATTTAGAAATATTATTTACATTTTACACTTATAGTTATCATTATGGTTATAGTCTTTGGTGTGAAGGGGCCTTTACTATTACTGTTTTTTAGGAACTATTTTTAATTTGACGAAATAAAAATCACGCAGCATGCTATTAACATGGTAATTAAAGCCCTGCTGCTAAAAACAAACAAATATATAAAAAAATCTCTAAACTAGTCAACCTCACTAACTGAGCAGTCAGTTGTCGAACTTCCATCACTACTGCATACTCAGTACTTATCTGAAATGAAAAGAAGATATGGCATCCAAACAAATTACCTTACTTTAACTGGCTTCTGCTAGCAGGAACAACTAACAATTAGCAAAGGTTTTTGTAGCCTTTCCAATCATGCAGAGCTACTGTACATGAGTCATACTACGATTACATTCCTTCTCACCTGATGGGGTGCTGTTGACAGGTGCTGTCTTCGGCTTGGGGTCCGTTAGCTTGGAGACACTATTAGCCCTCATGCGTGCAGTTAGCTTGCTGTCCGCTGCTTGTTGATTTGTGCTTCTCAGCCCCAGACGAAGCGCTGTCTCTGCCGACACACGTGATGCTGCGGTCCGACCGACCGTGGCCTCCGAATCGCTCCGTGCTGAGAACGAGCCGAGTCTGGTGCGTCGAGGCTGCGCTAGCATGTCAATGCGTGACTGCGCCTTTCTTCCTGATGGTGGTTTAGAAGTGGAGCTAGTGGTGGACACCTCAGATGCCACTGAAACCCTGTCTGCATCCGCCAGGTCTGTGTCTGACGTGTCTCCAAGCCGAGCCCTGCGCAACAGAGATGCCCGCGTGGGACGGGGCTGTGGAAGACCAGCCTGTTTCACAAGGGCCGCGGTGCTAGTTTGCACCGTCTTGCTGGGTTTTGCGGACCTTGCGGTTTTGCTGGCATCAAGCTTGGACTGCAAGAGGTCATCGGTGGAGGTGAAGTAACCTTTGGTGAGTGAGCGGCTGGAATACATCTCCTGGTCCGAGGAAAGGATGTCTGAGATGGCTAGCGAGGACGTCTGGTCGTCATCCGTGAGATCTTGGGATGGTTGGCGGCCACGGGAGGCTGTCTGTACTGAGCGGCGAGAATCTGAGCGGCTTTCTGTGGTCTTGGTCTTGGTCTTCCTCTCCAGGCGTTCTCTTGCGCTGGTCGTGGTTTTTGATGTGGCGCTCGCATTGCTCTTCTCTCTATAAAGGCTGCTGAGGGATCGACGCTTCTGAACCGCCTTACGATCGGCCTCGGCTGCCACCTGGCTAACCGTGCTGGCCGTGTCGATGTCAGACTCTGGGGATAAAGGGCAGGCTGCGGGGTCCAACTTCTTCTCATCCCGGAGTTTAGCCTCAAGGAATGCCATGACAGCTTCAGTGTCTTTGAGAAGAGTTGCAGTGTCCATGCTGCCCACCGAGTCGCTTCGCTCCCTCCCGCCGTTCTGTCGGTTGATGTGAGGAATCAGTTCTATGGGGACGTTACCGCTGGGCTTCTCAATGGTAAAACTACCCTGCCTCACCAGCGCTTTCCCAGACCTCTCGCTGTCACTTCCTTTACTCTTGTCCTCAGAACGCCTCCTGCGACTCTCCTCTGGCGTTCTCCTCTCTCCACTTCCCAGGGGGCGCGCAGAAGACTGTTTTCCAGCCTTACCGTCCTGCTGGATGCTCTTGGATTGGCTAGACTCAATGTTCTTGTTGTCCGGAGTTTTGAGGCACTCGCCATCACCTTTATGGTCACTGTGGCTTTCTTTTTCCTGGGGTTCTGTGTCCTGCTTCTCACCGATCTCAGAATGCTTGATCTTCTCCTCAGTTGGAAGCTGCGGAAGTGTCCTTCTTTTGCGCTCAGCTTGGCTGGAAGTGGTGGAACCAGTGCTCTTGATAGAGATGCCAGCCTCAAAAGCATCACCATCTGAAGTGGGAAAAGAAAATACATATTATAGTAATTTAAACATATATCCACTGCTGTTCAAAAGGGTCTGTAAGATTTTTTTTTTTTTTTTAAAGAAGTGAATACTTCTTGCAGTAAATTGATCAAAATGAACAGTAAAAACATGTATAATGTTACAAAAGATTTTATCTAAAAAAAATCCTGTTATTTTAGTTTTTATCAATTTATCAATAAATCCTGAACAAATGCATCATTGTTTCCCAAAAAAATATTAAGCAGCACAGCTGTTTTTAACAAGTGTTGATGTGACACTGAAGACTGGAGTAATGGCTCCTCAAAATTCAGGAAACAAATTGCATTAATATATTATTTATATATATATATATAAAACAGTTATTAAAATTGTAATAATAATAATTCACAATATTACAGTATTTACAGTCTTTTTTATCAAATAAATGCAACCTTGGTGAACATAACACTTCTTTCAAAAATTCTTATTGACCCCAAACTTTTGAACAGTAGTGAGCATATACATTATAGATTAGAACATGTAAGGGATAATCCACAGCTAGGTATGCATTACATGATTTTAATGATTGATACCATACATGTTATTGGGTGATTTAATTTAGTTTTTTAATTTAGCAGTATTTTTGATATTAGATGAATACAATTCAGTAAATTACCTCGTTCTTGATGGACAAAAGCTGGTGGTTCGGCCCCAGAGCCCTCTGGGTCTGTTCGTGTTTGATTAGCAGCTAAACTGGCCCACTGTGAAACCAGTCTCTACAAATGAAGTAAAGATGTTTCTCTAGTCAGTATTAATCACTTGATTCACCCCTGTAATGGTTGTCTGTGGTACAGTCCTGCATAGACCTGATGACATGGATTGTGTGTGGAATCACATTACATTTATAAAATAAATTCCCCAAAAAACTACGCTAATTTGATTATGCTAGTCTGAGTAAGTACCACTATAAATAGTTATACAACAATAATCAGAAAACTCGAGTCTCTGCTGATATTAGAGTGAATACTGGTTATAAACATGGCGTGGATCCACAACAAGGATTTAAAACAAGGACTCTTTTGTAGCCTTACTCTTCAAACTAGAATGTGAAATGCAGTTTCAAATGGTGTAGTCGTAGTCCAAAACGAACTTTGACATCAGAAACAACCTGGTTTCTGTTACATGTGCTGTTTGATTTTTGACAGTAGCACAAACATTATGCTCAAAATTATGAATACCTATCACTGTTACCTATCAACTGTCTGTAAATTACATAAACGCATAATGAGATAATGAAGGATAAAATACAAGGTACTTTTGTCATATAGAATAGCTCATGCGTTAATCTAAAAGATTCTACAAATGACAACTTGACCTAGGATGTTCACTATTATGTTCACTTCAGCCTTTACCTCAGACACAGTGGAACTGAGCTTCTTGCCTTCCTTCACTTTTCCACCTGCTTTCCATTGCTCAGGACAACCAGGATCCTGAGAGTTCTCCACCCCAAACACCTACACATGACAAACATAAAAACACATGAAGGAGAATCAGCGAGCTGTGACACGATGGCAGCACCTATGTGACGAAAAGAGTAAACACAGCTGCAGACTCCATAGCAACAGAGCCAGAACAACATCTCAGGAAGGAACGAACAGGAAGTATCAGTTCAATAGAGACACCTTTACAACACACGATGTTTAAAAGTAAACCTGCGTCATCTTTTTTGACAGTCACTCCGTTTAAAACTAATATCTCTGTCTATCCATCCGACTATTTACTTGGATGATATATTGAATGTTTACCATATATTTTAAATTATTCTGATGCCACTATAAAATTAAGCAATATTAGGAGGAATTTAATCTGCTTTTAATTTGGTTGAATCTTCATTTTAACATTTTAAAGTTTCTTAAAGACTTTACCAAAGTTTGGGGTCAGTAAGAGTTTTTTTTTTATCCAGCAAGGACATATTTAATTGATCAAAAGTTACAGTAAAGACATTTATAACGTTACAAAATATTTATAATGTTACAAAATATTTCAATTTCAAATGAATGCTGTTCTTTTTAACTTCCTACGGATAAAAGAATCCTGAAAATGTATCACACAAAAGTATTAAGCAGCACAACTGTTTTAAACCTTATCATCTTCAGCATCAAATTGGCATATTAGAATGATTTCTGAAGGATCATGATACACTGAAGACTGGAGTAATGATGCTGAAAATTCACAGTAATAAACTACATTTTAAAACAAATAAAAAGTTATTTTAAATTGTAATAATATTTCACAATATTACTGTGTTTACTGTATTTTTGATCAAATAAAGGAGCATTGGTGAGCATATGAGACTTCTTTCAAAAAATGTACAGAATATTAACGACCACAACATTTGAACGATTGTGTAAATGACGTGATGTACATTGAAAATCATCAGGAGACTCAAAAATGTTACGATTTTTTTATGCACCCATCATTTATAGCTGAAAACCACAAAATGCGCAATATACTTATGTTTTCCATGTTATTTTATAAGTAAATACATGAACATTCATAAACAATCCATAAGTAATAGCACCCAGACATGCATTAAAAGGCAAGGCTTTAAAACCCCTGAAGTTAAAGTGAATAATGGAGGAGTTGATTGGTTGGCCACATGAGAGCCATTATAAAGCCATTAAACAGCTTCACAGCAAGATGCACTCAAACTGCTTGATGTTCAGAGACAGATTTCCAGGATAAACACAACCTTCACAATGCACTCAGAAAAGCATGTTGGAAATCATTACAGCTCTTATAATGTTGAATATCGATTGAAATTCCGATATTTCTGACCTTTAACCCTGAGTATTAAACTTCTGCATTCAATATAGCTATCCATTTTTTGTAATTTCCTCTATTTCTCGCAAAGGGAAGTGACTGTTGTCAACATGAGTCTTATGAATAATGATGAGGTTTAATAACAGGGAAACTCCACCATTCTGAAGAAGGATAAATCCTGAAGTATTTAACAGATGAAGACACGTCAATATGATCGTGTGTCAGACAATCTTTGGGGTTAGGGTTAAAAATGAAGTTGTCATACCTTATCGATCATTCGCCTGGCTTCCTCTTCCTCAGGGTTGCTTTTATCCAGTTCAATGGTGTATGTGCCCTTGTCACTCAGTTCGTCATCTTGTTTCTGAGCCTCATCTGTGGGACTGGGTTGACCAATAGCAGCAGGGTTCTGCGCCACCTTGGGCTCCTCCGATCTCTGCTTGAGCAGGAGTCGAGCAGCCGTGGGGGCGACCGCCGCCAGGGTCGATGACATGCCCTTGCTGCCGTCCGCTGCTGTGGCGATGACCTTGGGATGTGAGGGTGGTGTAGGGCAAAGCCCCTCCCCTGCCACTCCTCCGAGCAGCGGCGCAGCCTGCGAAAACGAGTAGGAGCGCCTTTTGCGAGGGTTATCCTCGTCGTAGAACTCAATCATGAAGGCTGTGCGGCTCACAGAAGACGACGACCCCTCTGTTCTGACCCGACCAACTCCTGCAGCTCTCAGACGCTCCTCCAGTGCGGCGTGGCGTTTGCTGCCAAAGCGCAATCCCAGGCCGTTCTCGGAATCGCTCTGCGTGCCATCCTCGTGTTTACTGCCTGCAACAGAACATCGTTTTGAGGAGTTACGGCAAATCCGGCCACAGAACAGGGCAGTGCTTTCAACAAAGCGCACAACTTCAGACTTAAACCTAACCAGAGCTAACACAAACCCCCCCATACGCTTCACCCTGAGGCTGTGATGGCGTTAAAGCTGGCCTGCAAGTCTCTGGGCGCTAACTAAGCCCTACTCTTAGCCAGAGCACAGTAAAGAAAAGGCGAGGAAATAAGAGGTGGAGGAGGGGGTCGTCTATTCTTCAGCTTCGTCGGCTGAGGAAGCAGCATGCAGTCAGAAGTGACAGCCTATGCTCTGAGAGACTGGGAGAAACAACTACACCACTCCGACAGTGGCCTTTCACGCACAAAGTGTGAAACAAAGCAGCTCTTCTGTGTTGCACAGTATGTTCTTTGAACGAGGAGAGCTGGCCCCACCAGCCCTCTATGAGTCAGACTGCATTTACTCCAACTAGTCCGATAACACCAAAACAAACATGTGTATTAAATTATAAAAAGCACAGGAATTAACCTGTATTATTGTTTCACGGCCTCTAGTTCAAGCTCTTTACACTACCGTTCAAAAGTTTGTGGTCAGTACGATTTTTTTTTTTTTAAATAAATGATTACTTTAATTCAGCAAAGACACATTATAAAGATAAAAGTGACAGTAAAACATTATCTAATGTTACAAAATAAATGCTGTTCTTTTGAACTTTTTATTCATTAAAGAATCCTGAAAAATTGTATCATGGAAAACTGATTTTTTAACATTGCTATTAATTAGAGATGTTTATTGAGTACTAAATCAACATATTAGAATGACTTCTGAGGGATCATGTGAAAATTCTGCTTTGATCACAGGAACAAATTAGATCAAATATATTTAAATAGAAAACAGTTATTTTAAATTGTAATAATTCACAATATTACTGTTATTGTTCAAATAAATGGAGCCTTGGTGAACATAGGAGACATCTTTAAAAACAAATCTTACATACTACAAATTCAAACAGTAGAGTATCTACTTAATCATCTGAGATCCAACTTTATTATTAACAAACTATTTTGAAGATGAAAACAAAACAACATAAAACAATAGTAACGAAAACTAAACAGACTTGCGGATAAAAAAAATGGTATGGTCTGTTTTTAATTGACCTCTCAAACCTGAATTCAGACTGTCTATTCTGCCCAATAAGATAGGAAAGGGCATCTGATCAATATGTAAAACAACCAACCAACATTTTTAATCATATAACACCACAATAATATAATAGAGTGCAGCAAAGTGGTTGCAACAAATAATGTGCAGCTTATAGTTACAAAGAAAACTAAGACAGTAAGTTCTCCAGTATGGTGCAATGGAAAACTATACTGAATTTTATGAATATGAATTTTAAATACATTTTTTCTCCAGTTCTCCAAATTCCATTACACTATTTTCCCACCTCAAACAAGAAACAAATCCCACAAATGATCAAAACAAAAATCAAACTCACCAGTGGACAATCGAAAGAACAATTAAACTCACCAGTTTTCAGATCGCACCCAACAAAACAAACAGCAGCACCAATGCAGCTTCCAAAAGACAACCGCAAACACAAGCACTAAAAGAACCACGCCTGAGACTGGATAGACCGCATAGTCCACCAGCCTTCACCAATTATCAGTCCTAGTTAGAGCTCACATGTGGATTCATACGCTCTCAAATTTATACGCACTCCTTTGGCTGCAAACCACACGCTTCTCATAAATTACCACCCATTTCATTACAGAATCAAGCGATGGCGAGCTGAGCGGGCTTTCCTGTCCCGAAGCGACATGCTGAAGCTTTCACAAAGAAAAGTCCTACCGAAGGGAAGCATCCCATAGAAGGAGATGATGATTTTGTTTTTTAAAATCAGGTCTTGTATAAATGTAGATCTCAAAGCCTTGCTAAATCACCACACAAACTGATCAATAGAACGTAAAACGATGCAGTTCTGCTACGACTAGAAAGATGGCTCCCTAAGGAGAGTTTAAGGAGAAAGTCGAGCGTTAACCGCAATCTTTGCTAAGCTCTGTCAGTGGGTGCAAGGAAAAAAAAAGGGGTTTTAAAAGTGCTAGGTGGCAGATAATCCTCTGGAATGGGAAATGCAGCTGACGCTACACGACCTGTCTACCGCTGGAGAGTTCAGTACAATCTGCTGATGTCATCATTACTGCATCCTTTAACAGCTTTGAGAAATTCAAAAAAATGTAGAAAGTCTGCAGTACAGCTACTGAAAAGGAGTGGAAGACCAAAATATTTCAGAGGTTATGCCTCACATGATTTAATTGTATTAAATGTAAAAAATAATCACTGCATGTCTCCACATCACTGCTCATATACATTTTTGAAACAGAGTGAAGAAAATTCAAGCTGACAGAAAAGTCAAAGCTATTTCTTCCCCTTCAGGACTCCCAAAATAAGTCACTATGTACTTCCTCTGTCATATACTCATCTCTTCTGAGTACATTCATTATGAGCTGACTATTAAAATCTCCCTTATGGCTTTGAGACATTAAATTCATGAGGAAATTTCCTACCTACTCTCATGTTATTTTTTTCTGTAAACATTTTGGAAGATTTTCTTTCGCAGCACTTGATAGTTTATAGTGACCCGGGGATTTCGAGCTAAAAAAAAAGCACCATAAAAGTAGTTCTTGACACTTTTACTCTATATTTCAAGGTAAATAGACACAAGTTATTATTCTCAGATAATGGCTTGTGTCTAACCCTTCAGACAAAATGGTGTCATGGAGGCCAAAACACATTCTTTTGTTCTGGACATAAATGTGGGCTAGAAATTAATTTATGTCTTACATTTTTGACTGGTCATCAAATAAAGCAATCAGAGAACTTCAGAAGACTAAAATGGTGGTTATTTAGGTTCTCCTTCATTATTCCTTCATTTTGGTCCCTGGTCACTATGAACTGCTTCATAATGTTTCATTACGCAGTTACATTTGCTTTTATGTTCCACAGAAAAAATATTGATTTTAAATGACAGAAGAGCAAGAAATATTTACAGAATTTTCATTTTTTAGGCACACTGTTCCATTAAAACACGAACAAACTTTTCAGTTCTAAAGATGAACTACTCTGGTATTTTGCTATGGTAGTGCTACATGTAGTGTTTTCTCCCTTGGGTTTATTGCTTCTGCTTGTATTATTCACATTTAAAGTGCTCCTATTATGCTTTTTTCAAATATTACCTTTCATGCAGAGTGTAATATAGCTGTTTGTGAATGTAAAAGGTTTAAATACCAAAGTGCATGACAAATAAAAAATATTGTCTAAAAGAAAGAATTGATTCTGAACTGCTGATACAAGTTGTCAGCAATTGAGTGGGGCAGGGATGACATCCATGGCAGAAGACCAACCGGCAGTTAGCATCACACTGGTTCCCTCAACAACAACAAAATCCAATGGGATTTTCCCATAGGCTTTTGGATTAATCATTTATTGTTAAAAACAAGCTCTGTGATCAACAAAAGTTAATGATACTTCCACGTTTTGTCCATCAAGATAATTATCACAGATGAACACAAATCTTATGAATTTTGAAGCCTAAATGCAGTCGCCAGAAGTAAAAAGCTAAAGGTAGGCTATAAACGGACTACACCACGGTCCCACAAATTCAATGTCACCACCACTAAGCTTCCAACAACTCTTTCAATTTTTCTCTAAACACATTTTCCCAGAACGTTTGAGTTAGAATAGTTTATAAGAGCACAATTATAAGCACAACAAGGCTGTAAAAGCGAGTCGCCGTTATGACGTTTAATCTCCTCAAAAGCCTCTGTAGTCCCAATTAGCCACTTGTTAGCAACCGCCTATTTCAAGACACGCAACAGCTTCAAAAAATCATGAGTGAGGTAATACTGATGTTTTTTATGTCGTAGAACAAAATATGAATGTATCTTAAGCTTGTGTTCACCACAGACCTTATATCAGCCATTTAACCAAAACCCCATTCAAAAAATCCATTGACTTTGGGACGATGGAACCGGAAGTGCTAAAATGCTAACTCGCTTCCACGTTTTGGCCAACAAATTGATGTCATCCCTGCACCACTCTATTCAAGTCTCAATTCCTGTTACACACCTATGTAACAATGCCAGCCTTTGGTCTTCATTGGCTGCCAGCAAACAATGTCTATTTTGACCCACCCTCAAACACTGTAGTTGTAGCTGAGGCCTGGAAGAGTTTGGTTTGTGAGGTCGACATGTCGAGAAGACATCACTGTATCAAGCTCTGAGGAAGCCCCCAGAGCTGAAATTCAGATATGGTATTAGGCGTTACGTTTCCGGCACACGCTGTAAGCGGTATACCAATCACAGCAAACTTGGCCGTTTGACCAATCACAGCAGAGTAGGCTCACGGAAAGGAGGGGATTAAAGAGACTGAATCTTTGAACAAAACGTTTTGAGATTGAGAAATGAGGTGATGTGCAATGTATATTATGAGAAAATGAAAGTGTTTTTGACCTTTGATGCATGTAAACCTATTGTAGGAGACCTCTAAAACAAAATGAGGAACCTTTAATATAGCATAACAGGGGCACTTTAATAAGGTGCTTTGATAAAAGCATCTCCTAAATGAATAAATATGTGTAATGGCGTACCTTTAAGCCTCTTGAGGTGAACAGGCACATCACTCTTGATGCTCTTACTGTCCTCTTCTGTGGACTCACGCCTCACTAGAGGAGGGTCATTCTGGGCAAGCCAGTCAGCCACCTTGCTCTCAGAGGCCATGATGGCCGCCTGTAGGGTGGTGAGGTCTTTACCGCCAACGTGAGGGGATTTTTTAGGTCGTAGACGAGACACATGATCTTTAATGGTGACCTTCCCTGGGGAGGTGTCATCAAACTCAATGGTGAATGAGGTGTTGGCCTGTGCGGAGGCATTGCCAGTGGCTGATTTTGCAGCCCCAGCGCCCTCAGTGTCCTTTGTTGGGATCTCATGGATGCTGTTCTGTGCCATTTGTCCCTCCTTGTTGGGAATCTCAAAGTAGCTGGGCTCAGCGCCTACAGGCCCCAGACCATTTTCCTTTGATTTATCACCCGGCTTGGTCTCTTTGCTCTCTGTGGGGCCACAGAAAAAAGAGAAGAAAAATAAGCATCATCTATTAGTTAAGGGTCACAGCCTTAAAGCAAACAAAATCTGATCAGCTAGCTATAAATGTCAAGACTGTGGACTCGAATCACTGTCAGGACAAAGCCACTGTTTAATGTCTGTCACATGACAAGAATTAATGGGACGGCTAATGGCACTATAACAACATAATTGGCTGAGGACAGATGCTCTGACACTCTAGACATGGTGCTAAATTCTGGAAATGACAAACAGTCTGACAAATGCTACACCATATTACCAATTTTCATTCTATTAGATGGCTTAAGAAAAAAAATGACACTGTGTCTGATATATAGATCAGAGGTTCTCAACCCTAAGGTCGCCAGAGACGGCGTTTCTATGAACTATATCTTATTTATGTTTTTTTTTTAATGTTTTTATTTTTGAGTTGTACTTTAGTCATATATATATATATATATATATATATATATATATATATATATATATATATATATATACAGTATTAAATATTAAGCTTCTCTTGTGGTTAAAATATTAAAAATGTAAAAAATATTAACTGTGTAAAATCATTAAAAAGTTTGAGGTCTTATGCTCAGCAAGGCTGCATTTATTTTATTTTATTTTATCAAAAAACACAGTAAAAACAGTAATATTGTGAAATATTTTTACAATTTAAAAATAACTGTTTTCTATTTTAATATATTTTAAAATGCAATTTATTCCTGTGATGGAAAAGCTGAATTTTCAGCAGACATTGCATTCCTAATATGCTGATTTTTTAAAATAAATTCTTCGATGAATAGGAAGTTCAAAAGAACAGCATTTATTATTTGAATGCATCTTTGCTGAACAAAAGTATTAATTTCTGACTGAACCACCCTAAATGTACAAGTACTGTCTGCCTGTCATTTGTGCAAAGCAGGATTTAGAGCTTTTGTCTACATTAAGACAAAACAAACAATCCAAGATGGGATTTCAACATTTTCATAAGGGTCAATCACACAGGATGTGTTCTTGTGTTCAAAACTAACTAGGTGGAACTCAACAGAATGGAGCAAAACAACTTTTCAGAGCTACTTTTAACTAGACATGGCGTCTAAAAAAAACAGGTCTAATGTAGACTAATGTAGACACTGAAAAAAAGTTAATAATGGAATTTACTAAATAGTATGTTAATCCTGTAATGTAGGTAGAGATAGGGTGTGTAAGAAAATAAGTCAAGGAGCAAAACGTTTTGGAACCACTGATTTAGATTCTCCCTTTAAACTGATTTGAGGTGTGAGTTCAATTTAAAGAAATATTAGTACTTTAGAAAATGTACAGGCACAGTAATGCATCTGAATCAGTTCCACTTACATTTCCACAATTACACCCCTAAATGTATGTCTAGTTAATCCTCTGACCAATCAGGGTGCAGCTTAAACTTCCTTTTTTTAAAAATACTCTGCACTTCCTCTTCTAAACCAAAGCAAAAATGCTACTGTTTATCCTCCCTTTATCTTAACTAAATCTCTGGTAAACTAGAAAATGGGTTGACTACCCAGTCAACAGAAAAGCACTGACCATTATTAGAATTCAACTTTACTTAACTACTGTGAATCTGCTTAGTATAACCAAACAAACCAAAGAAAATTCTAATAAAGCACAAGGTCTTATACATGTTTTCTAGCAAGTTAACATTCAATGAACTATGTTTGATAAAGTGACCCGTTGTTAAAGTGACTATGTTTGAAAAAACAACTCAAATACTCAAAATACTTACAAATCTAGCATGTGAGGCTGCCTCTGTGATGAACGGCGCTGGTGTCACAGAAGAGAAAGCAAACACGCCTCCGTGACAATGGAGATGGAGGGGGCTGGGCCTGTCTACAAATGAACCTATTCACTTCTTAAGGGAGACGGTTCCCTTTACATTCTCTTCCTCTTCCTTTCCTACGCTGGCCTGTGAGTTCGACTGGCCCTGCCTTCGAAAAACCAGCCTTGACTGCCGCCTAAAATAGCCCTGGGAGGTGTTGGAACTTTGATATGGTGGACTGTTGCATGAATGATTCTCTCTCACTGTGTGTGGCAGCACTGAGGTTTATCAAGTCTGAAACAAATAAGGCTGATTCATTTGGAGCCTTTGCCAACTCTGCCGTCTCCTGAACCTGAGTCTATCTTCATTGCCTGAGCAAGACTGCGAGGTTTTGTCAAACAATGCCATTCAGTGTGCAAGCACTACCCCTTCGAGATATATTTACCCAACATTCCCTCATAAAGGAACAAGGCTTCTCCTGGGAGTAGATTTTGTGTCTATGAACAGAGACGTTGCTGTTTTGAGTTAAATAAATTAAGAGGGCTCAAGGGCACGAGTGCTTTAAGATCTTTGATGGTCTATACTGGGGTCAACCATAAAAGTAGTACACATGATAAAAAAATTTAACTAAACTAATGTTTATGGTTATCTTTGTCAAATCTGTTATTATGTTCATAATCTAGACATGTAGCACTCATTCAGTACATTTCCATGTGCAGTTATAATCAAGCTACAGCGAGTTACATTGGGCAAACTCTCTGTTCAAGTATATATGACCAAATACTTAATCAAATATTTGATGAATAAAACATGTCACCTGTTACCATGGAGCAAGAGCACAATGCTGAGGCCATGTTTACATGCTGGACAAAGCCAAACTAGAATTACATTATGTAGATCTGATAGTCCGACTTCACATAAACCAAAATGGTGTGATGATGAAGTGCACAATATGTTTTTCCTTGCTGTATATTGAGTGCACTTGCCTGGTTTAGTGTCGGTAGCAAACGTACGATGTCCTGCTGTGGTAAAGCCTCAGTAATCTACAATCCCATTACTCCTATACGGAGCAAGTTAATGGGATTCCAGACCCCTGGATCAAAGCACACTACAACATGCCAGTTTCATCCAGTAGCATATTTTACGCTCTTTTCCTGGATTAAACAGCAAACAATACAAACCCTTTGTATGAGACAACTGTCCTCTTTGGTCTACATCTGCTCAAACTGTGTTAGGGAACATCTCCATGTGGCTGTCTAATTAGCAGTTAGTGGAAAAAATACTTATTCTCTGCCATTTATGATTCAGAAATGTTCTGGACAAATAGACATATGTAAGGATTGACAAATATATTTTTTTCTTATTTTCTAGAAAAATACCTAAATATCCTAAAAACAAGATAAATGTACTTAATACAAACTTAAATGAAGATACACTATTTTTTTTAAAAGTTTGGGGTCAGTACGATTTTTTTAAAAAGAAATTAATACTTTTATTCAGTAAGGACGCTTTAAAATTATCAAAAGTGACAGTAGCATTTATAAATTAATGTTACAAAAGATTTCTATTATTTCAAATAAATATAATTTTTTGTCCTTTCTATATTTGATAATAGTAAGAATTGTTACTTGAGCAGCAAATCAGCATATTAGAATGATTTCTGAGGATTCATGTGACACTGAAGACTGGAGTAATGATGCTGATTATTCAGCTTTGCCATCACAGGAATACATTATAAAATGTATTTATATTAAATAAATGCAGCCTTGGAAAGCATAAGAAACCTATTTTTAACTTTAAATGTTTTACTTGTTTAAAAAGTATTCTGAGGTGTCTTACCTGTCCCGCTGCTCTCCTGCTTCTTTCCAGATGTTTTATTCTCTTGTTTAAAGGAATTCTCATCATCTGCATCCCCATCGCCCCACCAGGATGGCTGTCCATACAGTGGGGTTCCCCTGTGCAAGGCAGATATATCGCCTGTTATAGAGAAGAAAATATTAGCTTTGCTTTAAGGACACAAAGATTAACATACTGTATACACAATGCTCATGTATTACACATACATTCGCGTTCGTGTTTACATATGTCACTGATCGCACCATGCTTGAATGAATGAATAAAATAACACATTATGGTAAGTTTTCATTTGTAAACATTAGTTAACAAACCTGAACCTTAATTTCATAAAGTATAAACTAAATAAGTCTGTTTCTGTGGAGGGCAGAACACTTTCCATTTGCACAGGATCACTCCTAACTCAAGTGAATTGATTCAGTGATATTGATTCAGTGATTCCTAGTGTTGCAGTCATGTGCTATTCACAGATAGATCATGCTACTTTTACAGCTTTTACTTTTTTTTACTTTTACTTTTACAGGGGGCTAAGGGACTTTTAGACAAGCCTGACAATTAGCAGGATGAAATAACCAGGTGGCAATGAGATAAGAGCGCATGTCAAACGCTACCCACCCTTGAAACACTGATGGGTGAAAAACAGGCATGGGCGTAGCGCTGTTCCCTTCCCTATTATTAAATACCCAGCACTTCACGACAGGGCTGGACAACAGTTCTAATTACATAGGGTAACACATAAACTACATGTGTGTTAAGATGGGTTAAAGTCTAAAAAAAAAAAAAATCATGAAGCTGTGAAAAGGTCCTTGATTTTCCATTTGTGACAAGTTTTGTTCCATTTTTCAATAAGGGGGGGGGGGGGGGGTTGCAAATGCAATCTTCTCTTTAAGGGTGGCCCACACTAAAATATTTTACGAAGAGATCACAAACATGATGATAAAAAAAAATCATAGATTTAACAGTTGTGTTCATATAATTTGTGAAGTGCCAGGATGTGACCAAGAAAGCACACCACACACTAACAGATTCCATTCACAAACAACCAAAGCCTTGACAGTGAATACGAGAAATCTCGCAAAAATCTCTTGCTAACAAACAAAGGCAAGAAGAAATGGCGATAATAGTGTTTGGACTGTTTTTTACAGAAAAATTGAGGGAAAAAAGAAAAAGTCATGTTACGCTTCTGTCGTCCGTCAGTTCGCTTTCCGATTATCTTATGGCCAGAGGGACGTTTTTATCTTTCACAACTGTCAAATGTTTGTGTTGGTACTGTATGAGGAGAGTTAATGGATTTTCTGAATCCTACCCTGGCCTGCTTGACCTGAGATGAGATAACAGAAGGCAACTTACACCTGCTGCTAGCCAGTTCCTAGATAAAAACAGACTGAGCTGATTTATATCACCTTGCTCTAGTGAAAAGGGACAGTGGCTCAGTCAGATGGGGTACAGCAGTGGCTAGCCCAGTGTTACTCATTTAAAGAGTCACATTATTTAATGATGAATCATTGTTTTGCATCACCTACAAAGTTATTTAAAGATACAAATACAATTATCCATAGCTTACACCCTGACATAAAGGTGTTTTTTACCTTGGATCTTGTCATCTCCTTTGTTAGCCTCTGCAGGTTTGCCTGCTGTTTCAGCAATGGGCTCTGAAGGTTTTTTCACTTTGGCTTTGTCTGGAGAAGACTTGGGGGATTTTAAGGGCTCTGCACAGGTGGGCTTCTTGCCCAGTTGAAGTTGGCTGGTGAACTTCTCATGCTGACAGAAAGGAGGGAGAAGAACACACAGTAAGTGCCAGAAACCTGTCATCAGACATTACTTCAGAAAAATAAATAAATTACATAAGACAAGCACATGCAATTCTGATAATACAAGTGCCAACATCTTTATAAATGGATGAACCAGCATATTGTTAGCTATGTTAACCGATTCAGAGATGTAGTGATTGTTTTACCTTCAGAGCCTCCTCTGGCACATGTAGCTCTCCTCGCACCACAGTGAAAAGGTTGGTATGTGAGTCAAGTTAAGGAAGACTCATAAATAGCTAAAACATGTTAAATGAAATTACACATTCACACAAAGGCTCAAAATGAACTTTCAATTTTTCACTGTGTGTCTTTTGTAAATCCTGACAGTAGTTTTTTAACACCAAAAGAGGGTTTGGACTTGCGCAAGCTGTTAGTAAATCTGGCCCAAGATCTTGAAAGCTTTCAGAGGAAAGTGCATTGAAGGATATCATATCCAAACCTCAGTTTGTCATCAATCTTTAAAGTGATGTACATCTGTTCCTGGATCCTGACATCATTTACAAATGTCTGAAAATAAAAAGACAAATAAAATTCACATTTTAAAGAGCAGTTCTACTTATACTGGTTGAAATACTTTTGTAAAAAGTTCAAATCACAGACACAGAAGTTAATTTCTAGTTCACAATATGTACTGTGCCCTACATAGGACAAGCGGTTTGGAGAATAGACAAATGGATATGAACTGTTTTGTATATAGAATCTTTAAAGACAATGTTAATTAAAAACATTAGAAAAAAGGTCCAAGTAACTTCTTCTAGTACAAAATGTTAAAAAGCATTTATGTAGCCTTAAAGTTCCCATGAAATCAATATTGACCCAGTTTACTTTGTTAGCGCACATTACTAGTGCAAGTTAATAAGCAGAAAATAACTTGTTTGTGTTGGTAATCTTTAATCAAAATCTGAAAATGTTGCCTCCGCTCTGGAATGGCGTTCTCCTACTGCCAGTCTGCTAATGAGCGAGGGAACCCTGCCCTCTATTCAATACTCCGTTTCACTTGGAAATACGTCACAACATTGAAGTCGGTTGAAACTTCTGGTTCACAGGGACTTTAGCCTTTTAACGTTTTATTCTAGAAGAAGCTCCTTTGACCTTTTTTTCTACTGTTTAGGATTGAGATCCAACCAAAGAGCATCTCTGGGATTATTTCACGGGGTTCTTCCAACAAGTAATGTTCCAAGATGTTTTCCTCTTAGCCTCTCTGGGTTTTTTTTGTTTTGTTTTTTACTGTTTTCACATATTTCCATATATTTCCTACTGGTTATATATTCCATATATAACCAGTAGCTAATTAGTTACAGTCTTAATTCTTGAACCATGATTTGCTATTTGCTAGTCAGAGGCAGATTGTATTAGAGGGAAGGATGTTCTCATTTAGAGAGCATTTGATTGGACAAAGGTGTAAGGCAGGATGAGTAAATCAATATTTTTGCCGTTTTCCCCAGAAGAGAACGACTGTAAGTTTTAAATGTGCATATACATATGCTATGAGGAAATTATCAACATAGTCAGAAGTATTTAACATAGCTAGTAGCATCTAGCATAGGCTTTTAGTTTCTGTTACCTTTGCGATTATATATAGATAACAAAAAACAAAAACAAAGACTTTCCTTTCCTGAATAATCAAAGGATTAAACAGCTCAATCTGAGCTTTTTTTTCAAAATCCACTTTAAAATTATACAAATTGAGTAATAATGATAAACTTATGGTTTAATCTAAAAATATCCTTGATTTCCAAATCCCCATCAGAATGTACCTATACCTAAATATCACCATACACAGCCCATTCACTTCACTTTCACTTAATTAAAGCAACACCATGGAACTTCTCCTCTTTGGTCACCCTACTGGTTGGAAACGAAATTGTCCATTACCGCTGTCGTAAATAATTTAGCCTACCGTCGCACGCACACTCGGTGTTTATCCAGCACCGGCTTTAGAATGAACGATGTCCACAGACAAGGTAGAGTATATTACATGATTTCATGAAAGTATGATGTATTGCAACATCAGAAACGAAGAAAAATAAAATAATGACTATTGTAATGCTTGACGTAAAGCAAGTCAAATTTGTAGTTGTCTTATGTCTCATTCGGACAACAGAAACGCGACCCGATCTGGCAAACTTGCATAGTGTGGATATAGCAGATATAGGGCTGGAAAGCGAATCCAGCGAATCCAGCCTTTCACCCTGCTATGACTTGATGAACCACTGATAAGATTTTGGAAACATTATTTTAAGGTAAAAAATGTTCCATAGTGTTGCTTTAATGCAGAAAGACATTTGTGTATTTAATGAGTTTGACTTCAAAAGTTCAGTGAACAAATGTTTTACAGATCCCTCTAAACATTTCACTACAGTGAGAGCCACCTCACAAAGTCTAAAAACCTTCAAGGTGGTTATAGTGAGCTGTAAGGTTTGCTCTGTCTCAAATATCAGCCACTTCCTGCAAAGCCCAACAAAGAGGGGGAGCTAATCGCACTGACAAAGCACTTTCTAGAGCATTCAAGTTTAAAATTTCCATTGAAAAGCTGATTCAATCTCCTCCTGTGTCCATCCAACAATATCCAAAGACCTTAAGATATTTTGATGGAATTCGAAGTCACAGTAGGGGAATTTGTGCATGCTCTTCACTGGGTGACTGCACGTTATTTCCCTTCATTCTGTTCAGTTTTCAACATGTGCCAACTTCAACGAAAGGAATATGGTAGTTTCATGCAACGCCTGGGCTTGTTGTGTGAGGGTTTTGTTGAAAAAGGATCTTATTTCAACATTAATGTAAACGGTACTGAAACTGCTAAAAAAATGTGGATAATATGCTGTACACACTATAATAGCCATTTCCTGCCAAAGCAGGACAGGAAGAGGAATTCTTAAGCATGACTCAACAGGAAGAGGTTGTAATTTGTGTGAGTGGCCCCATGAGTTCTGATATAGTCATGGAGATTCTACTGACCTCAAACAGACAGACATAATCTAACACAAACACAGAGCACAGACTAAGGAAAAGCAGGCTGAACCTTTATATATAACTACGGTTTAAAACTACCAGATAGTTCAAGAATCAAGTATGAAGAGAGAAGTTTATATTTAATCTGTGTCAAGATTCAACAAGAGGCTGAATATACATAAAACGGAAATTAACTTTTAAAGAACCTAGCCTGTATTTTTATTTTATAATAATGTTTGGCTGACTGTACATTATCTTGCATATTACATGCTGACTGACTAAATAATGGAAGTGATTTAAACCGAAATTACTTTGTGTAAGAAGAGAAGAAAGCACATTAATGTGGAAAACTGGCTGCCTGGCCAAATATAAAATATAATATATGACATTAGAATGTCATGACTGACCAATCCCAATCAAGTACTCCAGAAAGTTATGTAAGAGGTTTTATTTATTGCTCAATAAATATTTATTTATTACTATACATTGATTTTATTATCTGTAAAATTTACTGAACCTACTATAATTTACTATACCGTTGTGCTTTATGTACAATTTTCCACAATTCGTTTATTTAAAGGAAGTGGCATTCATTTATCAGAATGTACCACTCCATTCACTATCGCTCTTACTCACCCCATTCAGGCTTCCTAAATCCTTCACTTTGTGCTCGTCACTGCTGGACTCATAGTTGATGACAGCGTGCTGCTTGTCTACACTGCGAGACTGCAATTACAAACAGGTAAAAAAGCAGGAGTTACGAACAGGAGACAGTTTGCGCTGAGCATTATCACTTCATAGATTTGTTATTATTGGAAGCTAGTTTATATGCAGTCACAGAAGTATTTTACCTTGTAGCAATGATAGAATTTGAAGGTGACATATCTCACGTTTGCAACATACCAGACATCTGAAGAGAAACGTTCTCTCACACAAGTATTACAGATTGGTTGTAGCCTCAAGTGAAGTCACATCACATTAGCGAAATTTTGCGGACAAAAAAGTTCCATTGTCTATTGTCAATAGCATAGAGATGTATGCAGCAAAACCCACAAAGAACTCACTTTCAAACCAAGCTATTTTCTGTTGGTCAACACAGTAAATTCATTTGACCAACTTGAAGAGGTTGCGAAATCTCAGTGGGGAAATCTTTCACCCTTTTGCAAAATTCCTGATCGTGTGGATTCCTATTGAATTGACTGTATTTTGCCCATGAATATTTGCTGAAAATTGGTAATTGTTTAATGTTAAATGTCAAAATGAATGGTTTAATTCATTTTCAGGCACTGGATCTTCATTTTAATAATGTGATCATCCACTAGAGGAAAGGCCAATCTCCACATCTCTCGTTTGCAGACCTTTTAATGAAAAGTGTAAATTGCTCAGCATAAAACAAACATTAAAATGAACAAATAAATGCAAACACAGAAGTTTAAGGTGTAGAACCTATATATATACCAAAAATGAGTGTAAATGAGCACAGTGGCTCTATTTTAAGCCACTCATCCTCAGTTCAGTGATAAGGAATCTAATACTTTACCAATCTATTTTGAGACAAACCATGTGACCACTAAAAGTATTGTAACGCAATCACATGATTAGATTGATTTATGCCTGGCCCTAACATGGAGGGGTCAAAGAGGGAAATGGAGGTTTCCTGACTAAACAAAGCCTTGTTCATGTCTACCAGAGACTAGTGTTTAAACGCTGAAACCACAGAGTCAGTTTGTTGATCTACAGTCTACTATACTCACCATTCTAAAGGCTGGTCTATGAGCATAGTATATGCTAGCCTGTGTTCTCTATGTACTGACAACTGGATTTAAGAAAAGGCTTTTTGTTATTGTTTTGAGGCGCAAAGAAGACATTTCCATTAGAGACTTTTTACCAAAATGTTTACTCAATCCCTCAGAAGGCCCTTTTCACCTCAGAGATGCTAGGTGTTGTGAGAGGTATTTAGCTCTTTGTTATGTGGTTGCTAATGAGTCTATGAGTTACACAGTACACAGCTTTTCTTCAAGTGTCTGATATTACAGTTTGTGTTGTGACACGTCAAGTTTGTTTTGTAGTTTGACCAGGTTACTCAGCTCTCTAATGACATGACTGACACTCGCTCTCTCTCAATGTTTGGTATTACAGTCTATGATCTCGTAGTTCGACACTGTAGTACATCTAAAAGTACATCATGAGCTGTTTGCCCCACTTTCTATTAATAAAGCAGCATGACTAACACATGCATACTGATGCTGAGGTAGATAGTAACAGTCATGCCACTTAGGAACACAACTTTCCTCCTGGGTATGACTTAATCTGTCTCCATCCTTCCTATGATCATTACACGCAGCTTGTGAAGTACACTACCATTAGTTTAGGTTACATACGATTTTTTTTAAATGTTTTTGAAAATCTTTTATGCTCACAAAGGCTGCATTCATTTGATTAAAATACAGTAAAACAGTTATATTGTGAAATATGTTTGCAGTTTAAAATAACTGTTTTCTATTTTAAATGTCTTTTAAATGTGATTTATTCCTGTGACGGCAAAGCTGAATTTTCAGCATCATTATTCCAGCCTTCAGTGTCACATGATCCTTAGGAAATTATTCTAATTTGCTGCTCAAGAAACATTTCTTATTATTATCAATGTTGAAAACAGATGTGCTGCTTAGTATTTTTGTTGAAACGTGATGCTTTTTCAGGATTATTTGATGATTAGAAAGTTCAAAATAACAGCATTTGTTTGGAATATAAATCTTTTGTAACATTATAAATGTCTTTACTGTCAATTTGATCAATTTAATGCATCCTTGCTGAACAAAAGTATTCATTTCTTTTCTCACGTGTCGCATTTGTTTGGTCCCTGCTATACGGAGGAGTGGCTTTGGAGACGCTCTGAAGGAAGGGTGGGATCTTCTGCTTTCAAAGCTAGCTCCCTATTGCTAGCCTACCTTTTAAGTTTTTCATGTAATATTTGTATTTTATTTCAGCCTTATTTCAATTAACAAAAGCATTTTTAGTAGTTTCACTTTCAAGTCTGAGATACACCCTTTCTGACCTGTAGCATAAGCTCGCAGTCATCGCGACCCACAAAGATCATCTCACGGGGCAGCCGGTGCCGCGTACCCCCGCTGCTCACGAGGAACCAGGACGTGAGGCTCATCTCTGCACTCTTCACCAGCCTCAGTCCCTACGTCATCCTGATGGACAGATAAAGAAAGAGAGACATTTATGAAAAACTTTCAATCAATAACATTCCATTTCTCACTCCATAAAAACTTTTACAAAACTTTATTAAAAAAAGGTGGACTTTTATAAAGAGATCATGTCAGTCCCACATAGACGTTTAAATTTGAACCGACACTGGAATGTGGGCGGAGGAAGAGAGAGTGATCCGTTAGACTGCGCTGAAATCTGCTGCATGCTGACTCTTTTCTGAAGCTACAGAAGCCTGGGACACTTTCCTCCTCCCTCGCTGCCTATGATCATTGCCAGATGCGGCAGGAAGTGATGTAGGCAACTTGGCTGCACACCCTACTGGGCTCTGGGATTTTTTTTCCCCTTTCTATGAAAAGGAGGTCACATTCAGCTGCTCCAGGCTACAGCTGCAAATGGTCTGGGAAGAGGAATTTAATGTATCCTCCTGACATACAAACCCACTAGCCCCTTCTAAGTGACCCAGTGATATTCTGGAACCTCCTTTATTTTACAAAATACATGGTACTCCAAAGTATACCATTGTAGAATATTATATATGTCCAAAAACAGCATTTCAATGGTATGTCTAAAACATCATTGAGTTATTTACAGCAATGAACAATCTCAAACACACAGATGGACTAAAGAAAAACAGAGTGGGTCTCACTAACATCTGACCTACAATAACAAGTCTCTATACAACTGTAATTATTGAATAAAGCATGTCTGTGTCACCAGGAAGACCCTCACCACTAATATCATACAGCACTCACAAGCAGCTAGGGCTACTTCAGATTGAATATAGTGAAATACCATTTTAATAGCATAGCACTATGACAACATCTTGATCAATAATGGGTGCCGTTTTGATAAATGGGCCCCGTATATGCTGAGAGTGCATTATGATTATACTGCTTGAGGAGCTGGAACACAATATCCACTCACTGAAATACAATATAGCTGAGTCTGACCTCCACTTACAAAATTCTAAAGGTCTACTTATGGATGTAAATTAGATGTAACCAATATTTTTCAAATCTACATAATTTAACAAACTAAATATGAAAATCTTACTAATAATAAATTGTTTAGAGTGTTTCATTTTTCTCAAGTTTGTAATGAGATTGATTTACTTTTGTCTATTCTGTACTTTTTGAAAAAAATATATACTTTAGTTATATACAGTAGGTCTATTTATTCCTTTTATAAGACTTTTTTGTATAATAATAGTAATGGGGAAAAATAAGAATGTATTTAAATTTATTGTATAATAACTCTTTTGTCAGCCTGCGTCTACTGCGATAACATATGGAAGCTTATTTCTGCTACGGAATAAACAAATGTAAAAGATAATTTGCGACTTTTTATCTTAAAATTCTGCCTTTTTTCTCAGAATTGCGTGATATAAAGTTGCAATTGCCAGTTATGAAGTCAGAATTGTGAGATATAAACTCGCAAATCTGACGTTTATATCTCACAATTTCTTTTCTCAGAATTGTGAGATATAGCCTAAACTCGCAATAGCGTGTTATAAAGTCTGAATTGTGAGAAAAAAATGTGAATTGCAATTGCGACTTTATATCTCGCAATTCTGACTTTATAACACGCATTTGCAACTTAATATGACGCAATTCCTTTTTTATTTTTTTTATTCCATGGCAGAAATAAGCTTCCATAATAACACAATTATATAACAACAAAAAAGTATTTTGTTTGAAAAGCCCAGTACTGCAAAAAAAAGAAAGTACTAAAACTAAACCCTGTGAGTGCTTTTATTCAGCAACACAGTTGTGATATTGGCTGTAGGATTGGGACAATGCGTAAAACAAGAATAAATTCTGAGAAGTCCTTCACAACAGAGATAGATTATATCTTGGGAGCTTGCAAGGAATAGCTGAATACTAGCAGCTGGGTTTTCTCTTTTTTGGAACACAAGCATTAATCGAGCAACCGCAGAAAAACCTTTATACCCGTCACGGAATACCCCGTATAACCCCACGGAATTCAGGAATAAGCACAACGTGGCATAGGCCCTCTGATGTGGTGCGATATAAAATTTTCTTTTAATAAGACATGAAAGAGCTTTGGAAGCTGGAGAATGTTGGTCGTCAGTACCTTCTGATGAACACATGCATTCAAACCAATCTCAGTCTTCAAACCCATCACAATCCCTGCATGGCTGCTGAGACAATCTTGAGAATAAGAATACTTAAAGACTTAATTTAAAGGCCTAAAACGAGAAGGGAAATCTGCAGACTTTACTCTTGGACTGTACTTTACCTTCTTAGAGGCACACGTATGCTTAAGATTTCATGAGTCGCCGAATAGATGCATCACTTTCTATTGAAGCAGCTCTGTGCCCCAAAAAAAGCTCCCTTCCAAACTAAGCGACATATGGTGTTTTTAATGGGTGAAAGGGTGATTTCACCATGTTGGCTGTGAGTGCATCCTCCCGCCTCAATGTCTGAAGAGATGGATTGTTTTGGGTTGATGGAGTGTGTATGTAATGCACAGGAAGTGTGGCTAACGCTTCCTCCTGCTCATCTCTGAATCTCTGTCATCTTTAAGAGGAATAAGGCACTGATTCACTCTGGAATAAAAGAAGCAGCAAAGCAGGAAACCACCATTTTAATAAGGAATAACAACTGGAATTACTAAAATGTGACGGATTGTGATGTTTTTTTCTTGTACTGCACATAAAAGTAAAATTTGTTCTTTTCAGACTGGTGTTTCTCATGCATGAAGCTCTTGCATGACTTTCTGCGTGAAGTCTACACCCATCTAATCAGATCTCCAGCCAGATGATGACACAACCGTGTAAGTGTCCTCCCTAATTTTCCTGACCTCATATCATGACCCATAGCCTGACCCATCTCTGCTGCAGCCCAGTAAGGCAAACAGACATTCTTAAAGGAACAGTTCATCCCAATAAAAATTCTGCCATTTTTTGACAAACAAGTCAATATATGACATATATAGGCCTAATGAAATTAATGTCAAGCATGCAAAAAACGCACAAAATGCACACAATTATATTCAACAGTGCAATTTTGAACCAGTGCGACTTATTTTCCCAAAAATACGGTATATGGAAAAGAGCATGTGAGTATTTTGCACCTTTTGTGTTCCACAAAAGAAAGAAAGTCATGTTTGGAACTACATGAGGGTGAGTTAATGATGACAGAATTTTCATTGTGGGATAAACTATCCTTTTCAAACTTACTGTGTGAGATTAACACTTCATGACAGACAGGGTTTAAGTACAGCTGATGCAATGTGACCTGAATGTCGCTCATTCAGAAATGTAACATTTCACTATACAGTGAAGTCCTTGTGTCTGTGAATGCCAAGTGAAGGATGCAAGTCCTTGAACTGATGTTGCAAGGCAAATAAACTGTGAATTATAACAACACTGTTAAAAACAGTGAGTGAAAAAGTTAATTTTCTAACTGCTGCCATTAGTATCTCTTTACTGAGGCATCACAAACTTTTCATTTTATTGTCTCGGTTCATTGCTTTCATCTAAAAACGCACCACACTAAGAAATGAAATATTCATCATTCAGTTTCTCTTACAAAGCATTTGGTTTGCATGGTCAAAAAATGCATTCTTATTTCCAGAAACAGATGATACTACAATAAGCCTGAGGGCATCTGAGCCTTCTGTCTCAAACCTAGGAAGTAGACCCATATGGATTTTTGGGGGCCGATGCCGATAACGATAAAAAAAGCCAGATACCGATATATCGGCCGATATTATTTATGTGTATATTATAATACAGTAGCAATATTATGTATGTGTATTATAGTACAGTACCAGTCAAAAGTTTGGACACACTTTCCTATTGGTGTGTACAAACATCTGATGGTACTGTATATAGAATACACAGTATAAACAGAATAAATATATAAACGTTTTGTAATGATCACTCAAATGTGGTGATCAAACACTTGTGTGACAAATGTAATGGAGACAGGGTGAATGATAGAATGAGAATGATACATTTGAGCTTTAACCAAACTAGTTGCATGTTATATTATATTATAAATACTGTTGCATAATCTTCACTAACGACTTTGTCTTTTAATTTAGTCACGTTATGTAACATAACTTGTATCAATATATATATATATATCAAAAGTGTCACTGACCAAACCTTATTATCTTCTATTTTTAGTCTTAATTCCTCTAATCTCTACCAGTGGAGGAACTCATATCTTTTTACTAAAGTAAAAATTAATAATATCATAATGAAAACGTTTTAAATTACATATGTACAGTACTTTTATACTATTTTTAAGTAAGTAGTAAGCAAAATGTTCTGTAATGTACTTATATTTATATAAATGATTGCTTGTGTAACGTAGTGTTATAGGCAGAATGAGCAACACTACACCTGACGCGCCGCTATTGTTCGCGTCGCAACAGCTGTTTACCCTAGACGCGGAAAAGCGCCCGTTACAAAGCAGAATGGGGCATCAGTTTACTGTCGGAGATTTGTCGCTCGCGCAATGCATTTTAATCAATGCTTCATCAACCAATTGCCTGGATTTAATAAATAAGAAGTAAATATAGCAGACAATATAATCAGGACTTCTCAGCTGCGCGCTTTCCCATCACAAGCTCACACAATACGTGACAGAGGCTGCAGCAGAGAAATCAATTCTGTGAATTACACTGCACAAATCAAAAGTAATAGGCTACTACCAACCGGATGAAGAAGGGTTGGCTCTCTACAGAACATTAAATATTCATTTTATTTTATTTTTCGTGTTTGCATTTATGAGGAAAAAACTATGTTACGGATGTGACAAGCTCTGAAAGCGGCACTAAAGTGCTTTAAAACTTTCACAGAGACCTCAAACAGAGAGCACAAAGCTTTTCATTAAAGTGTATTTCGTTTTGTATTAATTGTATCTTAATTTTAATCAATGTTTCATCAACCAATTGCCTGGATTTAATAAATAAGAAGTAAATATAGCAGACAGTAGATAATCTCGACACGGAGGCGCCGGCGCGTTAACTGCAACTCGTCTCATAAATGAACTGAAACTCAGAATATAGGCCTGAGAAATATATCTATATTGAAATGTCTACTATTAAACAGAACAATTCAAAACGAAAGACAGACTGCTCTCTGCTGTAATCCGTATGAAATGTGCATTTCTCTCTGGCATATTCACTGAAGATCGCGAGTCAGCGTTGTCAACTTTGCAGACACTGACTGAAAACACTTGTTTATTAATAAACAATTAAAATTTCTCCTTTCTATATTTTATGTATTCACAATCATTACTTTTGCCAGTTCTTTGTGAAAGCTTTTATGTGCTTTATTGGCATCACCACCCTTACATGAATCACCGCACTCGCATTTTTTAAAAATATTCATTTATCGGCCATAATAAATGCCGATACCGATAGTTAGGAAAATGCCTAATATCGGCCGATAATATCGGCCCGCCGATATATAGGTCGGGCTCTACAATTCTGACTAGTCACCAGACAGTATACCTTAATCTATTTTAAGTGCACCTCTATATGCTGGGAGAGAAAACGATCCACAGACAACCTCAATGCTTAAGAAAAATACAGCAAGTGGGCCTGACAGAATGACAAGACAAGAATGGTCTTTCATTCAGTTAAATCAAGGTGATGTTTGCACTGGAAGGGAATAGGATTTAGTGTCTTGATTGTGAACAATGGATGTGCCATTCACCTTATTCCACAGACCATATCCTTCTGATATTAATAAATGAGACACAATGCATTGTTCCTTTTAAAAATGCCTTTCCAATAATTGTCTAAAGGTGCAGTCACATAGCGAAATTTCAGTCCCAAATTCAGATCCATTGTTCATTATCAATAGTAATATATGAATGCACAGCTCAGAAAGAAGTCACTTTCAAACCAAGCAGCTTTCGGTTGGTCAGCATGGTGAATTCATGTGACCAACTTGATCATCAGTGAAATCTGCATAGGGAAATATTTCGCCCGCACACTAAAAAACTAAACAAATAAGCACATAGGCCCACATGTTCAAAAATCTAGAAAAAAATAGTCAACACTTTAAGACCTAAATGGACGGATCCAACACTGATAATACATGCCATTTATTTCCCAACTGTTTATGTTCACTTAAGACATAAGCGACTGTGCTTAAGCAAATACTCACCAAGCTGGTCATTTTGACACATTTCTGTGTGTATTTGACCATTTAACATGAACCCGAAGCACAAATTATACTTTGCTTGTCCGTGTTTCATGCTTGGGGAACAGTATCTTTTTGCAGCTTAAATAACTCTTTGTATTATCGAGCACGGCCTGCAGTTTAGCAACATCAATCACTGATTTAGCCAATTTTTTTGATGGTAAGTTTCGGCTTTTAGGGAGGAACAAAAGTGCACCGCTGTGAAGGAAAGAAATGCTCCAAAATCACACAGCCCTGTTTTTTGTTGTAGGGTTCCTGTCATTGCCATGTCTCCACAATGACGTTAAGAATGATGGTCCTTTTCAGACTCCTAGTACAACTGCCAGTCCGGTGAATGTAGTGATTTTAGCTGCGCATAGAAAATTGTCTTAAATAAACATGAAATATTAGTAAAATTCATTTTCATATCTACGGCCACATCTCTGTGCAGAAAATGAGGCCAATGCAGTAAAACACGCTGAGAGAGCAAATTTGGGGATGCTATAAAAGTACCATATGGCCATGAAAAGCAGACATCTCATTTACATCATCAGCATGTGGCAGGAGGAAGCAATCCATCATTAATCCAAATCTAATACACTTGTGTCTAGACCTTATCAGAAACAACAAAATGTGTCCGTTGGGTGGTAATAAACACATAATGACATACTTGACACAACAGACCTACTAATGCAAATCAACAACCAGTAAATGTTTCTGACTAAGGGGAATTTTTGCTGCATGTTCAGACACAAAATCAGAATTACAATGAGCTATTCATTTTGTTTTATTGAAAGTTTTATTGAAAGCCCATTTTGCCACTGTACACTGACCTGTATTCAGTAGCCTATATCATCAACAAACCTTTACTCTGAGTCTGACTCCCTTTATACACCTTTAGGCATCTGCTGCACTTCAATTACCAGTTACAATCAGAAGACCAGATAGAAGCTGGGGAGGGGACAAATAATGGAGCAAAAATCTCCATCCTCTTTGTAAAAAATCTCCGTCCTCTTTGTAAATCAACATTCAATTGGTACTTCCGTATAACAACAGGAAGTTCACTGGATTGGTCAGTCAACATGATCCAACTGAGGATATGATGCTGACTTATAAATAATTAATGATTTGGGGCCCGGGGTTCACAAAAGAAAGATTTTCTTGTGAAAGCCCCAGACTCAGTGATGTGTTTTGGTCTGGGTCTAGGATAGTTGTAGCATTTTCTCTCTTAGTGGATTTAAGCTCTGAGTCAGACATATCCTGATGTCTTAGTTATGAGGCATAAAACATCCCAGAAAATTATTAAATTCATTCCATTCAAGTTTCTGTTTTTCTTTGTTCCTGTTTTATCTCAAGAGAAAAAAATAATTAAAAGGTAGTCAAAAAAGCTAAATAAAAAACAAAAAACATTGTCTACTACTGTGGCTGTGACACAGGAAATGTGCAAAGCGTTCAGTTACACCCCCCCAAACAAAAAGACGACAAGGGTAAAAACAAACACACACTGACCATAACTTAATTTTGTGTAATTTTTGTTGTCATTGTTTGACATAAAAAAAAACATTTTAAAATTGAGTATGTCTAACTTAATAATTAACTAAAATAGTTTGCCAAAACTTACAGCCGTTTAGAAAAAGGACTGATTTGTCAAATCATTTTTTTTTCTTCCTCTAGCCTACATATTAGATAATACAAAATAAAGCAGGGTCAAACTAAAGGCATACAACTTTGGTCCTGCAGAAGGAAAACAACTATTAATTTAACCTGCTCTCCAGTGGAGTTCAAATAACAACTTAAATGTATGGAAACTAAATATGTCAATATTATACACACACACAAAATGCTGTCTAAGTTGGCAGCTCAACTCAAAACTAGGTTTTGAGAGACAGTCACTTTTAGGCAAAGTCCCAATAACGTACTTATTACAAACTCTAGGGAAGAAACAAATACCTCAGAACCCCTTGTTCAACAATTAATCTACACCATGTAATAACAAACCCTATCACACAGGGCAGTTCACTGTCAAGAAGAATGGCTATTTTGACACTATACAGTTTTCCTCAAAACTAGATGTAGCAAAATTTTTATAACAAGGTATATAAATTTTGTATCGTTGAAAAGTGTAATTTTAATACTGCACTCAAAATATATGTAGGCCAGATGTAGCAGAACAAAACAAGAGCCTTTGTCAAAACAAAGGATTCTGCGCAGTGCCCTTCACAGTGTGCAGCAGTGCCACATCTCTTACACACATCAAATCATCCACATCTCTTACACACCCGAATTACAGAACAGAAATAGTGTTGTTTTGATGGTTCGCTGCGATGGAGAGCAAATATTACGATACTAAGCAAGATGCCATGCGTTTGGACAAACTGGTGACCAGTGGTCGTGTCCCCTTCGTGCACCATATTCAAACTCACTATTTCATTTATACACACATTAATACCACCGTGTATTAGGATATCAATGAAGTACACACAGCGTATGGTAAAAACACGTATAAAAACAGGCGGTGCTCGTGCTAGTGTATTCATTCAATATGATAGAACTGGCTAGCAGTGTCCTGCTATTACATTTACGGTATCCTCCTCCTGACCACACGATAAGATCAGATCACAGGAAAAGCGTGCATTCTGTACACAGACGTATGGCAAAATACGAAGAAATGGATTAATACGCTAGCTGTATTATAGATGACTTATTGTTGCGTGCACTAAATATATGATTGGCTCTTTATAAGAACGCTCACTCACCCTTGTTCTTCTTTGTGCTGTCAGTTTTATCCCAGGCTTCAATAAAGCAGCTAAACGGTTTTTGTAGCCCAGCCCAGTGTGTATCCCCACGTCTACTATTTGCCTCAGTTGCTCAGCAGCAATAACCCTATTCCTAACAAATAGCGGCGACATACGGCAGCCTGGAATCAGGCAAGTAGGACAACGTTTGCAGTTCCAACATAGTCCGGTGGGCGTGTCCTAGTACAATGACCGACGTATAAAATCATTAATAAATTATTTATTTTTTGGGTTTATTCAGAATAAACTTTGGACATAAATATATATATTTTTTACTATAATACGTTTTTTTTACAGTAAAGGATCAGTACAATAACATCGTGAGTAGCGGAAATGCCCGTTTTGTAGTTTTCACTCCACTCTGACCTAGCCAATTTGATTTTTTTAAAAACTACAAGTCCCAGTTGTCTTAACGTGGTTTACGGAAGAGCATAAAACCGTTGACGTATTTTTGGACGTCGTTCATTAATACTCTACTACACTTTCAGTAACACTGAGCATTAAAAATTTTCAGGCAACAATGAAACCGTCCCTGGACTCAGACGAGGAGGAGGAATTAGGAACATTACAGAAGACATTGAGAGGTGATGTTTTTATAGATAGAACATATGAGGCTGCGTTTCAGCCTAGTGTTGCTATCTAACACAGTTAGATACAAATACTCAATACTCAAACTACATATTTGACATTTAGCATTATTGGTTATTTAAGTCATGTTATCTTCTATATTCTTATTTTAAGCTATAAAATCAATGTGTAGTATGTGATTTCAATGTTTAAGAGCGAGCCAACCGCAGTATTCAGCACCTCTCCAGCATGTTGGCCAGCCACAGCTCTGACTCTGAGTCTTCAGAACCAAAGCAGCGGCAGGAGATGCTCAGTCCTCTGCTGAAACCCCCCTGTATGCCAGTTCAGAGTGAAGCAGGTACAGATCATGCTGGAAAAATGTTACTTTTCTGATAAATCATCAGTACGAAGGACTTTATGGCATCCTGCTGATTTAAATTTTGTATTTAAATCCAGTTTATGCAGAGATCCTCTGGATGAGAAGCCTTATTTTTGGCTAACTGCTTTATTATTATTTTTGTTTATGTTTTTTCAGTCAATCAGCTCCGTTCCTTGCTTCAAAAACAGTCCAAAGATGCTAATGTTCAGTCACTTTCGCCTTCTAAGAGGAAATTGGCAGGAAAGGTACTTTGTTTATTGCTTACTGCAGAGTTTGATTTGATGAAAAGCTAATTAAAGAAGCTACATAAAAAATAAATAAAAAAAACAAACTAAAACTTATTAACAAATGAGTTAAAATTGTATTTGCTTACCTGCATGTCATGTGACCATTAACTGACACAAGCATGAATTATTAAAAACATTTTTTTTAAAATTTTAACTTAAAATCTACTTTAAATAACTTAGGTCAAAAGAGTTCGGCTGACAAACCACTAATTAGTTAAAATGTTTATGTTATCATTGTTACATACATGTTATATATCAATGTATATATTATATACGATTTTCCTGTAGCTCTAACAGTAGAGTGTTGGCTTGTAACGCCAAGGTCATGGGTTCGATTCCCAGGGAAAGCAAGAACTGATAAGAATGTTAATATGTACCTTGAAATGCAATGTAAGTCGCTTTGAATAAAAGTGTCTGCCAAATGCATAAATGTTAGATTATATTAAATTATATATTATATTGCTCTTATTTGTATCTTGCTCAATGTTAACATTCATGTGTTCTTAAAAATCTAATATGGGACCAATATTAATTGGGCTGTCTAGCAAAGAGACACGGATGAGGGCAGTAGCAGTCTGCCTGGTGTTCATGACTTGGTTCCCATCATCCATAATCAATCCGAGTACATTCAGCACCTGGAGGCCGAGGTCAAGTTCTGCAAGGTCAGTCATGTTAATTAACATGATATATTATCTGTGAACTTAAGTCTTGTAGTCAGAGGCTTGATAATGGGGTTTCCCCAGTAGTCTTCAACTGGTCATGTGATTGCAATTCGACTTTAAGGTAGTTGTAATTGTGTGTTTGTTTTGTTTCTAAAGGATGAACTCCTTGGAATGAAACAGAGAGTGAGAGTGGTAATTGTGGAGAATGAGAAACTACATGAGGAGCTTAAAGCAAAGGCGGTTGAAGACACTCTTAAAGAATACACTTTTGCAAACAGCACGGTACTCTTTTCCTTGAGGCTTTTGTGCTGCTTATAGGAATGGCATATGTGACACTATAATGACAAAATTTATGAAAATAGCTTGCAGTCTGCATACACATACAGTATAGACTTTTTTTATTGTTTTAATCCTGCTTAAATGTGTGCATAGAATTTTGTCTCAACGTCTCATATTATTTTATTTTTATTTTGTTGCCTCTGTCCTATTTGATCATTTTCAGTTAAACATGGAGCTCACACCAGAAAAGACTTCAAAGCAAACACTTGGCTCCATTAATCAAGCTGAGGACCACAAGTGGAAGAAAGAAATGGTATTTGTGGTTAAACATTCATGCAGCTGAAAATGTGACATGAATAAACGGACTGAGTATGCACCAAAAGAGTGATTTCCATCTCTTTCTCTAAGGAGCAGCTGAAGTGTCTCTATCAAGCACAAACGGAGACCCTGGAGGCTCAAGTGGTCTCCCTGAAGTAAGTGGGCTTCAATCAGTGGCCAAGCCTGAAATATTTTCTCTCTCTCTGAATCAGACCACACTAAAATACACTCTTACAATCTTATTGAATTAAACATTTTATTAATTTGCATTGGTAAAAAGTCACATAAAATATAATTTTAGAATGCATTCTGGAGGGGGAGCACATCCCTGATTATAAGAGCCTATTGCTGAAAAAGTAGAGTGCCTTAATGTAGGTCAATGTGATTTATAGTGCTTCCTTTGCTCTTAACAACAGTCATTGTACTTATTGCGCATCTGCAATATTTGCTCTGATGCTGTCCACCAATAGAAACAATCAGTCATTATATATGCATAATGCAACAACCTGCATGTGTTTGTGTAGGAAAGACTTGGCAAGCATTCAGAAGGAATATGAGGAAACGAAAGAACGACTGAGGCACAAAGAAGCGATGGCTGTGGCGGTGGGCAGTGGTCAGCGTGTGGGTGGTCTGTGTCTGAAGTGTGCCCAGCATGAAGCGGTCCTGGCAGAGACGCACTCCAATGTCCATGTACAGAGCATTGAAAGACTCACTAAGTAAGTGTGTTTATAGTGTTTTAAATGTAAGTATGTGTCTAAGACCTGAAATAATAATGTCATTCTAATATTACCGTTCATAAGTTTTGGGCCGGTAAGACTTTTTAACATGTTTTTGAAAGATGTCTCATGCTCACAAAGGCTGCATTTATTTGATTGAAAATACAGCAATAACAGTAATATAGTGACAATATGATTGTAATAATTGTTTTATATGTTAATGTTTTAAAATGTAAATTATTCATGTGATGACAAAGCTGAGTTTTCAGCACTCCAATCGTCAGTGTCACACGATCCTAGAAATCATTCTAATATGCTGATTTGGTGCTCAAGAATCATTTATTATTATTATCATTATGTATTGTGTGCTGTGTGTATTATCACAGTTGTGCTGCTAAATATTTTTGTGGAAACTGTGATATATTTTTTTCCAGGACTTTTTGATGAATAGAAAGTTAAAGCATTTATTTGAAATAGAAATCTTTTGGAACATTATAAATGGCTTTACCTTTGATCGATTTAATGGGTCCTTGGACTCCTTGCTGAAAAAAGGATTAATTTCTTTCAAAAAAACATACTGACCCCAAACGATTTTAACGAAATTCAATAGTATTTATTTAGTATTTATAATTTTTTTTAATAAAAAAAAATATTAAAAATATCACAGATTATTTATTGAAAATCCTGTTAATAGTCTTATATTTTTTATAAACCGGATTTACATTTTGATTTTCAAACACACTGAATAGCTTGAGAAATATTGATGTAGCAACTGCCTTGCCCTTGTCAAACATCTGGGTTAATTAACACTGGTGGGTTCCTCTGACCACTTTTATTGATCTGTGTTGATTTAGTCAATTAGTTTTCCTCACGGCAAGGTTGAAAGAGGTCTTGACTGGTCATGAAGCTAATCTGCTGCTTTCCTGATTATGTGTCAGATCAATGTCTGCTTTAAGTAACCTGATGAGATGCCCGTGTTTGTGTCTCTGTTAGAGAGCGGGATGAGCTGATGACCATGCTCTGCTCTCTAAGGGCTAGTCAGACTGAGGCCCAGCAGAGAGAGTGGGCAGCCTATCAGCAGGTTAAACAGGCAGTGGAGATGGCAGAAGAGGCAAACCTGGAAAAGACAAGAGTATGTGCCAAAATGATTTGAATATGAGTTTTACTGCTTTCCATGATCATAAATACTTATGGAGTACTGTGTAGACAACAGATAGATATACTCATTGACCTTGACCTTCGGTCTGTCCCTGTGTACCTGCAGGCTCTGGTGCAGTGTGAGCATTTCCACAATGAGCTGACTAGACAGCGGGAGAGGCTGGAGAGAGAGCTGGCATCTGAACAGGAGAAGATCTCCCAGGCCAGGGAGGCAGCGCGTTCAGAGAGCAAGAAAGAGAAAGAAGAGCTCGCCCAGACTGTTAGTTACCCTAACATATTAAAAAATGTTTTCTTACTTTACATGTATGCTGATATATTCAACTGACTAGTATGACTGTCTATGTTCAAAAAGACTGGATTGTTTGACAAAGCTAGTTTATGCTGCCACCTAGTGTCGTTTTAATTGTCACACAACTACAATTTTGACAGATGACTTCAGATTCAGATTTTTTTTTTTAAATAGGAGGGATGACCTCAGAACCTTGAAGACTTATTCTGCACTGGTATTCACAAGATTTTCCTAATGGGTTTTATAATGGGGTTATAAATAGTACAATAATAAGGTCTGTAGTAAACATAACTTTTGTTCTGCAAGATAAACTGCACAGACTGATTTTTAAAATCAACATAACAGCTTCAAAATTTGTGTTTTCGATATGGGTGTGTGTAATTTACTTTGTAGAGTAAAACATCCAAGTATCGTCAAGTTATGTTTACCACAAATCTTGTTTTACTTTTACACAAGAAAATCTCGAGGGAACCAGTGACGCATTAGTCTTCCTGGTTTTGATGTCATCTCTGGGCCACTCTATTCTGCTATTGTTTACTAATTATGAGAACTGAATTAAAGCTTCAGGTTTAAACCAAACTAAAGAGAAAACCTTAGTTGTTCAAAATATAGTTTATTTCTTGTTGTAGTGAGGTCTTAACATCTGAGACTACTAATAAGACCACTGTTTTGCATTCTTATATTTAAATTTACTTATTTTTTATTAATTTGAAAGACAATTCCAAAGTGACATACAAATAAGAAGTAAGTCTAATTCTCCTTATTTTCAATACATTATTACATTACAAATTATAGTAATTACATAATAATTTGAATGAAAGTTTAATTGAAAATTTTATTTCAGAATGTTGTATTATTTGGTTTGTGCCCCTTTTGCTTTAATGACCGCAGCACCTCAGTGGCATCTTCAGAAGTAAAACCAGATGATCATTTTCTCTAGAATGATTTGAGATGATCCAGAGCATCTTGAGCTTCAATTATGTGGCCATCTGCACAAAAAGTCACATGATCAATGTCACTAATGAACTTATTTGATTAGTGATCTAGAAATAGTGCAGAAAAAAATCATATTCATGCTAGTTCCTTATAATTGTTTCTTTGTTTGACAAATTTTACTTTCTTAACACTTTCTGTTATTTTTGTTTAAATATATATATAAAAAAAAAAAAAACTTTTGTGTGGTCTCTGGCCTTTGGGCTGCACTATACATACTCAATTTAAGTGTATAAATAGTCCTATACAGTGGTCCCAAAATCTTTTGACATTCAAGCCACTCTTGTATTTTATATAAAACCATGATATCATAATATAACGCATGTCACGAATATAGCAAATATAATTTTATTGTTCCCATCTGTAAGGTGACCAGTCTATCTCAGAGAGTGGCTGAATTGGAGGGTCTGCTGGAGAGGGGAGAGAGAGACCGGAACTCACTCAATGGCCAGCTGGAGGAAGCTTATAAGAAGCTCACCGCACAGGAAATAGACAGCAGCAAGGTACAGCCCACTGTAAAACTGGTGACATGATTTAGTGGTGATAATGTTGTTTAGGGAGTCCAAAGGCACGGATATATTTGCGGACAGTTGAGTATGCAAGCTTTTCAAAGTAAATGCCTTTGGACATGAGCGTGGAAAGACACGTCCAGCGCATGAACACTATCTAATTGATTTTGTTTTCTAGCACTCCATTTGCACATGCACTGTTTAGTAATTCACCAGTTTTATTAAAGTCAGAGTGAATTAGTGTTTGCAATTTCAGTAAATTTGAGCACCAAGAAATTGTTTTAGTACAGGACTTTTTGTTCTTTAGAATAAGATCAGGAATGTGCATTAAGAAAGCAAATTGTTTCAATTTTACTTTTAGGTTCAACATTTATTTTAATGGCAAATTTTATCTTATAGGTTAATTGGTTGAGTCATCTTTGTATGGAAAATGTCCAGGCACTAGATGGCAGTAGAGCTTTATTATTAGTAAAGCTATTGAAGTTGATGCAGCAAAAGCTCTAGTATAAGTTTATGGAGCTGACAGAAAGATGCAGCAAACATCTCCTCAATGAATCAGTATAGAATGTGTGAATTAACTGTATTCTCCTGAACAGCGGACAGGAGTATTGAAACTTACCTTGGATTTTGCATTAAGCCACATGTATGCTTGTCAGGTATGTGCGGAGCTGCGTTTTCTGTTGAGCCAAGCCCAGCTGAAGAAAGAGGAGGCAGAGAGAGAGGTGAGGGACATCAGCTCTAAACTGGGCCGCCAACTAGAACTGGTTGAGCAGGTAAGATAAACTTTTATCGATTATATGGGAGAGAGTCTGCAATTTTTTTTTTTACCAACAATTTTGCAATTCACAGCGTTACTGGTACAAAATGGTATTTACTTCATATGTGCAAAAAATTACAAAAATAAATTTTGATGAACAGTAATGAATTGTTTTAATGCCAAAATTAATAATGGCTTGGTCTCGCTCTCTCTCCACTCACGGCTTCAGGAAGTACAGAAGTTGGGTGTGGAGCTGAGCGGTTACCGGCAGCGTTTGGAGGAGGCCCAGAGGGCAGAGGGCCGAGCCCGGGTGGAGGCAGCCGGCCTGGCTGAGGGGCTAAGCCGCGCCCAGCGCCAACTGCACCTCACCAGGTAACCCCCTTAATCCTATTACATGCCACAACACTGCGCCTGTCCACTGGCCCCAATGCAGTGCCAGCACGCCGGCAGGAGGGCACCCGCACTTTATTAAATCGCCACTAGCCACCGGCTGCCACCGCCACAGTCCACCACGCACCAGGAGAACAGGGCCGGAGAGAGGGGGACGTACTGTCTCTCTCCATAACATCACTCAGTTTAGTAGGGAGTAAAGCTGAAATCAGTTAAAACTTCTGTCAGGGTTTCTCCGAAGAACTTTATTATTAATCTGACGTTATTTGTGTAGTTCAGTATGGAGTAGTGCATATGCAGCGTCTCATACATTTATACATTTTCCACATATGTGCACATTTCACTCGTATTCGTATCCATGATAATGAGCTGGCGTTAAACATAAATGTATTTTGGTTGTTAAATTAAATTCACACCATTTAATTAAATCAAAAGCAGACCCTCTACGTGGAGCTATCACCATTTTTTTTATTTTATCAGAAGATATTACTGCAAAGATGTTGTCTTATGAATCAACGCCACCTTTTGTGTTGAATGCTTGTTTTCATTTGATCATGCTTTGGACTTCTAATCTTGGATTTTATGCGCGTCTCACAAATTTCTCCTTAAACTTTGATGAAAATCGCACCAGAGTAGGTGATAAGCGAATAAACAGTGTTTTTCAGTAACATTTGTTCAACTAATCCGAGTTTATTAGCAAAAAGCAAATAGATTATTGCTCCAGATTAGGAAGAATAGAAAACATTTAACGCCTCCCACCCTTATTATTATATATGACAGAGAAAGTTTGTGCCACAGAAAGACACTTATATTGCCGTTAGATGCTATTTAACAGTTTACAGTTCGTTACTAAAAATTAGAGTTACGGCCAGCAAAGCCCAAAGGAACTTTCTGGATCTTTAATTTGTTTTTTTATTGCGTGGCCCCAAAATCATGCTTTTCTCAGAACTAACTTTTTAGCTATTTTTTGCAGTTACTTTTAATCAACTATTGCGATAAGATGATTTTATTGGATGTATAAAGTCAGTTCCCCTCAAGTTTACACAGGTGTTCAGTCAGAGTAACTATTGTTGTAGTTAATCACATTAACTATAAACACGATCATAGTGACAATTTTACAATTACATAAGATACAAATACTTAATTTTGAACAGTGTATCGAAAGACTTCTTTATGTGAAATGTTTCGCCTGAAAAGTCTGTTTGTGTTTTTAAATTGCCATTTGGTTTAATATATTTTGTAATATAATGTACATTAATTTAATTAGTCTCTTAAGTGTCCAAATACTTTGTGGTGCCACAATATTTAGTAATTTTATTTATTTTTAAAGCCTGAGATTTATAGTATTCAATTTCAGTTAGAGCGTGACGTAAATTACATTTTCAACTTATTTTCAATTTATACATTGAGCCTTTATTTGTTCTGTTATCATACTTGATTTTCTCTCTGTTGATTGTGTACTGGCATGATGTAATTGACATATGCCAGTCAAGTAGTCTCTGCCCTGTACTGTTGCCCATCCTCTAGTCTTGTACTAGTGATTGCAGTGGTGAGGTCACTGTGCAGTTAATATGTCACGCTGACCTGACAAGGGTTCTAAAGTAACCAGGTCAAAAAGGATTTAGTTTAGTTTTTACCTATTTTACAATAAGTAAAATGATGCTGAAAATAACTGTACATATAACCATGTATTTTATTCAGATATTGGACAGTACTCCACCAACCAAAGAAATGTAACAGTTGTGTGTGTGTGTGTGTATATATATATATATATATATATATATATATATATATTATAGGAATAGTTAGGAATCATGATGGCCCACAATGAATCCATCCATTTCCATGTTTTTGTGGATGTGTCCTCAGCTTTAAGCGTAGGTAGTGCTGAAGCCTCAGTGGGTTTGAATGGCACTGGGGTCTCCATTCCTCTTGAGGAAGTGGAGATTTTACAGCATCTGCCACAGAGCTGCACAGCTGCAGAGGAGGGACAGCATCTGTTCACAAGGGAATTCAGTACTTAAGTATTAAGACTCGGTCATGTATTGTTTATAAATTACCATAAAGATTCATGCTGTTGCAGAAATATTAGAGAATAATTTGAGTCATTTGTTTACATTTGGAAAAGTACCACTGTGCATGAAAACGATCCAGATGGTTTTTATGGAGTTTAGATTATTTGCAACAGCAGGTCTATATAAACTCTTCCATTTGATGTTATTATACAGCAGATGAATGTAGTCCTGCATTGTTAGTTCAGTACACCTTTTTAATGTACATGTATTGTCATTTTGACATTGCATTAGTTTAGTCTGCGCTATGCAATTTTTTTGTCTTGATCTATGAATTCTTTCAGAAAATAGAAAAATGGAATTTATCCTAACAATAACTTCAATACACCTCCTCTGTGATGATCTTTTCAGTTTCTGAATTAAATCTATTTTTGATGTTGGACATAATTTAAAAAATGTCAAGCTAAATCCGCCCTGTGGTTACGATGATCCAAAAAAAAATGATCCGAAATTCTTTAGCATAATTTTGTATTATTATTTATATAAAGGAATCATAGCAAGAGTCGCAGCAAAACAATTTTCACTAATTTACAATATTAATAGTATGTTGGAGAATTGTTCTTTAAATCAGTCCAAAAAAATTAAATAGACTTCCTTGAGTGTAACCAACAAGTAGAAAGCCATTTGCTGTCATGTGACAAGAAATTCACACAAAAAACTTTTTTTTCTTTGTTTTTTTTAATGAATAATGATTGTAAATATATGATTGTAAACAGCTTTAGGTTTACAGTAGTACATATGAAAGCTCTATATAAATGCCTCATTCATTCATTCATTCATTCAATACAATTACTGTGAACTAGATTTTTTTTATTATCATTTTATTGACTGCATCGTGGACAGAGATGAACAGATGAGTATTAATTTGCTTGGTCATGTGATGCTTATCAAGTTATATATTTTGATTTATAAATAGAGATTTCGTTGTCTTTTGACAACTTTTCTTTGTTAAATTATTGGAGAATATTTTGTGTGAATATATTACGGCAGATCACTTTCAAGGGATCCAGTCCATAATTCTGTTTTTTGATCAGAGCATTATTGAAATGTAAGATTTTGCAGTGATTAAATGAGGCTGAATTAACATTAAAAAAAAAGCTTGGCCAGTATCCTGGCCTTTAAATGCTCTCTGCTTCTTCTAGATGAGACAACAAAATGGCCTGCTGAAGATCAGAGTGGTTAAGCTGCTGACTGGCCCTGCTTTTGGCAGCATAGATACTTTTAGCCACTGTATGCATGGTGTGGATGTGGACTGCCAGGGCAGGTTCTTTGGGCCAGGCGTAGTGCACAGATGCAGCAGACATCTGTGCATTCTTTCTCTCTTCCTTGAGGCTAATCCCTCTTTCTCCCATCTCTCTGATGTCTTTACTCTCCTACACCACCTTTGCACGTACATAAATGCACATGTACCGACCTGCGGGGGTCCCTGTGACTGAGCAGCCCAGGGGACGTTCATGTGGGACCCTCTCTGTGTCACTTCTCCTTTGGTGAGTGCTCATACAATCAGGACCTGTGAAGCCAGACTTTGACTTTTCCCGTTCTCGTCTCACAGCTTGGATGATCACAGCTCCCAACAAAAGGATGGGCAAAGCAGTTGTCTTTTTGTTTTTTTCAGTTTTTTTCTCTCGTTCTGGCCCCCAGGCCCCCCGTGCACATGCTGGGGAGGGCCGGCGGCTCCAGTATTGGATCATCAGCCAGCTGTGCGCTGGGCAGCAGAGGATCTATCATAATCCTGCCGCTCTGTTCTCTGCCTTCTGACGGCTTTGAGCCCAGGCTTTATTCGGTTTGTTTGTTTGCTTTTGTGCGCTCGTGCCTTTTTGTCATCCCTCCCCCACTCCTTCTTTCTCGTACACCCACCCTCCCTCCTCCCAACATTCGGCAGACCCCATAGGGTGTGAAAATAAAGAGAGAAAAATGTGCGATGGTATAAAAAAAGTTGCCTTGTTTTGCCATGTCGCTTTACCAGCCGCAACAGATTTTCCCCTTTGCTTTTCTGTGTTTGCTGGAGTTCACTGTGGTTTGGAACAGGACACAGGGGCTCACTTTGTTCCAAATTCCCTCTCTTCTTCAGCAACTCAACATTTTGCAAGCAAGCGGTGACGCTGGCAGCAGGGCTTGAAGTTTTGATCCAACAAGAACCATGTTGCGGTTTGTAAAGGAGAACCTTCAGGCATAAGTATGGATCTGAAAGGAAATATTCACAACTTCTCTGTCGAGAGCTTAGCAGAGAACCTGGTCCTCATGCGCACAGTAAACCCTCATACTCAAAGCTACATCCACCATATTGGCTAGTGATTGGTTAATCGCCACTGTTGTGAGAGACAGAGAATTAAAGCCTGATAAAGAAAAAAGCCTGCTAAAAGTTTTTGGGGATATGAAATGATCAGCCTTGTCTCTCTTTGGCTTATCTTTGTATGTGAAGTGGAATTATTTGTGCAAAAAGCTTGATGGTGCTTGATTGTCCATGTCAATAAGGCCTCATTGTGAGCTTTGAGGGAATCTGGCTTATATCATAGCTACTCATAGCTGCTGATTCCGGACTCATCTCCACCCTCATCCTCCTCGATCTTAGTGCAGCCTTTGATACGATTTCTCACTCCATTCTCCTTAATAGACTATCCTCTCTTGGCATCTCACACACCCCTCTTGATTGGTTCTGCTCATATCTCTCCGACCGCACTCAGTTTATTCAACTCAAATCTTTCACATTCCACCCTTCGCCTGTCACTACTGGTGTCCCTCAAGGTTCAGTTCTTGGCCCCCTCCTTTTCATCACCTACCTACTGCCCCTTGGCAATATTTTCCGCTAATTCAACATTCATTTTCATTGTTACGCTGATGACACCCAGCTCTATTTATCCAGCAAACCCACCTCCTCGCTCCCCCCCTTGTCCCTTACCAACTGCTTATTTGAAATTAAAGACTGGTTGACCTCAAACTTCCTTAAACTTAACAGTGATAAAACTGAACTCCTCCTCGTAGCCACCAAATCCACCCTTTCCAAAATCAATAGTTTCACACTACCCATTGATAATTCCTTGGTCTCCCCCTCCCCTCAGGTCAAGAGTCTGGGCGTAATCCTCGATTCCTTTCTATCCTTTCAGTCACACATAAATAATGTTAGCCGCCTGCATACTTCCACCTTCGCAACATTAACCGCCTCCGCCCCTCCCTTACCACTCACACTGCCTCTATCCTTATCCATAGCCTCATCACCTCCCGCCTTGATTACTGTAACTCCCTTCTTTTTGGCCTCCCTCATAAATCTCTCCATAAACTCCAACTTATTCAGAACTCAGCAGCTCGTGTCATCATCAGAACCCCCTCTTTTCATCATATAACCCCTGTCCTTCAGCAGCTCCATTGGCTCCCGGTTCAATTCAGAATTCAATTTAAAATCCTTCTGCATACTTTCAAAGCTATCCATAACCTTGCTCCTCCATATCTATCTGCCCTCCTTCACACCGCCCCCTCCTTGCGCTCCCTCAGATCCTCCTCCTCTATCCGCCTCACTGTACCCCCTGCTCGACTTGCCACCATGGGGAGCAGAGCCTTTAGCCGCTCTGCTCCCCAGCTCTGGAACTCACTCCCACCTGACCTCCGCAGTATCGACTCTCTCCCCCTGTTCAAAACCAGACTCAAAACCCACCTGTTCCAGCTTATTTGTAAACACACTGTTCTTGTCCGTTTTGATATTTCTTTGTTTATACTATTCAATTCCTTGTACCTGTTTTTATTATCTGTAAAGCGACCTTGAGTGCTTAGAAAGGCGCTGTTAAATAAAATGTATTATTATTATTATTATTATCAGAGATGATTTATATAGAGACATGCCACTTCCTCAATACAACTATATAGGGAAAACCTGTAACGTCAAAGATGGCGGTTGTATGCACATGTCCTGCCCCTCCCGCTGGAAAGCCAATCGTCTGCTTTTAACAGTCAAGCCGGGAAACATTTAAGCCTATCGTCTAATTCCACTGACGCATGCGCACAGTTGAGGTTTGCGACAGCGGAGACGAGAACCCTTGCACATGCGTAGTAAAATATAACCTGTGGGTAAAAAGGCGTTTTAAACCTTATTTTGGGGCAAAGTCATCTAACATTTTTAGCGATTTTTATCACATTTTACTACTGTTTCTATACATGCAGTTTTTATGTTCCGGTGACCAGTGAAAGTTCAGTTCTGACTCTCTGCCCATTCATTTAGATAGGAGCCTGGTCTTGTTAGTCCGAAATAGCTGCCCGGAGGTGTTGCCAAGATGGCGGCTGAGTGGCATGACTTGCCTAAGAGGACTTTGCTTATATTGACATCCGTGCTGTTGCTGAACATGTTAAACATGTTAGTACAGAGGAAGAATTGCCTGGAAGACTTTGTTTTGTTTCTTTTTACTTTTATTTTATAAGTTGTTCAATGACATGATGCTTTTCTTGTTCTATCAATTTGTATAAAAAACATTTAAAAGTGCAACAAAAAAAAGATATTTTTTGAAGGGCATAATGTTTGAATTTTGCAAAATGTAAGGGTTATACAATTGTCCTGAAATCATAATAAAGAAAAAAGCTGACATTCCTGACAAGAAAAATAGTGTCTTAAAATATCAGATAATTTTACCTTTTTATAGGGCAAGGTTAATTCAGGTTGTAAAGTGTCATGTTGTGTGAATCCCCAAAAATGTAATATTGTTTTGAATTAATATTTCATTATGTTTGTAAGACAATACCATAAAACATTAAAAACTTAAAATATATATAAGTAATTTTGAAAATGATTAAGATCTGTACACTCACATGTTTTGAAGATGTAAGGACATTTTAAGTTTTAACTTGGTTTCACCACATTTTTATTGAATTTAAACTTTTCTTGAAAATGGTACAAACTTTTTTTTTATCCACGTGAAACCAACATTAATTAAAAAAAGGAGTATATTTCTAAGATATTGGCAAGTGTTGTAAACTAGATTTGTATTTTTTTTTTTGGTCATGGACACGACAGTCTTGTATGCCATTGACCCAGAACTCTGGTTGTTGGGGTGTGTCATTGACTTGTCCTCTCACTAAGTTCTTGTGCAAACTGGGCAACAAGAACCGTGAGACCAACTGCAGTGTTGGCATTAAAAAAGTTGTTCATCCCACCCCAGAATTCCATTAAACTTTGCACGCCTCTCTGCTTTCCCTCGGCTGTGTGTAAGCACGTGGAGGATGACAATCCCCTGAAAGGTGGAGAATCGGAAAATGAATAAAAGAGGGAGCAGATGCAGCCCCATGCCAGAGGGAGGCTGCCGCGGTGAGCAAAGTCTGCCGTGCCACCAAACTGCTGCAAACCAAGTCGGCGGGAAGCACATGTACCATCCGACAGCAAATAAAAGAGCGTAGCCCGCCGCCCCTTGTCAGAAGTAGTAGTGAACGAAATGGGGGCCGCCGCCAGCCAAGAGAAGCCGTGTTAGCGCTTTCGGGTGAGTGCGGGCACGGGCACTGGCAGGTAGCGGGGCGGTGTGCACGGTGCTGGGCGGCAGCCATCTTGTTGGGGGAGCAGATGGCGATGGGGCATGGAGGGGAGGGGCTGCTTAGCAGAACTAATCAGACAGTAACGGATGGGGCAGCTGGGACCGCTGCCGGCCATGCGGGAGAGTGCCGGCGAGTCGCCCAGTGAGTGTCATGATGTTGACAGTGGTGTGCCCGTTGGCCTGGGATGAGACCTTACCACGTTTTCACGCCTCACCGGCAGGGCTGCTGGCCTTCGGCTCCTCCTCCACTTCACACAGCAGAGGGCAAGAAGAGGGCTTTTGTCTTCTGTTATTCTCAGCGTCTTAGAGACGACATTGCAGTGTTAGACTTAGTTAACTTGGGTCACGCGGTATAGCCATGTAGTAAGCTTAATTGGAAGTTCGTCCGTCAGATATCAAGTGATACTTTTAAGTGCACGTTTATGATTGAAATTTGGCTCTATTGTATGTTTGTCTCATACTTAAAACCTTCTTTGGAATTGGAAAACAAAATTACTTATCAATTTTTTTCCACATTAATTTAACATATTTTATGAACAAATTAATCTCTCAGTGAAATCATATCATAATTTATTGCACAAGCCAGTAAGTTAAAAATTGAAGATTCACTCTAGAACAGGAATTAAGTACTACAGAAATTGTTATTGAAGAGCATGTAGAATATGGATACCAAACGATCAGCAGTGATTTCTCCCCTCCCCTTCTTCTTGTCCATGCATTATGTTTCTCCACTGGCCCATAAGACCAGATGCAATGCCAGAGGCTATGCCCCTCAACCAAGCAAGCCCTCAACTCATTGCCAGCAGTTTGCTCCATTATTTAACAGTGTAACCAAGTTCAAGGCAATTACATATGTGTCATTTATTTACAGGCCCCTAAGAGGACAATGTAGTGTACACAAGAGAACACACACTCTCGTTTTGAATACTGCAGCTATAGCTAGTAGTGTTTGCCAACAGAATGCATATGTTTGAAACATTGTGCAAATTGCACAGTGGAGAAAATATTTTCAAACATGGCACATACTTTCCATTAAAAGATGAGCATTGATAGTTACAATAACTGTGATTTGAAAAGTTGCTAAATTAAAGAATTCTTAATAATTAGTAAAAAGATTTCACTGAATACTTTTAAGCAGCTATGGCAAGTCACTATTTATGTTACTGTTGTCTAGGTCTGTGCTATTTGCGGTGATGAAAATTCAATGTGGTTCCAGAATTTAATGATCAATTATCATTACTATAGTAATACGCAATATAGCACAATTAATGCTAACATTATGCATTCATTCCTTATAAAAATATTGATCTTGAGATATTTTCAATTGTAACAATCCACAAAATTAATTTGTAATTTGTCCCTCTAGTTACATTTCATAGCTTGAGGACATTTTTGAAAATATGAATGTGAATTGTGTTGTGAATGGCTCAATATTTCAATTAAAACTTTCAAAAATATTGGATCAGAAAGTGTTTTGTTTTTTTAAAGAAATTAATATTATTATTCAGCAGGATGCATTAAAATGGACCAAAAGTGGCAGTAAAGACATTTTATAATGTTACAAAAGGTTTCTATTTCAAATGTTTTTTTTTTTGTTTTTTTTTTACTTTCTATTTTTAATCTTAAAAAAAGTTATCAGTTTTCCACAAAATATTAAGCAACACAACTTTTTTCAACATTGACATAAAACATAACATAAAATCAGTAATATTAAATTGCAATATTTCACAATATAAATGTTTTTACTGTATTTTTGATCAAATAAATGCAGCTGTGGTGAACATAAAAGACCCAAACTTTTGAATGGTAGTGTATTCGATACATTCTTCATCTTATCCTGAAAAATCATTTGCAAATCAAACTATTTGTCAGAGCAAATATTTATTACCGGTGTAGTTCTTGTCAGAAAGTTTCAGCCCTTAATTATATTATGATTAGAAATTATTTCATTGTAAATGTTCAACTTGAAACTCCCAGTCCTACTAAAACTATATGTCCGTGTGTCTTAGAGCTTCTCCAGTGCCGTGGCCCAGCTCTGTGTCATGATGGTACAGGACAGAATGTTGCCAGTCCCCAGGCAAAGTGGGAGCAAATCTGTCGGGTGCAACTGTTCTCACTTGGGCCAACTCTGCCCAGAGAAAGTGCCCTACTTACTGTTTCTGGAAGCTAGGTTGTTCTCCTTCTTTTCAAAGTCTCCATGACACTTTTTTTTTAGTTTTTTTTTTTTACCACAAGTGCAATTTCAATAATAGACTTCCATCTATTATTATTCCAATAGCTTCCATATTCGCAGTAGCTGGGGCAAGAGTGCTGATTTTTGATTAATGGTGCCACGTTTCCTAGTGTGCTTAGCTCATTGGTTGAGCTGTATCTGAATTTCTTCTCACTTTTGGAGAAGGTTTAATCGTCTTTCCTCTGTTTACCCACAATGCATAATCCAATTGTGTAATCAATTTGTGAGGTCCAAATTGATTTTCAGTAAATTTATATTAACATGCTTAAAGGCACATATCATAATGGCTTTCTCTCTCCCCATCTACTGTCCAGATGACATAAGGAGTCCATCACAAAGCAGGCATCATCCCAACAAAAACATGGCATGAAACAGGAGTGGAAGAGATGGGCACAACCCTAAGACCCGGCAGCCCAACTTTTGGGTTTAAAGCGCTGTTTGTTATGTTTTTTGCCGGCCATGCGCTTTTTGTGGGCACGTTGGGCTTTTGGAGAGCGTGTTTGGTGTGTGATGGAGGGATGATGAAGGCAGCATGATTTAGTTGGGCCTCCTGTGTGAGGTGACACGGGTGGGGGGTCTGGCACAAGCCCCTCCAGGTCAGCCCGAGCTGTGGAAATGCGTCACTCGCTCAGAGCGTGAGCCTCAACAGCGCTGTCACAGGCTGTTTCACCCAGGGATAGCGCTCTGTCTTGTTCTCTTCATCTTTATGCTTTAATTTCTGTCCAGTTTGTGTATTTTGTCCCAGAATGCACATCACAGAAACCTCTTAAATATTTTTTAAACTTATGTTTAGTTCATACTAGGATCGTTTAAAGGGATATTTCCTTCAAAATTAAAACTTTTTTCATCATTCTTATCAAAGTCATCAATCATTATTGTTATTCACTGAAAATCTTTCTTGACAGCTTTGGTCACCATTCACTTTTATGGAAAAGAAAAGCTTGGAGATTCTGCTAAACTTTTCCTTTTGAGTTACAAGAGAAAGTGATATAAGAAAAACAAATATGTTTGGAATTACATGAGGATAAGTATTTGATGATGATCATTTATTTTATTAACTATCCTTTTAAGCAAAGATGTTTTTAAGCTATTCAAAAATCCAATATCTTTTCTATATTTCTGTCGAAATTAAAATCCTGTTTAGTATCATAAACACATCTAAAATCTAATTTCTTGACCTACTCTGAAAACATGGATATTTATTCAGCATATGTGAACACATCTCAGCTTCCTCTGTGTGCGTTTTCAAATCACAACAGATTCTCTACAGATACATAAGAAAAAAATGATTATCGTGATTAGTTGGTTTGTTGATAGGGGTGTCTTATAGAAAGGGAGGGGGTTGTTTGTAAATTGGTGGCGTCTGCAATTCGTTTTGCCTCTGACCTTGAGGGGGTTTTGCGCTTCTTGAAGAAGAAAGCAGAAGCTGGCGGTAAACAAAGTTCACTTCTGACAGATGGATTGAATGACAGAGAGGTTGCGAGTGCCAGAATAGCCCTGGCATCCGAGGAAATGTTCAATGCGGTCCAACAGGAGAGGAGGTGTGAACAGGTGCGGGGCTGCTGAAGGAAAGGGGACCAGATGGAGGGAGCCAGAGCCAGTTTAGTTAAAGGAAAAAGGGTGGGAGGGAGCAGCGAGGGGGGGGGGGGGATAAATGAAGTGGGGGGTCGATACGGTGTGAGCGATGGAGAGGCTGACATGCACGCTAATAGAAGCGGTTTGGATGTCGTGTAAATATAGAGTGTGCAAGTACCACAGACGAGACACGGGCGGCTCAGGTTGGGCCGTTTCATTCGCTCCTGGAGGGATGGGGGCGAGCGTGTCAGTGGGAGACAGGAAATAGGAGTGCGATTGACACAGAACTAATGCAGCTGAATAAATGCTATAAAACATCTGAGTGTGTTTGTGAGTGTGAACATGTTGCAATAGTTCTTGTATTAGCGTGTCAGCCAAGTTTTCTTCAATATATTAATAGCAACATATTCTATACTTTTTTTGCATAGGTTTTTGAACAATATCCTTTTAAATTGAATTGTACTCTTTCTACAGCCTATTAGAGCTCAGTGTCATCTTGAGGACTGTCTAACTGTAATCACAACACCGAGATGAATGTTAAAATGCCAGATTAGCACCTTCTGTCCATTTCCGTTCTTACCCCGCAGTGCAACCTGTACTTTTTTTTACTTTTGAAAGTTTTCCTCTCACATATATTAACATACAAACGGTGGCAAGTGTCCTTGTGTACTGTTGAGTGCTCATGAAGCCAAACGGCTGACTCCAATTTGCGCACATTTTAGGAACGGTAGCATTTGGTCATTTTTGGCGTGGGATCACGGAGCACCACAGGGTGCTGCAAACTCTGCGCTCGAGCGGTCTGTGGTAGTCCAAATCAAATGGGCAACAGCTTGAATAGTACCCACTTAGGCAGCCCTCGGCCCTCGCGCTCCACCAGCACCCAGCTACGGAAACTACTTTCCGTGGCTCGACGCTGATCCCTACCAGGCAGACCGACCAACCCGGCTATGGCTCCTAACCGGAGGACATTAGGCCTTGCTCACATCATTACCGGCAGTGAGCAAACACTCACTGACCTGCCATTGTAGGGTGGCTGTAGAGGGTGTGAGGTGAGTCAGAGCTCTCTGACCTGGCTTGCAAACTGTTCATGCCCGTGCAAACACATTTGAGACAGATGACATTTCAGATTTTAATTGGCACAACTGAAACAATCAAGGTATTCGTTCAAAATGCATCCAGAAGTCTTTCCTACCCAAAAATACATCTTATATAAACAATAGTTTTTTTGGTGGCCTATATTTTGATGATGATAAAACTGAACTGTGATAATAATAAGAAATATTGAGTACCAAATCAGCGTATTAAAAATTATCCCCCCCCCCCCCCCAAAAAAAAACAAAAATAAATAAATAAATGCAGCATTGGTTTCACAAACCTTAAAGTGATAATTCATTCAAAAATTAAAATTCTGTAAATATATTGTCAATGAAAATTATTTTAGCATTTATTCACCCTCACATCATTCCAAACCTGTATGACTTTCTTTCTTCAGTGGAATCATTGAAGGAATCAGCTAAAAAGTGTCATTTGTTCGTCGCGACTTGCATGTATTTTGATTCATATATGTTTGTTATTTTTTATCTCATCACATTCAGTTCAGTCAGCGAACACAGTTCTGGAAATACAATTTCATTGGCACCACTATAACACGGCTCAGGAAACACTGGATCCTGGAATATTTCTGAGATTAATACATTTAACCATGTTTGATACTTGGCTTGGTGCACTGACAATTTGTTATTAAATCTACATGTTATTATATTTTAAATTAGGCATTCAATTGATAGTACTGAAGTTCATATAAATCAGTCTATGAAAATGTCAAATTATATTATTTGTGTACTTAGCAATCAATGCATGATAACTTGCCATAACTAGGCAAATGCTACTTTAAATATTCTTTGCCTTTAGATACATAAAGTTTCGAACTCGTTGGTGTCCACAGTATCTCGCTCGAAGGCCTCTCGCTTAGCCAACTTTTTCCCTAAAGTGCTCACGGTAACTTTCTGGCGGTCTCTCTCATGCTAATTGGTCGACAAACACCCGACCCCCCCACTCCATCCACACCCCCGCACCCCAGTGAGTGGCTGGGCCCCCTGGAAAGCCACAGTAACAAATGGCTGGCTGTGAGGCCTTTGTGAGCCCCTGCTGAGCGCTGGTGTGGATGGTGTTTTAGGCCGCTGTTCAAGCACAGCGGGGGCCGAGCGCTCTCCCCCTGCTCGCTCTCTCTCACACAGCTCTCGCAGGCGGAGCGCCTTCACACTCCAGACGACAGCAGGCCTGCAGAGACGGTCACTTCTCCAGCTACATTCCAAACCCAGTGTGTGAGAAAAGTTTTCAGGCTTCACTGTTAATTAACACACTTTGACTTGAGTTTTGTGGGTGTTTTTTTCTTCTTCTCGTCTTACTTTCTTTGGCCTGCATTATGTCTGCTCTTTTTTAGTGTAGACTATTTATTTTATTCATGCTGATCACTAACGTGATGCTCTTCAACCTGGCAGTTGAGTAAAGAACGTGTGCTTTTGTTTCCACCTTAGAGGTGTAACAGACTGTAGATCTGTTGATCAATGTTATATCTAATCTCAGATATCATTGTGTAGTATGTTGCACGTTTCTCTCACTTTTGTCGTTCTGTCTGAGAGTCAGAGTCATCAAAGCTCTATTTGCATATCTGTAGAAAGGATTATTGCCAGAGTGTTCAAGTAATTGTGTAGCACAGGTGAATGAAATCAATAGTGCAATAAATGAAGCGATATGTGTGAGTATGGTAAAGTGACAAGATGTAGTGTGACTAGAGAGATGTGTTGATGTATCATGTATTGTCTATACATTAGATTCAAAATAAATCTGTTGCCAGACCTGCCAATACCAGGTGAATTGAGTAAATGGATTAGCCATAAATGTTTCTTACCGACTGGCTGTATTTTGATTAAAAAAATAATAATAATTTTTTGCCACTAAGACAATAGAAATCTTTTTTTTTTTTCCTTGCATATTTGTGGCAAAATACCTTTATTCCCCAGTCTATACTGTATGTGAAATGCTCCTACTTATATAAACATTCATGTACACATTTTGGTGACTTAATACAAGGAAAATTCCTCAAATGTTTTGGCAAATGAAGCTCCGGAGAACAAAAAAGGGCTCATCTACAGTAATTACGAAGAGACAGAAGCTCCATGTTTGGAAAGATCAGAGAAGGGGGACTCTGTGTGTACATTAACACTTAACACTTCCATCATTATTAGACAGATAAAGTACCAGCGAGGCTCAGATTATCTTTCCATGTATTTTGTTGTCATTCCTAATACTGGCCAAAGGCCAGTAGGGTAACTTTTTTATTTGTCAGAGTAGTATCAGCCTCGACACAAAAGACATAGTTAAAGGGATATAGTTTAATATGTAATATATTTAAATTCTGCCAAATATTTAAATTCTTTCATCATTTACTCATGTCGTTCCAAACCTGTATGACTTTCATTAACCAAACAGTATTAGTGACCACTGCACTGACTTCCATTGTATGGAGAAAAAAACAATTCTTAAAAAAAGAAATTTCTTTAAAAAAAAATTGTTCTACAGAAGAAAGAAAGTCATACAGGTTTGGAACGACATGAAGGTGCGTAAATGATGACAGAATTTTCAATTGAAATTTTGTGTCCTAAATATTTTAATTGTGTTGTAAGATTTTTATTGTGCTGTTATGTTTTTGCACATTGTTCCATACTTATTGCGTAAACGTGCTTTGTTGTAATACTCCTGTCACAGTAAATGTGCAGAAACAACTATCAGTAGTTTAAAAGTTGATTTTCCCCAAAAACTATTCTTATCCAGCCCGGCACAGCAGTATTAGTTCAACCAGTCCTGTGAATTTGGGGCAGGACTGTCTGATTGTCTGACCAATGACAGAGGGGAGTGAGCAGGAAACCTGTTTGAAAACATGCATTTTCCAGTTCCGTTTGGTGACACTAGTGGCTTTCTTCATGTGTATCACTGATCTACATTTGTATCCATATCTCTCTCTCTCTCTCTCTCTCTCTCTCTCTCTCTCTCTCTCTCTCTCTCTCTCTCTCTCTCTCTCTCTCTCTCTTTCTCTCTGCAGGCAGGAGAAGGAGGCGGTAGAGCGCTGCTGTGGTGAGGACATGGCCGCTCTGACCTTCCAGGCACAGCGGCGCGAACGTGAGCTGACACAGACGCTCCAGCAAATGGAAGCGCAGCACGAGAGGAGTGGTGGGTGTTCACCGGTGCACTGCCCCTTGCCAGAACAACCGCCTCACCCGCTCTTCCGCCTGCCTCACTCCCGCACGCTCCGGGCATGAGCCACACTGTGTGGGACGGCATCAGGAACACCTGTAACCTTTGGCTGGCCAAAGGGAGCAGATGCTCGGCGCTCCAGAGCTTCAGCGCTACGTATTAGTTAGCGTTTAAAAATGGGGGGCGGGCAGCGCTGCCCACTGTCTGCTGATTTCATAGTGCTGCTCTCACATCTGTTGCACCATCTGGATGGGCGATTTTAGTTTATTTACCTGTTTCCAGAAACTTGAGGCATGCTGATTGCCAGAACAAAACGCAGAGAAAACAAAGGGCTTCTTTTTGGCGCGGCTGCACGGCACACATGTTGTCTAAAGAGAAATGGCATCAGAGGCTCAGCAGGAAGCTCTTTGGGCTTATGGAATTAGTCCTTTAATACCACAGACCACTTCCCTCTCTAAGCATATAATGGCCACTCTCGATAGCTAATTATTTTTGTCCTGCTTCCCCCCGTCCCTATCTCTCTATCTCTAAATGTATTGATTTTAGTAGTTAAGACAGATCGCCTCTAGATGATACCATTTTTTTTTTAAACACTGCCCTGTTTGTTTAGAGTCCAGTTTGTTTCTTTTATCCTGCTTTGTGTGTGGTGTCTCTGTGGCCTGCACATGCCCAACTAGTTTCAAAGCGCAGAAACGCAGTAGGATTCTTTTGGTGTACTTTCAACAGCTTCTGAACTTTTTGAACTTAATGAAAACTAAATTTAATGAACACAACAATCCACGTTGTCACTACTTTCCTGCTTTCTGTCTGTCTCCTTTTCTATCCGTATCTCACATTCTCTGTGTAGCTCAGATATAAATGCAGAATATACAGTGGGGTCCCAGACCAAATCTGAGACCACAATGAAAATTTAGTATTTTGCTCAATTTCTTGGTCATTATTCAAATAAGTACATATGGGACATGTATCATGTGACTGTACAGTCAGTCAGGTGCTCTTCCATTGAAACACAAGATGTTCTTTGGATAATTTAAAATCATGTTGGAGAAAATGATCATATTAAATCTATTAAAATGCATTTCAGTAACCACTTTCAACTTTCACATTTTTTTTTTTTTACTTTTCGACCCAGGAAGAACATTTATTATGTTGTATTGTGTTGCTCTTCCTGTGTTATACATTTTAGCACATCTATATGTGTTTGCTGTGTTAATGATCAATACTTTATCTGTTCACAGTCAGAGAAACAGATGCTCTGCTCAGTGCTCAGAACAGCCTGATTGGGAAACTGAAGGAGGAATGTCAGACACTTGGGGCAAAGCTGGAGGAAATGGCCCAGAGCAGCAGGCACGTAGCACTTTCAGTCCTTTAAGATTATGTATACTGTATTAATTTTTTTATTTATTACAAACTCAAACCCAATGTAAAGCTCAAGCTCAGGCCAGGTACCAGACCTACATTTGTGTCCAGGTTTCCTATGGTCATAGAAGGCCTGGAAATGACAAGTTGTTGAGTTTAAAATGGTTAGTCTTAAAAAATATTCTACATATTTATTGATTAGAAATTGCTAGTTCATTAATGACTAAAGCAATAATACAAATTTGGTAAATAAGTGGAAATTCACTGGTTTAAAGATGGTGTGAACTCTGGCTGTCTTCAGGTCTTTTTTGGTCATGACTCTCACGTCTAGCATATCTAGAGCTGAACTAAACATAGTGTTCACTGTAACTGTGCTATTCCTTGCAGTGAAATCAGTGAATATCAGTTTCCATGTTTAAAATGCAGATTGCCTGACGTCGTCTTCTCAACTGTTTGATCTTGTTGACGCTTTGTGAATTGTGTATCTTCGCGGAGTCCGACTTTCAGCGCAGAGCCACTCGCGGTGTGTTATCCAGAGCGTGGCATCCTTTCTGTGCCATACTGCTCTAGTCTGTGCCCCAGTAAGGGAGCTGTCACTGTACCCTGGCACACGCCAGCCTGTCCTCCGCGCAGGCTTTGCTCTCTGCCCATCACATGTGCCTCTCACCTCAGGCCTCTGGGGTAGTCAGCTGTTAAAACAGTGTAAAGCGCATTACTCACATCGCAGCTTGCAATCTGCCATGGTCAGTCAGCCCAGCTTGGGAAGGTACAGGCCACTGCTGCTCGCCCTCCCCCTTCCGCCCGCACGCTGAACTCAAGAAGACCTCTGAAGAAGATGAATGCGGCGAATCATCTCTGCATTTTTGTGATCGCACTGTAGTTTTACAGTTGCTGTTGACTGATAAAAGCATCGATTAAAGGGTAGGTGACAAATGCCAGGCAGTGTTCTACTTTAGTTTTCTACTTACAACATTTACTCATTCTTTTATAATTATTTTAAATGCAGTTTTTATGAACTCATATAATGGCCTCATTATCTTTTTATGACCTGATGGAATATCTGTGCTAAAAATGAAAGTCACACTACAGGACTATTTAAGTGAACCATAAAGAAGCACAAAAAGTGAAGAAAAGCTGTATTTGCATAACTTCTACAAACAAGGTTAATGAAATGAATTTAAAAGGTTAAAACTAACAAGGCTGTTGACTTACAGTAAATTACATAAGGGATATTCACATTGCCTCAGGGTTTTGATTATTCTGTCAGGGATTATTTTGCGATAACATCTTGCAACTCTACATTATCGCAATTGTTACAAACAAATGAAAACGATCAATAAATTACCATTAAATATAGTTTTGAGTTACAATTATTTTATCTATTTTATTTTATTTAAGAAGAAGTGAGATTTTAAAATGTAGAAAAAGAAATAGTGATTGGTCTCTTTATTTTGGTTACTAAAAGTTAACATGAACAAACGATTAAAAATAGATAAATGCAGCATTTATTCATCTTAGTTAACATTAGTTTTAACATTTACTAATACATTATTAAAATCAAATGTTGTGTCTGTTAATATAATTTAATGGACCTGAGCTAATATGAAGTAACAATAGACGGTCGTATTTTTAATAACTAACGTTAACAAAGATTAAGAAATGCTGTAACAAATGCATTGCTCATTGTTAGTTAATGTTAGTTGATGCATTAAATAATGTTAACTAATGGAACCAATTTAACCTAAAAGTTACAAAATCTAAAGTTTATGTACATGTAAATCATCAACTGCTGACATACAGAATCTCATAAAGGTCTTGTGTTAATGCAATCTGGCACATATATATATACACACAAGGTAGACAGTTTCGTAAGTGTTTCACTGCTTTTTAATGTAGTTTAAAAAAACTAAAACAAATAATATGTTATATAATAAGGGCAGTGTATTGACTATGTATATACACACTCATTTCCCTCTACTGATCTCCCTGCCCTGTTGTTTTATATCCAGTGACAGTGTGGCCTTCTGTTCAGTGTTGTGTTTTAAACGTATAGGCAGATGAGCACACAGCACGCTGGCAACAAGGTTCATTCTGCATAAGACTCAGATGAAGGTTGCTCTCGTGTGTCTATAATGCAGCACATCCAAGCGAGTTGTGGTGGTGGATTTAATTACTTGTATCTTTAACAGTTTTCTCAAACACAACCCATTAGGATGTTTGCTATTGACGTAATAAACAAGTTTACACATTAAATCAAAGATCTGTTTTGGGGAGCTGATGTCTTCCTTGTTGACTCTTTAACTTTTGGAGAGCGGGGTATTTACAGTGCTAATGGAGTTGACTTGGCAGGGCTATACATGATGGCAGAGTGCTCAGGTGTTTCTGGTGCAATGAGAGTGTGGTCTTGTTAAGAAAAAAAGCCTACGTAATTGTCATTGGAGCCATGGCAAAGTGATTAGTGCAAGTTCAAATCTGGCTGTGACCCATTCAGTGATCCCAACTCTGTTTCCTTTCTATTTCTCTTTTTGTTTGTACTGATTTTCTTCTTCTTTGTTATTTTTCTGGCCTAAAGCTGTATGGGTGTCAGAGACCATAATTCGCAGAGACCCCAAACTCAGCAGTATGGTCCCAATCGTGCACTGCTACTTAGGCACACAGACACACACCCTTCTGACATTAGGTGGCGCTATAAGGAGTCAATTTGCATTTTGGATCACACCTTTGGAACCCTGAGGGTTTCAAACTAAAAAAATGCTCCCAGAATCCTTGAGTCAAGCCTTACAACATATAAATCTAAAGTTTTTGTGAAATGTGCAGTTTTGTTTAGGCTCTGTAAGCTGCTGCTTTTAAACTCTGTTTTTGAGGGCTGAATGATAATGTCAGTTCAAGTATTATTAGAGTTAAAGCAAATTTATTATTAGAGTTATGGCTTTATTTAACAGCAACCCAATGTGTATTCTAAAACTTAAGCGAGTGTTTGTTTGTTTGTGTGTGTGTGTGTAGAGCGGAGATAGAGCAGTTGTCTCTGGAGAGAGAGCACCTGCAGGAGAGCGCTGAGAAACTGCGAGGTCGCTGTGAGGAGATGGAGGAGCAGTGTGTGCAGCACGGCAGGATGCACCAGCGCATGAAGCAGAGGTACACACACCTGCAGCACTGACCTCAAGTCCACATATGTACAGTCCCTATAGGAGCTTGTGTAGTGTATAACACCATGGCATCACTACAGTACATTTGAAAACCAACAGCAATTAGGGGTGTGCATCTTTAGGATGCTGTGAATCAATTTTACTCATGATTCACAGGATTTCAATTACATTTCAATTCAGTAAAAAAATGTATTATTTAGGCTTTGTTCACACTGCACACAAATCCAGTTTGTCTTTGTCATTTTGGATGTGGTTCAATTTTGTCTGTTTGTCCAGGTTTGTTAACATCAGATTTCATTTATTTGTGCTGTTCTGACTACAAAAAACAAAACCATATTTTAGTTGGATACGGCAATAAAAAAATCTGACTTTTGCTGCCTCTTTGAACAAAGCCTTCATCTAATGGTAGGCATGAGAAAGAATTACAATCTAGATTGAGATCAATGAACTAGTGGAAGAATAATGTACAAAACGGGTTGAAATACACTACTGTTCAGAAGTTTAGGATTGGGAAGATTTTGTAATGTTTCTTATGCTCACCAAGGATGTGATCAAAAATACAGTAAAAACTAATATTGTGAAATATATTTACAATTTAAAATAACTGATTTTTATTTTAATATATTTTAATTTATTCCTGTGATGTTAAAGCTACATTTTCAGCAGCTATTTCTTCAGTCTTCAGTGTCACATGATCCTTCTAACATGAGAAATCATTCTAAGGCCCTGTTTACACTTGGTATTCAGATGCGTTTTGGTTGATCGGACATTGCTCAATACAGGTGTAAACGGGATCTAAAACATTTTAAGCTTGTCCACTTTTGACCACTTCCAGATGTAGTCGAAAATACATTCTTATGTGTCCACTTTCAACCACTTCTGTCCTGATTTCTTTGAGCGGAGGGTCTATGGGCAGGTAACTGTATGTGTTTTTCAGATCTTTCGATCTAATGAATGAAATAAGCTCGCGCAATTTACATATGAACGCACCTGGAGACGACAGAAAAACATACGGAGAGCATCAACTTTCGTTTCTATGAGTGTGTGTTAGAAATCAGGAATAGTGAGAGAACATTGTGCTTGGTAAAAACAGTTGTGCTGCTTAATATTTTGTGCAAACTGAAACTTTTTTATTTTTGAAATGTTTAAAAGATAACATTTATTTGAAATAGAAATTGTTTGTAACATTCTAAATGTCTTCATTGTCACTTTTGCTAAGTTTAATGGTTCCTTGCTGAAAAAAAGTATTAATTTATTAAGTATTAATATTACTGACATCAGAATTTTGAACGGTAGTGTATGTTCATCAGGAATTACATTTTGTCAGACTGAAATAAGGCTGGCTCTTCAAAGAAGCCATTGATTGGATTTATAGGCTGTAGATTTGTAACCTCTCAATATGTCTATAATATTAACTGGAATCGGATACTGGCTTTTTTATATATATATCTGATACATGTAAGCAGTGCACTCGTAACACTTCAGACTGCGTGTGTGCGTGTTTCAGGCAGGGGCGCATGTGGCCACTGAGTGTAGGGTTGAGGGGCGTCTGGCACACCGCCCGAGCCAGCATGTGGGCGAGTGAGTGAGTGTGGGTGTATCCACAGTACCTCCAGCCTGAACTGAGCTTCTGCTGGGAGCACAACATCCTTCTGTTTCCTCCACAACTTTACATATTAGCGAATATCCACCTCCTCGAACCAGAGAGAAGCAGATACAGAGAAAAGTTACGTTTCCACTGCCGCCTCGTAACGAAAAGCATGTTGTTTTTAGATAGTTGTGCCGTGTGGGCATGTAAGTGAGCTTTCCTCACATAACTGGAGCTGTTAAAATGGTTTGTCACCTTTGCAATTACGCAACATTTCTCACAAGAGCTCACAGACCGAGCTCAGAGGTGAGATGGAGCGATTAGAAAGAATCTATATGTGTGAAATATTTAGAATTATGTTTACCGTAGAAGATATGTACAAGCTAGAGATTGTCAAATGATTCAATCTTTTTTTGTTGTGCATCTTTTGAACCATCTTCTATGGATTTAATGATAAAGCTAATCTTTTGAGAAGAATTCATAACAAAGAGAAAGTTTCAACGTGCAAGAGGGAAAATCAAACAATTTCATGTGCTGGCCAAAATAGAGAAAAATCTATTTGTGAGTTTACCGCATCGCACCGTTTCTTTCTCGCTGTTTGCATGCTTTGTTTATTGCAACGCTGACACACACATTTCTCCTGCTGTTGGTATGTAAGACAGAAGGTGCCGGAGCCAAACTTCAGCCCTCGGCTCTGAGTAAGAAACTGAGAGGTCTGGTCCCTCCTGCGTCTTCAGTGCCCCGGGTGTCTCTGCTCTGCTGGGCACTTCACCCCGCCGCCCGTGGGTTAAGGTGTACGTGTTAATAAGTTGGTGCAAATGGTTTCGGCATACATGCAAATAGCCGGGGCCCCACCTCAGATATTCTTGATCGGGCGCACAATCTGTGCTGCGAAGAGCTGCAACAGCGTGGCACGCATGAAACATTTGGAAAATCAGCTTGATTTATTTTTACCATTCGAGCCAACGCCAAGCAACACAGGGGTTTTCGGCACACAATGTTTCACTCCTGCAAGTTATTTATTTATTTTCCACGTGGTATTCGCATATTTTCTGCCTAGAGATTAGGGCTAGTGATATATGAAAGGCTTGAGTGTTGGCCAATGATTGTGCGTAATAGCCTCGGCTTTATGGAGAACATCAATAATACATATGCGTATCAATCCTATTTTTATTTCATAAATGCATTTTGGGCATCGCTTCACTGCTGTGTAAGATAGTTGATGTTAGTGTGGTAAAAGCCACTTTGGGATGTAGTAATCAGGCTATATATATATATATATATATATATATATATATATATATATATATATATTACTGCCTAATTTCATATTGTCTGCCTCATTAACATACAATACAGGCAAAGACTCTCTTTAAGTTCAAATTAAAAATATATATTTTTGAGTGTATTGATGAAGAATGTAATTAGACATGGTTTTGTAAATTATGTAAGAATACTGTTTTTACTGTTCTTATAATTGCATTTTAATAGAAATTTATGGCAGGGTAAACAGAAATTTAAACTATTTTATATCTAACTTTAATCGAATGAATATACCTAATTAGCTATTTGAGCCATACTCAGGTATGCCTTTAGTATTAAATATAGTATTAATGTTATTATTATTCATATAGACTCACTAAACAACATGAGTTGTAAATTCTTATTACTGCTTAACTGTGTTGTGCTTTGATAGCAGCTGCATTTGTGGGTGACAAACATCGTACAAGTAGGCAGGCAGGGGTCCATGGAAATAACAGGGAATTTTTTTTTATTCATTTCCAAGCCGGGAATTATGTACATTTTTATAATGGCATTTCAAAATCAATTTCAGAAAGCATAAATGGGTATTTAACATGAAAACCTTTTAGTAAGATGACAGGTCCTGCGGCATGGCATTCTATAGTGAGGCTAAATGATTATGATGAGGCTAAAACAGCATTTTGCATATTTTTTTATAATTATTATGCATTCTGCTTTTATGGCCTTCTATTACTTTTTTTGCATTTTAGAATTTATTCGTCACACCGCAGAACTATGTTTAGGAACTAGGGAAGTTATTCTATGGTTATTTTATAAGACTAGTTAAAGCGCCCTAAACATCCACTTAAACATTCAAAAGAAATCTTTTTGTTGATTTAAAAAAATTTGTCAGCCACCCTTGATATGATTATTTGTCCAAAATTTCACCTGCTCCGAGTCCCTGCTCATACAAGCTCCTCAAACATTCTCTCATCTCCACTCAGCCCCACAAACACGCATCTGCCAATGAGCGTCTTTACCAATTATCACTCCCTCTCACCAACACACACACAGAAGCAAACACGCTCCTGTTCCTTAAAGGAGTGTTGTAGCGTATACGCAGATGTGTCCCTAAATCTACAGGCTTCTGTCAGCCATATGGGAGCATAAAGAAAGATGGTAGTGGCGTGTGGATGTGCGCGGAGGGGAGCGTGGATGGAGAGCCATGTGTAGCGGTAGCTGGAGCGCTGCTGAAAAGGCTGGAGGAGATGGTGCTATGGAACAAATGTCCGAGAACAGCCGCGCTGCTGCCGGGGAGATGGCTGGGCCTCGGGCAAGGGCTGCTTCATCTGGTTCCCTGCCACCCACCCCATCATTCTCTTACACACACACGGACACGCATTTAAGACACTGTGTGTATGCTGCTTTTCCCGAATGCAAAAAAAAGCTTAGTACATTTTTCACTTGCAAATGAAGTTGGCAAGGAGTTAAGGAGATGGCATGTGTGATGTGGATGAGGCTTGTCACTTTTTCTTTAGCATTCGTTTGCTGATCTTTGTCTTTTATGGGTCAGATGTACCTTTAGCATTTTTTTAATCAGTCTGCATGAAAGAAAAAAAAAGCTTTTTGGACTTCTCTGCTTTAAATCAAACAAGAATCTTGTTTATAATAATAGTGCCACAAGTGGCATTATTTAAAAGTATGTAAACCCAACAGATTTCAACCATAAATCTGAACTTTGCTGACAGACCCAAAGATTGTAATAATGTATGTGGAGCATATTATATCTTTCCAGCTTCTCTTTAGTCGTTTGTGTTTGATATTGTTGAACTGTATATTGTCTAACATAACTATTCAAAACCTCTAACCTAAGTATTCAATTTCAACAGCCAACTCAAACCTCAATTCTACAGACATGAATGAAGCCTCAAAAGCTGCCGCTTGGTAGCATAGAGTTGTGGCTATAGACTCTTCACATTTCTGTGTTTGAAACTTTAGCGGGTTGACTTCTATAGTGGAGACCATAGCAGATATTATTTTTGCTTTCCCGTTTGAGAGAGATAGATTATGACAGTAAGAAAATAGAACAATGTCAAAGCAGCTGTAACAGAAACCCTCTCACTGAAGTTTTAAAAAAAAAAAGAAGAAGAAAAGATTTACTGTTCATTATTGTGGAAGCACTGCTCACAATTTCTTCAGAGTATTTAAGGTGAAGGATATTATTTAATCTCTCTTTTATCCTGTTGATCATAATCAACATCATACAGCCGTTAAAAAAGTTTTTTTATGCTTTTGAAATTAATTTCTTATGCACACTAAGGCGGCATTTATTTGATAAAAAATATAGTAAAAACAGTAGTATTGTGAAATACAATTACAATTTTGAATAAATGTCTTCTATTTTCATTTATTTAATGTAATTAATTCCTGTGATGACAAAGCTGAATTTTCATTACTCTAGTCTTCAGTGTCATATGATCCACATATGCTGATTTAGTACCCAAGAACATGTTTTTATTATGAATGTTAATGTTGAAAACGGTTGTGCTGCTTAATATTTTTTGGAAACTGCGTGACACATTTTTCAGTATTTATGTAAAATAAAAATAGTTTTTAACATAATAAAATGCGTTACTGTAACTTTTGATCAATTTAATGCGTCCTTGCTGAATAAAAGTATTAATTTATTACTTACTGACTTCAAGCTTTGAATGGTGCACAGTGTCGAAGCTTATACTACATTGATATCTGCATTTTCAGAATCACGCATTACTTTCTGGGCTCAGTGATCATTGATCTGTCAGTAATCAGTGATTGCTCTGAAACACATTCCGTAGATACTTCTGACACATTCAGTTCAGTTTGAACAAATGATAAAAATCATGGTGTAACATCACACTTATTTGTACTATATTTTGCAGCTAGGGGGCAGCAGGGAGCCTCTCCACCCTAATATCCCTCTTTCCTCTAGTCTTCTTGGGCCAGCTGGCCCACACTGCTGGGGGCAACAGCTCCATGGCCTGCTGACAGAGCCTTGTGGAGCGGTGGCTCTACTGCTCCTGCTTACGCGGGTGCTGGGCACATCCCAAGGCATGCGAACTGTAAAACGCTTCGTGGTGCATCCAAGCGCTTCCTATCCAGCGCTAAGACCCCAATTATAACATCAAAAAGTGCTCACTTAGCTCCTTTCTCAAGCTCCCTATGTAGTTTTTGCAAGGAAGTCCAAGCTGATGGTGGTAACAAACTTTATGATGTTTGTAGAGAACTGGCATCACATATGTTGTATAGCTGAATGTATTTTTATTTTTTTATCTTTTAACAGCAGATATTTATTGTCTAGTAGATCGAAACTTTTAACTGGTGTTAATGTCCGTAACATTGTGTCCAAAGTACAAAGACAAGCAAAGTTATTTTAATTTAAAAGTTACAACGTTTATTTATTTAGTAATTATTCAGTTGTTGTCAACAGTTATGTTAAGAAAAAGATTTTAAAGATTTGAAAAGCAAATATATATATATATATATATATATATAATTTTGCTTTTCAAATCTTTCAAATATTTTTCATAACATAACTGTTGACAACAATGGGCAAAATGTTCAGTTGTAAAAATAACAATGCAACAAAATAAAAATAGTAAAATATAAGCAACAAGTTAGCCAACTTATACTGTCTCCTAGGCTAATATTCATGTTCTTGATATGTTTTTTGGAGTCATTTTTGTCAAGTGCTCCTTTGCAGGGTTTTAGTATTGATGATGCCAGTGTCATTCAGCAGTGTGTTTTACAGCATCTTTTGGAGAAGAATGCTGCCATTTTTGGAAAACCTATAATGGTTAGATGGACTATCATTAGATGGAAAGTATTCATTGTAATTCATAGGGAGGGACTAGGAGCCATTCGGGGTCAAATCATACAGCTCTGTTGTCTTCACATTTATTCACTGGCCACTTTCATAGTCACCTCTGTAATCCATTCTTGATTATTCAAATAACCACTTAGTAACACTTCATTTTCAATGTGAGTTCCTTCATTCTAAAGCCTTATTTTTAGCTATTAAAAAATCAGATAGTAAATTACAATGCCATGTAACATTTATTGTCCTATGATTGCTCTAAGTTTAACGATCTGATTATTATTTGTATTTTTGGGGGGGTTAACATTTATATTTAAATCCAGTGCCATATCTACATACGGTCCAAACTCAATCTGTAAATAAAAACACAAACAGGGAGCAGAGATCCTGTGCAGCAATAGACACTGGTGAGTCTATCAGAGTAGGGCTGTGAGATCCAAGGCCTGCGGTCAGTGGAGCTGTGTTTGGCCCTGGCAGAGCAGGAGGGTTTATGGAGGAGTGAGGGACTGTGTCCTCGCCTCCACTGACAGCCCTGTTTTAAGCAGGCAAGCCAAGACAGATTGCATATATTCTATACTGCTTATCCTTCCTCCAAGCCTCGCGTACCCCTTCCTGCCACTATCTGCAGCATGCTGCTGATGCGAGCCTCGTAAATTCACTGGATTTAGTGATTTGTCATTCCATTTGTTGAGATCTTTTTCTATTGGTTTGTTTGTGCATTGAAGGAACTAAACCTGCCTCATTTGTTCTGATATGCTGTGCTAAGTAACTGTTATTTTTGCTGTTTCTGTGAGCCATGTTCTCATTAGAATATCTTAAAAGAGATGAATGGTTTTATTTGTATAGCTGCACTGTTCAGAAACCATTTTTCACACATGCGATGACTTCCAGGGTTTTTATCAAATTTGTAATTGTATTCATTTACATTAAGTACACTTTATTTTTATATCACCATATTTTTTTGTGGTCTGTATGTCACGATTTTAAAAAGACAAATTGACAGTTGTGATTTGTTTTGTCTTTTCGCAAGAGCTGAGAGTGTATTCAGTTCTTCTTGCCAATTCATTTGGCCGATGCTAAACAGACGCTAAGCACTGAACATCACTCTGAAAAATCACACACCCTGAGGCCACAGCAGGCCACACGAGCAGAGGAACTTCAGTCCAGTCCATCAGCTGTACAGGTGGCAGCACTGCAGGCCACTCACACTCTCCTGTTCTCCCTGAGCGAATCACCTGCAGAGAATTTACTCCAAAAATTATATTATTAATAATTTTACAAATTAATTTAATCATCTAACAAAATTTCCATTATAAGTAAACCTTTTCTTTAATATATATATAAACTCGAGGACATCTGGGGCATACTGTCTAATCCCACAGACATTGATTTCGATTCGCCCATAGAGCTAGTTTTATATTTACCAAAATATTAATTTATTGCATTGGGAGTCTCTTCTTTTTTTTCTTTTTTTTTTACAATTCTGTCTTGAGCCGCCAACCAATAGCTAGACTGTTGTTTTGTTTTTAGTTTTATTTGATTGGAACTAAATAACTACTGGACTGCTGTTTTAGCCAGTGGCACTTGTGCATAACAGTGATTTATGTTACTGAAGTGAGACAATGAAAGCACTTGATAAAAATAATGGTGACACAAGCAGTTAACATACAATTACATTTGTTCAAAAATTTGGGGTTGGTAAGATTTTTTTTTTCTATGTCAAGTAATTTTAAAGAAATATATACTTTTTATTTATCAAGGATGCATTAAAGACATTTATATTGTTACAAAATATATCAATTTCAAATAAATGAATAAATACATTTGAACTTTCTATTTCTCAAAGTATCCTGAAAGAAGCATTTATAATAAATGCTTCTTGAGCAGCAAATCAGCATATGAGTTCTGAAGGGTCATGTGACTCTGAAGACTGGGGTAGTGATGTTGAAAATGCAGCTTTGCCACCTCAATTATATATTGCATTTTAAAATATAATACATTAGAAAACAGTATTTTTAAATTATAATAATATTTCTGAATATTACTGTTGTCACTTTTTTTCTTTGTTTTTTTTTACAAAAAAATCTTACCAACCTCAAACTTGTGAGCAACAGTGTAGGTTTAGGTACTCAGATTAAACAATTTGAGAACCTCAACTTAAAGATATTGCATTTTTAGAACAATTTGAAAAGCACAGTCTTGTTTTATTTGCAGGAACAGTTCTAAGTTACTTAATTTCCTCCTACAAAAGCCAGTATTCTCTGAACTAATTGGCATTTTATAGATATGTAAATGGCCAATACAGTAACCTGAGCGCTCTTTTGTCAGCGCATCAGTCGGGTTAACCGTGTCTGTGTGTTGATCTGGCTTCAGTTAGCCTGGGAGCCAGCAGATGGTGTCCTTTCACCAGGGTCAGCGGGGAAGCTCTCCTCTCCCTTAAAAGCCTTCCCCAGCTCTCTCAGTAGCGGGCAGAGGCAGCAGTGTCCAGGCCGGGCCAGCTCGGGCCAGCTCAGCCCAGCTCCATGCACTAAGCTGTATTAAAAACCTAATTAAGTTGCGTGCCAGTAAATGGAGGGAGGTTATTGGATTTGCAGCCTTAGCTGCTGGACGGCCTTCTAATTTAATCAGACTCCCGTTGTGAGTCCAGCTTCAGAGATGACTACGGGAGTTTTCTATCTCTTTTTTGTTCTTTCTTTTGGACAGTTTATGGGAGTCAAACACAAACTAACATGGCCCTGAACAAGGGCACGGGTCGTACGCATTGGATGGTTTCGAGACTAATCCCTGAGTGTCTGTAAAGCAGATAAATGTGGGGGAGATTGAGAGGCGTTTGGCATTTGCTGATGAAGGGCGGTGTGATAGTATAATAGGTTAATGCAGCATGCCTGTCTCCAGAGGTGCAGAGGTGCTGCAGATGGCTTGTGTGTGAGCTGAGGGAATTACACAAACAGCTGATTCTACTCCACTCGTTCAACACACTGACACTCAGCATTAAGAGCTAACTTTGTTTTTAGATTCAACAAGAAATATTCATTATTTCTCTGGGGACATTGTCAAGATTATAATTTTATTTTTGCTTAACCATGAAAAGGTATTAAGAGACATTCCATTCATTCTTGTTTAATACTGACTAATGTCTAATTGCTCACTGCTTTGAAAAAGACTCTAATATTATTGCCCATACACTACTGTTAATATGAGTTCAATTTAAATAGTTTGGAGTCGCTACGAGTTTTTAAATAATACAGTAAAAACAGTAATATTGTGAAATATTTGTACAATTTAAAATAACTATTGTCTATTTGAATATATTTTAAAATGTAATTTATTCCCGTGATGCAAAGCTGAATTTTCAGCATTATTACTCCAGTCTTGATGTCACATGATCCTTCAGAAGTCATGCTAATATGCTGATTTGGTGCTCAAGAAAAAATTCTTATTATTATCACTATTGAAAACAGTTGCACTACTTCAAAATATTTGTATTTATTAAGTCACTTTTTTATCAATTTAATGCATCCTTGCTGAATAAAAATGTTAATTTCGATAAAAGAAAAATCCCACTGACCCCAATTCTTTGAACGTTAGTATACTGTTATTATGTATTACTGGTATACTGCTATTAACATTTAGTGACATTTAACATTTGTAATTTTAAAGTTTTTATTTTACAATTGATTTGAATTGTTTTCTTATGGGGTAAGAGGGCTGAAAAGTGATGTCCTTTTCTTGGATCTATAATAAGCTCACTGTATTTTTTGTTTCAAAAATCTTTATCTGAGTCAGATGTTGGAGTCATATACATTATAAAACTATACATCATAGCCAGTAACTCCAACAGTAAGTCATGCCATATGTCTGCACATAGAGTTTATGCATGTTCTCTGTGATTAGGGTGTGGGGGGATTAGGATTAGGGTGTTTTTTTTAGCTACATATTAATGATTGTTTTTTTTTACTAATACTGAATAAATTTCATGCATTTCGAGAAGAAAAGAAAACCTTGTGTCAAAAAAGCAGATGGTCCACTAACAGAGCTCAAACGGGTTTACAAATAATGGAGAGGTCCTTGCGGCGCTCACTTCTTAAATTTGTATTATTATTCTATTTCTTATTTTGGTAAACAATGGCAGATGAATGGTACTTTGTGAAAGACCTAAAGAACCGTAAAAAATGTTTTTAATTAATTAATTAAATTAAAAATAAAGTTTTGGAAGAGTGCACTGATACAGAAGAACATTTGGAGCTAGACAGTGTGTGGAGGAGGTTAGGGCCAGTGCCAGAGCACTGCCAGACTCTGGAGGTGGGCGGCAGCAGCTCCCGAAACAGCAGGGCCTGAGCATGGGACAGGATGCCCACCACAGCCCGGAGATCAGCCCTGTCCAGCTCACGCTAGGAAGGCCAGCCGAGGAATCAAAGGATGAGGGCGAGGGAGACAAAAGAACAGCGCTCGAGACAGAGGCCCGAGGACAGGAACAAGCTGTCTGGTGCAGTCAGGACAACTATTCTGCTCACACTCACAAATAAAATGGGATTTAAGGAATCAGAGGTGAATGACAATTATTGTGAAAGGCAGAAACACTGTTTCACCAGACACAGAGAGAAAAAGAAAGGCTTTGAAAATGGATCTGGCACTAGTCAACAAGAGAAGCTGGAGGCCCATATTCTCCATATTCACTTCTGTTGGAATCCTGTACAGTAGCACATGGACATAATACTGAATTGACATTTGTATGTCATTTTTTAAAACCTTAGTCAGGATAGCACCATATTTCTTTTCTGACAGTAATGAAAACGGGATTGTGAGGGATAGAATTGGTGTGTTTAACGGATTCTACTGTTTTTTAACAACATACCTATTGTTCAGCTGATGTAACATCTTTCCAAAAGTAGTCCAAAACTCCATAAAACAGTTGTGAGTTCTGAAAATGACATGATCAAGGACCTTTATACAGTGCATGCCATTGAAAAGACTATCCTGCACAGCCTGGTTTTCATTTGATGTAAAATGATAAATGCTGTCTAACCTCACTAAGGTCTGTACTTGCTCCATGTGGACAGAGTAAGCCATTCATAGGCTGATTTCCATGGCAAATGTATGAGTGACTTTATGGAACATTAATAGCTCCAGCTCCAGTTTTTACTTATGTGTGGAAAAAAAAACTTTGACATTCTGATACATTGCCATTTTTATGTGTTACAAGGGGGAAAATGGTCATAATAAACAATGAAAACATAATGGATGAATTTTCATTTTTGGTTGGACCATCCCTTTTAAGTGAATGATAATCTGTTAAATGTTCTTTGTGAAAATGACCCTTTCACAGACAATAGATTTGTGACAGATTTTCTGTGAAATAGCTTACCAATTCTGCTCTTCTTTCAACCAACATCCCAAAATTCAGAACATGCTGTTGAAAAGCATCCAGCTCTCTGAAGCTCAGTCTGGATGTGTGTGTGTTTTGTCAGACTGCAGCAGCTGGACCAGCACTGTCAGGCCAGCTCTCAGCAGGTGCTGCAGCTCCTCAGCAGACAGAAGCAGCTCGTGCAGGAGCAGGTCCAGGTCAGTCTTCATTTCACACTGCTCTACCACTGTAATGCAACTATTCTTCCCAGTGTTGTAGATTCAATTATAACTAATATCTTTTCATTTATATATTATTTGTAAAGTGCTTAGACGTCATATGCCATATTTTTCAGACATGCTGAGCCACGGAGATGCAGGTTCAACTTAAAACGTTTCAGAACTTCATCACTTTCTTTTTTTACCCCTTTTTTATTATTATTAACTTATTTTATAACACGTGCCATTTAACTGTATTTTACAGAGTTGTTTATAATTTCTGGTCAATTAATTATTATTGTTGTAATCATTTATTTTATGTTTAATGCCTAATAACATCTGGCAAAGGGACTACCAATGAAAATTAGCCTTTGGGTTCATGAATGTTGATTGAAAGTACACTGTCCCTTTTTAAAATAAATAGAAGAAAAAAATAATTTCTTGTCATCTGTCTACTATCTGTGTCTTAATGCCATTGGAGAAATTTCAAAAACTACACACACAAAAACAGCTTGGAAGATAAAACATTTCTATCTTAAAACAGTTGACGTGTTTTAAGTGTTTCGCTATTTACATCTTACCTCACTTTCTTTTTTATGTTAAAAGGTTAGTTCACTCAAAATTACTCACCCTAATGTCGCTCCAAAGCGTTGTCATAAATGGCGTGGAAAGAGAAGTTCGTATATTATTTGTAAAGTATCTATACATGATGGTACACTCTTAAAAATAAAGGTTCCAAAATAGGGGTCATAGAAGAACCATTTTGGTTCCCAAAAAACCTTTTAGTGAATCGTTCTAAAAAGAACCATTCTTTGAACATATACTCAAATAACCTTTTTCCACTATAAATAAACTTTTGTGGAGCAAAATGGTACTTTATGGAGTCAATGATGCAGATAAAGAACCATTACGTTAAATTTAACAGAATGATTACTTATCTTACACAAACCTTTCTCAAAGTTAATAAAAAATGGACTTTTGGATTTTTGAACTGACACCTAGGTGGAATGAGCCAAATCATCTCAGAAAATGGTTCTTTTTAGATCGATTCACTAAAAGGTTTTTTGGGAACCAAAATGGTTCTTCTATGACCCCTATTTTGGAACCTTTATTTTTAAGAGTGTAGTATTTGTTGTAGTGATTATGATTTAATAGATATTATTATACAACTTTCTTAAAATGTCATTTAGTGAAAAATACCTGTATTACAGTGATGACATCTAATAAGAATAATCATTGGGACGAAGGACCAAATAAAAATGTTAAATATCTGGATGCATTGTGGTAATGAGAATTTATATTATTTCATTCAAAAAGGTAACAATGCCTTTAAGAACGCAGCGGTCACAAAATAGGCTTTATTTTATTTATGCTGGATATAACGTTTTGTGAATCTTTTGATTTTGTAGTGAAATCTGACCTGGATGTGTTTCTGAGAGAGAGAAGCGCGCGCACACACACACACACACACAAGCAGCAGCACCACAGCAGCTGGTAGTCATGGCAGCACATCACGCTACACTAGGCGCCCACAGATGCTCATCCAGATTGCTGCTAGAGGCACGTCAGCAACAGACAGCGAATCGCAGAATGCTGACATTCGTTGGAGATTATTGCAAATGGAGTGATGCTCCGCAAAGCGCCTGCGCTTTCGGCTCTGTTAATACTACCATGCTGTTGTTTTGTTATTAGAACGAGTTAGTAATTCACTCTCCCTTTGAGCATTTGTCTAAGAACACCCACATGCTGCCTCGCTGACCGCCACACCGAAGCCTTCAGACCGCAAGAGAGATGATTATACAAGGCCAATTAGAAATGATCTGAAGTAAATGAAAGCGCCATGAGATAGAAGACAGTGTGGTTCATTCTTCCTCTGTTGAGATGATTATAGTGGTACAGGACAGAGTTTCTTCTCTTCTGTGTCCATTTCTCCCCAGGTGCATGTTGAGAAAAGAATGGACACTGTGATAGCGTGAGGGCATCTCCATGGGGTCATGTGACCACTGCTGTTCCCATAAGTTTACTTCAATCGTGACACATTCCATATATCAACATAATGAAAAGTAATTATTGCAGTACTACGATAAGTTACATCTTTATGTATTTATTTTATATATATATATATATATATTTAAAAACTTTATTAAAACAGGGACCTTTATTATTGTTTTTGTATGACAGGGACTGATTTAATGTTGTTTTTTTAAATACTTTTTGTAAACTGTAAATTCAAATATCTATAAATGATTTCCTAATCTGAATATTGATTGTAAATCCATCAGCAGGTTCTGAGGTGTGTAATGAAGTCAAACAGACACGACTCAACCCAGAGCAGATTGACAGTGCTTTATTTAAGCAGTCTGTAAGAAGGAAAATAATGTGCATCCCTATCATATACATTTACGTGTAAAAATACTAGGATGTACAGTGTACAAAAACAGTTTCTTGCAGATAAGCTTTCCACATCCGCGTGGGACCTATACTGTATTCAAGGAAATATTTTTTTTAATTATTTTTTAATATGATGGATGGTAATACAGTTCTTCTTTATTTTTATATTTTTCCCGTGTTAATCCCTTCCATGTAAAATTCTTAACCACATGACTAGTTCTCAACATGGATCTAATGACAGAGCTAGCAAGGTCAAGAAATGTCACAAACTCTAAAGCTACATGGACATAAAATGTTTTTTTTTTTCTTTTTTTAAAGATTTGTCTTTTGTTTTTAAATAAATACTTTACAATTCATGCTCATTCATAATACACTACCAGGAGCGCGATATAGAGAAAGTCTGTTGTAGACAGTACAAACAGTAGCAGCAGTGGCACGCTGAGGTGCGCTTAGGAGGGATGGGTCTCCATGGGTCCCTTCCTCACACTAGTTCAGTATTCAGGGAAGAATGACTTTAGGTTGGGTCTTTATTGTCCTCTGAAACTCTTGAAGTGGTGACACTGGTACAGATCAGCTTTTCTACAACACTAGAGCATTAGGAAATCTCAGGAAACATTAGTCTATCTGTGTCACCAGGCAAAGGTTGTGTCTCCTGGCAGCGTTTCACGTCTATCTGCATCCACGCTGTTACATATTACAGAGCACAATCACTCAGAAAAGTAAAGTAGCATGAGGTCTATGAGGCGCGAATCTGTGCTTTCAAGTATTTTCTTCTTTTTTTCCTGTATTTCTTTTCCCCTAAGCATGGACCTTATTTCCTTATGTTGAGCTATATAAAAAGAGCAATGGGTATGAAAGTGCTACTACAGGCAGATACAAAGCCAAGTGTTAAAATATGGAGTTACAAAAGTGTATGATTGATTTGGCCAAAGCCAAAGGCCCTTCTGCTTTTTAAATAAAGTATTCCCAATGAACGTATTTCACATGCAAGGTACCACCCCAATAAACAACATTCTCTGCCTCTCCATGTCTTGAGGAAAAGTCCCTCACAAGTGCATATTAAATATAATGAAATGGATGAACAGCGTCACAGTATGATCAAATAATCCTAATGAGTCGTACAATCACAAATCAGTTTATCTAAAGTTAAAAAGCAAAAATAAAAGAGCAAACAAGGAAATACAAAATGAGTGCTTTCATGTCCCTATTCAATATACATGTACCTAATCAGAAAATGTAAAACAATTTAGAAAAATGTTCAAGTTATTTTCTGACAAATAAAAAAAGGTAATAAAAGAAGCAAACAAACAGAATTGAACACCAAAAAAACCTAAACATTCAGCAGTACAAGCCTATTAAATTATATCAGGTAGTGGCATTCATTTTTTTCTCTCTCTCTTTCTCTCGCTCTCAAACAATAAATAAAATCAGAAAAAGGAATGGGGAAAGGCCAGGAATGATCTAAAGTTGGAAGACAGAGAATGACAAACAGCCAGTCTTCCCGCAGTACCACAGCTGTGCTATCAGAAAACATTATTGGGTTGGACATCACAGTTTTAAACACAAGAACATCCTCAAGCTCAACAGGACCATGCTACAGCATCTCACACCACACCACTGGAAAATCAACAATGCTCACAATCAATGCAGGCGTTCTGGCGGAAAGCTCTGTTTGCCGTGAGGGATGTGGATAGAAACTTTCTGAACCGTCCGTAAACCAGTCGCCATCAAATCCAGTCCTTAACACACATGCAAGAAACTCCAGTTCAGACGCCTCACTCTATCAAACCTGGTTCTACTTCCCTTTTCATATACTGTCGTTCCTCATAAATCACTTCCCTCTTCATTAATGTCCCACCTTAGTATGAAAATTCTCATACAGGCGCTGCACTGGGCCACATTTCTTTTCCATTCCTGCCCAAATTAAAAGAACACATTAAACGCAACAGCAACATGCACATAAGCCACCTTTACACTCCGAAAATAAACACCACAGACAGACTTTTATTGCCGAACACTATCAAGAAATGTACTGCATATATCACATAATTACTTAAATATTAATCTAGATATTTCCCTTTGATCTCGTTTCAAGAATGTCCATCTGAACTCATTCATCACTATCCTAGCAAAACTTCAGTCAATTAAATCCTCAGTCTGCAACCAGAAACATTTTCACTCATAAATGTTCAATGTTCATCGAAGAATTTGTAAGCTAATATCTGATTGGCGTACGGGTCCATGATGGAAGGATTCGATTTGTGTACTATAGTATTCTAGGAAGGAATGTGATCATGATATTAGTTGTAGCAAAGCACGTTCACGCTCAAAATAGCATTTACAGGGTTTCTGCAGGTTTTATGACGGTACATTTAAGACCAAGTAATGAAGATGTAAGGAACACAGTGTGCTCTATTAGCAACACTTTAGAGTTTGAAAATGCCATTTCCAACAGATATCCATTACTTTTTAATTCATTTTACAAAAAGAGTAATTCAATTTCTCTGCTCCAAACCACTAGAACATGTAAATAACTTGTATTATATCTTCTTATCACACTGCACAAAAGTGATGTTCTTCCTCGTTTTCCAGTGCAACTCTAAAGATTCTTAAATCAAGATGCATTTACTGGAGCTACAAAATACCTTTTCTGTGAAATTGATAAAAAAATAGAGTTTATAATTAAAACAAAAACAATTGTCTGCCCATTAATAACTTAATAGATATTTGTTATTGTTTAAGTATAAAGACTTCAAGACTTAATTTTACATTTGCATCTCAAGTAAACGCATCAAAGACGTTTAGATATGCGTATTCGAAAACAGGTCAAAAATACTGAGGAAGATATTAATTTTTTGCAATGCAACCTTTAATGTCATGACAATCAATTTAAGACTTTCTGCTCTGATTTAAGACTTTTTTAAGGCCTTAATTTGTGTAAGGGTGAATTAAGACTTTTTAAGACCCACAGAAACCCCGATTTAACTTGTCTATACCTACAATTAAACAAAATGATTCCTTCATTTTCACTCTCATGCCTTGAAGCAACAACAAGCACGTGCAGAGTTGTGTTTAAATGCTCGAACGCAAAGCACAATGGGATGCGTGTCCTGCTCTGTTACGGACTTTCACATACAGTAACCTACTGAAAGAATCAGTGTGGTCTTTAACAGCCCTTTCAGTGGTGGAAAGACAAGCAACACATTTCAACATCACTCAAGACTGCTCACAATATTGAGGCGGGTAATGAAACTCCTGAGAGAACAACTCTACACTGGTGTGAACAGAAAACGGTTCAGGGGAAACAAAATAAAAAAAACAAACCAAGGCCTTTGCATTGACCCGTCTACATTCGTAAGCCTTTTTAGGTGCATTTGTTTCATTCAAAAAAGGAGACTTAAAAAGCACTCTTAATAAACGAGAGGACAAACAAACAAAAAGAAAAGAATAAGTTAAATTTGCTTAAATATATATATATATTTAAATCACTTTTTTTTTCTCATAAAACAGTGCTTCCTGCCATTCTTTCCATTAATGCTGGTTTTTTATGTTATACTGTGATTGCAATATTGAGCGTTGAGTGGAAATGGTTTCTTACAAAAAAGGTTGGGCTTTTGGGGAATTCATTCTAATTATCAATGCATAAAACATTCCACATCAGTCAAACATGCCATCTTTTCCATAAAACACTGAGACGCTTCTTCTTAGGGAGCGATATGCAAGAAATAAAGCCTTCTGTAAATACATTTATGGTCGAAATAATCTGAGGAACCATTTGTAACGGGTAGTTTTAGTGACTGCATAGCTCAGGTTCACAGGGCTTTATCTGAAGGAATACTGTGTTGTGGAATGATGAGGGGTAAAGCTAGTCCTGGTGACTGAGTTGAACACAGATATCCTCTGTGAAGCCTGAGTAAACCGTTTATGGCAGTTTTAACTTTATATAACAGAAGGTGAGCCTTAAAAACAGTAACAAACAAAAGCGATTGTGTGTAGTTATACTACATGCACCCGAGAGATCGTAAAACCCATGTGAATCTCTGGCCATGCAGTTTTATGTTTTCATCTGAACTGAACGGATGTGTCAAACAACTTGATACCAGTTCCCATTGAAAAAGGAATGTGGAGCAACATCTCAAACCAAAAGAGAGAAACACAATAAATACAAAACTCCTAACAAACAGCTTAAGTTCTCCCATCTCGACCCAACCTTTGGGCTGGAGCTGTGAGGACGTTTGAGCGGGCTGGACCTCGGTCCGACCCCACGTGCAAATTCCCATCACCCTAAATCAGGAGTTTCCATTGGTCTAGCTAAACAAATGAAAGAACCAAGATGGACGATGGAGGGTCAACAGGGCCGGGGCTGTTAGAAGCTGAAGACCTAATTCGTTCCAGTGGTGACCTTGATGAGGATGAGGCAGTTTGGGCTGCGTGGCGCTCACTCTCTCCCGCTGGCGGAGTAGGAGAACTGGGGGAAGTGTGGCCGTCGCTCGTTGTCCATGCAATCCATCCCATCTTCATCGACTGAGGAGAAGGGCACAGGGACAATCGGTCAGGAGGGGGCAAGGCTGATGTTACCGGTCATTTTCAGCCAAGCTTATGCAAATAAAATATTTTATGCAGTTAGCTGAGAAGAAAACTTTATCTGAGCCACTTTTACACTTTCCGTCGGGTCACAAAAAGCCTGCAATATGCCAAAAAACTGGCACCCACACACTTACAGGAAACAAGCTGTTGAATATGGAGTCTGTGGAAGACAGTTTGCAGGCGAAAACAAGGTTGTTACTTTTATTAAAAGGGTTATGAGGACAAAATTGAATTCGTCCCACACATCCTAAATATCGACTAGACCTTCTATAAGCTTTGGCTTTGATATTGAGTTTAAAACACATGTATTATTACAATTTAAAATAGCAGTTTTCTATTTCAATATATTATAAAATGTAATTTATTCTTTGATGCAAAGCTGAATTTTCAGCATCATTACTCCAGTCTTCAGTGTCACATGATCCTTCAGAAATCATTCTAATGTACTAGTCTGGGTGCTCAAGAAACATTTCTTATTATTATCAATGTTGAAAACAGTTGTGCTGCTTAATATGTTTGCAGAAACTGATTAATTTTATTCAGGATTATTTGATAAATAAAAAGTAAAAAAAAACAGCATTTATTTTGAAGTAGAAATCTTTTGTAGCATTATAAATGTCTTTACTGTCACTTTTGATCAATTTGATGCAATCTTGCTGAATAAAAGTATCAATTTCCAAGCCAACTCAGAATGCAGAAATCTCAGACTTCCTAAAATATATCATTACTAAAATTCTATAAATCTAAACCATATCTTGGCTAATTTGAAAATGCTTTTCAAACTCTGCTAGCATCTTTAAATCTATTATTCTCCAGATTCTGTTTAGGATGAAGATGAAGATCAGATCAAATGTATTGAACAACTCATGAATATAACCAGATAACGTCTTCACAAACCTTCTTAAACAATATTATGTGCGAACAAAAAGTAACACCTGTAGTTTTCAGGCGATCTCGATGTGTGCCAAAAAACAATTTTTCAGTACACAGCATACCTCTCACCACTGAGAAGATAATTAATTCAGCACAATACAACATGAAGCCAGTATGTTTTTCTGAATGCACTTTTATATCATTACAGAATTGCCAATGTATGCAGAGACAAACTCACATTTTTCAGGAGGGGTTATTGTAATCGTCTGAGCTGTGAACTCCTCATCGAAATATCTGGTATCTGTCTCTGACGACACCTGAGGCTTGAAGGGAGGTATCAGCTGAGGAAGGAAGAAAGGGGGATGAAGCACCTGTTAGTGCAGATCTGACACCGCATAGAGTGTGGCGAGCTGGAGGGCTCAATATAACGCCTCTGAACCGCACCTCCTCTGCCAGCCATTGTGTTGTTTGAGAAGGCAGTTTAAGTGACAGTGACCTATTATAACATTGAGTCACACATAACCTCTGTTTTAACATGTACCATTAAAAGTATGTTGTTGTGAACACACAATGAACTATTTAATTTCATGTTTAATGTTTCTCCATTAAAAAGTTTTACACAAAGAAATGAACAGCACATTTGTAAAAAAAAACAACAAAAAAAACAAAGCATGAAATCAAATTATGACATAAAACCCAATTCTGAGATATAGGGCCCTATTTTAGCGATCTAACTGCGTCGCGCTGAAACTAGCAAAAAACACTTGCCTGACTCCGAATTGCACCGGGTCTATGATAGGGCCCATAAAGTCACAATTACAACAAAAGAAAATAATTATAAGGGAAGAAATTATTTTCTTAATATTATAACTTAAATTAACTTATTATAAGAGTGCATCTTTATGTGTAGTGGAGAATGCAGGACAGCATCATTTCTAAGTTACCTTTTTGTCATAGACATCCTGCCAGGCAATTCCAGTAAAGAAACTATGTCGCATAATTTCCTTAGCATCATCGGGACCTCCACCAAGTCTGACAGGGAAAAAAAAGAAAAGGATATGTATTTAGCCAGATGACAACTGATGATTTTACACCAGTTCCAGTTTAAATAAGTGAAATATAGAAAAATCTGTTGAAATGTATAAAGAAATCATTGTGATGAATCTGGGTTTCTGGGTTAGACCAGGTGTGCGGTTTGTACCTCTTATTGGGATCTTTGATGAGCAGACCTGACAGCAGGGACTTGGCATCAGCAGAAAGCGTCCTGGGGAACTTGATGTCCTCCATTAGAATGAGCTCGAAGAGCTTCTCATGGTCCTGATTGTAGAAAGGCAGTCGGCCACACATCATCTCATACATGACCACACCAAGACCCCACCAATCCACCGCACGACCGTAATCATTGTCCTCCAGAACCTGAAGACAAACACACACATATACAAACATTCCTGCATGAAAGCATTGATCGACCCTCAAAATATCAAAGGTGGACCCCAAAATGTATCAGGACTCTAAATCTCATTATTAAATGTTAAATGCGTTAAAGGGTTCACCTGTTTAACATTTAACATTTCATGGATAAAAACTCAAAAGCTTAATCAAAGCTTTTAAAAATATGGACCATTGCTGTGGAAGAATCAGAACTAAAGAACTGCCTCCCTTTTAACTCTTGAGTGTGAATTTGAATTGAATTGGCCACAGCCCACAGAAGCTGAATTGGGATTTCAATGACAGAAAGAGGAATTTTCATTTGAAATAAATTTAACACAGGTAATGCGTTCAAAAATCCATCCATCCATCCATCCATCCATCCATCCATAAGTTTATCCATCCATATCTATCTATCTATCTATCTATCTATCTATCTATCTATCTATCTATCTATCTATCTATCTATCTATCTATCTATCTATCATCTATCTATCTATCTGTCTATCTATCTATCTATCTATCTATCTATCTATCATCTATCCATCTATCCATCCATCATCCACCCAACTATCTATCTATCCATTCATCCATCCATCCATCAGTCCATCTATCTATCTGCCCATCCATCTGTCAATCATCCTCTATATCTATCAATTCGTCAGACCATCCACCCATCCGTCCATGTAACATTACACTGAATCAATTTCATGTCCATAACAGTCATTACAACTGAGTTTCAAAATGAATGGCCGTTATGAACAACTGCTAATATATGAATATGAGTAGCTGATAGTGGCAGCACTTCACACACTCTCATTGTAGTGCTTCTCATCACCAAAATCATATCAGCGCAAGCCAGCTCTGTCTCTCTGGCCCATCAGCTCTAGACTGATAAAAGCAACTGAACGTTCATTCTGCACCAGTGTATGGGGTCAAAGGTCCAGCACAGGATACAGTTGGAACCTGGAAGCACAGTCCTAAAAGCCTGATATCGTTGGATCAAAGCTGTGCTTTTGGGCAAGCATCCCGGGCCCCAATTACTGAGGATGCTCATACACACCTTACCGGCAGCTTCGTGATTAATATGTCTGACTAATGACAAGGCTGGCTGGCACTAAGCCAGTTAACCATATGCTCAAAGTGGTGTTATAATGATGTCTCCTTTCTGAACTTTAAAAACAGGCAGACCTGCGTGAGTCAACAGCAGCTTTCATTACTCCGTCTGATTAGGGAGCACAATATGAACGTCCATGTGTGGAAGCAGCGCTAACAACCTCCATACAGTGAGATGTGTGTGTATGACTACGCCACATATTAATGTGATGAATGGTACATTGCACATTGTGTGTTTTAAACTACACTATCATTGAAAAGTTTGTGATCAGAAAGAAATTAATACTTTTCTTTAACCGTTAAGATCTTTTTTATTTTTTTAAAGTGACGGTAATAAATGCTGTTCTTTTGAAATTTCTATTCATCAAATAAACCTGAAAAAAAAATATAGAAAATCTTAAGCAAAAATATTAAGCAGCACAACTGCTTTCAACATTAATAATAATAAGAAATGTTTCTTATACAGCAAATCAGCATATGGGAATGATTTCTGAAGGATCATGTGACACTGAAGACTGGAGTAATAATGCTGAAAATTCAGCTTTGCCATTACTGGAATTAATTACACTTTAATTACAATTCAAATAGAATAGTTATTTTAAATTGAGACAATTTCACAAGATTACTGCTTTTACAGTTGTTTAATCAAACAAATGCAGTCTTGGTGAGCATAAAAAAACTTCTTTCAAAAACTAATTTTACCAACCTCAAACTTTTGCACAATCGTGTATGTTACGAATACATGTAAATAAATGTCATATCAAACGTGCTAAAAAGTGCAATGTTTGATTTTAACTATTACATGGTGGAATAATTCTTTATTGGAATTATTATTCATAATTAATTGAACTATTTAGTGAACATGGGCTTCTTTCATCATATTTCTGTTGCAGCTGCTTCATACAGTACAGTTCCAAGTGCATTACATAGATTTTTTTTCCCAGTTAAGAGCACTTTTCATAAAAAGTAATTGCTTTAATTGTGAGAGTGACTTAAAGTGTTTTCGAATTACACAAACAGAATGGGTGTGTTTGTGCTGCACGTCTATGCGAAGACAGGACAGGACTGTGTGTTCTGGAAGCAAAAGGGAGCGCAAGCACTGTTCATGTGTGTGTGCTGCACGTATGGCCGGATTGTGCTGTTTGTCCTGGGAGTGTACGTGAGCAGCTCGGCTGCAGGCGGGGATGCGATTAATGCACACAGAGCCAGTTGGGGTCTCCCTGTTCCAGAGCCACAGGCGAGGAGGAGCGGCCGCAGGGGAGGAACAGGCCCCTGCTCGGACAGCCATGTGGCAGGGCTGCTGCTCCCAGGACTGGGCCCTTGGCAAGACTGGACGGGGAGGGATGGGACAGAGAGCCTGTGGCTCTACCAGCCCAGTTCCCCAGCAGGGCAGTGGAACAGACAGCCTCCATGAGCTTATCCCACTTTGGCCGGGCTACACGAAGACGCTTGCGCATATGCACAGAGATGGGTGTGCAAATGTATGCACACATACTGTAAACACGCACAGATCATGGTATCCACGCTTACCTGCTGCTAAGCACCTGTATGCATCCCACAAGACGACGAACGCTAGCCACACCTGCATGCTGACAAACGCACGCCCTGTAAGCTCATTTAGGTAAAACTAATGTGCTCTGAATCACACCTGGAAACCAGCGATATGTTTTATTGGTTGCAAACATGCTGCAGAAGCGCTGTAATTACTGAATGCTGAAGATGTGACAGATGAGAACTCGATGACAGATGACAGAGCTTGTGAAAACCATCCGCTATTAGAGAAGTATTTCTGTAAATGTATCTTCATTCATTCTCATTAACACTTAAAACATTTGGTGAGGGCCAAATTTCAGCGAAACTATTCCAATTCCACTTCTGTAACCCTAAAAGAAAATATTTTTTTTCCTCAAAATATCTTTCACACTCTCTCTCTTTCTTCTCTCTCTCTCTCTCTCTCTCTCTCTCTCTCTCTCTCTCTCTCTCTCTCTCTCTCTCTCTCTCTCTCTCTCTCTCTCTCTCTCTCTCTCTCTCTCTCTCTCTCTCTCTCTCTCTCTCTCTCTCTCTCTATCTCTCTTTAATCCCCCTCTACTTTGCATCTCCAGAACTTGGCTCAGGCTGTGCTCTGTTATTTTTACACCAGTACGGCAGTATAGATTTCCAGGTTTCCCAGCCACCTTCTTCCAACCTTCCCCATCTGCCACCATCTGCCTCTGTTTAGCATGTACTTTTTTGTGCAATCACATACTCTTGTGAAAAATAACCAACACTCAAATCATCTCCTGGCACAGCGGCCAGGCTGAGCAAAACAAAATGTTGCGCCAAATTGTCTTCCGTACTTTTTCGAGTGGAATCTATATCCCCCTTCACTCCCGCTGCCGCCCCCTGCCCGCTCCCCCCTCCTGTCTATAAATATGGATTTAGCCACTGCAATCTGGGCACCGTGAACACCTCTGGTTGGACAGAAGGTTGGACAGCTAACTACTGTTCAAAGGAAATAAAAGTGATACTTATTTTTGCTATGTATTTATTTTTAACAGGGTGTGCATTATATTACTAATAAAAATATCTAACACTTATAACACTTTCAATGAGGCCTACATACATATAATGGAGTGGAATTATATGAATATATTAATATAGTATTTATTTACACTTCCTTTCAAAGATGTTTTTGTTAGAAAAAAACTTTTATTCAACATGGATGAATTAAATTGAATGAAAGACATTTATAATGTAATCAAATAAAAATGTTTGAACTTTCTATTAATCAAAGAATCCTGAAAAAATCACTTAGTGTATTTTGATCAAGTAAATGCAGCCTTGGTGAGCATAAGACAACGTGTATTTATATGTATTCTTTATATATATATATATTGATAGTTAAAATTTTTTTAAGATCAAACTGGTAAAAAGTGCATTACAAATTTATATATATATTTGTAATACACGTTTTACCAATAAAAAATCATAGTAACTATAGTTATAATACATTACATTAAAATAATTTCCTCCTTGTACATTTAAAAACTAAAATTCATAACAAATGACAAAACGTCAATTTGTTTGCCAGATGTTTTAAACCATTGTATTGTTTAAAGCAGCAATTATGAAAAGATAAATATTGCAATGTAGTCTACAGTGGTTAAATTATTTTTTAAGAACATGCAACTGATTTTATTGCAACTGAGCCATTATGAATGCATTAGGAACATCCTAATAATGTATCTTATAGAGGCATCTCAGAAGCTTCTAGAGCCTAAACAGTTCATTAATTTTCAGTTCTGTGTACTGTAGGGTGCTCCTGATCATTACTGTATCTTTCAACTGAACAAGCTTTGCAATTTAATTCAATTTCACTGCAGTTTAACCTCTTACAACTTGAAGGTATTTTCAATGATTTCATGAAGAAGTGGTATTCTTAAAAGTTAACAGTATACAGAACGTGGCGGAAAAGCCTCATTTGTATATTACTGTTTACATATATGTTGTCAGTGACTTTTCATACAAGTACCTGATATAGTTTGGTCACAAACTGATATATATATATATGTTTTTTGTATTCTGCTAGTTGAGTTATTTTTAATTATATATGACAAAAGACTGATCAGTTATATATTATGCTTTTACAGATCACATTTTCAAGTAAAGCAGACATTTTTTCATGAAAATGGTGCGCCTCTAATATTTTAGCAAATAAAAAAAAACCTCTTAAGAGTTCCTTATATTCACTGTAATACCAAACTCCTAAGATTCTTATTGACACCTATTTTGTGTTGGTTAAAAAAAGCAAGTGGTTACGGAGTAACATGATGATAACTTAGCAACGGCCCCCTTTACCGGCCGCTTTGGGACCAAGTGTGGGGAAAAACACACACGACTCATTCATTCATGCATTTCACAAAATGGACAACTATACAAATGGCCAACTCTGAAGGCTTTGATGCAAATACAGTCATTGTTTTTGTCTCGCTGTAACATGTCTGTAAACAACAAATAAAATGACTAAAGCTGCAAGATGTAACGCAAACTAAATAATAAATTATGATTGTATTTTAACAAGCTATTGTACTTAGTCCTGTCAAGCGATTACAATTTTTTACCTAACATTTTTTTCGAAAATGCATCTAAAGTGGCATTTACTGTATGTATATTTACACAGACCGTTTAGCTCAGAGAAGTGGAATTAATGCAGTTAATATTGCATAAATAATGCTATGAGATTAATCAGTTTTAAATGGGTATACATTTTTTTTATGATATTGAAATATGAAATGATTAAAAAAATTAAATGATAAATATGAAACTAAAACCGCCAGTAGGTGTTTTTTTAAGCTTTAATATCTTACATTTTAGGGGCATATAACTGCGTTCTAATAAGCTTCATCATGAATAAGTCGTTGCCCTGCATCATGTTCATCACTGAGCCCCTGCATGCAATGTAAGATAACATACAGGTCAGGGTGCGTTAAATGTGTTGATCATTTTAACAAGTTAAGTAATCACACCAAATTAATACGCAAAATTGACAGCCCTAACTAATATACTTATCTATGATATATACAGCACGTCTTCCAGTCTAAAGGACTATGTATGGTTAATGCTGATTGGCTAACGCAGTTGTCCACAAGAACCTCCTTTCACCAATAAGAAACCTTTCGGCACCCCCATTTCTCCGACCTGCAGGTTAAGCGACTTTGGTAAATTTACCCAGAGTAAGCAAATAACCTCAACTTTCGGTTCCAAAACCTGAGGTAACTTGAGGCTATGTAAGTAGCAATAGCAAATTGTTTTCTGAACATAGCCTGAGCAGTTAATGTTCCAGGGTTAGTTTACTTCAGAGGTATTGAGCGCATGCGCATTCCCTATTGAAGAGGCTCCAGTAATAGACTCCATGCTATTATATTATATAGATACTTGATTTTTATTGATGCTGTGAGCAGTGTTTGTTCTTCATTTTGCTCTAAATATTACATACAAAGCAAATGGTTAAACTTGCAAGTTTTGAATATTATTTTATTCAACCAGGCACTCCATGTCATGATATCTAAAGCTAATATTTAAATAGGACCAATCAATAATTCTAGCCATACTTGACTCTCGTGATATTATCTGAAATTATAAATTTGTCCTTTTAAAATTGTTGAGCATGTTCATGGTCTACTGCATATGCTCCACTGATTAATACTGACAGTTGTAGGGCTAGTTGCAGGTTTTGTTAATCATCAGGGGTTTCTTTACCTCTGGTGCCAGATACTCTGGCGTCCCACAGAAGGTCTTCATGGTAGCAGCATCGGTGATTCCTTCCTTGCACAGGCCAAAGTCTGTAATTTTGATGTGGCCATCTTTATCAAGCATTAAGTTCTCCAGCTGGGCAAAAAGAAGAGAGTGTGAATTTGTGGACTTTTTGAAACACCATAGTCAACACAAAACTTCTTCAAGTTCTTTTCAAATCTGACTTCGAATTTATTGAATTCATTTCATTTGTAGACTGCCTGTATTAATATGCAAAGGTCATTAAGTGTATTTGTATTAAAACATCTTCGTAATGCAATGAACTTGTATGGCTTTTACATGTATTGCAATCATCGGTGAAACAACATAAAAATCCTAGAAAAACTTGTAAAAGTTTCTAAAGTGTATTAGTTTACTAATTCATGTGTTTAATGATGGTAAGAAAAGTTGACAACTACAAAAATGTATTTATTCCCAGGAAGTGGAAAGAAACTTCAAACCACATTAATTTAACCTTTCAATTTTAATGGCTAAGCTGTTTGTCCAAGTTTCTTGGCACTTTCACAACTGGCTTGGTCCAAGGCTGCGAGCAAAACACTGTGTCATCATCCACAGCCGCCAGAGTTTGATGTTTCCAAAAACCAAAGAAAAAAAGCCCCAAACTCAAGAGCTTTTAATTACATTTTCCACATCCCACGACATACATTCGGATAAAGGCATCACGACTGAACAAAACCTTCTCTCTAAATATATGAATTCTTTCCCCCTTTTTCTGTTTACCTTGAGATCCCGGTACACTATCTTGGCAGAGTGCAGGTAGTCGAGGGCGGAAACGATCTCGGCGCCGTAGAAGCGCGTGCGGTCCTCGGAGAACACCCGTTCTCTCGACAAATGGAAAAACAGCTGCAGGGTAAACAGCAGGGACAGGATTGCAATAATTACTGATTTATTGGAGGAAATTAACACAACACAAACTGCCTCACATCGCCATATTGAGATGATAGATGGCGAGGCCCTCGGAGGATGCCCAGCGAACCCAGACAGCAGCTGGCACATCATCCCCGGCTTTCCAGAGACAGGCCGGCGCGGCCTGTTAAATCAGCATTTTAATCAATACACCAATCTCGTTAAAGGCAGCGCTGTGTGCTCATGGGCTAACACTCCATTAGAGTGGCAGGAGCACCCCGTCCCCTGCAATCATCTCTGTCGTAGCTTTTATGGAGTGTCTTCCCTCTCCCCTCCCGAGACAATGTCAAGGGTCCCTGTCATCTATCTGGCCCTCAGCACCACTTAAACCTGGCTTATAGAAATTACCCAGAAGCCCAATGAGGAGAGTCTGTCTATTAATTGCTGTGGGATGTTTGAGTATGGCTGTCCGGGGAGAGCTAACGGCTCCGCTGATCAGTTGTGCAGGGGACCGGGGTGGCCGAGGACAGGTGTGCCTTCATCAGAGTACTGGCAGCTGTGAATGTGGCGAGGCTGAAAGAGGAGAGGCGGATGGGCTCTGCGCAGCATGTGGAGGTTAGGGGCTCTGGCTGGACCAGGCAGGGGGAGCAGGTGACATTGCAGACTGAGGGAATGAGAGCGAGATTGCTGCTTTTCTGATTAAACAGCACCTTTGGTGGTGGAATTTCATTTATCAAAACTCGAGTCCCTCTAGATGGAATCTTGCGCTCTGCCATATCAACAGAGTGACACTGTCAAACTTCTACCAAGTACATCCTGAGCAACTACAAGCTTTTACCAAAAAGCAATATTTATTTATTTTTTACTGACATTCACACTTTTATCCATGTAATTGTAATCAGGTCTACTGATAAATAGCTCCATTTGGTAAGTCTCTAAAGAAAAGAACCCAACAACAGCATTACACCACTGTGATCAACAGCAAACAACTGTGTTCACAGGTCAAAACACTTTATCCTTTGTTCGCATAATTACTAAACCTTTTATGTAGGCCTAACAGCAATTCATTCACAAATAAGAAACCTAAAGAATTTTACACCTAGTCCAAAACAAGGATGAAAATTGAAATAGCAAAATAATAAGGAATAAAAGGGAATACTACTACTACTACTACTACTACTAATAATAATAATAATAATAATACATTCTAACCATTTAAATAAATAAACAAACACTTTATTTTTTTAAATAAATGTCTTTAAATATAAAATAATGAAATAAATAATAAATTTAAACTAATAATTTTGTTGCTTATTAATTTTGTTTCTAACCATTTAGATTGCAAAACAACGTTGCATAAAATAATGGAATAAATAATAATAATTATTATTATTTGTTGATATTATTGAATATTTAATTTATATTTTATATTGTGTAAAAAAAACACATAAATAAAACAAACATCGGTTCTGCATTTTGGTTATTACTAAACTATAATAGTTATCGTATGTAAAAAATATTGGTTGATAATTTGATATTAGTTCAAGTTTTCCCAAAGGATGAGAGAAAGTCTCTTCAAACTGTGGATATATCACACGCTATGATCATACACTTCTCTCTTGCACTTAACTTTTCTCTGATAACAGATTAACATTTTCAGCTCACCACAGTCGCACAGAAAGCAGATATTAGTGATCGGCATTACTACAGAAATAGATCGTCTCTCTGCCAAGTGCCAACACAGACGATAGACATACAAAAAAACAAATGCAGACACACGTACCTCTCCTCCATTGACATACTCCATCACGAAGCATAGGCGGTCTTTTGTTTGGAACGAGTACTTCAAAGACTGAAACAGCAGGTGGATACACCGTTAGAAGAAAAACAAAAGGCAAAAATCTCACAAAACTAAAACAAACGCAACGTGAGAGATGCTCATCAAAATGTATGCAGTGAGAGAAGTGTTTGTCTCGAGAGAAAATGAAAGGAGCGTTTTGAAAAGCTTTGCTCTTTCTCGTAGGCCTTGATGCTAACTTTGAGGGAAGGTGAAGTTTACGAGGGAACACCAGCTTGAGTGACAGTAGTAAATTGTTTTTGCTAAACCTGCTCTGTATGTTGTGTGGCATACAACAGCATCTGGAGTGTCAGAAAATTACCTCTCACTGGCGACTTCTCAACAGATGCACAGCTACATTTAGGCCGTTCATTTATTACAGTTTATTCTCTACATTATAATGAGGCTCTAGGGAAAAGGCAATCATATATACAAAAGCATTGTGAAGCTTTAAGGTCTCTGTAAATCCACTCTGAATGATTACAAAATGTGTACTCACGGTTAAAAAAGGATGTCTCGTGTTTTTTAGAACTCGGCTTTCTGTGAGCGTGTGGGCAACTTCGTCCTACGGAGAGAAAGAAGGTGTTTGTAAAATAAACTGTGATTGCTTACAATACATGATGTTCACAGTGAAGACATTTTTTTGAGTCCTGGATATAATGAGATTGTATTACATCATTATTATATCATGGGATTAAAAGTACACTTTTATAACTGTTAAAAATGCAATTAACCTAACTCACACAACACAAAATGCCTGAATGAAAAACATGAAACATTTTCAAATGAAATTCATTCACAAAATATCCCTGATGAATCTTACCTTTGCTATAATAACCTCTTTCTTTAAAATTTTCATTGCATAATATTTCCCGCTGGCCTTCTCCCTTACGAGAATGACTTTTCCAAAAGTGCCTTTTCCCAATAATTTTAAGTAGTCAAAGTCATTCATTGTCTGCAAAAAAAGAAAAAGCAATAATATTGTATCAATAAAGCAATTTCCCCTTCCGTATGTAAAGCGCTTTAAGTACCAAGAAAAGCGCTATATAAATGTAACGACTTAATAAATTGTCAGGCATAATGAAATCCAATACATTTAGGGTCTACATTTCTATTTTGTTAATGTAACTCAATGAGAATATGTCCACATCTCTAAATCTGCTGTGGGGATGTAATCCTGCTGCTCAGAGACTCCACTGCCACCAACACACTGGCTTGTTTGTACATTAGCTTGTTGTTTAAAAATGATGAAACTCCCAGAAATACACTGCCTTAAAACCCATTATTGAGAGAGAGTTACTTAATTGTGTGCAACCGAGTCGTAATGTCTGTTTCATACAGTATATCCTGAATCTGCTCGGTTTCATTTCCTTTTGCGTCGCTTTTATACAGATCATGTTGAAAAATAAGTTCAAAGTGCATTTTCAACATTTGCTGTTTAGTTCATTGTGTGATATGTGACATAAAAGGCTCAGCACACAAACTCTACATTCAGACAGAAACAAGACTTAATTTAATTTTTTTGACGGTTTCTGCCTGTCAGCTTCTCAATGTCTCAGGTTAATGATGTCCCCAGCAAACATCAAAATCTGTATTTGAATCTGTACCTTGCGTTTATGGTGGCTGATAGACGTGTCCATCTCCTCCTCTCCCAAGTTGTCTATCTGTGAGGTGGGACTACACTGGATGCGTTCCTCTTCCTGTCTTTGGAGTTTATCTGCCACCATCTGGATCGCCTCTGCCCACTCATCCCTTTGGAAGCACACACAAAGCCCATGTTTAAAAAAGTGTTTCAAAAACACTGCTTCATACTTAAAGAATACTCTTGAGACACACACAAAAAAGTGGTTCAGTTATAAATGTAAACTAAAACATAAACTTTGTTGAAGGCACTAGGCCAGCCCATCTGAGTAAATCACAAGGCCGTTCTCAGTAGCTGACAGTATAATCTAATTTGAGTGGGGAAGCCGCCCCTCTGTGAACGAGTGTCTCCCTCCATTGAGTTTTCATTTGTCGTGCAGCACAACATCTGTTGTGAAGAATCAGTGGTGCATTCATGTTTTTGAGCATGTGTTAGTTTAATAATGATGAATTCATTTGAGCGAAGCTAGCGGTTTCTCACTGTTTCATAGCACTGGACTAAACCAGAGTACGAATGCGTGGTCTACTGGTACTCTGTACCGCAGTATAACATATTTACAGTGGTATATAATAATATTGTAATTTAGCACATTTTGGTGCTTGGTTTGAACAACAATGTGCCACTATTCAGTACATTTTGGCAGTCCGCCCAGCTGGAAAAACAGCTTAACCCAGTTTAAGTTAGTTATCTGGTTTTCCACCCTGCCCAGTCTAGTTATGCTGGTCTATTTGGAGGAGTTTAGAGGCACTTCTTAGTTACAAGAATAGCCTTTTGTAGGAAACACTGATACGCAGATATAAGCACATACACTACTGTTTAAAAGTTATTATAAATATTAAAACTTTTATGATGCAAGGATGCATTAAATTGATCAAAAGTAAAGACATGTTACAAAACATTTATACAAAGTTCTTATAAACCTATTGAATTCAGGGAAAAAAAGGGTGACTGTTTTCAACATTAATAATAATAATAAGAAATGTTTCTTGAGCACCAAATCAGCATAATAGAATGAAAAATAGAATCTTACCAAACTTTTGAACAGTAGTATCATCCAAAGTGAACTGATGAACATTATATTGTTTTTTTCTTTTCTGACTGTTTTAACAAAAAAATTAATTATGATACTTATATGTGTATGATACTACTATAGGTAGGTATTATTATATAAATAATATATAACATGCATATATAGTATATTTATGTTTTTATTGACACAGAATTATTGAATCTATTGACAAGCAACAGTTTCATTTAATCAGTAGGCCAAGTTTTTTTTTTTTGTCATTTGTTGCATGAGGTAAAGATTTAGTATTGATACAGCAAGCTCAAATCAACATGCACCGATGCTAGATTTTTCTATATATCCTAATCATTTGTTAACAAACATGTATTCATTACTTCAATGAGCTCATTGTTTCTGCCTTAAAGTAATACATTGTTTAAATTAATACATTATAAGCTAACTGAGTGATTTGTATATGTATATTTCTGAAATACATAGCTTGGACATAGTCACCTCTGATAACAGATCACAAATTGTACATGCGTTTTCTGTAAAGCTGCTTTGAAACAATATGTATTGTGAAAAGCGCTATACAAATAAATGTGAATTGATTTGAATACAGCGGAGAGGCTGGTTTTGTACCTAAGCAAAACTATTGGTATTTATCTAATCCTACTGGGCAGAGTCTGAAAACCACCGCTCTTGTGCATTCCCATTGGTTAGTGGGAAACCCTCAAAATGAATAAGAGATTGAAATATTCATTAACAACATAATGTATGGCTTTCCACTCATATTCTGGCACTTTTTCTTCAGTGGAAGTTGAATGTTACATTCCAGTTGTGGTGCATTTGAAAGCCCAAGGCAAATTCAAGATCCTTTGGGTTAACACAGTAACATATACGAAGGGCCCCGCGCACCCTTTCAAGGTCGTGTGGATAAATGGGTGTGGAGTGGTTTGGTGTATAATGAGCGGTTTTTGCTAATGAGAGATAAAGGCTTTGAATACAGTCTGGCGTTATGCCAGCTGCCGCCACATCTCTCCTCCTCACATGTAGGCCTGCAGTTTCTGGGCCTCTGCCAGTACACCGTGTCCCACTCCTGCTCAGAGCTGTGTGTGTGTGTGTGGTAAACAAAGTGTGCATTGGACTGCAATGCCCTGTGATGGATAGACAAGTTAGGAGTGCAAGAATAAATTGCTCAGTGTCTGTTCATATCTTCTGCCTAAACCCTCCTAAAGGTTGTTGTGTAGTTTTTTTGCAATTTAAAAGAAGAAAAATGAAGCGTATTAGTCAGCCACCTGAATAAAAGAAACTAAAAGAGGACTGGACTGTCAGCTTAAAGTCACTGATCAACATCGCAAAACATTACGGTGTTCCGCTGCATCTCGCATTGTCCTGATTCAGGATCTACTGTCAGGAGATGATGTCAGGCTATATGTCAGTGTCATTATTCTAACGTTATTTTAGGGCTGGTTTTCCAGAGAATGTGTTTTTTTTTTTTTTTTTGGCAGTCAAAATTAAGAGCATCCAACATTGTAGTTACGTTGTCAGTTTCCAAAAAGTACCAATAGATTACATAGGGGAACATCATGTGTTAGCTGGGAAGGATTTGCATGCTGGTATGATTTTCATTTTATTCATCAGGACCAGTGTCCATATGTTTTTAACAGTTAATGTGTATTTACCATGGTAACTGTAGTTTCTGTAACCCAATTTACCACCAATTCTATATTTTTGATGACTGTGGTGGCTCAACTTACTAACTTGTTTAGGACTGCTAAAATAGCCTTCCCCTATAATACTGTTTCTTCATCATTGTTAGTGAAATTCACAATATATATATACACAATGTATGTGTATGTTAAGTGGGACTGTTAACCATTTTTGAGAAATAAATTAGCTTGGTATAAATTTAAAAAAATGTGGGTTGTGGCTCAATGACCAAGGAAAAATGTGGTTCCCATGGCAAAATTAGATGAAAACCACTGATTTAAGGATTACTGACCATGATTACTTAGTGAAAATTAATACACATTATAAATACACTGAACTAAATGAATGTATTTGGACACAGTCATAACCTCTAAAATGAAGCTATTAATAGTTGTGTTTTCTACATTAGACACCGTTCTCACCTCTCTTCTGGCGTGTCCACATGGAAGGTCCTCTCTATGACTGTAGTCCATTGTAGACATCTAATAATAAAAGTGTTCGGCTTTGGTCGTTCAGTTTTCATCAGCTGGCATTCTGGAATGACAGACCAAAAGAGAAACTGTAGCCACTTTATATTTCATGTATACAATACAAAAAAAAATTCGCATACGCACTAAATAAATATAGACTTAATCACAGGCAGAGAGAAAGCTGACCTGAATTCTAAACTCGGCCCATTTCCTAACACTCCGGCTGCGAATGTTTGCCATTGTCAGAGTGTTTCATTTGATAAACAGAGGGGAAGCAGTGAGTCCAATGTTAAACAAATGGCCATTAGCAGAGAGGAGGCAGCGGGTGGGAGAGTGCAACGGTGAGATGAATGAGCAAGAGGTACATTTTCAGGAATGCCGCGCACCATTTGATATACAGCGCTTAGCTCTGCAACATCAGCCACTGCTCAGTCAGAGGGAAATAATGCACTTCTCGGATACTTTATGAGAGTAGCAGGGAATAGAGGTGACGTCCAGACTGGGCTCATCACTGCTGCAGATTTTGGGGGCAATGCCCAGACAACAGGTGAAACGCAACAGCGCCCTGGGCTGCCAGTCCCATAATGAGGGCCCTCAGCTGGCCAATTTCAGCCACCTCTGAATGACATCAGGGCCTAAATTTAGACTGGAAGGTTAATGACAACATCGCTAAGGTCACGAAGCCACGCACTGTACAGAACGTCTACCTGGGCAGTAGAGGGAAAATTGAGTCCCACGCTGAGTGCAGAAAAACAAGGTCACGGCAGCCAGAATGTGACACCTCAGGAGGAGAGGAGGCAGACCTGACAGTATTGTTTGCTTTGCCGCATTAGATCACAGATGACGAATACTGCTTCAAGTAAAAGTCGCTACGGAAAGCTAGCATGCCAATAAAACAGCACAGAATCTGCGCTTTCTGCTGCTCGCACCATGCAACATCCCTTAAAGGTTTTCTCAAGTCCAAAATAAGGTTGAGAGGGTGCCAACGCACAAAAACATCAGGAGACCGTAAAATATGGCAGTCAGCCCTATAGCTGTTAGCGAGAACTGGCTTGAAGTTCTTGAAATGAATTCAGGGTTAAGAACAATTGAAAGTTTCCAAAAAACCTTTAAAATCTAGTTTAAACTTGTGTCAAGTTCTTAGAAATGTACTCGTATTTTAGTACGTTTTCAAAAACTTTTGTACCATTTTTAAAAAAAGTTGTATATTTTCTTTACACTTGAATATAGATATTGTACACTACTGTTCAAAAGTTTGGGGTCTAAAAGGTTTTTAAAAGAAAACATTTATGCTCAACAAGGCTGAATTTATTTGATCAAAAATTACTGGTAAAACCAGTAATACTGTGAAAAATTATAACAATTTAAATAACTTTTTTTTTTTAAATATATTTTAAAATGTAATTTATTCCTGTGATGCCAAAGCTGACTTTTCAGCATCATTACTCCAGTCTTCAGTGTCACATGATCCTTCAGAAATCATTCTAATGTGCTAATTTGATGCTCAAAAACATTCATTATTATTATCAATCTCGAAAACAGTTATGTACCATTTTTTTCCACAGGATTCTTTAATGAATAGAAAGTTATATTTCATTTATTTTAAATATAATGTTTTGTAACATTATAAATGCCTTTACTGTAACTTTGATCACTTTAATGCATCCTTGCTGAATAAAAGTATTGATTTGCTGCTCAAAAAAACCTTTATTATTATTATCAATATTGAAAAAAGTTATGTACAAGTTTTTTCAGGATTTTTTGATAAATAAAAAGTTCAAAAGAACAGCAATTATCTGAAATGGAAAGTGTTTGTAACATTATACACTACTACCGTTTAAAAGTTTGGGGTCAGTATAAATTTTTTCTTGGGGGGGGTACTTTAGATTGATTAAAAAAATCAATACTTTTATTCAGTAAGGATGCATTAAAATAGAACTTTCTATTCATCAAAGAATCCTGCCTTTTTGTTTTATAATAATAATTAATGCGTTTGAGCATCAAATTAGCATATTAGAATGCTTTCTGAAGGATCACGTGACACTGAAGACTGGAGTAATGATGCTGAAAATTCAGTTTTTGCATCACAGGAATAAATTACATTCAAACAGAAAACAGTTATTTTAAATTGAAATAATATTTCACAATATTACTGTTTTTTGTATTTTTTAACAGAAAGTAATGTGTCATAAGTAAAAATGTCCTGTTCTTCCTTCAAAAAATCCACCTGTACTCATAGGGTCGTGTTGACGAATTGGTGGATTTCACTGTGCGAAGCAATTTGTCATATGCTGCAATCATTGTTAAAAAAGACAAATTGGTCAATATGGAGTGTGGTGTACTAGGGAGCAGATGCAGGGCTGGTCAGGCTGTGTACAGGACTCGGTGAGAGCGGGCCGGAGGAAGGCAGTCTGGTGGCAGCTCATTGCACAGGGGGTGAGAGCGATGCCATTTCAGAGAGTGCATTAGGCTATCAGCCTCCCAGCACCACCTGGCCACCCAGCTTTCTGCAACAGATGTGGCAATCCTCTCCCACTGCCAACAGGCCCAGGCCGGATGTATGGCCACCTCTCGCTCCTCAAGCCTTTAGATTAAAACCTGGCTGGGCCTTTTGACGGATGGAGGGTTTGGGAGCCGCTCGTAGCACGTGTCCAGAAACCAGCGCTGAAAGCTGGAAATCCACAACGTAGGGTGCTTGAGTTCGAGTTGCGCTTCAGAGGAAATAAGTCACTTCCTTTGATGCTTTTACTCCACTGCCCTGAAAAAATTATTTTAAAAACTCAAACTTAAGAAGAATGAGGTGAAAAGGAACTGTGCATGACTGCAAAGCATTATGTCTCATATTAATCACATTTTTGCACATCCTCAAGGATCCAACGTCAGAAACAAGCTGAAGTTGAAGTCCCTGATCATTTCAGATCTGCTTAACAGTTAGAGTGGTTTCTGCACTTGTTTTGTGAGCCTTCTGAAATGTACAACAGGCTTTGCCTCATAACAAAGGTCATTTTACATGGTAAAAAATTAGGCACAGTAGCAAGAAACAGCTGGTTTTATTCAAATTTTCAGAGAGAATTTAAAATTTGGACTAACACTATAAATATGACTTCATGAAAAATAAAATGAGAATTTAGCCCAACCATAGACCGTTCAAAGATACATTGTGTGAATCTGAATTTTTAGACTGTCACGTTAGTATATGGATTTAATTGTAAATGCAATACAAATACATGAATCCACTCTTCTGCTAATTCATGGAGATTTACCTCTCTGTTGCCCTGACAAAAGATAAGGAATGAACAAAATCGTACTTGTTTTGCTTTGAAGGCATCACTTACTTGCAACAGAGAAGTTATTGAGAGGGTAGGGAAGATCTGCATCCTGTGGCTTCTCCTTGTATCCAATAAAGGACCCATCGGTTTTTAGCAGGAAGTAGCGAGGTCTCCAATTCTTAATATATTCACCTGGGGGGAAACATAAATGCACATTTAAATGCAAAGAGTAAAACACATGACCTCAAACTACTTATGCAAATACATGCACACTAAAAACTCAACCTCACATTCATACTTTCTTTTCTTTACATAGAATCGGAGAGAAAAAAATTATAAATACCCGTTGTTTTGGGCAGTGGCAAACTACATGCATTAATATCACAAGATTAACATCCCAAACACACAGATTGATCACGATTAGACGGCGCTTGAATTGACTTAATTTTGACTTTGCATTTGACTAATCACAGGATTAAAATGTTAACATGTTTACCACTGCTAGTCCAGCTGTCAGCTACTGCATTATCTGCCTAAATCCGAGGGCAGGTGTAAGAACAGCCCAAACTAAGAACAGTGGCACCAGGTCGGCTTACAGTAAAACGTGAGCGGAAACGCACTATGCAGGGGGTCAGAGAATCCTCACAAGGGGCAGCAGAGACACCTTTAACCTTTCTATGCTAAAGCCGCAAAAAACAACATCTGCTGAGCAGCTGGTCTTGCCATATTATCATGCAAAACTTCTGGTGCAACAGCCTGTGCTATCTAATAATAAACAGCAGGATTACAAGGGTGTCAGCATCACCACGCAGGGGGCAAAGCCACACGCACACACGGTCCAATAACAGGCTTCAAGAGTGATAATGCACATAACATCTGCCTGCTGAGTGATGCAAGCTGGATGCTGGAACCAAACTGACTTGTTCATTTGCAATTTCATGCATTTAACAATGGAAAGTTCATGTTCTATTGATATTTTCTGAAAAGTAATATTTGTGGGCTAGAAATAAATTTAATTTCGTTTGTTATGTGTCATAATCGCACCATGAGGTAAACACAAAAGGAAACAAGAATTTCTATTTCAATGGTCCATTTTAGATATTCTACTAACTATAACTAACTTTGCAACTACATGTCAAGTAACTCTAATCAGAGTATTAGTAGACTGTTAGGTGTTAGGGTGGGTTGAATACAATAAGTCAGTAGAATGTCTGTTGGGGGAGCATCAAAATAAAGTGTTAGCAGATATTAAGCAGACAGTCTTCTAATACTCTGATGACCGCTAGTTAACATGTAGTTGCAAAGTTACTTATAGCTAGTAAAATGTCTAAAGTGGACCACTGAAATGAAGTGTTACAGTAAATTTACATATAATATATATATATATATATATATATATATATATATATATATATATATAGTGCATTGTGTTGTTCAAAATGTTCACTATAAAAGTAGTCCATATAACGTACTCCATATTCCAATCATTAGAATAGTTGAGCAAAGTTGTTTACAGAAAAAGAGAATGACTCTTACTCTTAATTATTAGTCATTATAAACAAATAATTATTAAATAATTAATTAAATGGTCCAATAGATCTGGTTTTGGTTTAGAAAATCTTTTACATTTTTCTTCAGCATGTGTCTTACTTATAAATATGGCAAATGTTTTAAAATTATGTAAATCGGTGGACATCAAAACAGAAAACAGAAACACATCCTACTTTTGTTATTATTTAAGCCATAAACTAATGCAATCCTCCGACAAAAAAATATGCTGAATCTAACCTCAGGACTGTTTAAATCTGTTCTTGCTGATAGTATTTATTAAGATCGACAAACTGGTATTCGTTCAAGCGCAGACGCAGGAGAATCCGCAGACATGTACTTTCAGATTCTGAACTCCTGGTAATTAGCCACGATCTTCTCTAAGTGACACATGAGCCTCGTGACAGCTCTGATCACTTTTTTCAGCAGAAGAAAAAATAAACAACATGTTCTATTTGTAACATCCACTTAAAGCATAATGACACCAGCTTCTCCTAATTAACACATCAGAGAAAAACACCTGCTCATGTTAATTTGAGGAGATGGAGGTCTTTGCCGGTATGCCTCTACGAGGAAGAGAAATCGCTGGGTAGGAGGGAACAGCTGAACAGAGGCATCCGCCTTCCAATCAAGAAGTACAAATGAAGAAGGGAAAGGGGATGAAGGATAAAAGTGGGCTGTGATGGTCGTCAGAGTGATCCTACATACATTTATCTGTCACTGACCATATTATTTTCTCAACAGATAAAACTTTAGTAAGAGGGTTTGTTATTTTTTCTAAAGATTTAGCTTCTTATTTAATAATGTAATATGAAATATTACTAATAATGTAATGCAAAATAAAATATAATCATATTTAAAAAGTAATAGAATAGAATTTTAAAAAGAATACAATATATACAAATGACTAATTAGTAATATACTAAAAAACTTTCATCTTCTCTAAACTGTCGCACAATATTATACCCAGTGTTGGGGGTAACTCATTACAAGTAACTTGAGTTACATAATCAGATTACTTCTTCAAGTAACTAGTAAAGAAACGCATTACTTTTCAAATTTAAGAGTTCATTTAATTTAAAGAGTTACTTTTTCAAATAAGTAATGAAAGTTATTTTGTTTTCCCATTTATTAACTGACAGCTCTCTTGTCCTCATGTTGAGAGAGATCGAAGAGGCGTTGTGTGCAAACATGATGGTTCTCTAAATGTGAGCGTGCATTTACTCGTCTCACTTGCACAAAAAAAGATTAAAAAAATCAGTGAAATGCAGAATCAGAAAACTATGCAAACCTCATATAACTCAATATTTTAAATAAAACAATTTTTATGCATTTAATCTCACTTTATTGACTAATGTACTTGCTTCTGACCTTCGATGATTCAGTTAAACCATTAGCAAATGACTATAGATTTTGTGTTTTTATTGGTAAAGTAAGTGTTGAACTGTTTTCCCCCTGCTTCCTATTCTTCCATTATCCAGAATGGCAGCTGAAAGGTTTGTTTGAGCTGCGCCCTCTACTGTACATAAGTGGATATGCATTTCCTTAAGCCTGAGGCTTATTATTTAACTTTTAGTGTGAAAGGGTCTTTACATTTGCCCAAAAAAAAACTTTTTTGTTATAAAAAAAACAAGCCAAGCACAGCCCAGGTGAAAGAAAAGTAACGCAAAAGTAACCAAACGCATTACTTTTCTAAAAGAGTAAATAAGTAACACAATTAGTTACTTTTTAAGGGAGTAATGCAATATTTGTAATGCATTACTTTTCAAAGTAACTTTCCCCAACACTGGTGGATCAGTTATGGACAAACGCAAAGCAAGGAGATTAATCAACAATCTGATTCTGGATCAGCCATGGTGTCTTGTTAACCAGCGTAAGTAGAATCATTGTGCCGCTGACAGAGCCAGGGGTTGAACAGAAGGGGCTGTGTGACTAAAAGCAAATGTCGCTCGAACCCAGCCAGTGCTGTTTCATCAAGCCATTTTTACTGGCTTCTCAATCGTGAAATTTGTTTCTTTAGATCCAAAACAGTAGGCGGACAGTTGGTCTGGCAGGCGCTGGTGATGCTTCTACCCTCAAGTTTCCAGAGCGTTCGGTCAAAGTGAACAGTATTATTGGTTACCAGTATTACCAAGCACTAGGGTCGTGAACACCTTAGACCTTCAAATAACCACTTCGGTTGACTGTTCAATGAATAGAGCGTAAGAAACTGTATAATGATACACTTTCTCTGACTAAAAAGCTTGCAGGTAATACCTGAGTGATCGCCGGCAAATATGCAACAGGACATCCAAAGTCCCTCCCGCCCCATTCCAATTAAGTTCTGAATCCAAAAAGCTCCAATTGAACAATTAAAATATCATACTGGGTGCCATTCAATTACAAGCCCAGATTAATTGTTCATTTGTCTGTGGTCTGTGACAGCCTGATGGCTGTGGGATGGAGAATTGGACGGGCCACTTTCGAGACAGACGCGATCCTGAGCAAACTTCCCCCCAAAACATCCGAGCCACTCCTGAGACTTCCCGAAGGCTTGCTGCCTCTGCCACGCTCGTTCCGACGTGATGGAGCTTCAGCAGGACAGGAGGAAAAAACAAGCCCACGGAACACAAAAAAACAAGGCCATTTGTTAATCAGCCCAAACAAGGATTTAATTTAATGCTTTGGCGGGAACTGCTCTACTTTGCAGATGGCTTAAAGATGGGCATGTGATGGGTGCCCTGGGACCAGCGGGCTGTCGCGTTCCAGCACACGCCGGGCACTCTAAGCGGCACCAGCTCGCCTGGGCACGAGCGCCCACAGCCGCTACAGCGCAGCCTGGGCCCCGGCACGTGGTCCGAGACGTGGGCAGCATTAGGTGGTGCAGTACGGATGGAGAATGCGCGGGAGGGAGAGCTGGCCGCTTGTGGAGATTGGTGTGTTTTGTTCACCATGTACCGCAGCAGCTTGCCGGAGGAGAGCGGCTGGAGTCACTTTGTCAGTTTGGCAGAGACAGACACAGCATGGACACAATCACACTCTGACTCATTCACACACACACACACAAACACACACAGTTGCTCTGAGAAACTATTGTCAGAAGTATTGCTTCTTAGTTTGACCCATGGTCTGATGGTTAGCACGGCAGCACTTTAATGCTGCAGATGTTCATTCGTTAACTGTGATATGACTCTGATGAATTCAGTGAGCATTTTGGTAGACTGATGATTCAAGTATTGCCACTTTCAAGACATAAACTCCCATAAAACATAGTTTTATGTTTATCATTTGTCCACAACAGTAGACAAACACATCACAGGAGAATTCAGTCATTTTTCTGAAACATCATCAACATTTCCTTTGTTCACTGTGTTAAAAAAATGTTATTTACCTTGATCTTTCTTTATTGAACTCATACATATTACATATATTAAACATGGTCTTTGTTTCCTTGGTACACGGACTATTAAATGGCATAAAAAACTTTGGTTGTGGCGGAATTTGTCATAATTTGCGTTAAAAAAAAGAAACATTCAAATGGATTATGATCATTTTACTCGTTAAGATTTAAACCATTTGATAAAATAAATAAAATAATAGAAAATAATACAATTATAAAATTATTTTAGAATGGATTTAATTATAGGATTACAATAAAAAATTATATAACAACAAGGAAAATTGAACACATCAAAATCAAGCCCTGGGATAATTGAATAACCGTTTTCTGTTTGGAACCAAATGTAAACTGCACATAGACTGGTCTCAGCATCAGTCTGAGGGTGGAAAAAGAACAGTAATAACCAGAATAAAGCGAGAGACTTTTACAGAGACCAATCTGGATAATGTGAGTGACTTTAAAATGACTAAACCTTTCCTTTATGTAACTGTACTTGGTCAAACGTAACCAAACCCAAGACAGACTTAGACATGCTAATCAGCTCCACTGGAAGGCGATGCAGCTGTGAAGTTGTCAAATGCAATTTCGGGGCTTAGCAAAGGTGGGCAGGAGTGGAGTAAAAGTGGCAATACTTAGCAAAGCTCTGGGGATTTGCTGTATTTTCGCCTGAATTGCCGACAAAGACTTAAACACTGATCCCCTTACAGAGACGAAGGTCATATCACCTGTTAAGACAGCCAGACACAACAAGACAGATTGGCATCTGATTCACCACCGTCACACCGACCAAGAAAAATCGTAACCTACCCCCCAGTGACACCAAAGTCCCTTAAAGACATGATGGATAAGATGCTGAGGCCACAACCGTAAATATTTTCAAGGAATATATTGACTTGACATACCATTTCACTTCTTGCTTAGAGTTGCATGCTGTTCTTGTCAATGTAAGGCAGAGTAAGTGCTAAAAAAAAACCGGACTGGACTACATGAAGTACTTTACCATGGTGTAAGATGTTGAAAAACAACAAAATGAGGCTTAAAATAACACGATCATATAAATAAAATATATTGCTGCGGACTGCAGGCCTGTTATGGGGTTATGTTCAATGAGATGGAAATAAAAAAAATAAAAATAATTTGTCTTTGAAAGATAATTACACTACTGTTTAAATGTGTGGTACCAGTAGATTGTTGTTATTGTTGTTGTTTTTTAAAGAAAATCAAGTTTTTAATGTTTATATGTCTGTGGTGTTTTTAATATGCTTAGAGACAAACCACGTGCAAATTCATCAGTCAACACCTTTGCCGAGTATTTTCTCCTTAAAGCTGCAGCGAACCAAAAACAGTCTCAAAAACGCGTTTTGAAATCGCCCTTGTTCTCTACATTACAAATATGTTGTAACCAATCACGTCAACGTGTGGGCAGGATTTAGCATATCATTAACTGCTGCGAAGCAGGGGAGTCTCAAGAGAAGCCAGGTTACCCCAGTATATTTTTCTGTTGATGTGAAAAATCAGGTACATTTAACAATATAGTGGATAAATTATGTATATGATATATATTACGATGTTATGATGAACTATATGCCTTTCTTCGCTGACATTCTAACTTGTTCAAAGAGTTTTTAAGGACACAGAGAAGGCAGCTGTCGACTCTGAGATGGCGAACAGAACATGGTTTGTGTAACATTACCAACACTTTTAGCACTTTTCCACTACGACTCGGCACGGCTCGGCTCGCTTTACTTTTCCACTGCAATTTAGAAAAAGTACCAGATACTAGGTACTGTACACAGTGGAGAACCCAAGTGAGCCGTACCGCTGTTTGATAGTGTAGTGAAACCAAAAGCTAATCAGATCAATTATCATTGTGTCCGACATAGAGAGCGATACATAAAACGCATTACCATTCTGATACATAAACTTGTAGACGAGCCTGTATAATGTGCTCTTCCACTTAAAGTTCTGAATCAGTTTGTTCAGTTATGGCTGAATTAAACCAGTATTTCCACTTGCCATAGTGTAGCATTTACAGTACAACAAGTTGACCGAGTGGATCAGGTATTCTGAGCTCATGTGATTGAGTGGAGGTGGAAACTAATTTGCATATTCATGGCTCCACGTATAATAAATGAAGCGAGGGTATAGTTACATTCAAGCTATTTCAAACCATGAAGAAATTATTTTCACTGGGGAAAAAAAACATTTAAATATATCATTTTGGTGATCAAAGATGGGTTTATTTAAGGGATAACATTATTGACTAGAGGGATTTTATTCAGCAAGGATGCATTAAATGTATCAAAAGTGACAGTAAAGACATTTGTATTGTTACAAAAGATTTATTTTCCAAATAACTTTCTATTCATCAAAGGATCCTGAAACAAAATGTGTCAAGGTTTTCACAAAAATATGAAGGAGCACAACTGTTTTCAACGTTGATAATAGGTTTTCAGCAAGTAATGATTATTATTATATAATCAATATGTAACATATGTAATTCATTCAATGAAATGTTTCAATAAAAGCAATGTTTCAGTATGGCTTCCAGCGCAGGCATTAGTGTGTGTCCTCTGTGTGTCCTCAGGGAGGGCATCAGGGTGAGCCAGTGGGACTGCAGCCGTGGACTCGACACGAGGCTCTCAGACAACTTAGATGCAATCCAGGGCTGGCTCAAGCCAATCCACTTAACCTGAATTAGTGTCATTAGACCGCAGCAGGAAGGAGTGTCTGTGTGGATGTGCACATGGAATAACCCAGACAAACCCCTGCTGCATGATACTATTAAGAGCATGTGTGTAACAGAGACTATATGTACAGTTGTGAACACCAGGGGTTTAGGGTCTGATGAAATCAGGAGGTTGAGAGTTTGAGTGTAATAAATGTCTAGATGGATACATCACATTTACATTTATTATCACGTTCAACATCTGTACTTAAACTATGTTCATTTTAAGTCTAAAAATCATTACCATTCAGTTTCCATCGACCAAATTATTTTACAACCGAAATAAACAAACATGTAATCTCATTCGATAATAAAATATAAATTATAAAACAAAATAAGAACAGTTACAGGTTTGAAAGAGCTGCATTTTAAAGCTGTGAACAAAGCACACATTTGAGCACAGATTTAAATATTCAGACAACTGCAAACAGCCTACAGTTAAACTGAAGGACTATACCATATTGGGGGGGATGTATTATTATTATTATTATTTTATAATAACACGTTTTTAAAATTTCATTGTTGAGGGTTTATTTAGCAGAATACACTTTTTTACAATCATAATAATGTGGAAATATGAATGTAAAGTTTTTTTTTATTCAGCATAATACACATTTCCTTTTTATTATAATTATTAGTATTATTTATAAGTTTTTAAAAATTTATACAGGGGGGATTTATTTAACATAAGTAATTTCCTTTGTATTATATGTAAATGTAATGATTTATTAACTATTGGTGTCTTATTATATTGCTATTGCTTCCATTTAAAAAAAAATGTCCTAAGAACACTCATTACCAATGGTAAATTAACTTCTGGTCTGGCTTTCATAAGCTGAGATCCCACTGTAAACAAACTTTTCAAAACTTTGCTCTGTTTGTTTGAGCCACATGTCAACCTGAGGCTCAACAGTGCGAGACGAAGGTCAGGCTAGAAGCGGCGAAAGGTGTGTTTCGGAAATCATGTTTACAGAAAATGTTAAATCTTTATGTTGTTTTCTCCTCAAATGACTGAATTCACCTTTTTATTTTCTACACATTACGCAAAATAGAGACGGCGATGAAACGGCATGTACCGCAGCCAAAGTTCCTCAAAGCTGTTTAGTCTGTTTAAGTGAGTGCAGATGCCTTCTGCAGAGACTCTTGCTTGATGGAGGCATCAGACAATGGGCGGCAACAGGGCAGAGAGATGTCAGGCCGGCTGGAGGGGGGGTGGGGGGGTAGCAAGGGTGCCCAGGGACAGGAGGCTCCCATGAGGCCTGCACAGATTTCAGTCCGCCAGCTGCACACAGCTTGCCCTCCTGGTGCTCCTCCAGCCCTCCAGCTGGTGCAGAGAGCTGCCGCACTGAGCCCGTATGGAGAGGCCATCCCGCCAACACACACGTGCACATCACACACACACTCCAATGTGTAACAGGATAGTTTAAGCATAAGCAATCTATATGTGACAACACTGCAAATACATGATGCTGTGTCAAAGGTTTAACTCCCTGTCTATTAACAGACTGAATACAGAGTGTTTTCATTCACACTACACTGAATCTACTAAACTATCTTAACTGAAATTCGACTGGTTGTCATTATTTATTACACTGTAAGATATATACAATATAATTGTAAATACGTTGGATTACCATGTATATATAATAATTGATGATATGTTTCAATATCAAAATAATGTAACTCAATTAATAAAATAAATTAATACAAATGACAATACATAAAAAATGTAAATAATAATACATCAAATCAGTTTCTGAAAAGAAAGAAAACAAATATTTTATTAAAAGGAAACTTTCTTGACACGTCAAAGTACATATCTGGCCATACACTGAAGTAAAGTAAACTCTGTTTACAAGTTCAGCCACTAGATGGCAATGAATTACAGATACAGATAGTCTGACGGTTTAGAATGAGTATGAGAAACTGAGTTAGACCCTGTGTGTGTGTGTGTGTGTGTGTGTGTGTGTGTGTGTGTGTGTGTGTGTGTGTGTGTGTGTGTGTGTGTGTGTGTGTGTGTGTGTGTGTGTGTGTGTGTGTGTGTGTGTGTGTGTGTGCGTGCGTGCGTGCGTGCGTGCGTGCGTGCGTGTGAGAGAGAGAGAGAGAGAGAGAGAGAGAGAGAGAGAGAGAGAGAGAGAGAGAGAGAGAGAGAGAGAGAGAGAGAGAGGAGGGAGGGAGGGAGGGAGGCTGTAGTAGTCATTCAATAAACACAGAGGCAAATCATTACGCGTTGCATTCTCAGTAGCCTATATGAACAGAATCTGCTGAACAGCAGAAAACGAACATGAGCAGCTTATAACATTCTCAAATAGTAAAAGTGGGTAGTTTTTCACTACAAAGAGAACTGCAATTATAAAAGAAAGTTTTCAAACACTCTCGATGGGACTTTCTATTACTTTGACAAACAGATAGCGTTAATCGAGACGAAGCCAGACCACTCAAACAGACTGTAATTCTGATTGGTGCCACTAGTGCTGCAAAAACTACACCCTTCAACCATGAGGACAAACTTAAAATAAAGTATATTACAAAAGATTTTGAATTATTGCTATTCTTTGAACTTTCTATTAATAAAAAAATCAGATAAAAATGTATCAAGGTTTCCACAAAAATATTAAGCAGCAAAACTGTTTAAGATTGATAATATTAATAATAATAATAAATGTTATTTGAGAAGCAAATCACGTGATTTGGATCACGACTGAAGGATCACGTGACACTGAATTCTGGAGTAATGATGCTGAAAATTCAGCTTTGCCATGACAGGAAAAAAATACTTTTTAAAATATATTCAAATTGAAAACAGTTACTTTAAATTGTAATAAAACGTAACAATATTACTGTTTTCTGTATTTTTGATCAAACAAATGCAGCATAGTAGACTTTTCAAAAACATAAAATAATTCATAACGACCCTAACGTTTTAAACAGTGTTATGAAGGAATATACACCAAATCATAATGTCAAGGATAATGGTATTGTGTCAGTGTCAGTACTGAGATGAATCCAATGTACCTGCCCTTCACCTCTGATTGTATTTCTACATAAAACACGGCTAATTAATGAGATTATTGGAGGAACTGGCAGCAACTTTGATCGGTTAATCAAATATCAGCAATTGAGCCCAATCAGGCCATCCGTTTTGCAATCTAATTTGCCTGTTGTTCACGTTAAATGGGCTGCAGCATTTGCTGCGCTATGTGCAGTCCTGCAGTCATGCTCAGCGGCCGCAGTCTTGTTAAAAGCACAGGAAAAGGTCAACTGAATTTAATATAATGGGAGACACAAGCGTACCTTTGCATGTCATAAAGCAAAAACACATATAAAAAGTTCATCATAGCACATTAAGAGTTATAATTGAACTTAATGCACATTTCATGCCAATTAGACACAGTTCATAATGTGTGAGTGAAGGTAAGCGTAGCAGGTCACACGAAACAGAGTTTGCTGTGAAAAGCCTGACCCATGAATCATTTAGAATAAAAGACTAGTGCAACAATGAAGAACTTCCCAACTGTTGCCGTAGCAGCCAGAGGTCAGGGAACGATCTTTAGTGAAAGGCGTGTCCCCCAGGAGCAGGCTGGTTTATTTTACACTGTGCCATTGTGAGGGGCCGCACTGACAATACGTCTGTCCGTGTGTGTGTGTGTGCGCGCTATGGATTACAGGACTCTCCAGCGAGAGTAGCACTGCTCTCTGTCAACCCTTTGAAGCAGAGACAAGATCAAAGGCATGAGGAGCTTTTTTGTCTATTTTACTGGTCCCATTTTAATGGTTGATTCCATTCATGAACCGGCCCACGCCGAATATCAACAAGTTTCCTAACCCCCTTAACACACACACACACACACACACACACACACACATTCTGATGGGACTGTCATCATAGCCATAATTAATTCATAGATTCAGGACGGTCTCGCAGGGTGACTTACACATGTTACCGTAGCCTCTGGAGCATGCATAATACATACAGGCTCCAAACATCTGAAACTCCGGGAGCATTTGAAATGTAGTCCATATTCAAAACACACAGTCAACATTGCCAGCATCATAAATCAAAACTGTCAGCTTTGTGCTTATGGGCTGAACTACAGCAAGGCTGATAATAAAGTCTGAGTTAAATATAAGTTCGACTGTGGCATGCTGTCAGTTAGTTACCACAGAAAATAAGAGTTTCTCAGTAAATCAATCAACAAAATGGGTTGACAGTTTAACCTTAGAAGTCTAAGGGGCAACAAACAATAACTAAATGAAAAATGAAACATTCTGAGAGAAAGTGATTTCCAGCGTTAAACTGGTCTTTGTTGGATGATATCTACTACCGTTTTAAGCTCATTAAAGGCTGCATTTTTTGATAAAAAATACAGTAAAAACAGTAATATTGTGAAATATTATTACAGTTTAAAATAACTGTTTTCTGTTTCAATATATTTTAAAATGTAATTTATTCCTGTGCTGGAAGCTGAATTTTCAGCATCATTACTCCAGTCTTCAGTGTCACATGATCCTTCAGAAATCATTCTAATGTACTGATCTCATCCCAACAGTTGTGCCGCTTTATATTTTGTGGAAACCATTTTTTGTTTCAGGACTCAGCGATGAATAGAAAGTTCAAAAGAACAGCGTGTTTTTGAAATGAAATCTTTTGTAATATTATTTAATGCATATGCCCACCAAAAAATTCTTACTGACCCCAAACTTTGAACGATGGTAATGTATATTTAAAGCAAATGGAGGTGACTTCATTATAAAGGTCTCAATCAGAGGGCTACAAAGGGCCCTAACGCAGAGGCCACACACAAGCAGACAGGAACAACAGCTCAGGTCTTAGAATGCTGCAGCAGCGAGTCGCACCATCAGGACAGCGGTGAACAGGTGCAAAGGCTCCCCGGCCCCGGCCTCTGAATGGCCATTACAGGCGAGTGGTGGGGTTGCTGCTATTATTTATTCAGCAGCGCATCCACCAGAGCAGGCCACTGTGCGGAGAGACAGCTGGCAATGGGGGTACAATACAAGAACCCCTCGGCCCTTTTGTCTGACCAGCCCCTGTCTCAGCCTCTGCTCCCACACGTACAAACACACACACATCTTTGTGAAGAATCCCCGGTCCTCTATTCTTCCAGAAACCAACATCACCACCAATCTCCCTCAGAGACACACACCACAGCTGAAGTAAACAACTATAGCCATGTAATTCTGCCTGTACTCGGCCGTCCCACCCTCACCCCCCTCAACCCACCAGACGTTACCACACACACAACGCCAAACACATCCCCACACTTCACATTAAGACGAGCACAACCACCAGCTTTCATTCAGAGTGGACCCATTGAGATGCTCAATGGAGGCTGGGCAGATATGACACTTGAGTTCACAAACTGCTGTTTCACTCTGAGCTGATGTTCTTGATGTGTTTGACTTCCGTTGTAAGTGCTGAACGGAACCCTGTTAATAAAGTACATCATACCGGCAACTGTAGACAGATGAATCATTGACTAATATTTGATGATTTGGAGATTATAAGCGATAACAGTCCCCACTTGGGCGATAAGAAAACAATCAATCAAACAAACAATAAATAATAATAAATTTTAAAAAATTGAGCATTTTCTAAAAAAAATTACCCAGATGACAAAATCATGTGGTCTAACAATCAGATAAAAATAATTTCCTTAACCTTGAAATGTCATTATTGTCATCATCATTTTCATAAAGTTTTCAAAAATATTTTAAGGTAATGTGTAATAAATATATTTTTTTATAATAATAATATAATTAATAAATATCATGATATTCTTTGGGGAGTCGCACCACATCACATGAGATTCTCTGAGATTTATTGACCTTGACACACTGTAATAACTCATTGGGTCTGCAGGGGTCCTTTGTATGGTATCATTTCCTGTTTTATGTTGTTTTATTTCCATGTTTCTGCTAGTTGGCTGCATCACATGACTTTGTTAGACATTTTAAAATAAACTCTTGAGAAAAGCATTTCATTTACATTTATTGAACAGGGTGAAAATGTTCAATATTGCTTTTATTGGTCTCTGAAATGTCACTGAAATGGTAATATGAAATACAATGATTAGCACAATTGTAGCTGCAAAAAAATCATTTTGGTGTAGACTGCAACGTCAATGCCTTTCACTTAATTGCAGCTGGCAAGCTTGTCGACTAGAGTCAGGAAAATCAGCAGAACTGAATAAAGTGCTCAATGCTGTCAAAACAATCCTGTTTTAGCACACAAACAATTATGAACAATGCTACAAAAAAAATAAATGCTTAACCATTCAGCTGGCTGGCACATAATGAAAATGGAAAGTTACAGATAATTCTTTTTAAGTTCCTTCTGTCTGCTGTAGTGGGTATTAAGGAGGAAATTGAATGTGCAGACAAACTCAATAAAGAAAAAAAAACCTGCGTCATCAATTACGACTACTGTGATCAATCTTACAGCCGTTGATAGATAAGTTATTAAAAGCCTGGAGCTGCTGGCGTGTCTTTGTCTGTCCTTTATAAGCACATTTTGGGAAGAACACCCAAGCGTGAGAAATACAATTTACTAATGCACAATCCAATTTGCATTTCATAAAACAGTCAGGAAAAGTTTAATATATGATATATGAATGCTGTACAAAAATTTCCAACCAGTTCTAATAGAAATATTTACAGTAATATTATTAGTATTTATTATTAATAATTATAGTAATCAGCAATAGTATTTTTCCATTTAGAACTTTTAGTTGAGCCACTGGCACAGCTTACCCCGCAGCATCTAATAGACTTGACCCAACAGCTAAGGTTTTGGGAAAAATGCTTCATTTAAAATTCCATGGGTAGTCTTTAACACAGAGAAAAATAAAAATAAATTAAAACTAAATAAAACTAAACTAAAAAAAAAATTACTTTTAGCCAGTCTTTAGCCAGAATACACATGCAATATATAAAATTAATACACAAAACTAATATTAAACAAATGAACAAACACATTGCCATGTAGAAAATGTACTTAAAAAAAATAAAAATCTTATGTGCATCTCTCAATTACAGATAGCTGTATATGATTGGCTTTTCCAAGTAATCATAAGACAAAATGTATTCAGAATTTGCTAAATTAAAGGGGTGACACAGCTTACCCCACTCTCACTTACTAGAACACCAAACACCAGTGGGTTTTTCAAAAGAACCTTCTGAAGTAAATGACTCTGTCATAAATAAAACATCTATTCAATAACCAGAATCTATATAATTTTCAAATACGGTGAGATGATGTGTACGCTGCAAACACGACTCTAGTATCTCACACACACCAAATCTCCCAGTCTCCTCCCACACGAGTCATGCAAACAGCGGCCCGATATCGAGTCTTGAGTTCCAGCCATTATGCCGTGCGACATCTGCATGTTTATGCGTCTCTCTCTTTCTCATTCACTCCTTCCCTCCCACCTCTTCCCTCCGCGACGCAGACAACTCAATACCCAGCTACGGGGAGAGCACCCATACACACACTTTTCTTGATGGCAGATGGCAAGTCAACAATCAGTTCCAACAGCAGCGGTGGCTCATCACCCAATCAGAAGAGTCCCCAAGAAAAACACACACACACACACACACACACACACACAAAGCCCCCGTCTCACCCCTCATAACACTATCTCACCACAGACACAATAATAACTCTTTGTTTGTTTCCCACAATACAGCTGCGGAAGAGGCCCTCTGCTGAAACACATGTGCCCTGAACGTCCTCTCTCACACACACACACACCTTCTGTCAGCTCTGGTGTGTGTGTTGCACAGGCCGGGATCATTGCACAGCTGGGCAGAGATTCTCAGAGAGGGTCTGGGTGTGAAAGAGAGGCAATTAATGAGTGTGAAAGAAAGAGACGAACCCACAATGCTGGAAAGTGCTAGTGGGAGACTGTTATTAATGTAGGGGAGGGCATTAGTTAGAGGGGATCAGGTGAGTCTGTAACAACTTCGCAAGCAAATTCAAATGCGAGTCCCTTGTCCTTTACAGTGTCACACTCCCTGTTTCTCTTCTTGTCCGAGCACAAGAGCAGTCAGGAGTGGAGCGTTCCCAGCATGCTGTGCAGGGGGTGTGCCAAGACATTGATGGATGTGGCAGGAAGGTGAAGAGCGGAGGTGTTTGACCCAAGCCCGAGTTCACCAAGACACAGCTGCATTGCACAGAGTCCACCCCACTGCAGTATGGGCCTCGTCTCAAATGACCCGCTGTTCCCTGCTGAACAGACCACAACCCGCATCACAATGCTCATGATAAAGCATCCAGAGGATCCATCTAAAGGATTCAGAAGGAAGTCACGCAAGACTTGCTGATTCAAAAGGTCCATGTGCTCATAATCCAATCATCATTTTGAGATTCTTACAGTTCATATTAATGACACTGGCTGTATGATCTTCTTTATGTATTATTAATGCAGTTTTTTTTTCCTTTCAGGAGAAAAGCCAACAATCTGATTTTAAGATTTTTCCTTGTTTTAAAATCCTCTTTCTGCAAGTAATCTGATGTAATCTGGATGTTCTGTGGTCTGTACGGGGGGGGGGGGGGGTTCAGCTCACATATGTGGTAGAGGTCACTAGCAAGGCTAATAGTTAAACAAATCCTATCAAAGTCCTATTTCAGAACCATTTCCTGAATTGTGGTATTTATTCAGAGTTAAAATACTTTTTACTAATCCTGTTTAGAGGTTTTCATTTTTGCCCATCGTTTTTTCCCATATGTGACCAACTGCAGGTCACGTATGTGATCAAAAAAAAAAAAAAAAAAAAATTTTCATCCATTTCCATCTACCCTTAAAATCTGCAAAAGCCCAGTATACCCAAAAGCTGCAGGCATTCTCTCAGGAGCATTCGGAATGAGTTAGTGTCAGTGCAGTCATTTATGGTTGCGTTATTATCATTCACACTCTCAGGGAACAGACTAGTCACTGGAAGAGGGAACGTCAGTCTCCACCTCACCCGTGCAGCGCACACCCTCCCCCCCCATTAGGAACAGCAGTAATGAGAGGGATGAGAGCTGCTAATTTGAAAACTTGGACATGGCCAGAAGACCATATGGCAAGCATTTATCCCTCCTGAAAGCCATGCTAACCGTCATTTACATGGTTAGGGAGGATTCTACTATTCCTCTTTCCCATCTCTACTCATAACTAGGAGCCAAACTAATAACTACATAATTGGCAAGTGCTGCGAGGAAATAATTGTTAAGGGACTTCTATATTCTTCATTTCACTGCTCCTTATAACACCAGCTCTCCTTTAAAAGATGGTAAAACCTGAGACTGTCTACATTGCTACACTGACATATTTAAATTGGCACAGTGATGGATGACAATGTTAATGTTGTCAATGTTATTGTTGACAATGTTAATGTTGTCCCGTTCTTTGCGATTCCATTTTTCAAACTTTAGTTAGTGTGTAATGTTGCTGTTAGAGCATAAATAATACCTGTAAAATTATAAAGCTTAAAGTTCAATGCCTAGCGAGATATTTTATTTAACAGAAGTCCCCTTTCAAAGCCTACAGAGAACGGCCGGTTTGGACTACATCCCTCTACTTCCTTTTTTAATGACGTAACTAGAACAGTTTTTTTACTAATCTCCGCCCACTGGCATACACAAAAAGGGGGCGTGGTCTTGTTGCGCTCCCACAGAGAAGAGGAAGAATTTTGTTTGTAGAGTGTGTTTGTAATAATTTAATGTGCAGTCCCGTAACATTCAACTTTTAATAAATAAATTATTGTAATGCATGGCAACGATTTTTTTTTACACAACATGGCAGCTTTAAAGGCTATATTCATGGTAAAAAATAATGTTTATATAAAGTTGTTTGGATGAAAACAATTTCAAAAGAACTATACACAACAAAAAATATTTAATTAGGAGGTGTTACAGTACTTTTTGTACATTTTTGTACTTTTTGTATTTCTTTGCAGCAGATGTTTTCAAACTCCATTGGCATTTTGGTACGTTACCCCATGTACACCTATAAAACATATTATACTAATCAAAACTCGTGCACACGTGTAACTAAGGTAGGAATAAACAATGGACTTATTTTAAAAATTCAACAACACTATCGTTAATTCGGCAGACGGACAAAACCATATACCACAAGCTTTTAGAACGGTTTGTAACATTTAACATTACAATTTAACCAATTAAAAGTATGACAACTACTAAATAAACAGCTTACCACTGTGAAACATCCTGCAAAAGTCGTGATTGAACAGGTTCTAATCGATTCTCTTCATCTATGTTCTCCGGGTCTGATTCCGGCTCAAATTGATAAGGTAATATGTTTGACATTTTTACAATAACAATCAGCGCATGCATCTTCAATTGCAATTGCGTGACCTTTCCGGGCAACGTGCGATAAGGTGCTGTCGAATCACAACACAGGAACCGCTGGCACAATCAGAACTCGTTACGTATTTCTGAAGGAGGGACTTCATAGAACAAGGAAGTCATCGGGCCGTTTTTTGGACAGTGAAAACAGCGGTATACAGATAAGTAAATTGTGTGAAAAATACTGTTTTTTACACGCGAAACATGAACACATGTTATATTGCACACTGTAGACACAAAGCTTCAAAAAAACATGAAGAACGGGACCTTTAAAATGGTAATACCACTGTGTGTGTGTGTGTGTGTGTGTGTGTGTGTGTGTGTGTGTGTGTGTGTGTGTGTGTGTGTGTGTGTGTGTGTGTGTGTGTGTGTGTGTGTGTGTGTGTGTGTGTGAACTAATGCTATAAACTATACAGAGAACCCTGTCAGTTGGTACCCTAATTTGTACAAATTCAAAAGCTATTTATTTTGTAGATATAATGATCAACACTCAAAAACAGTTGTATACAAACATTTAAAATTGCACATAAGGCAGTAATTATACTTTTTGAATTATTACTTTTTAATGATATGTTTCTATTTCAATTTGTTGTTGAAACAAACATTTAAACTGTGACTGTCATTAAAACTAGTTTTTATGGAAGTTTTTTATACAATAAATTCATATAATAAATGAGACATCAGTAACTGGGTTAAGTAAAAAATATAATAAATATGTAATATAGTGCATATATTTAGTAAAATGCTCCTCTCTAGAATCATTTTTCTTGATTAACAGGTTTATGGACATAGAATGGCTTTATGAGGCAAATGCAACGTTGCATGAAATATTGTTCTCAAGTTGTTTTATTGACATCTTTCCGCAGTAATAACACTGATTGAACGATTACTTGAGACATGAGACTTCAGTAAATTGTACTACTTTTTGCAGCTTTCACTGCCGTTTGAACTGAGGTGGCAACTGAAAATTGCTTAAAATTGATTAGTCGATTTTCATATCAACATCCACTCAGTAATGTGTACGCAGTGTGTTCACAAACCTTAAGTACACAGAACTTGATTCATTTTGAAAAATGTTCACGACTGAAAATAATGATAACTTGCAGTTCAGTGAGTCAGATGTTGATTCAATAATCCTTCTGACTGACTCAGCGAGTTCATTCAGTGAAGGATTCGTCAGGCTGAATCAGTAACTCTTGTTCAAATAATTCACTAAAATATCTATATTTTTAAATCATTAAAACAACCGGATCAAAAGAGTAATTGTTTGTGAATCAAACTTCACTGGTCACGCTGTAGTTTTCTTTTAACATGTAGCTAATGAGTAAAACTCAACAGAAAGACATTTTAATGCCATTATCATTTCATCTCAACGCATTCTGCATCAATCCCTCAAAAAATGCTTTACAATGCTAATTTCATGATCATGCTCTAAAATGACCCTAAAGTGAAACCAGTAAATGAAACCAAAAGAAGCCAAACTAACAGAATGGTCAGATGTATGAGGGGAACTGTGAGGGCAACAGTGTCATAGTGTATGTGGAGAGCAAAGCATTTACTGTAAAGTTAGTGGCTAAAACATATAAGACACACAGCAGTCAATTTGTCCAACCTACAAGCGGTTTCATCCTCTCCTCATCTGCTTGTAAAACTGAACTGTGCAATTTGAATCACAATCATTTCTAAATGGGCTTCAGGTAAGTGAATTCCTCTCATACAAGATTCATCTGCTGCCTCACTAAGCCACCCAAGCAAGTGAATGAGTAAAGCAGAGCATTTTAAACACAAGACAATCAATTTGGACATAATGTTGGACATATGTTGTAATGTACATTAGAGTTAGTAAATGCAACAAACGTCTAGGAAGGAAGTTCAGCTTATGGATACGACCATTGGAAAAGCCTCTGGCAGAGCAATTCTGTCATTGAAAAGAGCACAGTCACTGAGACCTACCAAAGAGACACTTCACTGCAGAAACTAAATGCTCCCTCAAGAACATCTATAGTAGAAAAGGAAGAGAAATAAAAAGTGAGGGCTTGGTCAGGTAATGAATGTTACTATGTGAGTCAGTGTCACTGTGACCATCGCTGCTGTATTGTGCTGATCAGAGTGTCCTTAAAGGAAAAGAAAGGTATTTGGAGAGTGATAGAAAGGTAAGGAAGTAGAGAAAGTAGAGGAAGAGAATGTTAACGTATACTCATTTCCCCTATTTTTACATTCAGATGTCATCTAACTCTTACTTAAAGTTTGTTTAAAAACACTAATAATTAAAAAGATTTTCCTCACAGATTCTGTAATGGGTTCTTTTTTCTGCAAAATTGTCAAGATTTTGCTAATGGGACCTCACCTTAACCGGTGTTGTCTAAATTCACTTGTAGCATTTAAAAAGACTGATTAAAGTTTATACTGTTTTATTTTTAATGCATTTAGACAAAATAGTTAAGAGCTTTAATATGGAGCATCAAAAAGAAGTTGTAGTGCTTTTACATCAAAAGTGTAATTTGTCAAGTATAAAGGCTCTTTCGTAAAGGATTTTTCACCAACAAATTACAATTCTGTCATCATTTACCAAACCTGTACGACTGACTTTCTTCTGAAAAATATAAAAGAATGCTGGTAACCAAACAGTATGGGTGACTAATGACTTTCATTGCATAGACCCTAAAAAATAAAAAGATATTTCTCCCCCAAAAAATTGAATGTTCCAGTGACGAAAGAAAGTCATAGTTTTGGGACGACAAGAGGGGTGACTAAAGGATGATTATAGTCGCTTCAAAGTTATGCATCTTCGGAAGTGGTGCCGCTCGCAAAGTTACAAAAAATGCTGCGCGAAAGTGAAACCTGAGCACTGAAAACTGAGGGGAGGGGCGGCATATATTTTCAGCTTATATTTATGGCCTTTTTTCTCTTTCGGGCAAAAAACGAAAATGCCGTTTCGGTGCATCTCTAGAATTTTCATTTTTGGGTGAACTATCCCTGAAGGCAAGAATGCTTTTCTGTGCGTGAGACAAAACATCAATTGAAAAATGGAAACATACCCCATGCATACCCATTTTACCTGGTTACCAGCTACTAAATTAATTTCCCTTTGGCCTAATTACTTGCTCCTATAGGCTGGACCTATATGGACTACTACACCTCATATCAAATTACCATCAACACCCATGAGTGACAGGGTCAAATTTTGCTATGACAGAATTAAGGTCAGGACCCGGAGTGCTAATCTATCACTAAAGCTCTGTTGTGTTGCACTGAGGGGGGCGTATGTTAAATGTAATTACATTTGCACCCACAACAACACAACTGAAATGTCTGGCTCTAGTACTGATGAGAAATTTCCATCATCCTGGATGCGTTAACAAGCTTTGAGTCCAACGTAGAGCAGTCGAGCAGCAATAAACCTGAGGTCGACGTGCAGACAGCATAGCACACGCTAAAGTAAAGCCTCTCTGAAGCCCCTGCTTGATACTAATCCCACCCACACACCTGTCCACCCCCAGCCCGCAGGATTGGCCGCTGCCCTTTATTCTTCTGCTGAAATTAGCCTGATCAAACATCCTGGATTACCAGACTCTGTGTTCTTTGCAGTGGCCACTTTTTCGAAGGTTAAAAACAGATTCCACTCTCTTAATCTAGCCCACACAAACTGTAGCCTTTTAATCCCAGGATTAGTCTAGTTTTTCCTCTTCAGACATGCTCTACTCGCAACTCGCAGAAGACATCAACCTATAGTGATGAAGAGGGACGTAAAAGCATGCCAAGTATACAAACGCTGAGTGTAGGTAATCAAAAGATCCTTGCTGTAAGCAAAAGAAAGAAGCACAAAAGTAAAGCAGGGAATCAGTTTGAGAACTGTAATATATTCAAATAATTAATCTGGCTGCCAGCTTGTCAAGACAAACGATATGGAATATTTCCTATCAATGTGGATGCGAACCAGGTTCAGTATATAAGAACTGTCAATCCAAAGATGAAGATCATTTACAATAATAAATAAATAAATAAATACATACATACATACATACTGTACATACATACATACATATACATACATACATATACAGACATACATACATACATGAACCATTCAAAAGTTTGGGGTCAATAAGATTTCTCTCTTTTTCTGAAAGAAATTCATTATTTTTTTCATTATTTTATTCAGCAAGGACAGATTATATTGATCAAAAAAGTCACAATATAGACATTTATAATGTTAATTCTATTTCAAACAAATGCTATTCTTTGAACTCTCTATTCATAAAAGAATCCAAAAAGAATAAATCACACAAAAGTTTTAAGCAACAGACAGTGATTTCATCTTTGATAATAATAAGAAATGTTTCTTCAGCACCAAATCAGCATATTAGAATGATTTCTGAAGCATCATGTGACACTGAAAACTGTAATGATATCAGTAATAATGCTGAAAAATCTGCTCTGCCCAGGAATAAATTAAAATGTTTAATTGTAATATTTTACAATATTACTGTTTTTACTGTACTTTTGAATAAATATGGTGAGCATAAGATATTTTAAAGTCAACATGATATTGACATACTCAACCCATTTAACCCATTTGTTTAAAAGTCAAATATAATATTCAAGGTGAAAAAAATGAAGGGTGGAATTTGATTTATCTATCAGGAACTGATTGGATTGTGAAGAGTGAATGTTCCATTATGTTTGTAGAGATGTTCAGTATAGTTGGAGGAAGAAGAAGACAGGGTCGGCGAAGTTTGGGACTCGCACTTTATTATTCTCTTCAGCAAAGAGCAAAATTCAAACAGTGCGCTCGTGCGCGGCCGCCGTGTCACATTCACGGCAAACAGGAAACAAACAAACACCAAACACTCAGTCCACGGATATTTGAACAGTACGTCCACAACTGTCGTGCGAGTCCCAGCTCTCTTCCCTTCTCACTGTCAGCCGGCAGCTTATATGCAGTCTCCACGCCAATTACTGCAATCAGACACAGGTGTTCGTTATCTGCACTTGACCCACTTACTCAGCGCGCGGCTCGCTGACTTCTCTCCCGCTACAGACTTCGCGGAACCACGCCCCCCTCGCCACATACCCCCACCGCCCGTCTCAGGCCGGGGAGCCGTCCGGCCTGCAGCCTCCCCCCCCCCCCCCTCCTGGAGAGGAAGTCAGCCACAACCATCTGTGCACCCGGCCTGTGGACCACCTGGAACTTAAAAGGCTGTAAAGCAAGATACCAACGAGTGATCCGCGCGTTGGTATCCTTCATGCGGTGGAGCCACTGCAGGGGAGCGTGGTCCGAACAGAGGGTGAACTCCCGCCCCAGGAGGTAGTAGCGGAGGGTGAGAACGGCCCACCTGATGGCCAGGCACTCTTTTTCAATGGTGCTGTACATCGTCTCTCTCTTAGAGAGCTTGCGACTGATGTACAGCACCGGCCGCTCTACACCCTCCACCTCCTGGGACAGGACCGCGCCCAGCCCCCTGTCCGATGCGTCAGTCTGCAGGATAAAAGGAAGAGAGAAGTCAGGAGCATGCAAAAGCGGGCCGCCACACAGAGCAGCCTTTATCTGGGTAAAGGCCTGCTGGCAGTGCTCCGTCCACTGGACCGTATCTGGCGCTTCCTTTTTAGTTAGATCAGTCAGCGGGCTAGCGAGGTCCGAATAATTAGGCACAAACCTCCTGTAATATCCCGCTAGCCCCAGGAACTGTCTAACCTCCTTCTTGGTCTTAGGTCTCGGGCAGGTCGCAACTGCTGCCGTCTTATCAATTTGGGGACGCACCTGTCCGTGACCCAAGTGGAAACCCAGATACCTTACTTCCACGCGCCCAATTGCACACTTCTTCGGGTTGGCGGTGAGGCCCGCCCTTCTCAGCGTCTTCAGGACAGCCCGCAAATGCTGCATATGACGCTGCCAATCGGTACTATAGATGATAATATCATCCAAGTAGGCAGCGGCATATGCAGCATGCGGCCGGAGAATCTTGTCCATCAGACGCTGGAAGGTCGCTGGAGCCCCGAACAACCCGAAAGGAAGGGTAACAAATTGGTGTAATCCAAACGGCGTTGTGAAAGCTGTTTTTTCTTTGGACATTGGAGACAAGGGGATCTGCCAATAACCCTTTGTTAAGTCCAATGTCGAATAAAAACGAGCCGTGCCCAGCCGATCAAGCAATTCGTCAACCCTGGGCATTGGATAGGCATCAAATTTGGACACCGCGTTCACCTTTCTATAGTCGACACAGAAGCGGATCGAGCCGTCCGTTTTAGGCACTAAGACTATCGGGCTCGCCCAGTCACTGCTCGACTCTTCTATTACCCCCAACTCCAACATAGATTCTAATTCAGTCTGAACTACCTTTTTCTTGTGTTCAGGCAAACGATACGGGCGGCAACGTACCACTACCCCAGGTTCCGTCTCAACGTGGTGCTGAATGAGGTTCGTCCGACCAGGCAGAGGAGAGAACACATCCGCAAACTCGGCTTGAATATTTTTCACGTCAGTGAGCTGGGAGGGCGAGAGGTGATCTCCACCAAGAGCCAGCGCGAGAGATTGCGATTTTGCGCTCGCCTCAGGCCCGAGATCCTCCTCTCCACTCACCACCGTCGCCAGCATCACTGACTCTGCCTCAACCCACTTTTTGAGGAGGTTGAGGTGATAGATTTGATGTGCTCCACCTCTGTCTGTACGGGCTACCTCATAGTTAAGATCATTAACTCGCCGTGTGACCTCAAAGGGCCCTTGCCACTTTGCGAGTAATTTAGAGCTGGAAGTAGGGAGTAATACAAGTACCTTATCTCCCGGTGCAAATTGGCGGAGTCTAGTTCCCCTGTTGTAGAGCTGACTCTGTCTGCCCTGGGCCTGTAACAAATTCTCCATTGATAGCCGCCCCAAAGTGTGGAGTTTTGTTCTCAGGTCCAGGACATACTGAATTTCGTTCTTAGCAGCGGTCGGTCCGTCCTCCCAAGTCTCCCTAAGAACGTCAAGCACCCCGCGGGGTTGCCGTCCGTAGAGGAGCTCGAAGGGGGAAAACCCCGTGGAGGCTTGTGGGACCTCGCGTACAGCGAACAAGAGGGGTTCTAGCCATTTATCCCAATTTTTGGCGTCCTCGTGAACGAACTTACGAATCATGGCCTTCAAAGTGCGATTAAATCTTTCCACTAAGCCGTCTGTCTGTGGGTGGTAGACGCTAGTGCGAATCGATTTAATGCCCAACAATTCGTAGAGTTCGCGAATCGTTCGTGACATGAACGCCGTGCCCTGATCAGTGAGAATCTCCTTGGGGATTCCCACTCGGGAGATTAACGAGAAGAGCGCGCTCGCAACACTTTTAGCCGAAATGTTGCGAAGCGGAACTGCTTCTGGGTATCGCGTTGCGTAGTCTACCATGACCAACGCAAAGCGATGCCCTCGTGCCGACCGTTCTAATGGCCCGATGAGGTCCATACCAATTCTCTCGAAGGGGACCTGCATTAACGGAAGGGGGCACAATGGTGCTTTTGGATTGGCCGGTGGATTCACCAACTGACATTCACGACAAGACGCGCACCACCTGCGCACGTTCTCGTGAATGCCCGGCCAGAAGAACCGGGCCATGAGACGGTTTAGTGTCGCCGCCTGCCCTAAATGCCCGGCCATTGGGTTAGAGTGAGCCGCCTGAAAAAGCATTTCCCGGCGGCTTTTAGGAACCAACAACTGAGTTGTATCTTCTCTTGTCTGGGTGTCTTGGGTCACCCGATACAACCTATCTTTCAAAACAGCAAAATAGGGATAAGAGAGCGGTTGGTCTGGGTGGAGGAGCTGGCCGTCGATGGAGCGGACCTGATTAAAGGCATTTTTTAGCGTCTCATCCTGGGACTGCTCCAGGGGAAAATCATCACGCTCGGAGAGAACCGTTCTCGCCAGAGCCCTCTGTTCCCCTGCAGCAGGACCCAGTGGTCCCGGCTCAGCATCCCCCACCTGAACAACCGCTGTCTTTCGCCTATTTTGCTTTTTCCAAGAGGCACCCGCTGATAATACCCCCAATAATTCATTAAAGGCCGGCCAATTCGTTCCCAGAATGAGCGGATGCCGGAGGTGCGGGTTAACGGCCACCTCCACACTATGCTTTTGCCCCCTAAATTGAATTACGACCGGCATTACCGGGTATCTCACCACCACCCCGTGCACACACCGCACCCTAACCATGCGGCTGTTATCCAATGCCCCCGGTTGTATCAGACTTTGATGTATAGAGGTTTGGTTACAGCCTGAATCCACCAAAGCCTGATAAGTACCCCCCTTGATACTCACTGGTATCTGGTACAGGCCAGTTTGATCGGGGGCAGCCTGCGGCGCGTCGGGGACCCGGATCAGCGTCCCCACCTCCATAACCGGACACCGATCTACAAAGTGACCCGGGTCCCCGCAGCGCCAACAGGCCGGCCCAGGCCTCCCCGCCGCTCCAGTGGCGGGAAGCGGGTCAAGGAATTGGCGTGGAGAGTGCAAGGCTGGGACGGGGTAGTCGGTTGTAGCGGGCCCCCTGGGTGGGGCCCGGGACGCAGGGACGGGCTCCGCCGGTGTCCCTGTCCTCCATCTCGGCGCCGGCCGGGGCACCAGCCCCCCGCGAGACCTGGGAAGGGGCACAGGTTTGGGGAGAGAAGGGGTAGTGAGAGAGAGAGAGAGAGATGGAGAGAGAGAAACCGATGGTAGGGGTTCGCCGACCCCTGAGCACGCCACCATGTGGTCTTCCGCCAGGTGGATGGCCTGGTCCAGCGACGTCGGGCGGTGGCACTGGACCCACTGTGCAGTTTTCTTCGGTAGCTTAGTGACGAACTGCTCCAGTACCACCTTGCTGATGACATCCTCGACGTCGCCTCCGTCGGCCATCAGCCATCTGCGGCAGGAGTCCCGGAGCTGTTGCGCCAGCACGAAGGGCCGGCCAGACTCCCCCAGGCTCAAGGACCGGAACCGCTGGCGATGTTGCTCGGGGGTCCGGCCGACCCGCTGGAGAATGGCGCGCCTCAGATCTTCGTAGACCAGGAGGTTCTGGACTGCCAGCTGGTTGGCGGCGATCTGGGACTCACCCGACAACAGTGGGATGAGTCGCAGGGGCCAGTCCGCTTGGGGCCATCCCCGGGCCTCGGCCGACCTCTCAAAGAGGTCCAGGAACGCCTCCGGATCGTCCTGGGGTCCCATCTTGCTGAGAGGCAGGGGCGGGGCCGAGGCCGTAGCTGGAGCGGGGACGGCCCGAACCTCCCGGTCGAGCCAGCTCCGGAACAGCTCGCGGTCTTCTTGCTGGCCTTGGAGGAGCATCTGGAACCGTTGATCCTGCTCCTCTTTTACGGCCAGCAGGGCGTGGTGTTGCTCCCGGTGAAGACCCGCGAGCGTTTGAATGAGCTCCGCAAATGGCGTTCCCGGCGGGGTCTGCATGGCGGCGGCAGTCTTCTTCTTCCCGGGTTTCGGCACCAGTGTAGAGATGTTCAGTATAGTTGGAGGAAGAAGAAGACAGGGTCGGCGAAGTTTGGGACTCGCACTTTATTATTCTCTTCAGCAAAGAGCAAAATTCAAACAGTGCGCTCGTGCGCGGCCGCCGTGTCACATTCACGGCAAACAGGAAACAAACAAACACCAAACACTCAGTCCACGGATATTTGAACAGTACGTCCACAACTGTCGTGCGAGTCCCAGCTCTCTTCCCTTCTCACTGTCAGCCGGCAGCTTATATGCAGTCTCCACGCCAATTACTGCAATCAGACACAGGTGTTCGTTATCTGCACTTGACCCACTTACTCAGCGCGCGGCTCGCTGACTTCTCTCCCGCTACAGACTTCGCGGAACCACGCCCCCCTCGCCACAATGTTCTATTCCAGAAAATACTTTGTTCATCAAAATAACATGCACAGATGAATGTATAATCATCTTCAATGGTCTTGACAAGGCTTCCTAACAAAAGGCCCCTTTCAACCAGTTGCTTCTGTTCTGGTTGTTCCGACCTGATTATAAGATCATGGCTGCACAAGAAACATTGATAATGAATTAAATACTAAACAATACAAACCAAAATTCGATTAAACCAAAATGTGTCTGTCATTTACAGAATTTTAAAGACATTGATGGATATTATAATATGCTTTCCAATATTTTAAGTAGGGTTGCCCGATTAATCGCAATTAACCTGAAATCACGATTTAACTGATTTGACTAAGTGCGATCATTTTTTACGAGATTGAGTCTCTTATAATGTGCAGTTGAAAAAGCAACATGCGTCAAACATCTTTCCATCTTTCCGATAATTTACGAACCTCTTGTCCAACAAAAGACAACATTTAATAACGTCAGTTGACTGTTTGAAAACATCCTTCTGTGAGATGACGTGGCTTCTTACATAGAATATGTACATCCTCTGGTACAGACAGAGCTCCGCTAGTCTACCAGCTTGCCAACAACGCCGACTGAATAGTGGCCCTCATGTGGGTAACTCTTTTCCACATCGTTACCTGATTCAGTTCAGAAAAAGCCAAGGTGTAATAAGAAAAAGGTGTTAGAACAGTCTCATGGGTATAATCATTGTTTTTTGGATTTAGAGTATGGGATGTAGCCAGAGAACGTGAGGGAGGAGGGAATAGACGACAAAAGCAGAGTCTGCTGCGGTATTTCTGGGGTGAGCCAGCTGACCGTCTCGTTCTTTCTGCAAGCGGTCGCGAGACGGATCAGCAGGGAACCTGTGCTAGAATAGCGAAGGGGTGGGAACAGAGTCCCCTTCGCTTTCCCCCATCTGTGGGCTTTGACAACAACAGTCATCTGGAGACCCCACAACAAACAGGTGTTCCATTTCACACAAACACACACACACACACACACACACACACACACACACAGACCATTGAGAAAGCTGTTAGGGAGGCCACTCTGTAAGCAGCTGCTGCTATAATTACCAAGAGAGCAGTGGCTGCTGGAGTCTTTGTGTAAAAGTTGGGTTAAAAGATTTCAAGAAAAAGGGGAAGTGAATTATTGATAGCCAGCCGTGCAGGAGGAAAAGTACATCCACAAAGAGTTGTATGACTTGCTTGTGAAAGGAAGTACAGCAGTCTTGGAAACAGATTGAAGCGTGTCTCACACACAGCACAACTGTATGATTTCATAATTAACAAAATACATATAACAAATATATAGTCATCAAACACTCTTATTTGTGACTGACCTGGCTACAGATGTGCAAGGTGTGAAGATAAGGCCTACTCCAACAGTCCTGCAACAGTGCATCCATAAATTTGCTTAGGATGGATAGTAACCATGAGCAGAGAAATCCCTTTAGTCAGAGTCCTTTCTCATTTTTATGTAAACTTGTCATGGCCACCTTGTCCAGGCACTAACTTTGCAGGAACAGCACCTTCTGTTCCAGTTCTTGTACCCCATCATCTTAATGCTGCTGAACAGGACAGCCGGTTTACAGCATGACATGAATCAGATGTCCTATATACACTGTACAAGTGAATGCGTTTCAGGACTTAAAGGGCCTTTATATACAGAATCACCCATTAAAGCATAGATCTGATGGTCCTACAGACGATTGTACATCCCCTTGGATGGGAACAGAGGCATCTGCATGTCTGTTAAAATGACTAGAGTAGCATTGTTGTTAAATATCATATCCAGCGGATAAAATGTTATATCGGCCACATCTAACAATGGTAGGTAAATTTACAGAACAGAAATTTTACTAACCAATCAGGAAATTGTATTTTACATCATTTTTATTTAAATATTTAGATTTAAGTAATTATTAATATAAAACATAAATAATATTTTTTTTTAAATATATATAGGCTATAATATTCATATATAAATATATAAACATGATATTAATAACAATTCTAAAATAACTATCAATAATAATTATTACTATAGTGCATTTATTAATAAAGTCAGTTTTACTAACATACGTATGAGCGAACAATGAGAACATTTTGCTTTATTCAAAGTGTATAGATCTCAAGTTGGTAAGAACCATGACATGATATTTGAACTCTCTAAACAACTGGCAAGAAATTTCTCCGAGCATCCGACAAGCTTGCACACTTGATTCCCAGTAAAGCGAAACACGGCGTGTCCCACTCACTGTTCTTTCAACAGCTTGGACAAAGCAAGGGTGATAGAAGAGGTCTGTTGTTTCACCCCCCTCTACAAAAGCATGCTTGTCCCTGCACACTTAACCACCATTAAAATCACATTGACCCCTGTGTGTGGACGGAGGCACGCGTGCAGCATCAATGGCTGCCCAAGCAGGCGTGGGCCAGGGCTGAAGCCAGGAAGGGTGTTTACCCACACCACCACTGCCCCTCTCTCACACACACTCAATGAAAAGGCCTCAACATTCCTCCACACGCTGTCGAACAGACCTTGAAGTATGTAGTAAATCAAGCTGAAAACATTCTCCTGACTACAAACAAGTGCTACCAATATTTTACTAAAATCATCTACATGACTAGCATTATGGCAAAATTATGTTTGTCAGTATTGTTCCTATTCTTTCTCTGTGGATTCATAAAAACTTCAAAGGATTTTTTTCACAATTTCTGTTTTATCTACAGAAAAGTCACAATGCTAAGGTGTTGTGGGTGGTTGCCAATACATTGCTATATAAGGTTACTAAGGTGTTCTAAATATTTTTTTTACTGTGTTGCTAGGTGTTTGCAAACTGGCCCAAGTCAAATAAAGGTCACCAACAAGTCAAAGGTGTAGCTCAAGTACCCCCTGCAATTTATATTTATGCCATTTGTTTTTATTATGTCATCATTAAGTCATTCCAAATCTGCATGACTTTCATTGTTCTGCGTAACAAAAAAAGAAGATAATTTAATGAACATCCAGTTCAATTCAATGCAATACAATAAAAAGCATCCAAGAGTGTCAGCAAAAATAATCCAAGTGATTCAGTTGTTTATGGTGAAAAATCAAAAGAAATTAGTAGTAAAAATGTCACCACCATTGCTCTCCTGCATGAGCACTGAACTCAATGGAACCAAAAATTCATTAAACTATCTCTTTTTGTTTTCCATTTAGTCCTACAGTTTTGGAATGGCATGATGGTGAGTAGAAGATGACAGAGTGAACTAATCCTTCAATTGAAAAAGTCGCAAATCCAATCAATTTGAGCAAACATTTGTGTCTTGGGGCAAAAAACGTGTGGGACAAATGACACATTATTTGATGTGAACTCTGACTACAGGCATTATACATTTGACATGAATTTTATTTATATTGAAATTAAGTGAGCAATGATAGTGATGTTTGTCTTATTAAAGATCACTTATTGCTGGAGTTATTCTTGCACACTCAAAGTGGGCATCTGTTTCCCTTCCTGGACTGACGGTGGCGCCTACAAACACACTCTTGTGCATACACGCATACACACTTGTATGACTTTCTTCTGTGGAACATAAAAGATTTTTTGAAAAAAAAGAAGAACTTAAATAAATAAAAAAGGCTTTTATTGGAAAAAAATGCAGTAGAATTTTGAAAGGTGTGTGTGTGTGTGTGTGTGTGTGCGTGTGCGTGTGTGTGTGTGTGTGTGTGCGTGTGCGTGTGCGTGTGTGTGTGTGTGTGTGTAAACATAAAAAAAAGTATTTCTTTGACGCTCAATGGGGGCTGATTTCATAACTGTCCATTGAAGCAAATTGTGTGTGTGTAAACATAAAAAAAGTATTTATTTGACGCACAATGGAGATGGAGGCTGATTTCATAACTGTCCATTGAAGCAAATTGCAGTGTCCTCCTAGACTTTGAGTTAGAGACTGAGGTTTGAAGTCGGTGCTCACTCAAGGTCACAAGCAAACAAGAACCTTCTGTTTGAGCAACTTACACACATCAATCCTCACTCTTGTAACACGAGATGCTGATAAGAAGGATCTCTTCATAGCCAAGGAGCCTGTTCAGCCTGCTTTTGGGGGCCATACTGAACTGAGACATAAAAAGTGTGGAGTACCCAGTGACCGCAACAATGAAACACTGGTTTATTGTTCTTGATGTTTCTCGGTTGTTCCTTTCATTATAGTAAGTTGTCTAATTGTGGAATCCCATTGAAAAAGGAAATTGTGATAGAGGTGTATAAAAGAAATGTTTGTTTAGACTGGCACCATAGACTTCCTCATTTGCATCACAATAAAAAAAAACTTGTGAACACAAAGACAGTTGTATTTTTTATGGGGGTGGGGTTTAATGATATATTGGAAATGGGAGGAAGTGGGGGGCTTCATGCAAGAAACACTGCTGCTTTTGAACTAACAAACTAACTCTTTGTCGCCTCCTCTTTATCAATCGCTCCACCAAGGTATCAGGGAACAACTTAGTCGAGCCCAAATATGGTTTGAAATGACCAATACACCCATTTTTCAAACTGAAACTTTCAACTGAGAATGGCCCAAAATTACCACTTCTCATTTAGATGCTTCAGCAGTGAAATGCCCATTTCCTCTTTGGTGCTTGCTGCATGTCATTCAGAATAATCAGTATAACCACAAAGTGTTATAAAACTGGTCCTGTCTATAGAAATTATCAAAATATATATTAAGATTACGGAGTCTGAGTCTGTTTTGTAGCTATATTACATGTATATTACACTCCCTAGCGTAGCTTATGCAACTTTCCATATAAGACAGTTTAATATAGGCAGTCTTTGGAGAATCTTGTCAGCGCAGGTGCAATAAATAGTTAGATGGCATTATCATATTTATCATATACATCAAGATAAACTTCACAAAAAAAAATTGTATGGTGTAGAGTTTTCAATGCACTGAGCTGAACATAAGCATAATATATATATTAGGGGTGTCACGATTTTATACATATCACGATACTGAACTCACGATACAATATTATTGTGATACTCCAAGACATTTGGTAAAAGCTTAACAATGTACTGTTGATTAAAATGCTTAATTTGGTATTACATTGTGGGTGTAAATGAATAGGCTTGGACTTGGTGCTGGTAACCCAATGCACAGAACAATAGTGACACCAGAATAAAAATATTCATAATTCTGAAGCTGAAAATACAGGATTATTTTAAGACAAATATGCTTGCACTCTGTCACAAGATATTTAAAAAAAAATAATACTTTTTACTGGTAGCATAAGACATTTGACATTATTAGACCTACAAATATTCACCCATTGCATTACATGCATGTTGCATGTTGGATATACATTATATCCAACATATACATAGTAGTTTAATGTAGTACTACTGACACTCAAATGCTGTAATAATGATGCTGAAAATGTATGCTATCACAGGAACAAATTACATTTTTAAATATTTAAATATACACTATTTGAAGTCGAGAGAGTCAGCAAAGTCAATTTTGAGAAAAATTGAGTTAAAGTTTTCTGAAGGTTAATGTAACACATCATATGTTTTACACATCACCAAGAATTAACCAAATTTTCATTTAAAACATTACAGATAATGTTTGTGTGAAATGTTTCCCAGGTAGGCTACTTAAAACAGCGTAAAAGCTGAAGTTTACAATTTCTGAGGCACATACATTAACATAGCACCTTTTGTTTTGATAGCACCTTATTTATTATTTAGACTAAATTAACCAACAAATTGCAATTATATTTATTATTAAGATAAGATCAAGTATTTTAGTAAACCTTTTTTGAAAAAAAAAACATGTTTATTGTATTAGGCACATCATGCTGAGGGGAGATGATTGGTGGATTTATTGTTGTTACTTGGGGCAGACTTCTTTCAATGAAATCCTGAAAGCTGTCTGATGTCAGTTACACTAGTCTTATGGTTTCTGAGAGTAGGACAACAGCCCAAAACAGAACAGCCCGACTAACAGGAAGTGAGAAACAAAGAGGTGAAGAGACTGTTTATGAAGCAACACTGATACAACTGATTTAAACATGCTAGTTTGTTGAACAGGTTTTCAAGAAACTAATAGACAACCTTGCTCTTCAAACATCATTGTATTCAAGCAATTCTCGTGACAGTAGGACACTTGTGAGATAAGGGTTAATCACTGGAAGCCAGTGTACCTCAAACACATTATGTTTCCTTGGTGCTGCATGGAAACAAAAGGTGAGCATGTTCATTGCATGTGCATGGTAGGTGCTAATCTTCAAGCACCTGGATTGAAGTGGGAATTGTGACTTCCAGGAAACATACTGTTCTAATGGTTATTAGCAGTTGTAAAAACAAACAATACCGTAAACATGCTCACTCTTTGCGTTGTAAACATGACACCTTTAATGACCACAGTTAAAAAACAAGTTTTATAAAAATAAAGTCAACCATAAACTGCTATAGATCACTACACCAACTTTATTTCTCCAGAGATCCCCAGCTGCCACCTGGCCAGCATTCCTCTCTCAAAACTGCTTTTGTGCTTTCCTCTGTAGTGTGCTGGCGAAAGAGGCGTCTGGCACCCCTACAAGGGACACTAGGAAACGACAAAGACTGCTCATTTCAATGCATCTGTTTTTTCAGCAGCAACACTCACTTTAGCTAATAGCTCCGGTGATTTAAAGCTCACAGGACCTTTAGAGGACTTGATCAAGTCTACAACAACAAAAGTTCATAAAAGTGAACCCGAAGAATTTGTATTTACAAAAATGAAGGAATATTTAGACATCAATGTCAAACCCTCTCAGATCTTGAGAGAAACGTGGAACTTCAAGCAACACCAAACAATGCACAAGTGAAACTGTTTGTGTTGTGAATTCAGACACTTGAAGGGAACAATAGAGTTGAACTCTGGAAGAATAAGCATCTCCTTGGCAACGTCATGTGGCGCATAATGCAGCAGAATTCCGGGCACTTAACGCACACTTTTGGCACATGAGTTGGCTGAGAGCAGATGCGCCGCAGCGCCCTTGGAAAGGGGTTAACCCCATCCCAGACACACTGTACAGGAGTGAAGGAGGCCCAAGTGGGCTTAAACCTTACAGAGGCCCAGCTTTTTGTCTGCTGTCCATTATTATTGATATGGCCCCTTCGCTTAGTGCCATCTGTGGGCTTTATACATCCGGCTGCCCGCTTTGTTCCTGGAGGAGCTGTTATTCAAAAGGGGTCCGTGTGCAAGAAACAGGTCGGCCCCTTCGGCGCTAAGGGGAGCTGTCCCATCTCGTCTCTCTCTGGGGGCCTACCCACCCTCTCTAGACCTCGTCGCGAGGCCACAACAGCCCGGCAGCTGCCACGCTGCTCCAAAGCCAGGCCCAGGACAAGGTGATGTGACAGGGGGGCCAAACCTGCCTAAATGATGCAGCTGGGTCAGCCATTAGAGGCAGGGTGCTCCTCATGGGGTAGTGGATGTTAGAGCCTGTGCCTGTTTATCCACGCAATAGGATTTGCGATGGAGCAGTTGAATAAACAACTGTGTAAATGAAGTCGCGCTACTGAATAGAACAGCAGGGTTAAACTGAACATCCTGTGCAGATAATGCTGATTCCTTATCCCCAGGGAACAGCCAAAGTCTGATTTGCATTGCAAAAAATTAATATGGTATTGTAGAAGAGAGACCAAGGAAGTTTTTAAAAAAGAACAAAACGACTCAAAGGTCGTCAGTTGAAGTTCAACATATTCTTGTCACGCTTTCCTGATTCAGGACACCAGACTTTTGGAGCGAACCGTATGTGAAGACTTCAATCTTCCAGTGCGAAGTGAGCGCTGCAGCAGAGTATACAGCAATAATAATCCGGGCTAAAAATAGCCCCCCACACAGACAGAGGCTCATATCAAAAGAGCTAGCTTAGTGCGCTTGATGAAAACATCATGTTAAAATCCTTCACTACTCTATAATGTTCTATTCACTATAGTGCTCTGTAGTTTAATTCTGTCAGTTCGGGCTGCAAGGGTAAAAACATTTTAAAAAATGAGAGTGAGTCCTTCTCTATGACTACAGACTGATATCACACTGTGTGTAATCTGGTTTCTTCGAAAGCATCATCTAGCGCAAACTGAACACTGGTGTACGATGTGGAAAAGCCCAACACATACATGATAACTTCAGTTTTCCCTCCACTCTTAAGGTGAGTTCCTGTATCCCAACTAGTACAACAATGTGCAAAGTAGCTGGTTTGACTCCTAGGGCCACCGATAAAAATGTATACCTTAAATGCACTGAATGTAAAGTCGCTTTGGATATTTTAGAAAATTATAAAAATTCAGTTAAGGCAAACCAATAAGGCAATAATTATTTTCATGTCACAGCTGATAACCAATAAATAGCCTGTATTCTATATTATTTTGTCTAAATAAAACACTAAAAATTAAAATCAATAGTTTAAGTTCTACATGTAAATTTTGGCATCTCAATATTAAACTTTATTATAATTTATTATAAATTAAAAAATGTATTATATATAAACAATATTATATTAATTTGCTAAAGATGTTTAAGTGATTAACTGATAGTGTTTTTGAAGATTAACTTTAAGAGTTTAATAACAGCAACGGTAATATTAATCTAAAAATAGAGGAAGTGAGCATGTAAAATATAAATTATAGAATATATTACAGAATAAAAAAAACACTCATATTAATGGTTATGGTACCACCTTATATTCTTCATACAAATATATATTTGTGCCAGTATTCTTTTAATTAAATTTGTATGCAATTCTCACGTTATTACAGTATGTCCCAAAATTTCATCAAGATGCAACAACAACAAAGATGAAACTTATAAATATGAATATGAAAAAGTATACAAACTGGATTTGTAAACGTTGTACAACTGGGGATGTTAACAAAAATTCACCACATGTTTGTCCACCACATACACCACATGCATGCTAAATTGTTCCATGTTCCATGTTCCAGCTATAGATCTTTTTTACCTTGTAATGTTTAATCAAAATGTCATAATTCTTTCTTCTCTGATGAATTATACAGGATTTCTCCAATTATTTAGTCCTTAAATCCCACCCCTTTAACAATCAACTGCCAAGCTCGTGTTTAGATCTGCCCCCATCCAATAATTAACTGATAGATAGATCCCACCCTACTTTTTTTCCTTTTTCAATAACCCTTTTCACGCAGATGTACGTCACAATACTGGAGAAAAGATCTGTCATTACTTAAATTTCATCATGACTTTCACCTTAATGCGTGATTGTAAGTGTGCCTCATCTTAAAGTGGAATTCTGAAAACACAATGACAAAAAAAGACACTTTTTCTGAAGAGACAAGCTGTAACTTTATTTTGCCATTCAAGCCCTTCTAGGAGAACAGCAATGGCCTATATTGGTTAATATTTCATGAGTGCTGCTCAAAATACTACCTGATGTCTAAGAACGCTGAGCTCGATGTTCCGATGTACTGTGATGCGTCTCAAATATACACAAACCCTTAAGGGACCTTGTGGGCTCTCTCGGAGCACTCTAGACTTTTAAGTCTACAGCAGAGCCTTAAGTATTCAGAAAGCCTCCGGGCCAATGGAAACAACAGGAATAAGTCTGAAAATGCTGGGACAAAAATTAATCTGCTTGTGAAAAGAAAAACAGTCAAAGAACATGAAAATAAATGTGTGGCATGACCTATTTACTAGAAACATATAGGCTACAATCACATCGTCAGTTTTTGGGACTGACAACGGAATTTACTTACAGGTTGAGTCTCAAAATGTCCCATTCCAACAATTTACAGTAGCGTCTCAAACTGTCTGCATGAAAGTGCAACAGGAGTCAAGCCCGTATTCTTTTACCAGTAACCATAGCGACAGTGGTCAAAGAAATAACAAAGTTGGCGACGTCCATACAACGGAAAAGTCTTAAGTTCACCCAAAAATAAAATAATTACTCAGCCTCATGTCATTCCAAACTCATCTTCGGAACACAAATGAAGATATTTTGGATGAAATCCAAGAGCTTCTCCTCAGTGCAGAGCTTCCAGGTTCTACGTCAGAACGCCGGCTCAATATTGGCATCACAAGCATGGGCCATGGTACTCGCGTGAACAGCGTCAGATACTGACAAAGAAGAAAGTCGTTATTTTTTATTTTATTGCACACAAAAAGGATTCTCGTCGCTTCAATACATTAAGGTTGATCCACTAGTCACATGGGCTATTTTAACAATGTCTTTACTGCCTTTCTGGGCCTTGAAAGTGGTAATAACAAAGTCTATGGGGGGTCAGAAAGCTCTCAGATTGCATCAAAAACATCTTTATTTGTGTTCCGAAGATGAACAAAGGTCTTATGGGTTTGGAACGACATGAGGGTGAGTGATTAATGACAGAAATGTCATTTTCGGTTGAACTAACCCTTTAACACTTTTGATACGACAAGAGTCCAATCGAGTCACGAGTTCATTAAAGGGATAGTTCACCTAAAAATGTAAATTTGCTGTTAATTTACTTACTCTCAGGCCATCCACCATGTAAGTATCTTTTTTTTTCTTCACTTTTTTCTTCACAATATTTTTTGCTTCTAAAGGACGGAGGTCCAGGACCGAGATCCTGACTCTCTGTGGTCATTAAAAATTTCTACAGTCCTTCGAAAGAGTAGGGCTGTAACCTACAAATTTGCCCAGTGGCCTCTGTCCATCATGGCCTCCTAATCATCCCCATATACTGATTGACTTCATCACTCTGTCTCCTCTCCACCAGTAAGCTGGTGTGTGCTGGGTGTTCTGGCGCAATATGGCTGCCGTCGCATCATCCAGGTGGATGCTGCACATTGGTGGTGATTAAGGAGATTCCCCCCTTCCATGTAAAGCGCTTTGAGTGCAGAGAAAAAGCGCTATATAAATGTAATGAATTATTATTATTATTTTTATTATTATCATTATTATTAGATGAAACCGTGGTCTTTGTTGATTAATTTCATGCAAGTTAATAGCTACCGTCACTTTGAGAGTCTGGAGCACCAGCTTGAAAATTAAAATGTACGGGTGTGGATTCGGTTATAGAATCTGGTTGTCACTCCCATAAATAACTGAAGTGGCCTTAGTTTTTGGTTTAAATACCGGTTATAATAACCTTGATGACAGTGTGATGCTAGCAGGGAAGTAATGAACATGGCTGAAACAAAGTCAGAATAAAGGCACATCTGGTGAATAACCTTCAGCGGCATAAAACGCGTGATAGAAAGTGACAGTGTATCGTACCACGCTGTGACTGTGAGAGGAGTGACACATCACCGAGCACGGTCCATGCAGCCTGCTGGGATGGACACATGTTGTAGGGTCAAGTGACCTAAAAGTCCCAGAAGCTAATACTTCAAACATTAGCAGAAAATTATATGGGGAAATACTGAGATACACAGTTTTTCTAATCAGCAAATCAGGGAAATATAGTTTTACTGTTACAATCTGCCCATAAATCAAAATGGCATCTAAATTATTATGAGATAAATATGTTTATTTTGAGTTAAAATCATTCAGCAGTACTATAATGCAACACATACATACACATTATCACATACCATTAAAACTGCCATGAATAATAAGTAAAAGTAGAAAACAAATACTTTAAAAAGGCTTACATAGAAAATACCAAGGGCTTTCAGAGGATCAGTGCATTAAAAACATCAATCATAAATGTTTTATTGCAAATGATTTTATTATTTAATTTACTGTGTTACTCCGTCTGCACTAAAGTAAGAGTGTATGAAGCATGTGTTCTGAGCATCTTGTTGAATGGCGCTGAATGCTGGACTACCTACAGGCATCAAGAGAGTTGGCTAAGTGCCTTTCATAGATGCCTCAGTTTTACAAACGTTAAAACCTTGAGGGATTAAACGCCGAATGAAGATCTGTTTAAAGTGACCAAAAGTGAACCACTTTTCTCCCACCTAAAATTCATTCACCACAGATGGGCTGGACATATCACCAGAATGCCCCCCTCCAGCAGCATTTTCTTGTTCCATTTCCAGGGATTCATTTTTGAATTCCACGCAATTCTGCATAGTTTGCTCAAGGAGGGTGCACACACTGCTGGTAGACCCAAACTGAGGTATAAAAATAGAGGTATAAGTCCTGAAAAGAGATCTGATAGATTTTTTTAGCATACCAAGTAACTCCTGGACCCAGGCAGCGCAAAACCAAGCTAAATGGAGGGCTGATCTACATAGAGGAAAGACTCAAGACCATGCCAACAACCTCCAGCGGCTAAACAAACTATGCTAGTCACTATATCTCTATATCCTATTGTCACCAGCATTGTCGCTCGCAACAGAACCATGCCAAACAAGGATAACCCTAGTGGAGTACAAAGTAAAAAAAAAAAAAAAACCTTGCTGCCTTAAATTTTTACGTACAATCAACTTGTAATATTTAAGTCATTTCAACTTAAATTACATTAAAAAACTCGATTTATAAAAAAGTTGAAAATTATTTTGATGAGTTTTTTTTTACAGTGGAAGGGTTAGTACTCTGTATTAAGGTTTAGTACTCGGGGGGGGGGGGGGTTTAAAATAAAATAGTAAAAGAATTCAGCTTGAAAGCATTTCTGTTTCATCTCCGGTACAGGAGGAACACAGCTTCCTGATGGCTTTCACAATGAGTGCATTTCCTCTGCCCTCTCTCTTCATCATCTCACTCTCTCTTGTGCTTTTTCCTTCCTGCCAAGCAATTAGATCAGTGAAGAAGGAGGCGTGGCTCCCTCAGGCATTGCCCCATGGGATTCTGAGGATTCACAGCTTAATGGAGTCTCTTCCTTCAGCCTAACCTCAAATGACTGCACATTTCTGGAAAGAGGGATTTCCCAGGAAAGCTTTCCAAGAGAGACTACATCTGCTGGATCATTGAGAAGGTGAAGACAGGACGAAAGGACATTAGATGTCTTGCACCTGTCAGCAGTTTTAATCTTCCTAAATGCAAAAAACGCTGTGAAAAAGGTTGTGGGATGTACATCACTTCAAATCACAATGTGGCAAGTGTTGCACAATATTTGCAAGGACGAATGCAAATATGTGGTCCATTATTTCAGATGTTCAAAGCACGGCGAGGCTACGTTCACATACACGTTCAATATGGTTATCTAGTTTGGTTATAAAATGACATTAATATGATCTTGTGCATGTGAGGTGTTTATGATGATAATGATTATGACACCAAACACAAAAATCCCAGCAAAAGCAGTCCTCCTATTAATTGAGCAAATTAATAATAGCTATTTCTGAACAAACTTTGATTACCAAAGTTTATGACTCAAGACTTTCAGGACTTGGAACCAAATTTTGAGAATGAGTTTGGTTGAATAGAACCAGAATTAACTCCTACAATTACCAAGCAGCAAGAGTTATTCTTAGTGAGGCTGGAGACAAATTTCAAATTGCAATTAATTCTAATAATTTTCATAAAAGGTATAATATAAATATAAGTTTTATTCTAATTAATTCTATATTTTTATTAATGATGAATTATTTTTTCAAGACAGAAGAAAAAGTCTTGCTATTCATTATCTGTCATCTATGGTCACAGGCATTCCTCACAGCTATTTTGAGAAAGGGATTGACTTCTGTTCCTGTTTTTACATCATACGTCAGTAAGTACAGCTGTCACTTACTGTGGAACAGTAGCCAATGAGTAAATGTAGTGTATATTGTCTTGATAGATCATGTTACCGAAGACTTAGAGATGCACAAATGAAGCTGGCAGATGATAGCTGTGAGTTCAGGTTGGGAAACACTCAAGAGCTCAAGCAGGTAAGGTGAGCGGAGCAGGTAAGCAGATCCTGGGCCGCAGGTTGGCCCGGGTCAACACTTCTCCTCCATCACATGCCTCACACTCACATGAGAGTTTGTCCAAGTAAAGGACAGCCTTCAACCACTCTCAAATACAACAACGTGAGCTGTGCTAAGAGCTTACCATCTGCCATTCAGTGTTGCCATCACAGTAATAAACTATATTAAAATAGAAAACAGTTATTTAAAATTAAAATTATATTTCACAATACTAGGGAAACATAAGGGACTTAAGTCAAAAACATTTAAAAACCTTATCGACCCCAAACTTTTTAACGATAGTGTACGAACCATTGGAATTTAAAGTCGGCCAGACGGCCACTAATATTTATGCTGTTTAGCGGTAAAATATTAGTGACTACATGGGAAGAAAAAAAATTCTGTGGAAGTGTTAGCTTAGTAAGAGTAGTTCCAATGCTCTATATTGAGCGTGTGGTGCCATGGTTGCCAGGGGTCAATAAGGAACAGGCTGAACATTCGCTGCCCTCTAAATCAGAACAGGACAGCTACTGACGTAAATGGTTGGGCACAGGGAATTCAGCATTAGCAAAAAAAGGCCTTTCAGTGACTGCAGCGTTAAGACTGGCATGTAGTTGAGTGTTTGTGTAAGACCAGACACTACAGAACTCCACTGCTATTAACCTGAGACAACACAGCTGGAGCCCCCCAACTTAATACGAAGCTGAATAATATGGCACAATTTGGTTATTCAGAGACCTCCAGGCTTATTTATCTTTGTATATTTGCGGTGGGGATGGGAGAGAAAGTATATATATATATATAATGTATATGAGAGAGAGAGCCACCTGACCCACTACAAGCTCTACCGAGTAGCCGCAGTTAGAGATGTGATAAACCCACAGACCCCATAACCCCATAAATAGGCAAAACAGCCTTTTAATTTCAATAAGTCATGATGAGCAGTCAAATCAACACTGAACCAACACTTACGTTAAGAATCACACTATATTTGATATAGATAATAATCTAGATAAGCCCTATAGATAAATAACCTATTAACGTCACTTTGACAGACTGACTTGTAAAGTTCGCCCATTTTAATCCATGTATTTTGACATGAGTGCTTTCTTTTTAAATCTAATTAATCCTTTACTGTGGGAATGTTTGCAATTTACTAAAATTCACTTAAAATCTGCAAATAAATTAATAATTAGTAAAATACTACTACTACTACTACTACTACTACTACTAATAATAATAATAATAATAATAAAATGTATTCAAACAAAATATGTTTAAATTTGAATAGAAAATATATTTAACAACCAAAATGTTGTCAGAGACATAACCAGACGAGTAGTGTGCGTGCTGCCACATCAAAATCCCACTTCCTCCTCTTTCCCCTATTTCTCTCAATAAAATGCCAAAAAGGCCAGAAATGCATACGTAAAATGACTAGGACGTTTTCTTCTTCCTGCGTCTTAACGAAGACCAATCAAGCCAATTGCAATGTGCAACAGCTTCCAAGAGACAGAGAGAAACCTGGCCACCTGGCCAAACATGTCCCTCTAGATCAGTGCTAAGGTTATCAACTTGTAACATGTATCTGCAGACCAGCAAGTGTCGCAAATTTGACAGGTCCCTCAATCTCTAATGACCCTGTATGAGTGCTCCCGAACAGCAGCCACCAGGCCAACGCCGTGATGGATGTGTGTGCGGCCGGAGCTCTTGTTTTGAGTCGGGCTGCCTGCAGTGGCTAAAGCCTGCTAGCAGGGCCTGTCCTTGTACCTCTAGTCATCACTTTAGCTGGTGCGTAAACAAGTTGACAGGCATGGCCAGTGGGCTGTGCTGGACACCCATGGCTGAAACACACAAACACACACACATCAACAGCAGCTGATTCCGTCCTTTTAGATGGCGGGAGCAGCAGCCCTATCGATAGATGAGCTCCATGTTGTCTGCATGCTGATATGAGGACCGGCCTGTCCCAGCGTCGCTCTTTACAGAGGAAATCTTACCGCCACAGTAATGGGCCAGTAAACTTTTAGTGCCCTGGCAATTTAAATTTAAAGCGGATTCTTTTATAAGGGCGAGAGCCGGCAAAGTAAGGAGGGATGGTGAGTAGATCCTCCTCCCCTGCAAATGTTATACCAGATGCTTCCAGCTCTTCTTGTGCTATCTAAATTCTATTTTCTGGCCAAGACTGGAATAGAAATTGCACTATGGGTGAGAGGAGATGAAGGTAATTTAATGTGAGGGTAATGGTGATGGTCACAGCAGCCACCCAGGCAACTGAAGGCTGCGGCTGAGATGATGTGTATTTTTTTTTTGGAGGGGGGAGTTTGTGTGAGCGCAAAGAAGTGAGCTAAAGGACAAGCAGAAAAAACTAACTCACACACACTATGGCAGAGCGATCTGATTTTGCGATTTATTTCGTCATAAACATTTTTCATAAAAACTCGGACTAAATTTAAGTGGCAGTTCACCTCAACATGAAAATTATTTACTCATAATTTCTCCTCTGCCAAAGATTAAAGAGATTGTTCATCCAAAACAAAAGATTTTAGATATACTAAAAATTGTCTTTTATAAACATGTCATGATATAGAAATATATAAGAGACATTTTGGCCAATATTGAGAGCTGTTTTTTTTTATATTATTATGACTGAAAAACCAACATTATTTATGAATGCATGTATGTATTAATTTATTTATTTATAATTGTGGGGGGGGAAGTAGTACAAAGAGTGAATGACAAGTTATTAACCAAAAATTAATTCTAAAGTTAAAGCAAACCATGATTGCAGATATTGTCCCCGACCCCTACCAGAAAGGACAAAAAAAATACAGATTTATCAACAATGATTCAGTCCTGATTAAAGTGCACTGCATCTAGTGACAGCTACTCTGATCATCTATCAGAAGAGCACAGTAAAAAATTAAAACTCAATCATGTGTGGTGGATGACTAATAATAAAACTTGTGAAGAATTGTAGCGTGGAGAAAAGAGTCAGCAGCCATCTTGGCACACATGAACCGTCATGAGCATATGAACACTGAAGTATTCAGTAAGACAAACAGTGGTCAAGTGCTCAAAGAATCTGTCATCTGCTTACTAGTCTTGAGCTCCTAACACCATTACCCTTTTGCTCTCTGAGACCTCTGCGGTCCTTACAAGGTAATGAGGGATTCCTCCTCTTTCAGGACACAGACATTACCACAAGCGGAGCACGAACCCTTGGCAGACGGCTGACCCTGAGAGGTTTGTAAAAAAAAACAGTGGGATCAGGCTAAGAGGCTTGCCTGCTGCTTCTGAAGGGCCAGTGCAGCCAGTGAATGCTTCACAATGGAAAGGATAGGTGTTCTCACTATACCTAACTGCAATTCTTTTTTTTATCTTATCCTTAAAACTGACAGTCCACAGTGTCATTGTGCAAGAAATTGGATCTGTTCAGAGAGTGGGGTCAATGTCTGGTATATCTGCATCTTAATGCAAACACACAAGTGTCAGATGCATTACTCTACTACTATTTACACATTTATGCATACACTATGTCCAAAACATTTGCTCGTCCACACGCAAGAAAAAAAACTACATGTTCAGACTCTAAAGAATTTTCAAAAATAAAATTAAGCCACATATGGATTTACGGGTTTGTAAAAAAAATTCTCAGATACTGACAACCTCCTAATCATCCCCATATACTGATTGGCTTCATCACTCTCTCCTCTCCACCAGTAAGCTGGTGTGTGGTGGGCGTTCTGGCGCAATATGGCTGCCGTCGCATCATCCAGGTGGATGCTGCACATTGGTGGTGATTAAGGAGATTCTCCCTTCCATGTAAAGCGCTTTGAGTGCAGAGAAAAAGCGCTATATAAATGTAATGAATTATTATTATTATTATTATTATCCCTAGTTCAGACTAAACAGATTTTACAGCCAGCCAGACTTTTACACTGCAAAGGCGGCACAGAAAATCTGCATCAGAAGTAGCACATACACTAGCATTCAAAAGTTTATTTATTTTTTAGCAAATATGCATTATATGAATCAAAAGTGAGTTATGTCAAAAAAAACTATTTCAAATAAATCCTGTTCCTTTCAAAGAATCACAGTTTCTACAAAAATATTAAGCAGCACTAATATTGATAATAAGAAATGTTTCTTGAGCAGCAAATCAGAATATTAGATTGTGACGGATTAGAGCAGTTTTAACTTGTTTAGCTATGTAAAAACGTCTTATGATTGACATAACTTTTTCACATTTTTGCTTTTTTTCCACAACACACTGCTTCTAAAAGCACACCTAATTAACTTCTTGTTAACATGTGACGACTGAGCACAGATCAGCATCCAAACAGTTAAATCAAGGTCTTTTAAAAGTAAGGTAACCAGCTGTAATCTTTAGGCCATGCTTTTCACTGGATCATTCACAAAAGAAAGAATAGAAAAGTATTGAAGAAGTGGTGACTGTCTCCACAGTTGAAAATGAGTCACCCTTTCAACAATGGCTTTAGTTAGTAAAACACTGCACTGAATCCTTTCCTCCGGATGTGAGTGTGTATAGCTATACTATGTGTGTGTGCTATTGACTACAAAACCCCCAGTGTCTGCAGCCTTGGCACAAGCTGTGTGTGTGCGGTGGCCGGTGGGCTCACATGTCTCAGCGTATGTACAAGCAAGACTTCATGTATCAATGTGATTGCAAGCTAGCAGCCACACATGAGGAAGAGTAGCAATGATAATGCGGGAAAAAATGAAATGCAAAGAGGAAAGAAGAAAGAAGATGTGCTTTGACAGGTGATGCTGCTGAGAGGAGAGGGTGACACGGAGACAGTGGAGGGGTGATTGATATCGCAGTGGTCGGCGCCGGCTCCGGCAGCAGCAGAACTGAACCCACTGAACTCTCTGCAGCCCAGACTGGAGTCAGTGGCTGCCTGCACTCACTCCCCTTCACTCTGAAACACACACACACACACACACACAGAGCACCATTCACAAGCAACCACTGACACGTGTAATTATGCGCAATAAAGTCAAAATCTCCAGCTTTAAGGAGTTTGTCTGTTTATACTGAGGCAGTGTAAGAAAAGCTTGCCAAATATCTTTTGCATGTTTTTATTAATCATGTGGAGACATGACGGCTGACTGCTGTCAAATACACTCTTGATGATAACAGGAATGCTTAATGTCATCATACCTGTCGAGAACCTGTCCAGATCACGTTTAACCCAAAAATAAGAAATCATAGTTAGCATAAAGAAAATGAAGTAATTATGAATGTAAATTAAGAATTTTTGTGACAATTAAGCATAATTTCAAATCTTAAATTCTCAATTACATAATACAGTATATGCAGATGTTTAAAGTGCCAAATGCAATTTTAAAAATATGACTGTAATACAATTATTTTATTTATTTAAATCAGACTTTTTTTTAATATACGGTAACAATAATTTTGTAATAAGAAAAATTATAATGAAAATAACATCACAATGGAGAAACTTTTTTATATTAATATCTTTTTTTATTATGTTGAGGTGAAATCTGACATGCATGTTCTTTAAAGCATTTGTGAAATAAATTTTCTTACATTACAATGTTATTTAAACACTGACCAACACACATCAAATATAGTAAACACGAAGCTTATTTGCACTTGCTTGATGCGCAAGAACAAACCTTATTAGTTCACTCAGAGGCTCAAACCTCCTCTTGGTGCCTCAGAACTCACTGGTTCTCGTCAAGCAACCACATTTGATATTCCATTTACCCTATTTGATGAGCTCTAGGTTATCAATATTTAAATGTGAATAAAAGCCTAAATTAAATCTGTTTTACATGTAAAGTGATCAAGTTTCTTGAAGACTTGGATTAAACCGCTCGATTCATAAGGATTAATTTGTTCTTTTGAAGATGAGCAAAAGTCTTATGGTTTCAGAACGACATGAGGGAGAGTAAATGATAACAGAATTTCCATTTTTGGGTGACGTTTAAACGAGTTATATGTATATTAAAAAAACACAGGTGTCACCTACTTCTCCAAATTATATATGTGTTATGTTTAACAGCATCCATACCAGCAAGGCAATTATGAGGTAAATTTTAAAATACAAACTAGACGCACTGTGAATGGCCACAATACTTTAAATTTTACTGCTCGAATGACAAACATTTTGGTATAAAAGATTCAATATAAATCAATTTAATACAAAGCAAACCAGACAGATTTCTTGCATTTTCTTACATATCATACTTATTTACATAAATCCAGATTATTCCCTGTCATAACAGAACTCAATTTGTTATGAAAGCAGAACAGGTTTAAGGACCTTAATAGTTAAGTTCACAATTCATGTTGATGCGCTCGAGGAAACCTTGAGTCAAATCTTAATCCCAAATATGATCCAGTCAACCCTCCTCAATCTGACTTGTGGTGCAATTTCACAAAAGATTGATCCAACTCTAAATAAAGAGAAGGGAAGCTAGGAAGATGCTCCAGAGTGTCAACACTGAGGTGACTGGTCATCTGGCAGGGGATCCATTGCAGGGGGTAAGATGATCACTTGCAGTCAGAGGGATGTGTGTGAGTGTATGCTACTGGCATCACCAATGAGCAGCTCTGTCATGCTTTCCCAATTTTCCTAATGGGCTTGAGCTCATTACAGAGTTATGAGAAACACAACCCTCCGATTAACAGCACAGGAGAAAGCCCCACACAAGTGGACAGAGGAAATTTAAGACAAACTCCCACTTACGTAAGCACACAAATACACATTTACTGATCCCTATAAACATACATTGCATCAAACTTGAGATGAATGCCAATGCATCCAACAATCATTGTTTATTTGACAGTCATGCATCTGCTCGTCTTACTTCAAAGATTCTTCGTCTTGTTATTTTCAGTTTATTCTGTCACTTTTGAGGAGTGCAGAGATGACAGGAAATTATGCTCTGCAAAAGATCATTTTTTATTTGAATTTGTCTCGTTTTTCCATTAAAAATATCTAAACATTTTTCAAACTGGATATATATGGTTTTAACTTGTTTTAACACTCAACTTGCTTTTTTTATATTTATGCTTAGTTACAACAGGGGGAAAAACTATTTGTAAATGGATAAAAGGGAATTACTGTATAATAAACTTAATTAAAGATATTTTCTTGAGTCAGCGACCATTACTTTGCCTCCTAAACTCGATTTTCACACTGATGTCCATCGACGCTACTGAGTCGTGGAAGTCGTCCACAGTTCTTAAAAATGTACATTCATGACCGAATCTCCAACGAAGAAGTTCACAGCCTCATGGCCTTTGGCCGACATCACCGAACTCCGCTTCCGGTTCACAGGCCACATACTACGCCAACCACAGGACCGCTTACCATACTGAAGGCCACCATGTGGACGCTTGCCCAGGGGAAACGGAAGCAAGTCTGGCCAAGGCAAGTCTGACGCCGCTCATGATGATTTACGTGCTATCAAGTCAGCACTGCCGATTGAGTTCGTTGGAGATCGCTTGGCGCCCGATGTGCCAGACAGCAAGGGAGGAACTAAGTGCTAAGTAAGATATCTGAAATCAACCCAAACAAACACATGCCTTACTTCATTGCTTTGCCCCCAAAATGCATGAACACGCCATGCAAGAGTCGCTTTATCACTGCTGAAGCAAAGTAAAATAATGCTTCGCCAAAATTCAGGCCCTGAGATTAGCATAGAGCTAACTGGTTAAAAAAAAAGTTATTTTGATTGGTTAGAGACTTTCAGGCCATGATTCCATATCAAACCACCTGCTGCTGCCTGCATGGCTCACCCTGACAGAAATGTCCTGCCCCTGAGGAGCTGTCGTTCCACATGTTTTCTGGGAGAGGGCACAGGCTAATACAGCCCACCTTGGACATGGGCATTAGCATCAGTACTTAATCCAAAGCGTAGACATAAATGTACAGGTTTGATCTTGATGAAAACTTGCAATAAATAACTAAGTGGGATTAACTGAAAATATAAATAGTGTTTATAGTCATCGAATGAACTGTGCACAGCATTATGAACAAACAAATGTGAAATTTGGAACATTACTTCCATATCTGGCACATAATGGAGACAGACAAGGGGCTAGATTTACTAAAAAGGGCAAATTAGCGTGAGAGCTTAATTCTACCAGAAAGACTCGGGAGATAAATTGAATAACAAGCACATATTTATTAACAGCTCGGCAAGCATAAATGTATAAAGTTCTATGGCGTAGGCCCCGTCATTAGCGAGCAATGCGAGGGTAACGGAATCTGCATGTCCTGCCTGAAGATGAAGGCAGGGGCGCAGCCGACCCCCCTGGAGGTAAAGGAAGGGACCATCCTGGTGGTGGTAAGAAGGATGAAGGGGAAGGTACCATCTTGGTGGTGGTTGGGGAGGATGGAGGTAATTGGCAGCGTCAGTATCTGCGAACTCAGACAAATGTAAGTACCAATCTTTTATACTGTAGTGTTAGCACCTGATTGGTTAGAAGTGAGGTAATACGTGACACGCTGATTGAGTCTTCCTGGCAGAACTTATGCTAAAGCTTTCTTTTCCAAAAAAGCACCAATGGGAGTGGAAAGTTCTGCGAGTGATCTACTGACGACACGCAAAGTAAAGAACACAGACCAACATTGACCAACATAATGACCAACATTTACATTACATTTACATTTATTCATTTAGCAGACGCTTTTATCCAAAGCGACTTACAAATGAGAAAAATAGAAGCAGTGAAACTAACAATAGGACAACAATATGCAAGTGCTATGACCCTTCCCAGTTTAATCTAACGCAGTACATGTACTTTTTATTTTTTTAAGATAATAGATACAGAATAGAAGATAAAGTGTTAGTATTAATCGATCAGGTGTTGCCGCAACGCAATCTACCAGGTAGCGTCTGGTTTAAGACGTATTTTTTTGGGTGGTAAATAATGGCGCCAACACCGGTAAATTGACAAACCTTAGTAAATCACCTTGCATGATTCATTCAAAAACTGAAAGGGAAACTCCAACAAATGCATATGCAATATGGTCAGCCGCGAAAATAACTATGTCCATGCCTTTTCTGTGCAATTTTTTCACTGCGTGTCTTTAATAAATCCTGCCAGTAGTTTTTTACGCCAAAAGAAGGTTTGCGGTGGTGCAAGCTAGTTAATCTGGCCCCAGGTCTAAATCTCAATCCAGCTAATTTCCATTATGACACAACAACACTTGGATCCAAGGTTTGTTAGAGACAGTCTAGTAATATCTCCATCCATCACACATTCTTGGAATGCAGATGTGCTACTGGAATTCTGAAAGGCTAATCTGTGATTGGTCCGGATTTCTCCTGTCTAAACATACGCATAATCCACAGGCACTCCTAAATTCTCGGAGGCATGCACACGTTCACACGCCCCGTGCAATGCTGCGTCATCACTAAAACATGCGAGATGTGATACAGTCAGATAGATCACCGCAGGGCTTGGAAAAACGTTACCAAACACAGTTCGCAATTTTATCTTCCCTCTCCTTCTCTCTTTGCTTTAGAACAACCATATCAGGACCATAAATAGAGCCCTCTATCACCCTCAGTTCGTGCTTTAAAGCCACGGTTTACCTAAAAAATAAAAATTCTGCCTTCATGTTGTTCCAAACCTGACTTTCGTTCCTTCGTGGAGCACAAAGTGTGATGTGGAAAAATGAAGGCAGGATCTTTGTGCTGCTCTTCTCCATAGAATGAAAGTGAATGACTATAAGGGGCTGTCAAGCTCCAAAAATGACAAAAACACCATAAAAGTAGTTTATACGGTTTAATATACATTCTATGTCTCCTGAAGACTGACAATACCAGAAAACAAAAACAAATTTTAAGTCATTACTCAATGAAAATCTTCCCCTCTGCTGAAACTCTTAAATCTCATTTAATCTCTATTTCAATTAGCAAATTCAAATTTTGACAATTTGTTACAATTTAAGACATGCAAGAATCAATGATGATCAACATTACTGATGGCATAACTCTTAATATTTGATTTGAAAGTGAATGAGATTTCAGAGCTTTGTAATAAATAGTTTTTACAGAACTGGGGAAAACTGCATTTTCCTATCACGGACCCTGGGCATGGAATAATTTGCAAAAAGATCTAAAACTAGACAAATTGGTGTCTATTGCTGAATTTAAAGGCATGTTGTCTTACTGTATGGCTGCTACCTTGGCCAGAACTCTCTTGTAAAAGAGATTTTAATCCAAATGAGACTTACTGAAAGAAAGTAAAAGTAAATAAAAAAAAATATAACAAAAGATTTTAAGAGTACCAAAAAAGTGAAAAGTAAAAAAAAGTATCAAAAAGTGCAACCTTGGTGAGAAGACAGTGTATTATATGAATACAAATTTAAAAAACAATCTGTTACAAAAAGTTATAAACTTCAGAAGACTTGGAAAATGTAGCCCTGAAGACTACTTTTATTGTGTTTTTTGTCATTTTCTGAGTTTGACGGTCCCTGATCATTATTCACTTTCATTGTATGGAAGGAACAGAGTAAAAACTTTTGGGTGAATCATCTCTTTAAACCTAACTTTCTTTAAAGAAAACCAAGCACTGACAGTCTAAACCACTTGATCCTGTTCTGTTTTTTCCCTCTATCTGCCTTTCCTTACCTCAAGGTCTCGTTCTCTCTCTCTCTCTGGGCTGGGTCTCTGCATGATTCAGAAAGATGACTAACTCTGCAGTCAGTCAGTGAGTTGAAGGCATGCAGTGAGTCAGCCTGTGACCCCCAGCCTGCTGCTACAACACCGCCTGACCCCCAGAGTCATCATCCCCTCTCTGAGCACGTCACCCTGTCCTTGTTCTCAAACACACACACACACAATTATACAATAACCAGAAAAACAACCACACACAAAAGCCACTGAGTCGTGACTGAGGGGGCCGCAGTATTTTCTTCATACGTGCTGACGCTAGTCTGAAAGGCAGACTGGCAGGAGAGTGGAAAAGGCAGATGTTAGCATGTGAGAGTGCATGTTGGAGACTGTACAGGTGCGCCTCCTTTAAAAGATCTGTTCTTAAAAGATTTAAGGATGCTTCCTTTAAAAGATCTGGGGTATGAGGAGGTTTTTCTCCTCACCGCTAAGAGGGAAGTGGGAGGACTTAAGACGGATGACTATGAAAAGCTAATGTGAAATTAAAAAGCATCAAGATGATACAGGAGCTGCTCATGATAATTTATAGTTCTAAGACTCCATTTGGCACTTGTTAGAAAACAAAGCTTGAAGGGAGGCACATTTCATCAAAATTACCCTCAACTGTACAACACAAGTAAATAACCATTTTAAAGCTGAATAATTTACAGAGTAAACACACAACCACCAACTTTTTATTGTTAAGTTTTCTCTCCTAATTTTTATCTTTGTATGTCATTGTGTTTTGGATTGTTTAGAATTGAATTTAAATATTTTCTGTTCTATTTTTGGGTCCAGCAAGACTAATTCATGCATGTAACATTGATTGACCTGTTCTCTATAGTGCTGTGTAATTGGTTGGATCCTAATTGGTGGGTGATATATTATCTTATCTACTTTACTGGCTGAATCTCGTGCTTGTTTTTTTTTTGTTTTTTTAAAAGTTGCATTAAATAGTTGAACTTGCTCTCAAACTTTCTTAAAGTGCTCATGAAATAAAAATTGCGACTTTTCTTCCCTATTGTAACATTCTGTAAGTTAAATGGCTTCTAGAATGAGAAAAAAAATGTAAGCAGGGACTTGATTTTGTCTACCAGGATTTGATAGACTGGTAACTTGGAACTGGTCTAGACATTGGACTTTGGAATGCTTATTAACAATTTCGAGGGCACACATTTTAAAAAAATAATAATAATAATAATAATGACATTATAACAGATAATAGAACAGATAATTTAATCATTTAATGAATACAGAAAAATTCCACAAAAAAAGAATTGCCATATTATTTCCATATAATGCAATAAGAGTTTTTGATTTCATAGTGACTTTATCCCTGATGAAAAGCCTGTGCCGAAACAGTTTTGACTTAAATTAACACTCCCTTCAACAAGTGTTGCTGAATTTACCTGTTCGTTGATGCATCTTTCTTACTGAGGTAGCAACAAACTCACTATCTAAAACATTTATTTTCCCTGAAATACAACTGCAACATTTGTCATCTCATAAGTCTAGTCTCATAAGTCATGATTTAGTTTTACATGGCCATTTTCCAAATACTTACAAATTACTGACCGTGTGAATGAAACAGGACATTTTTTCTACTGTACTATACTATACCTAGTAAGTCTACAATATATACAATTATCTTTATTATGATTGGCAAATCTAATCACACAAAAGCGCTCATTACACCACCATTCAAAAGGGAGGGTCGAGTTGCACAATTACTTTTAAAATTGGGTTATCATGTTTTAATATACACATGGTTATGTCCTCAACACCACGACTGCAGCTTACATCATGTCCTAACCAGCTGTGAAGAGTTATGTATCGAGAAACAATGTTCTGTACATGCTAAAATAGAAAATGCTGAGTTATGAAACAAGTACAGCCAAAATAAACGTCATGTTTATATGTAATGTTTAATATGGAATATACAGTACGTAATGGTTCTCTGTTTGTTCATGTTGACCTGAATGAGGATGCTCCTGTACCAGCTGATATGTACTTCCACTGCAGTCTGGGATGATCTGGGGTGCACTGAGATGCACTTTACATACTGAGAGAGAGATGGGACAGGAAGGAGATAATGAGGAATGGCCACAGTGGTCATATGAGAGCAGGAGATTGCTGGGTATGAGAAAAGGAGCAGGAAGTGAAGGATATAACAGTCAGCAAGGTCAGAGTTTTGTGTGTGTAAGTAATCCATATGCTTGTATGAGAGAGAGTGAATGAACGAGTGCATCGCTGGTCATGTGAGCATGCCGGAGAGAGCGAGCGAGCTTCATGTGCCTGTATCCTTTCCTCAGAACAGAGTGTTCCAGTGGTCCTGCGGGACAGAGCAGCGCACCATGTGACTCCTCTGCGCTGCTCTTCGGCTATGGAGCCTGACAGCTAACCTACACCACAAACACACTCACACACGCAGACATCCAAAGCATTTTTATCAACAGGTCTGCATGCAATTAGTGCTAATTTACCACAGACCAGCGATCTGGAAAACAAAACTGCATCAAATTAAATAACGGAAATAAAACTTCATGCTATTTAGTACCGTGACATTCCAGCATGTTGCGTTTTGCTTGATTTTGCTGAAGTAACCTCAGAACAATCAAACTTTGGCAGGCGCATTAAACAGGCTGCGGTCAGTGATGAGGGGAATGTTTAGACAATGTGCTTTGAGAGGGGGGCGATGTCAGAAGCTGGCCCTTTTCTTTGTGATCCATTTATTAGTGGAGTAAACAGGATGTGATGTCACCCTTTTGGTTACCCTCGTCTCACACACAGCCCTTTTTTTCTAAGAAGTCACAGCTCGGAAGACGGGTGTGGGGGGGCAAAACTTGTACTGCGACACAGGTGCTCTAAAGAGAGAGAGAGAGAGAGAGAGAGAGAGAGAGAGAGAGAGAGAGAGAGAGAGTGCGTAAAGCAAAATGGAAAAGTAAAAGTACAACAGGACACAGACAGAGAGAGGGGGGAAAGACAGTAAAAGCTATTATGGAAACAGAAAGTGGCAGAGACAAAGTGGAAAAAGGAGAGGAAAAGAGGAGGGTGATTGGGGTCATCCTGGTCGCCAGACAAGACAAACAATATGAAGCCAGTTTCCCAGCCCAGGGCTACACCGAACTCTCCCATGCACTTCACACACACAATCGCTAATAAACACTAACCTCTCCATCCTCAAGCCCAGCCCAGGCTGCACACACTGGAGGGAATTTCAAATCTGACTCAACTGGCAACAGCACATGACTACACAAATACAACACTCACAATCAATTAAAAGGGTTCCCACAGTTTTTGACTGGTTAATTTTTGACCATTGACCTTTAAAGTGGAAAAAAAAGAAACTGTTGGCATGATTCTCCAAATAAATGCAAGATAATGGCCTTTTGAATTACTCTGTGTTGTTAATGTTACCTAAAACAAAAAAAACTATTACAACCCCTTACATTCATTATAATAAAGATAAAATATTAAATGAAAAATGTAAGCTTAAAAATCTTAAAGGAGCCATGACATGATTTTTTTTATTATTTTACTATATTCCTTGAGGTTCACTTCTAATGTTAATAAAGTTTTTTTGCACACAAAAAAAAAAAAATAATAAAAAAAAAAATATATATATATATTTCCACCATTTTTCCGAACCTGTCTAAAATTATAAATTTTTAAAGGGCAGCTCCTTTTAGGCTTATCAGTGAACGGCCACTGTTATGATTGGCTAGCGTCATAACTGTATCAAAAATCGCTATTGCACGTGAATTTGTGTTTTGAAATCATTATCCATATAAACCCATCATTTACAGAAAAAGCATTATGAAATAATTTACTTACATGTTTGTGATGCAGCTGGCTGGTATGTCAGAAACTGAATGTGCATCTGTATACTGTGTCCAGTGTAGACAGCATCAGTGATTATAATAGGTTCGATTTACTTTTGAAGTGACAACGCGCCACTCACAAACAGTTTGCCAATGTCAGACGTTAAGTGACTGAATGCCAGTGGGCACCATAGGGCCCCCTATGGTGTAAAGATGTATAATTATTCGTCAAATACATTTTATTTTTGCCCGTGTGACATCACAGATCCCACATATGAAAACGAGACATGTTTTGAAACTCAAATAAAAGCTTTGTTTATAATTAGAAGGACGTTTTAAGCTATGAAACTTGCAGGATGTTTACAGGATGGTACAAAGTCCTCTTACATGTTTAAAGATGAAGGAAATTTTTATTTTTCATGTCATTGACCCCTTTAAATGAAAATTAGAAAATGTTGCCTTGACAACTAACTGAAATAAAATAAGTTGATGCACTAAAATCACATATAAATGAAAGGTAAATATTATAAAATTAAAACAAATAAAAATGATAGCACATTACAATATTACTAAAAACTAAAATGAAAACTGAAAATATAAAAATAAAAGCTAACTCGAAATATTAATACATATTATAACAGTATATAAATAATACTAAATGAACACTGAAGTTTTCCTTTTTAAAAAAAACACTCAAAGAAATTAATAGTAATTTTTTTTATTATTTGTAGAATTTTTAAAATAGATATTTAAAATGAGATTAACACTTACATGGGCCTCATGGGTACTTAAGACATTTCTATCTCAGTTAAACCTCCAGGTCATTAGATGCTTTTAGTTAAAAAAAGAAATTATCCTTGGCTGACTGTAAACAGGGTATAGTGGCATTGCTTTTGCATGATGCTGAATCCACACCATCTGAAGTCATATCAACCAGTACAACATTAATACAAAATGATTGAGCGCTTTAAATACTTTTTATCTTAATTTAAATGTCCTCAATAATTTCCTCAACAAAACTGATCAATGTTTTGCTCTTGTTTTGGGGGCAAGTTTTATAAATATATATATAATTTATATATATAAAAAATGTTTTAACAAAAATAAATTACTGAGTTAGATCATTTTAGAAGTCGAGAGCTTCTACAAAGCCGCTAGCTACACTCCAGAAAAGTTTCAGTCCAATGATCCAGTAAGCGAATTCATTCAAACAATCAGTCCAAAACTGCGCTAATGTAAAGAAAACCAACCAGCCTGATCACATCAGAGATGGCAGGGAGAATAGAGACTCATGTTGCGTTTTCAGTGAATTATTCATTCCACTGTGTGTTTATCTTTTAAAACACGAGCTGTCATATTCTGTGATTGCTTCTGAAGAGCGCGAGCCCTCACGCATCACGCTGTGTGAAATACAGACTGAACGGAACGTCACAACATCTCAGCGCTGTATGGCCAGATGATAGGCAAGATGCGTTTCTCGGCTGATGGATGAAGATTGCAATAAGGTAAAGATGATGTGACGTACAGGAGTCATAGATTGAGCATGTGTGAGTCTGTTATAATTGATGTGCAAACAGACCATGTACTGTGTGTGCGCTCTCAACGCAGTATGCACTGATCGTACATTGTATTTATGCACAGACACATTTCAGTACATTCACATTTATTCCAAACACATTCAGGATAATGTTTTGATTTGTCATGTGTATGTTGCTGTTTAATCATTCTGAATGGATCCGGGGCACTGCGAGAGGTATATGCAGTCAGGTCAAGGCCGTTGGTTAAGGGCTTTTTTGGCATCTCCATGTGGTCCTGTTGCAACTTGACTTGTCTAAAATGTAAACAAGCTCTTGCTTTGTTACATTATACACATACTAGTATACACTGTGAATTCTGAAAAGTTTTGTTCTGTTCTGTAATGTTTTTTTTGTTTTTAATGTTTGTTGTTTTTTTCATGGGTGCATATATTTATCAATTACATGGACTACTTATAACATTGGGTTAATTGGTGTTCTTTTGGAGTCTCCAAGTGTCCTTTTTTGGAAAAACAGCTAAATTTACCTTGAAAAAAACTTGCAAAAAAATACAGTTTTGTGAGAATAGTCTTTCAATCTGATGGCTTACTTAGCTGGATATAGCAAATGACAACAAAATGAACATGTTAAACAAAATAAATGATGTATACTTAAATTCACGATGAGGGTGCGATTAATTGCGATAAAAAAATGTTACTATACACAGCCCTACTAAACTGGTGACTAAAGAACAGAGTCAGGTGTCAGACCAATGGCCGCTCATCCAATCAGCCCCCTGGGGGAATCCACTATAGCATAAAAATCCAGAGTTAAGGGCATTTAACAATGACATTGGTTAAATTGTTGTACTAGTAGGCTCTCCTACTTGACTGCTGTATCAGGTGTTGGATCCCATGAACTTTGCATTTATTTGTGCAGTTATAATCAAGAGGGATTTTGCGTATTAAAGCTACAGTGTATAGCTTGCTATCATGACGTAACAAAATAGTAATCAAATATTTGAAGTAGGGTTGAAACGGTATACCGGTATGACGATATATCACATACGTATTGACATCATATCGTTATCATTATCATACCGTGCACATTTGCTTATATACAGTATTGGGGGAAGAAATCAGACAATCTCACCTGCACATATGCAACTTCTTTCCACTTGAATGCTTAAACTTTATAGTTGTAAAGCATTCATGACATTGTATGATGAAAAATTATCACTTTAGTCTGACTGAAATAAAACTTTTAAAGTGCATGTAAACAAACTACAGTCCCATTGCTAATCACCACTCATTTGCATAAAAGTTAAATTTTGCTGATTAATCATATCGCCAAAAGTCACAATCACTAGTCGCCAAATCATCAACTTTCATTCAAAACGAGTGACTTTTGGTTGCTGCACATTTCTTTCAGCATGAACGCCCCTTTACTATGTATGCACACTTATGGATACACATATAGGGAAGATACAAGCATAGAGGCACCTGTATGCCTCAACAAGCGACAATGATACAGAAAGGAAAAGCAGGACAACCTGGATGAAGTACCCTAGTCACTACATCCCATAAGGACACCTAGAGCGGCTTCCCACATGGATGTCAAATAACTTTGACTTATAATAACTTTGAGTGCATTTAATTGTACACAACAGCCCTTGCAGTCCATACTAACCAAAAAAGGCTAAGAGATAACTGGTTTTCCAGACATAACGATCAAATAAAATCATCAAAACCATAATCTAATCAAAACAGAGCATTATGCATCAGAATGAGTGCAAGCATTTGTAGAAAACCCGTCAAACGTAGCAGCCCGACACGTCAGAGCAGTGCAGTGAGAAATGATGGATACCAATCTGAATGCAGTTGCTCCTCCGGCAGACACACTCAAACACGCATGCACGTTCTCTGAAGCGCCACACTAGCACTAAACACAGCTCACGAACACGCGTGCAAAGAAGCACACCCACACGCCGGCTTCCACAGACACAGACTAAAGCCACGCCGTGGCCCGCCCATGACGGAGGGAGTCATCCACGGAGGCACACGCGTACGCAAGGTCTTTCTCGACCCGACTAGTTGACCAAGACGCAGGCAGAGACAAGCTACTTACCTCTCTTCTGGACCCAGCCTTCCTTAACGATGGTGACATCGCTCATGTTGCCTCAGTCACACTGTACTCGCCGCTCCTACACACCAGCTCCTGAAGGAGTGAGGAGGGGGGGGAAGGAGGAGAGGAGAGGACAGGAGAGGAGAGGAGAAGGGAGGGGGGTCAGCTCTCCCAGCCTCAGCGTCTCTCTCCCTCCCTCACTGCTGCGCTCTGTCTCTCTTTACGTCGTTCTCGTTGGCTGCCTCTCTCTCTCTCGCTTCGCTCTCAAAGGCGCTGTGTAGCGGTTTTCCCCTCCTTCCGTTGCGTTTCTCTCTTGTGCTCTTCGTGATGCCGTCTCCCTCTGTCTCTATAGATCTTCCCACTCCTCGATAGTGACTCAGCCTGGAAGAAACATAAAAAAAAGAAGCATGTGGATTTTTCACTCTTCTCTTCCTCCTAACTCCCCTCTTCGTTCTTACACAATCTGACAGACAGTCATTGTAAAAGCAGACGTACAAGCCCCCTGTCGCCTCTCTGATTTCCCTGTCTGTCTGTCTGTTTCTCTCTCATTCTCACTCTCAACATGCACAACTGTTTAGCAACAAAGTCTGATGAGGATGACTGTGAGAATAAATAAATCAAACAGGAAGTCCCATGGTAAATGCAGTGCCATCCAAGGAGTGAATTAAGCACTTTGAAAGTGTGCAGTTTCATTTATCAAATACAAGGGCTCAACACTGAGGACTTCTTTAACTGGCTCGGTCGGTCCACACCACAAAAACAAAAAAAAGGTATTATTTGCATTGTTTTTGTTTTCGCCTAACATCTCTTTCATGAAATAAAGACAACAATGCAAGGTTGAAACAATATGGGATAAGCAAACAATGACAAAACTTTCTCCACCACTGACGGAATTTTCTGGCTTTTCGTGATTTCACCGTTATATGGTAGAGGGTACTATTATGCAACTCTGAAAGAGTACAGAAAAAGAAGCAGAATTGATTTTCTCAACTTTTTGTTATAAATGTTGCTTTTGTTATATGAAACTTACTTACCCACATTCAGGTGTTGATTCAAAAAATAATGCATGATGCTAGAATAAAAAAAACTATTTGTTTAAAGGTGCTCTAAGCGATGTCGGGTGACTTCACTTCTTGTTGACGTTTAAAGTATTGTCAAACAAAACGGAGGCTAGCTCGACCCTCCCTCCTCCTCATCCACGCACTAACCCCCCAAACCCACCCCCAAATCCTTCTTGTCTGTTATTGGCTGGAACAGTTTGTTATGTTTCGTGGTGCGGGTTAGCCCAGTTTGTTTTTGTTGCCGTTTGTGGAGCCTGGGGTGTCTGCAGAGACGGCGTCTTTTTACAGTGTGTTCAGGGGACAGGCAGCCAGCGGATACTGAGGAGATGTTTGCTGTATGTGACAAAAAATGTTTTGGCCTAAAAAACACGTGACATCACTTAGAGCACCTTTAAAAGAATATATAAATAATATAAAATAATGTTGATGAATTGCATGCTCAGATATAAAACAATATTCTGGGGGCCATGAAATTTTGTGAAAATGTAAAAAAAAAAAAAGCCTTTTTAAAAAAAAACGCTGGCAAGGAAAGAGTTAAGAAGTTGCTAAAATGAGTTACAACTGAAATTTTTATCAGATCTGATATCAGATTGAAAAAACTGATAGCTTAATGATTTTTAGAATGAGGAAAAAGACTTCAAAATACGAGACTGATAAATGTGGCAGAAGGCCAACACTTACTATCATCCAAGATGGACACAGCCATAGATGCATTTTCTGTTTAAAACAGAAGGAACAAATAACTACAATTATAATGTGAATACCACAAATTAGTCCTAAAATGTCCAAACGCAGTCTCAAACACAGTCTCAAACACATCAAATAGTTTCATGCACATCTGCGTTTTACAAAAATATAAGCAAGCAAAATATGTCCCTCTGCCAATAAAATAAATCTACTGTATGAAATATGGGATTTTTGAGGAGACATTTGTCTATATTTCCTTACCTTTAAAATGCTAATGTACATTAGTTAATCAAAATGTTCTGTTTTTGCAGAAGCAATCATACGTGTCAAATCCAAGCATTCAAATGTGTGCGAGTAGAGAAAAGGGAAGTCAGCCTTTTAGGAGAATAAACAGAGTAAACCTCCAACAGCTAAACAGATGAGCTCAGAGTGAGTCAAAGAGGAAAAGAATGAGCCTTAACTGAACTCCGAAACTGGGGAAACACATGACAACCATCCTCTAACTAAGAAAACAAAGTAAAAAAAAAAAATCACTGAACACTTTTGTCACCACTGAGTGTGAAGCGTGATGAGCAGAAATCTGAGTGCACAATTGTGATGCAGTGTTGTGTCCTCTATAACAGAAAGACTCTTATTTTCCCTTTGGATATAATTATCAAATCATTTTTTGTCCCAGACATTTGGATATAATTACAGAGGGCATCACAGCTACTGGATACACTGCAGCCCCTAAAGATATGGAGACCATGGCAGTGTCCTTAATGTCACAGGGCCAACAAAAGACAACTCCTGCAGAGCTAACTTACAATATAAATACTTCACACAGCAAAAAAAATGTGGGCCAGGCAAGGAATATTTAGCACTTTTATATTATAATTACAGAATATTTAGGAAAATTTGGCCTATCGATAATTCTAGTAGTGAGCATTTAGCGGTTTAAGCAGATTGAATCTTTTTACACTGCAACTATTTTGCAGTCATCTGTCTGGGCTGGGTTTCCCAAAAGCATCGTAAGCTTAAGTTGATCGTAGAACAATTGCCACCAATGGTCTCTACGATCAACTTAGGCTTACAATGCTTTTGGGAAACGCAGCCCTGATTAGTTTTCCTACAAGACACTCAAGAGTGAGTACCACACCATAAAGAACCAGTCACTGACTTCAGAAAAAACTGTGCTTTAATCTCACCTCAATACCTTACCAATAAACCTATGGAAACAATGGAAACACTGCTAATAGCAGGAAATCTGAAGTGAGACAGCAAATGTCTTAGAATATACTTTTGAAGGATGTGTGAAGGTACAAAAGCAAGCACATCCTTGATGATTGTAGTGCTGGTGCTGTAAATCAAACTAATTAAGAGACTAAATGAGATGTGTTGTTGTTAAAGTACAACATAAATCTCTCAATTATTTGACAATTGTTTCTCAATTTAAAAACCACCACTAAAAATGATTAAACTTACTAGTTGAGCATCCTCAGCAATCCCTTCCAACCCCTTCCCATAAAGTACTGATGTAAACGAGACTTCAAGAACCAGTTCTGCTGTTATTATGGAGTAGACTGTATTATGGACAATCTGTTTGATTGGGCCACAGGAATGTGTATGTGTATGTATGTTATGCAGCCTTCATTGGAGTGATTAACATTTCTGGCAAAATATATCAAATATATAAGATTTTAAGAGATTTTAATGTGCATCAGTTATGATAAATGGATGTGCGAGAGCCAATGAAGTTCATACTGGTGTGTTAACACAGCACGTTTGAGCTTCCACATGAGGTTTGTTCTTGCGCGTCAAGCAAGTTCAGTTGAGCTTCTGTTCACATTCACTGATTAATGTTTATGTGAATAAAAGGCTAAATTCAATCTGCTCATTATATGAGATCGGGTCTCCTTAGAAAATCTGGACTAAACCACTCAATTCATATGGATTAGTTTTACAAACTCTTTATGAACTTTGAAGTGTCAAAAGTGGTAGTTGTGTAGCTGTCAGTGGAGAGTAAAGAACTGGCTCAGGTTTTATTAAAAATATCTACATGCGTGTTCTGAAGATGAACTAAAGTCTTACGGGTTTGGAACGACATGAGGGTGAGTAATGACAGCATTTTTATTTTAGGGTGAACTAACACTTTAACCTGAAAAATAAAGTACAGCTGGGAAATCCAGAACCATCCACAAACTTAATCTACAAGTCTGCACCAAGTTGCCTCAGAGGCTATAAAATGTCCAGATACAGAAAAAGACACTAAATGGGAGGATCATTGTCATTTTCAATGGGTCTGTTGGGATATTCTACTTTACAAACCAATCCTCAACATCGTTTATTCTGGCAGCAGCACAAACTCTCTTTTCCTTTTGCTCCCTTTGAGTGACAGGACACACAATTCCACTGCGTCACTGTCACAGCCAAGCATCTGCAAGCCTATCGCCGCAGCAATATCTGGGGATGTGCTGAAGCTGCCACACCAAATAAAATTTTTCCATACAAATGAGGGGAGCACCCTTGAGATAATCATTTAATTCCCGAGCAGGCTTGGGAAGGAGGGGCTCTCCTGGTGAGCCCAGAAAAAAAACAGACACGCAGCATCCATCATTCTCAGCGTGCCACAGAGCAACATGTAAACATCCGCCACAAGCCTTCAATGCAGAATCTACACTTATTTACATCATACTATTCTCAAGTGCATTGTAAAAATAACCATTAGTTTAATGAACCAAATAAAAAAGGAAGATAATCCCACATTTACATGGTAGAATCATCCTAAATAGTGAGAAAAAGAACAATGTGACTGCTTATGGTAATAGATGGACTCCTGTGGTGAAACTTATATATAAAATATGTAAACATAGGCTACATATTTTTAAAGAGTTTAATACATTTATTCAGCAAGGACGCATTAAATTGATCAGAAGTGACAGTAAAGACATGGCAAATGTTACAAATACTTTTATTTCAAATAAATGCTGTTCCTTTGAACTTTTACTTTAACCAAAGAATCGTGAAAAAATGTGTCAGTTTTCACAAAAATATTAAGCAGCACAACCATTTACATAATAAGAAATGTTTCTTGAGCATCAAATCAGCATATTAGAATGATTTCTGAAAGATCATGTGACAGTGAAGACTGGAGTAATGGCTGCTGAAAATTGATTTTTTTTGTCATCAAAAAAAGAAATGATAATAAAACAGAAAAGTTATTTGAAATTGTACTAATATTTCACAATATTACTATTTTACTGTATTTTTGATCAAATAAATTCAGCCTTGGTGAGCAGAACTTATTCAAAAAATGTTACAGATGACAAACTGCATTTCATGATGTTATGAAAAGGTGCAAGAAAACTCCAGGCACTGCATCTTTAAATAATTCTGGTGAAAAGATAGATATCTACTTGGAACACAAACTGACACCCTCCAAAGTTTCTAACATCCCCTGAAAGAGTTTGCAACTGATGGATAGTTTCTCTTCAAGTAATCAGAGAAGAAATGCTGAAGGTGAAATCCAGCCCTTTCCGAGCAACACTTTCAATTTCAGTAATCGGTGCTAATGTTACCCTGAAGCAATGGAAATCCGTGAGCTCCCATCACAAGTCCCCAACAAAAGTGTCGTTCAAAATAAGTTGTTTACAAGCCCTTCTAATATTATTTTTCATGAATCTTCTTTTGGCTGCAAGTAAAGAGCAAATTCGTAATGTGGCTTTGGTTTGCACCATCAGCACTTTAACGTGCAAAGATTGTGATGGACCGCAAGAATTATTAAGAAAATATCCTAATCTGAACATGTACTTAAAACTAGCAGCATGCAGCCACCCTATTCACAGGAATATTATCACATTGATGTGGACAGTACTGTATATCACTACTGTTAAGGATTCACAAGACAAACCACATTTGTTTTAAGTAACGGAGAGCTTCAGCATGTCCATGAGGTTTTCTTTGTATGTGAAATGAAAGCGTTGTATGTTGCCACGAGAGAGACATGAATAATGAAAGATTTCTCTGCAGTCACAGACCAATGCTGCAGCCGCAAACACTGTATAACAGAAACTGAGAAGACGCTGTGGTCTATCTAAAACCTAAGAAGAGGAAACGAGACATTTGTGAATGAATACTGGCGGATGTGGATGTCTGAGGACTCTGAGGACCTTTGCTAATCTGCTGCAGCCATTATTCAGGAGTGCTTTTACTCGTTCTCTCCATAGAGCTGGAGAGCACTTAATGTGAGGTCAATTTAATAATGTCTTTTGCTCTTGTTTTATATAATCTACTTAAAGACTTTCTTAAAAATAATTCTTCCATTAATAAGGCTCACAGGACATTCAAAGATTCAGTCAACGCACGTATGGAAATGTTATGCCGCACAACAAGCAATGCTTTTGGGTTCTTCAGACAAGCAAACTTTCTAAATACCTTTTTTGAATTTAATTATAAAGCTAATTATAAAGTGATACTTGTGCTTAAAGAAATATGATCAGTTTTCACTTTATTCAGCATTTGAATCTGTCGGATATGTAACAGGTTGTTGAATACACACCCTTAAATGTGTAACACAACTCTTTTAAAACCTGATAAAAACTGCCAGGAGATGTGCAATATGCAACACCACACACAGCACTCTTGTTAATTTTACTCAATCTGAGTGAAGCACTAATCTAAAACAGCTCTTTTCAGGGTGTCTGAAGAATCCGGAAGTGTTGCCGCCAAGCTTTGTTTGTAAACCAGTAATTTCATCTCAACTTGCACCAACAGAGACCAACACAAACCACAAATCTAACTGAGACAGACAGGTCAGGCATAAAAACAACAATAAAAGACAGGTTATCTTAATGAGTAAATTAGCAGTATGATGCAGTGCAAGACTTGCTTAAATGTGTTTGGAATAATCCGTAATGTTAAGCAGCAGCAGCAGCACAATCCCACATTCAGATGGTCCTTCACAGATATGCTCAGTCTGAGGGAGGTGTCAATGTAATGTAAACAAGAGGGCGTGACACAAAGCCTACAAACATCAACATTAAAGCCAATGAGGGAAATTGGATTTCCACTTCGTGGAAGTTCGTGTAATACCCACGACCTCAGCTACAACCTTCTGGCCAGTTGTCAGTGTCTTGATCTGTCAGTTGCGAATCTGTTACCTCAAAAGCAATGCATAAGCTGGCTAAAAAGAATAACAGTGCTCTTCAATCGTGACTTATACAAAAATTCTGTTATGCCGAGTCTTTTTCAGTAACTAAAATGAATTTGCCAATGGAATGTGGGAATGTCTCGGTAGATAAAAGTGGGAATTATGCGTAAAACACGCTAGGCCATAAGCAGAGCTCATTCCCCAGATTCACAGCCCACACCGCAGCATCAACTGTTTATGAACTGAATGTTCCCAGGGTGTAATGAACCGACGCTGCGTCACAGGCAGCCACGCGCTTATTTAACATTGGCATTTAACATTCGTATTACAGTCATAGCGGGTTTTTTACCTGGCGCTGGAGTCTGTGGGGAGACCAGTGGGCTTCCCTCCCCTCCCTGAGTACGTGCGCGTCCTCCTTAAAGGCTCGAATGGAGCATGGATGGATGGGATAATCGGAGAAGCACGCCTACAGAGAGAGCACAGACTCAAGTGATCACTACTAGAGTGTTGTCTCGAAAGGAGGGGTTGTATGATGGACAGGCTGCGGTAGTTCCTTACCCCGGGAACCGCGCTCAGACACACCACAACGACGACACAGGCAGGTTACCCTCTCTCACCCCGTGTCTCCTGCTACAGTCCGCGCTAGGTTCGGTTGGTCCGTCTCCCGCCCGCTCTCACTGCTCCATAGACGCTCCTGCGTGTGATGCGCGGCGCGAGGAAATCTCGCGAGAGCCGCTGTGTTTACAGGACATGAGCCTCTTCTGTTGCGGGGAATTCTTTTGGAATTAACAAGATTCCCACAGTTAGGGGAAACCACGAAATATCAGGAATTTATCTGGGAAAAGTCGTGGGAATTAATGCAAGCAATCAAATAATAAAACAAAGGGCATTTCTGAAAATACATTTCTAGATATGCTCAAATATGTTACAGTTTTTCTCAGTCGCTTTGGTGCATTTCTCACATCACTATTTACATTTGCACAACAGTTAATGCAGTTCTCAAAACAATTAGTACAAACTGCAAAACCTAGTTGATAACCTGCAAAAGCGTGTCACTTGCTCAAAATGGATAGCTCATTCATCAAAAGCAAGTATTCATATCAATGAAAGTGTCAGTGTCATCAAGATGAAAAGTCCTGACACCATTGTTTATGAACAAGATAGTCAAATGGCTTTGTCATGTTTTCATTATGACTGTTTACTCTGTAAATGTTTTCCATTGCAAAAAAGTCAGATCTTGGTGACAGTACCTGAAAATGCTCAAGACAGCACTATATACTATTTGCACAGCCATTTTAAAACTACAGTAAAGTTACACATTACTGTATTTAGTGAAGTCACTACAAGACACCGAATATGTATGTTTCACATTTTTTTGCATATGCTCTTTGCAATTCTAATTTGTTCACAGCATTGTGCAAAAGAAAAAAAAAACATACCCTTATTTACAACAAACATAAACTCCCTTTTGGTAGAGCTGTGCACAACTGTAAACAATATTGCAGTACATACTGGAACTGAACATACAACATACATAGTACTGTAAATCATGTCTCTGTCTGGCCACATAAGTTCACCTGAGAGAAATTGATCAATTTAGGAGACATTTTCAGGAAAAAAAAGATACAAACATTTGTAAAATTTGCTTGACAGATTTTGACAACTAGTTCAACATTTTTGTATGTGATGACTCAAACAATGAAATGATGACTATTTGTTTTATATGGAATGACTATTCAGCATTCACAAGTATAGTTAATTTTGACTGACATGACATAAGCAAATGATAATGTTATAAAACAGCAGAGAGTTGTATGAAAGCAATTGATGCATGTCCAAAAGCATTTGCAATTTGTTGGAAAGAATGAGAAACTGCTACTATGATGTGCACAAATGACTAAATGTTGAGGAGGCTGAACTAACTGTTGTGCAAATGTAAATAGTGATGTGAGAAATGCACCAAAGCGACTGAGAAAAACTGTAAATAGCCTATTTAATTAATGAGATAGATACTGAACTTGTGCAGATATATTAGCGATGTGTTTTTGTATTTTATGCCATTTTTTGTGAAATGGGTGAGCCATAAATCTGATACCAAGGAAAATTATAAGAGTTGTTTCAATAACTATTCAAGAACTATAAACTGGCTTTTATTATTGTGCTGAAACAAGTAGAGCTAAAATTTGATACATACAGTTGCATGTGTCTGGACTCTGGACTTATTGAAACAAATGTCCCTTTTCCACAAAACACTTTCCACTACGGCCTTGTGGTCAGAGTTGGAACTGCAACACATAAACTGTGAAGATTGAAATTATTTGTTGCTATGAGGACAAGTTTCTAATCGAATTTATTTATTTATTAATTCATTAATTAATTACAAAAATCCAAACTGATCACACTTGTTTGTAATAGTATCTATCTTGAATGTTATGCCATGATATTTTGTGCTTTTCTTTTGCTGGCAAAACAGTAAATGTTCTCACTGTATACCCCTGTTCTCAGTCAGGTTGGTATACCATATGACTGAATCTATACTGTAGTTGACCTTTACAGCTGAAGGGTGAATTATTGTAATGTGGCAGTCTCTAACCATGGTAATCATGTTTACAGTATCACGTGCCATACATACTGTAGTGTAAAATGATGTGTTTAATACCATCTGTCTCCCTTCTGATGCATCACTGATCAATTTGATGTTACTTGTATAAAGTCATCGACTGTTTCCTCTCCTTTGTACTCTCTCTCTCTCTCTTTCACTCTCTCTCTCTCACACATACACACACGTGTGTGTGCATTCACACACTTTGAACATAGTGATGGTTATTATCTATAAATCACTTATGTAAACATTTTTTTTAATTACATTTGGTTATACATATCGGAAATTGCAAACAAGTTCTATAGAAACTATCTATAGAATCAACATTATAGAAATCTATAGTTGTACTAAATGATTCATTGATTACTGTAACCATTCAGATCAGTTGGATTAAATAATAGACAAATGTATTAAACTGAACAAGAATTAAAAAGTGAGAGCTTTATGAAAGGCAGTTAATGTGAATGATGTGAAACACTTATTTTGTGTTGTGAAAAGGATGGTTTGTGATTTTATGTATTGTACTAACACAATTGAAAATATGCTCAAATGTTTGAAAAAGGGCACTTTTGATGATCTGTTGTGATATTAGCACTAAGAGTTTCGAAAATCTACACCTTACTTGTGAATAAAATTTTTTTTTTAAACTTTTCCTTTTCTCTTCATTAAATACATTTAAGGACCCAGGGTAATTCTCACTTTAGATCTCTGCACTTTTTAAAGCATAACATGTTAACAACAGCTGCTGTGGTCCTCAGTCAGGTATCAACTGGGCATTGCTGAAATGGACTATTTCTTGATCCCACTGGACAAAGTGCACAGCATTTCCATATAAAGCTGTTTTGTGAGTCGTTGGCCCTAGGCTGTGGCCTCAGTTCAGCCCCCTGCCCAATGACTGTTCCAGATGGCGGACGGAGGTACAGCAGAGGTAAGGCCACAGTCCTGTGCTGTGACACAGGTGGGGAAAGGCCTGTTTAAACCCACAGGAAAGCAGGCCTGGCAGTCACCCCCTCCCCGTCCCTCCATCAGCTGTCCATGCTTACAAAGGGAGACCAAAGTTTCCACTACTCTTGGGACACTGCATACACATGGGTTTGCTTGAAAAATTCCGTTAAACCAAGAAACTAGGTGAGAAACTTGTGAAGTAACAGAGAAAAGCTGATACTTAATGATAATAAACATTTTGTGTCACGGTGTCAGCATGCCTGAAAATGCTCATAAACATTCCTTTAATATTTTGTCATATTTAAATCTTGAAGTATTACTATTTCACATTCTGATAGATAGATAGATAGATAGATAGATAGATAGATAGATAGATAGATAGATAGATAGATAGATAGATAGATAGATAGATAGATAGATAGATAGATAGATAGATAGATAGATAGATAGATAGATAGATAGATTATTAGATAGATAGATAGATAGATAGATAGATAGATAGATAGATAGATAGATAGATAGATAGATAGATAGATAGATAGATAGATAGATAGATAGATAGATAGATAGATAGATAGATAGATAGATAGATAGATAGATAGAGATAGATAGATAGATAGATAGATAGAGATATATAGATAGATAGATAGATAGATAGATAGATAGATAGATAGATAGATAGATAGATAGATAGATAGATAGATAGATAGATAGATAGATAGATAGATAGATAGATAGATAGATAGATAGATACATAGATAGATAGATAGATAGATAGATAGATAGATACATAGATAGATACATAGATAGATACATAGATAGATACATAGATAGATAACCGTTTGTAGGTCAACATTTTAATGTAGGTGTATCCTGCTTTTCCTGTCATCCATCAATCTGGGACCACATTAGCCACTTGAATGCTGTTAGGTGAACCAGAATGGACATTTCTGGCCGTATGTTTCCCCATCTGAAACAGATAAAGCTGTCCTGCACACCTTTGACTGTGGCTACAGCTGCTCTGCCTGATCTCATGTGTCATCTCTGCCTACAGCTGCCTCTCAATCAATCCAGGCCCACATTCGAGGGGCTCCAGCGACCACTGACGTGGACACACATGAAAGTGGTTATGGACAAATCTCCTGAGCTTCCCTGTCGTCCTAAAACCTTCTCAGGGTCCAGCTGGCAAAGTGCCCTCTTGTCCATTGGGAAGGGTCAGTGTGAGGTGGGGATTGAGTGGGCCTGGGAAGGGGGAGCGATTAGGTGAGGTAAAAGTGCTATCGGAGGTCTTATACCTCAGGACGGGGGGGGGGGGGGGGGGGGGGGGGTATACGTCTGTGCTGCCAGTCTGGAAAGGCGTGCAAATGTGTATCTGTGCAAGTGAAAAAAGAGGATTGCATATGAAATCCACATATTACCTTCCGCTGATCAGGTGGAGCCATGTGGGACATATGTGTTTATATTTAAAACATTTATTATGTTCTCAGATGTTAATCTTGTGAAAGAACAATCAATGGTCAGTCTTTGCCCTTATCCCAGGGCATCTTTGAGAGTCTGTGGGGAGGAACAATGATTTCTTAGGACATTTTTTTTAAAGAAAGGCCCTATGAATCTCAGGATCAATCAGGTCAAGTAACTTAACCTCTGGCATAAACTCAGCATCTTTATGTAAAATAAACTAGGCAGTAGAGGACCACTGACCTTGAGCTCAATGCTCCTAATTCTCCTTTACATACACTATTTTCATTAGCTTCAATGCCCAAAATTTAAATTAAAGCATCTAGAAGAGAAACATTATGATTGAGTCCTATAGTGATGGGAAAATAGCAATAAATTAATTTTCAGTAGTGGATTGTATTTTGGAAAGTTAAGGCTAAATTGTATGTTATAGGCTAATTATATTTATCGTAACTGTATAATTTCTGCACACTGAACAGATTTTAAATGTGGCCAAGATAAATTCCAGTGTATGCCATAGTGAATAACAAAGTTGTCATGAGTTGGTTCCAATAAAGGCAAGTGGAAGATCTATGTGCAGCAATCAGTCTTTATTATAGACAAATAAAAAACAAAAACAACTGTAGGCATAGAAGAAAACTGCAGGAGAACTAGCACAACCAACCTTAAACATTAAAGACTCCAGACAAAGAACTGAACTGGGTTTAAATAGACCAAACAAAGAGCTAAACAAGACACAGGTGAACACAATGGGTTGTTATGGAAACAAATAAGCACACAGAAGAGCAACCAAGGCACACAGGAACTAATGCTGCCTTCACTTGCTATCGGAAATGTACTCCATTTAGGAGCACATCGCATTCAAGTGCTTTGTTGTCAGAAAGAAAAGGAATCATAGAGGAGCAATCCCAAGCATGATGCTAAATATCATTTTGCTTATAATCATCTGGCTTTTCCTTCTGTCAACACCACCTTCAGATCAACTGAAATTGCCCATAACTAAATACTATTTTTTTTTAAAATCTTGTTTTTTGTATTGATTGATTGATTGATTGATTGATTTATATTTCCTATTTTTCTTGCTTTTTGATACCTAACTTTTTGATTTGATTCTTACAAGAATTTTTATTTAATTTTTTGCTATTAGCTGACTGCTGTTGGTCAAAAAGTAAACCAACGCTTAAGACCTGCATTTTTTTGGCAGGATGGACAGCCCAGGTGTGAACATGAATATTCATTTAAAACATAGGTCAAACTGAGCGTATAGTACTACAGATGTTTTAAGTGAGCCAGTTTCCTGTGTATGACAGAGCCATGCACATATCAACTGCAGAAGACTCAATCATTTTTCTAACAGAGCTTTAACTGTGTTTATTTTGTTAAGAAGTGGCTCTTCTGAAGACTCTCGACTGTGCACTGTGTTGGATGTGGTGGCCTCTGGCAGGTCTGCTGGATGAGGAAGGCAGTCTCTCACTGCCCCCAGCCAGTGCAGCTGTTACTTGGGTGTGACATCTGGGCTTGATAAATAGTAATGTGCCAGTGGTGCCCTAAACACCCCTAGGTGCCACACACTACATCCATGCCACACCCCCTTCACATCCTACTTTTCCAGATGCATGCTATGGGTACCATAGTGTGCCATCCAACCTCACCGCCTCACAGCCAAGGCTCTCAGACTGGAGGCCAAACTATATGTCAAGGTCATATCTGTATGAGAGAGAACTATGTTGTACCTCCTTTCCAGGAAATCCTGTTGAATTCATCCAATCAAATAATGACTTCGAAACTCCTGAAGTGATTCCAAATTTGTGAGGCATATGTATCAGACAAACATTCAGCCAACGGTCTGTGGGTGTGACGACTGAGGCTGAAACCAGCTCCTCAAGATCCAATTACTGTTTTAACTGTTCAAAATGTATTTATCAAAATTCTCTCAGAATTTGGCAGTGGAATTGTATTTCTTTGTTATATTGCTGACTTTCAAATATTTACTGTTTAATGGTACTTAAACAATTGTTGCTGGAACTTGACGTTCTTCATGATTCATTCATATACCACATTAAAGGCAATTACTCTGCAAAATGAATTCAAAAGAGTATTTGTTTGATGTTATAACAAATCTTTAAATAATGATGTTATTTCTATCGCTCTTGCATGGACTGTTTGTCTTATTAAATTTGTTTTACTCACTGTGCTAAGTTCTTCCTCAAGATGAGCACAACTGGGAACAGCTGGACTCAACTAAGTTTAGCGATTATATTGGTTTTTACATTCCCTGAGGGCCCAACATGCCTTCATAGGGGACAAGGGGCTGAAAAATACACATCTGGAAGCGCAGACTGTATTTGCATAACAACAACTGGATGACATAGCTTCCCTCTTTTCTTTTCTTCACATCTTGAAGAATGTTTGTTTTGGCTCACCTTCAAGGCACAGGGATAATCTCATGGAACCTCCCAGGATGCAGAGAATCTTCTCTGCAAATATTCTTCAGCTGAATCTTGGGGAGTTATCAAGTGCATTTTCACACAGGAAGTTAATCACAGGTTGTTATGCGTTATCACAGTATAACGAAATATTGAAATATTTTTTTAGCATTGTGATTGTGGCAAATGTTCCATAACTCAGCCAACTGTAATGCAATGCATTTTTCAAAGAGAAAAATTTGCAAATTAGCATCATGTAAGATCTTTAACTCTTTAATGCACCGCAGATTGCTTAGGGGTTTTTAATGATATTTGATGATAACTGCATAACTAGTCACCAATGAGTAAGCTGTAGAGTGTAGAGCATTTAAAATGTTAATAATGTTACATAAACATGTGTCTCTCCAGAGCTTCAGTCAAACATATTTGTTTATGTCTCTGCATCTACAGAGTATGTCATTAAAGGGTGTCTGTGTGTGTGTGTGTGTATTTGCTCATAGGCTACGTGTACAGTATGAGTATATGTTTTCATGTTGATTAGCCATGATTAAGGGAACTCAGTCTAAAGAAATATTTAATACTTACCAAGATCCCCCCTTTGAATAATAAAAATGTAAATTTTAGATAATGTATTCATATCATATTTTAGACATTATGGATGGGTTAAAATTTTGTGACAGCTGCTCTTTAACAACATTAAAGAGCCTAAAACCAAGGATTAATCAAAGTCAAATTAGATCAAATTTTGAAACACCTAAAAAACACAGTCTAACATTTCCAAGACAAGACCAAGATTTCTCTATGAGTATTCTTATGGTTGTTATTTACACCCAAAATCATATAGGTAAAGGGACTTTGGTTTGACACCCCTTACATAACCTATATGAAACAAAATGAAGGCTTGAAAAGCTACAAATGAGCTTTTGAGTTAAAGTAATATGTTTAACAATATGTTTCCTTGGTAGGTTTATGAGAGAAATAACAATGTCTGATTATAGAACAAATCATATTTGTTTTTTAGTTTTTTGAGTCGGATATTTTCAAGGAATCATTTGATTAATTTCACAATTCTGAATGATTTTATAATGAATGAAACTGATCCGGTTCAGCTCAGATGGCTTCCTAGATAACTAGCATAATGCATACAGTAACATTTTTTATTCAAGTAAAAAATAGACATCCATGTCAACTGTTTTGTGGTCTATTTGACTGTTTAAAGAGGCTATCTTTTCAAAAAGCTTGCCCATAATCTGCCAAATGTCTTGAAAGACACATCTGCAAGCCCCTCCTTAGACAGCCTCACCACTGCATCTCTTCACATCTCGCTCTCTTTGATGGATGGTTTGTTGTAGTGTATGCTGAAAAAAAATCAGCCACTTGCAATTCATCAGGCCCGGAATAATGAGAGGAGAGCTACATTGATTTAGCCCGGGGCTTACAGCTCGAACATCTGGCCTGGTTGGCAGTCATGGTCAAGGCCAGCACTATTGGAAAGCTTTCTTTAGAGGGTCCAGATGCAGAGAGAGGAGGATCCGTACAAATGCTACAGATGGAAACGCTGGAACAGATGATGTGGTGGGCAGCTCCCGCCACCGTTGGCACAGGTAGCTTGTCTCCAACAGCTGGCACAGGTTAGGCATTCCTGGGAATTGGTGCCACAAGGCAAATGTTCGCACTGGCAGAGGTTGTGGTTGTGGGACATACACACACTGTTCGTTCAGGTATCATCAATCAGATGGACTGTGGGACTGAATGACAATATGAAAATTGTTCATCTTTGCTTCTGTTGATGTGATTTATTTCATCTGCAAATCTATTTTTAGTAAACCAATTAACAGGGTAAATCTATGAACAATTGTTGTATTTAAAAAAGCTAAAAGCCTTAGCCCTCAGTTCAATAAACAAGAATTTGATATTGAGTGACTTAATTGCTTTACAAACACAATACTGTAAATTTTTCGCTCCGGCAATGAAAATAGTTCCAAACAAAGCCACAGCTAAATAAACCACTGAATGTCTCTGAGCAATACAAAGTAGTGAGGTTATGCTCCTGAATGAATCCCAATTTTTTAACAAATCGGTAAATAAATGATTCAATGACTGAATAAAAGCGGTCACTTTTTTGGAACAAATTGGTTGAGTGAATGATTCAGTGATTCCCTTCATGAAGAAAGTTGGCCCCCTAGTTAACCTGTATATCGTGACGAATTTGGGCACTGGTAAGAACCCTGGCTCATTACATATTGATGACTCATATGACCGCACACTGACCGCATACTCACGTTACGAAAGGTTATCAACAACAGCAAAGCGGCAATAGCAAATGTGACGTGTAATCAATGCTTCCTGTTTTTTTGCGGTGGATTTTCTTTTTTGTTGCAGGGAGCAATGTCCAGGGCACTGGAAGGATTTTGCGATTGAGACAGCCTTGGCCGACTCAGCATTTGTATGAATGAAACGAAAAAATGCAGTCTAACCGCTCCTTGAGCGTGCCTGGAATGCTGCTCAGCCAATCAGAATCAAGGAACGGAACAAAAACATATATGAAAATATATACAGTATGATGGCTGGGAAAGATGTTCTGTTTAGACCAAAAAATATGCTACAAAGATTCTCCATTCTATGTAGATTGTTACACTTCTAAAGCAAAGAAATTTTAAATAAACACACTTCACACTATAGGCAACACTTATACACATGCACACACAAAAAAAATCCCTCAGTCATACTCAAAGCATGCTTTTGGATTTACAGACGAAAAATAACAGATTGTGTGTGGGGGTTGAGTCTGAGACTGTGAATAGAATGGTCTTGCCCAGATGTATGAGTCTGGACTGCTCAGACTGGCACAAAGCTGGCCACTGCTCACTGATGGACATCTGGATAGCAAATTGGTTAATGGTGCCTCCAAGCCAAAAGGTAGTCAGCCATCTCCTCTCCCAGCAATGCAAGGACTGCCGCGCATCTGTGTTCCACCTAGCCCAGGAAAACATCCCCATACAGGCCTGAGGAAAGACTGGAAAAGGAGAGAGGAGTAGTGCTTAGTCCAAACCAAGTCTCTGTCTGGAGGGCAACATATCATGATGTGGGTTTCAAGACCACTGCGTATGCTATTAAGTTAAAAGAATTGCAGCCCTTGTTTTGTATATATATATATTCAAATATATTTTAAAAGCACTAATTCCTATTAAGGACCAAAAAAAGTCATTACTGTGGCTTTTTTGGAACTATTTTCGGTGGCTAAAGCTACATAAAGTAACTTGCAAAACTAAATGTAGGTAACTCAGTATCAACTTTCTAATTTATTTAACTGTTGAATAAAAGTAATATAACACTCGCAATCATTCTATTGTTCTGAATATCAGCAAGAATGTGCAGAACATACAATACTACTGTAATGTTTTGGTTGTAATCCTTATTTATTAGTTAACATGTTAACATGAAATAACAACAGCAATTCTTTTACAGCATTCATTCATCTTTTTAATTGTTAATTTCTACATCTATTAATACATTTTTAGAATTTAAAGTTGAATAACAAGAACAATGAACAATTGTATTTTTATTAACAAAGGTTGAAAAATACTGTAAAAAATATATTGCTCATGTTAACTAATTGATCAGCTAATGTTGACGAACGAAGCCTTACAGCAAGGTGTCCCCATGTAGTCAGCTACTGAACATTTGAATTTCAACAAGTTTTTCTGGGTTGCTGGAAGTGCTGGAGTACCAATGGCACATCGCACCCCACACTGCTCCAGATTCAATTATAGGCAGATGTGATTAGGCAAGCAGATGTGAATGTGTATTAGACCTTGAAATCATAACACAACACATTAATATCCTGGACCTACAGTAATATTTGGAACACTGATTTCACAAATGGTCCATTCAAAGAGCATTACAATCACATTGTGTATGTAATTCATGTAATTGCTTGACAGAGAAGAAGAAGCATTGTGAAATTAAACTAAAGCTTCCTCTTTTTTTGGCCTGATCTCCACCATCTGTGGATAAACAAGTTAAACACACAGCAGTTTCCCCTGACGCCTGAACCCTAGAGGATGTGCCCTCCCCCCAAACAGATGCAGCACCTCCAGAGGCTTTGGGTGTGCTGAGGGAGAGAACAGCTGTTCTCTTGCCTAATAAGAGGTCTGCAAGTGAGACAGGTAAGTTATGAATTATTTACTTATTGTTATTGTTTTTAGCTTCTGTTAAAAATGTCACCATATCCTCTGATCTGTAGGAAGGGATTTTTATGGTATGTTCACTAGACTTAATCATACGCTGTGAAGAGGGTACATAAATTCTCTTGAAAAGTGCAGTATTGACTTGTTTATTAAAACTGATTGAAAGATCTTTGCTGTAATGTGAATTACTTTGGATATAAGCGATTCGCAAATGCATAAATGTAAATGTGAAGTTAGGCCAGGACATATCGAAGGGTTCAGCTCACCATGTTTTCTTTCCTTTTTAATTCATAATTATTATTTTTTAAATAGCCAGTGAGCCTTAGTATGACACAACCATGAACATGATTTACTACCTGCATTGATTGGACAGATATCGGTTTAGTTCAAGATAAGTCATCAGATTTTTTTAGAAAAACATTTTAAATATGTAATTTGCTAAACTTTTAATCTGCTAAACTTTTACATTTTTAGGAGGACATTAATGTACCGATGGCACAGAGCAAATAAAAAAAAATGTAATGCGACTTTTCTGATTTAGTCTGAAGTGTCAACATTCAAACTGTGTTTTAAAGACATTGTTAGTCTTAGGCACGCTAAAGTGTTGTAAACTTAATACTTTAAGAAATTGTGTTTGTATGTTTGGAATATCTTTAATCGGCTCACAAAATGTTCAGAATTCAAAATGCTGTCATGACGTCATTGTAATATTTGCTTACTGGCTTGCGATAGGTATTCTTTCTTACAATTATTTGCATACTGAATTATGATTGCTTTTGTTATCATATATTTTACAAGGGATGGGTGATACCACCTCTATGAATGTCAATATTGCTGATATACATCTAATACAGAATATTTTTGCAATTTCTGAGGATAAAATGTGTCATGTTGCGTTTTAAATGGAAATGCATATATCCGACCCGAATGACTGATATAACAAATGCATTATAAATTATAATACATTTTGCCCCACATATGTATTTCAGCACAAAGCCATATAGTCCTTTTTCCAGCTGTGTTATTTTTCACCCAGCATTAACCTTCATTTATCAGCATGCCTTCACCAGTCAAAGTCAGATTCCTCCATATGGCTGGGTGCTTCATTAAATGCTAATTATTATGAGGTATAATAATTGTGAGGCTGCTGTGTGCACTGGGTGACGTGCTGCTGCAGTGTCCCGAGAGGAGGAAATAGACTGAGATCCAGATAAACAATCCTACTGTTCTCCCGAGACTGTGTGATGCCCATTTGATGATATGGCCACATCTCTCCAGCTCGTCCTCTCTCCTGGGAGCCTGTCTCTCTGTTGCCTGTCTGTGCTGGGTGTGAAGTAAGGGTGACATTGCCCTGCAGATGTTTCATTGTGTCAGCACTGCAAATTTCATATAGATTTATTTTTTGTATGTGTGTATATTTATACTCTGCTCTTTCCAAACCTCGATTTGTAAGAAACATTTTCTTATAGTCTCTATACTGCCTCACATAATATATACTGTCCTTGCCTGTATTATGCTTACTGCTATTTGGTTGCTGTGCTGATTCAGCGGGTTTCTTGTATCCACTTTGGGTCTTTTCTGATTTTGTACATACTTGTTTCTATGAATCTGGTGCTGAGAGCTTGGATTACAGTAAGACCCCATTTTATTCAGTTATTTTAAAGTTGGCCTCTCTTGATTGAGTTTGATAAAGCTCATCAAAGAAGTCCTCAGTTGATAGTTGGGCACTTTATGGTTTTATCATACATATCACCATCCTACCTTCTTAAGTGTTGGGCACTTAAGTGTTGTTGTGAGTCCTACTGAGTAGGTATGGATCAAATAATGCTGTTGCTGTCCAGCTCTTTATCATATAAGCCTCTCTCGAACATCTCCTATTATCATGGGTACATTCTGAGAAGAGAAATTAGTAACTGTGTGATAAAAACTCCTTCTGAATGCACAGCAACTGTAAGAAGAGATTTGTTGACTTAACTTAAAAAAGTAAATAAACTTCAAGTGTAATTTAAAAAAATAAGTTATGTGGAATGGCCAAATTTTTTCAATTATGCATGGTTTATTTACAGTTCTGTAACAAAAATACTTTAATGAAAAGTTCAGTCAAATGAAAACTTGGAAGCAAAACATTTCATTTTATTTCATATTATATTGATGTGATCTGTTGTGAATGATAATAGTCCTGGATAACTCTTGTGCAGAAAAAGGAATAGATTTGACGGCATGTAATAAACTCTTCTTGATAGTAGCCTATTTGATGTAAATCACTATTCAATCATACACACACACTCAATACGGCTACCAACACATGGACTAATGAAGTATTTTGTTAAATATATTTTTTATTAAACATAAAATTAAAAAAAATCCATAATATTTTCCAAAAAGATTTCTTTAACAGTGTTATAAAATTATTATTGTTTAAAGATGAAAGATAATGTTAGATTATGGTAAATGTAAAATGTAATGTAAAAACATAAATGTTAAACTAAAAATATTTTGTTAAATATTTAAAAGTATATTGTTAATATTTATTTTAGCATGGCATCAGTCTTTGTGTAGCCAATGTGTTGATGCTTTGCAATATTATAAATAAAACAATCATCCCATTCAAAGTACTTTGAAACAGAGAAAGTGCTCCAGTCCAGATGTTAAGTACCAGAAGCCAGACTTTTGCCATCTACGTGTCAAAGACAATAAATTTGTTTAAGGTCAGGATAGAAAACCAGCAGTATAAACCTTAGTCAGGGCCATATTTGATTTGTTGACAGGAATACAAACGAGGCTGTGAGGGATAAAAAAAAATGGATTGTAGATGTTTATACTGATAGTTCAGCTGATTAAATGTCTTTCAGTTGACAAAACTACGTAAAAGTATTTTAAAAGTTGTGAGTTGTGAGAATTATGTGATCCAGGACCTTTATAAATGTGTGTCATTGTAAAGATGTCTATCATTCATTGCTTCATGGTCTTCTACGTTAAATTTAATTCATACAGGTTCACAGCTAGGATGACATTACTATGTCCCATGCATAATTTAACTCCTGTGAGAGGTGACTTTACTCAGTGCTTGCATTTGCGTTTGTGGCTACATTGTTGGCTTTGTTGCATGTTTAATCTTGTCAAAAAGGTCAGAGTACTATATAAACATCTGCTTATGTCTGTCTAATAGCTAATGTCCACATGAAATTCCTCATAATTTGGAAGAGCATGTAACTTGTTTAACACATATTGTATACTCTTAATGTGTGATGTATAATCTTGTGCATGTAAGAATGCATAAGAAACGTTAGATAGTTATGTTGGTGCCAGTTGAGTGAATCCATTAGCCATCCACAAACATGGATTCCACAGTGACCTCAAGAGGTGGGAATGCAGAAGTACCTGATTAGAATAAACTGTTCGGTGGTTCTACAAGCATTATATCCTGTACATATACACATGATTACAGAACAGTTTTATTTTGTTTATGCACTTTTTCTTGTTAAGCATACATTGAATTTTCAAGCATAAGAATACACAAACACATGAAAGACCTCTTGCAAATTCTACTTTTGTGTTTTCATAGAACTGTTGTATGGCAAAAAAAACCCTTCTTTATCTGGAGGGAGCTGTAATGTAATTATATACCAAATTTAAATCATTATATCAGTATCAATAAATTGTAACTACTGTAAAAGATGCATGTAACAATTACTCATTGATAAAACTACAACTCTAATAGTAATAGTAAAATAAATGACTTTTACTAGTCCTCTATCGCTCTTCTGAACATTACTCTTAGTTGCACAGAAGCGAGGCCTCACATCTTTGACTTCAGTCTGAACAGATGGAGAGAACTCCAGTAAATATCATTTCAAACATCAGCCGTGCTTTGCTGATGGCACAGTCGTATTCAAGGGACTGTCATCTCCAAAAAAACATTTGGGATCAAAAAGGCCTGTTGATTATCATACTGCAGCAGAGAACTAACAGCAGTTATGCTAATAGTTGGAACTAAACGTGAAGCACACTTATTTTGGTGTACAAACAGTTTGAGGATTGTGGGGATTGTTTGTTAAAATGTATCTTTGGTTCTAAACTGAAATATTAGTATATTGACTAATACTTAATAAAATCTAAAACTAAATTACACTTATGTTTTTAGTGACAGAACCATAAATTAATGAAAAGTTTAGTGAAATGAAAAAAGCAAAACATTTCATTTTAATTCATATTTCATATTATATTGATGTGATCTTTTGTGAATGATAATAGTACGAGATAAATCTTGTACAGAACAAGGAATAGATTGTTGGGTGACGGCATGGAAAACACCAACACTAACATGCCTGGACTCATTTGCCACATCAGCTTAATGAGGCCATTATTTGCATTAAATTATAATGTTATTATGTCAAGATTCCAGTACCAGTAGGACAGTGGTTTGTTTTGAAATGTATTAGTAACGCCAATTAGTTTACTGGGACGCATGAGTGTGGGAGCGTGGATGATTATGGGCGGGTGCGTTCAGCAGCCAAATATGACAAACACGTGACTGTGTTCACAAGGTCCTGAGTGAACTTAGCGCATCTGTGGACCATTGCACAATGCACATGCAGTATTTAGCATTGCAAATGTTTACCTGTTGATGATCTCACACACAAACTGTGGCCTACCTGTATGGAGTGCAAGCACAGGAATCTCTAGCCTTCAAGGGATGGTTCACCCAAAAAGGGAAAATGTTGTCATCATTTACTCACCCTCATGTTGTTCCAAACCTGTATGAGTTTCTTTCTTCTGGTGAACACAAAAGAAGATATTTTAAAGAACGTTAGTATCCAGACAGTTGACAGCACCCATCAAGGTTCCATCAACTGCTGGTTACCAACATTCTTCAAAATATCTTCTTTTGTGTTCAACAATAGAAAAAAACCCCTCATAGCCAACAGGTTTGGAACAACTTGAGGGTAAGTAATGACAAAATTTTCATTTTTGGGTGAACTATCCCTTTCAGTTAATTGCTTATGAACTGACTATAGAGTACTTTTCTTTTCTTCACAATTTATATAATTTTGTACAGCTAACTTTGTTTTTATTTAGTGTAATTACTTATAAAATGACCCATTTAAACAGTTCCCATTCATTCAACTAAAGAAAGAAATTGCAGTTTGTGAACAAAATGTTATCGTCATAACGACAGCACAGTGTCTGAATACGCATATTGCATTAATTTAACCAAAATTCATGTAATTGAATAAATAAATACGATTTTAGAATGGTCCCATCGCTCTCGTAACTTCAATAGTTTAACTAATCCCGGATGAAAAATGAATACATTTATTAATAGGCCTAATCTCGGAATTAAAGCTGCCACCAAAGGAAACCCCTTGGTAGTATTTCAGATGATGATGACGACAATAACAGCAATAATAATAATAATAATAATAAATAATAATAATAATGACCATTGACCAATAATAACAGTATACTCACAATAGCATTAATATTTCTTCATCCGTTTGAAAACCGATTTTGTACGCTAAATATTTGGAAATTAGAAGCCCTTCTCAAATGTAACGGTTACATTTTGGACCATGTTACTTTTCATTTTATTGTATAATTCATCAGACTCTCAGCTCACTAGATTTTTAAGTGGCCATATTAATGTCCACTAACCCTGTGACAGACTCTCTTTTCTCTCTCGCCGTCTCTCCGCAGCGCTGGAGGAAGTTGCAGTGCACCTGTTCTTCACCGCTGCTCGGCCAGTGACTACAGTTCCCACGTAACATTGCGCAATGTCCCTCGATCCGCTCGCTGCGCCAGTCTGCTCGAGGAACCAGTCCGTCCGTTCGCTCGCTCGGCCTTTTTTTCTGCTTTCTCACTGTTGCCTGGTGTCAACCTACGCCGAGAAAGAAACATCCCTCCCTCTTCCCCCCTCAGCGGCAGCTTCCAATTTGCCTTCGCTTTTCTTTTCGCCTCTTCCATTGGCTTGCGCGCTGCCAGTCAAGCGCTTCCTCTTTACAGGAGAGTTGAGTAGCAACAGCTCGGAAACATCTGGCTGCCGCAGCTCTCGTCGCTCCGCTCGCCTGCTCTGTCTTTCCTGCCACTGCAGGTTGTTATGGAAAGCTGTTGAAAGTCAATCGAGTTGTTTTTCTCGCTGAGAGGATTAGACGGAGGAAGCAGGAAGACGTTGGACCTGGTTGTCTGTAAGTGCCTGTGTGATACTAGGTGCTCTTTAAGGAGATGAAAGGGGGTTGGAGGCACGGGCTGGATTGTTATAGGGAAAAGTAACGATCTTTTTCACACGACTGTTGGTCTTTACGCGTAGAACGAGTTGGTCGAGCGCGTGGCATCGGGGCCTGTCGCAAAACTGTAACACTGCAGGTTGAACGCTTACTTTTTATTTGTTAGCCACACTAGCTAGCTTTTCCTGAACGTACGGGGTCAGGATCCAGAGAAAGACCGTCGGCAGTGCTGTGTGTGTTTGTGTAGGAGCAGCCTGCTATAATACCATTTCCTACCTAGGTGGACTCGTAGTTTATTTTATTTCAGTGTATATTTATTTTGTAGCGTAGCTTTTAAGTCCAAGAAGGGCTAAATTGGCACAATTCCGTCTTTCTGGAGAACTTGCCAGGTTTGAAAACAAGTTTACTTTGAAATAGCACAGTATAAAACAGTGTGTTATGGCTTAGTGTTTTTTTCTTTTACCTTCATGCTGACCAGTTGCTTTGTAAACCAAAATATATAACATTATTCATAAGCAAGGCTAAACGTACGTAGTTTCCACGGAATTAAAAGCTCCTATTAGTTGTTTAAAACCCCCTGAGATCAAGTGTAACGTTCGTGACAGATGCAGCAAACTCTTCGTTCTTGTGCTGTTTTATGCATTTAAAAATATGTATGCATGTCAATGAGTTTTTAAAAAAAACCTAACTATTCTGTTAATATTCATGAGTGTGACATCCTTCAGAAGAGACCTTCAGATTATAGTTTGGTATCTTTGTTTTGCTGATTTTAGTGGTAAACAGGAAACTGTTGTTTGGCTTGTTCCAAAGAAGTTTCTGAAAATGAACACAATTATAAGTGGGATACTTCAGAAGAAAGGAGGTATGTAAGACCTAATGCGGAAAACAGTGTCTTTTGTTTGAACCATACTTATAAAGCCTGTATGATTGTTCCCATTGTTTCTTTTTTCTCCCCCCCCTCCTCTGTCAGTTGTCCAAAGGGTTAGTAAAATGAATGACGGTAATGGTGCAGCCAGTGAACCATAAAGAAGTCGAAAACAATATCAGCTGCGTGGATCTGTCAGTTGCAAATGTGCTGTGCTGGCCTTTGTTTATGGTTACTGGAAGGAGAGGGGGGAAAAACTTGAGGGTATTTAAATTCTCAGTGCAGGAAACTAGGTTAGAAAAAAGTGTCGGCTTTCAGACGGACCCAGTTCCAAGTTCTTCTTTGCTCAGAGATTACAACTAAAGGGGGGAATTGGCTAGTTTTCTACAGAATCACCTCACAACTCTTCCCTTCCTCCCGTTTTTAAAGGGGGGAAAGAGAAACAAAGTTGTATAAAGGAGAGGCTGGTGGCAAGAGTGTAGAGGAGTAGCATATGGCACTAAAAGGAGCACAGCTGGAGGTAGCATTTCCATCTGAACATGATGTCAGAGCAGCTGACAGGCTGCCATCCCCCAGTCTTTTCTTCTAACGCACAGACTGGGAGTTAGTGTGTGTGCGGATCTGTGTGCAGGAGGAGGCATCGCATTCCCCTCCAACATCTCCTCCACTTTGCATCTGTCCCTCACAGTTTGATTTTCTCTCTCTTTCTCTCGCGCCTCTACCCATTCATTGATTCGGCGGAGGGAGTTACAGCCGGCGCTACCACAACAGTGGACTTAATCAAGTTGATGCGTACTGCAGGTACTGTACCGGGGGGTCTGGGCAACAGGGATGTGTTTTGAATAGGGAGCTCTCGTTAAGTCTTTTTTTGCGCGTCTGCCATCAGCTATCAGAGTGTGGGAAATGGGAAGTAAAGGATTTTGAGCTGGTGTAGCATAGCCAGGCTGGGGACAAGTGACACTTTTTGTTGCCATGAAGATGTTTCCAGGCAAGCGTTTCATTATTCTGTTTGTTTACAGGTCTTCTTTTCAGCCACTTTGTTCTCAATAGCAAATTGTTGCTTTGTTGTGACTGCATACAGTGGTGTGGTTGGTAGGTTAGGCTAGTTTATTTTAGTATTATTGAATTAAAACAAGCAACTCTTATGTGTTTATATGCTGTTAATCTGTCAAAATGTTTTTCTTTTAAATAACGAGATTTTCAGTCCAATTGAACAAAATTCCTAATCTGCTAAAGTGACCGAAAAGACATAAATGCTTTTAGGGAGATAAATCTGCAACTTTATATAATCACATGCGTTCTTCAAAATGTCCCGTCCTTAGGCTTTTGCTCATCTCTTTCTGTCTTTTTTTTTCTGTTTGTAAGGACTAATTTAGAACTTGCAGATTTGAGCTGCCTGAATTGGCTAGACAGCTGTAATCGCACTCCTCCTAGTCTTAATCTCTTTATCTGGGCAGCAGCTGCCATATGGTCTCAGTCAGCTGGATCAGATGTTCATAAGCCTCCTTCTCCGTCCCTCTCTGTCCTCCCAGTCTCCTAATTTGATCGCTGCTACCTTGTGAGCTGTCCTGCAATCTTTATTTTTAGCCATCTTAAGGATTAGGATTGATGTGGACTACGGGGCACTTAAAGTGATTGTATTGTAAATCTGCTGTGGACCGCCTCTTTGGGGAGGATGTTCCATTTCTCCAAAGATTTGGGGAGGAGGAAAAGGGGAGGAGAGGGTTGGCGAGAGGTTTGTTATCCCCCCTGTCCCCCTATAAGCCCCTCATTAATGAAGGTCTGAATGCTGTTTGCGGTGGGGTGGGGGGCTTTGGCTTGCTATCCCAATCAGATTTAAATGAAGATTCAAATTAGTTCATTTAAGTCCGCTGGTTGAACATGACGCTGGTGCATTTTTTTAGACGGGAACGATCTCCGCGGGTAACAGGTGTGATTTTTCATATATATATATTTTTAATTAGCCCTTTTAAATTTGTAAATAGTTTGTGTAACATTTTTTAATGCCGTGTATATTTCTAGTTTTTTATTGTATTTTATTTGCAGAATTTCTGTTTTTGATTACGCACGTCATACTGATGTTCTGCTACCTCAGTTGTCGCAACCTTTGAGATCATGGTACTTATACTTATGCAGTATGCCCATGATGGTGAGCTGTTTGTGTACCTGTAAGCCTGTTACCTATACTTGGCGTCCTGGCCAAAGTGGGTTATTATAAATAACTGCTCCAGGAGCACAGAGAGTAAAAACGGAAGATTCTCTCGCTCAGGCATCTGTAGAATCAGGACTTCAGCTTCTTACATCACGGCAAATGATTTTGATGGGATGCTCACGGATGTATTTCTTTTAATTTAACTTGCAATAAATATATATTTTATTTACATTTTAGTGTTAATTTCCCAGGTTGTGCTTTTAAACTTTTAATTAAAAGGGTTAGTTTGAAATGTAATAATGAACACATCACTGCTTACTTTAAAGTGCACAAGTGAGAAAAATACAATTAGCTTAATGTGATGTTATACTTTTTGCATGTGCTTTTTTGTAATCCTTTTATGTCAAGACTGTGGTGAACATTTTTCCAGTGTTCCCACAGGGGAGGAGGGAGGGAGAGAGAATTAGAGTGTGAGAGTATGTCTGTGTGCATGGAGCGAGAGAGAGGGACGGAGCTGGTGGGAAATAGAAGTTCCACACAGAGCACAGACAAAACAATTGTTGTTCTAGAGAGCCTCACTAACATCTGTGGTCTTTTGCAGGTTATGAAGACAGCATGGAGTTTCCAGACCACAGCAGACATTTGCTACAGTGTCTGAGTGAGCAGAGACATCAGGGATTCCTTTGTGACTCCACTGTGCTGGTCGGTGATGCCCAGTTCCGAGCCCATCGTGCAGTGCTGGCTTCATGCAGCATGTACTTCCACCTCTTTTACAAGGACCAGCTAGACAAAAGGGACATTGTTCATCTGAACAGCGACATTGTCACGGCCCCGGCCTTCGCTCTCCTGCTTGAGTTCATGTACGAGGGAAAGCTCCAGTTTAAATCGCTTCCAGTGGAGGATGTGCTGGCTGCTGCCAGCTACCTCCACATGTACGACATTGTCAAGGTGTGCAAGAAGAAGCTCAAGCAGAAGGCCACGACTGAGGCTGATAGCACCAAACGGGAGGAGGATGCATCCAGCTGCTCGGACAAGGTGGAGAGCTTCTCGGAAGGTGGAAGCACGGGCCGGCCGGCCACCGCTGACCTGCTGCAAAGTGATGACGAGGACATGGAGAACAAACGGGACAGCCCTCAGGAGCCGGGGAGCATGTGGATGAGACTGCCTTCTGACCGGACCACGTCTCCCACCACCAGCCCCAGGGAAGCAGAAACGCATGGCCCCGACACTGGCAAATCCCCCGCCGGTAGCCCCAGCAGCTCCACCGGTTCCCGGTCCCGTCACTCGGCAGCATCTCGGAGGGTCTCCGCAGACACAGATTGTGTGCTTGATCTCTCTGTGAAGTCCAGCCTGGGCGGAGGTCCTGGGGAGACCATGGCAGGCAATCATTACTTCTGCAGCTCTGTCACCCCAGACAGCCTTCAGAGTACCCTGGTTCAAGTCAAGGTGGAGAAGGACACGGGCTCAGACGACGATGAGCTGGTGAGCGGCGACTACGAGATGGAGCACAGCGGTGTGAAGGAGCCGCCCAGCACCAACGGGACTCACATCAGCCTTGTTGCGCAACGGAGGCTGGGCCTGGAGGCTCACCTTTCGGCCTTGCGTGAGGCGTCACTGGCCAGCGAGCTGGAGCGGGACGACAAAGGAGATGACACGGACGTCCTAGGAGGGGACAGTGAGCGAGCTCAGGAGGTCGCAGGGGTCGAAAGCGCCCTGTTGCCTTACGTCTCCAGCATGCTGGGGGCCCCACATACTCAGATCTTCATGTGCCCCTTATGCAACAAGGTCTTCCCCAGCCCCCACATCCTGCAGATCCACCTCAGCACGCATTTTCGCGAGCAGGAAGGCGTACGGGCCAAGCCGGCCAGTGACGTTAACGTCCCCACCTGCTCCATCTGCGGCAAAACCTTCTCCTGCATGTACACGTTAAAGCGCCACGAGCGGACACACTCGGGCGAGAAGCCCTACACATGCACTACTTGCGGCAAGAGCTTCCAGTACTCGCACAACCTGAGCCGACACGCTGTCGTGCACACACGCGAGAAGCCGCACGCCTGTAAGTGGTGCGAGCGGCGCTTCACGCAGTCAGGGGACCTGTACCGACACATCCGCAAGTTCCACTGCGAACTGGTCAACTCGCTCTCGGTCAAGAGCGAGGCACTCAATCTACCCACGGTCAGAGACTGGGCACTGGAAGATAGTTCTCAAGAACTCTGGAAATGAATGCTAAAATGATAGCAGACTGTTTGAACTGCTTGTTAAATTGATGAGAGAGATCTGAGTGACATTTTTTTGGGGCAGAGTGGTGAAGGTAAGAGTGGGGCAGAGTGACGGTCGAAGGGTCTGAATCAGTCATTTTTCTTGTATGTACATTGCAAATCTTGTTGAATTGCACTTTACTAGCACATGAAAATGTTACTACTGTTTTTTTCTTTTATTATATTTTCTGGTTTGTTTAGGGTCTCTTTTTTTCCTGTTCTCCTTGGGTTTTTATAACACATGGGTGCTGGTCTCAGTAACCAACTTTGACAGAAAAATTATTCATTGGGATTTTTAACTGTATATAATTTACAGTATTTGTATACGCTCCTAAATTTCAAGGAACATCTGCCATGAAAAGCATATGAAGATTTCAGGTAATAGACAGAGGAGTTTAAAACTAAGGACACACTAAACGGGTACAATGGTCATATATTTACCTGTACACACTTGCCTCTCTCTCTCTCTCTCTCTCTCTCTCTCTCTCTCTATATATATATATATATATATATATATATATATATATATATATATATATATATACACATATATATGTATATACATGTATATATACATATATATGTATATATATATATATATATATGTGTGTGTGTGCACTACTAAAATTTGCAGATAACATACCTGATGTGTGACTGTGGTTGCGGTGCATGTGTACGCACATGTACACACGTAGAGTGTGAACAGGTCAGTCCTTTAAATCCCACGAGGAAGCTCTAAGCTCGCGTTACTTAAGCTCTTGTACATTTTTGACTCGTTATAGGAAACTTGACTGATGGAAGACAAACAAGGCACTCATGCAATGTACAGTTTCCTTTTTCATATCAGTTGCTGCATTTCCTCTATCCTTTCTTAATATGATTTGAAGTCATTTTCACATTTTAGTTGCAGTCTCTCTACATCACTCGTTTGCTACTGAAGTTGGTTTTTACATCGGCTATATTTCTAGAGATTTCTGTAGTGTTTTATTAAGACTTTTCGTTTTTAAAACGGAATCTGTTGTTGCATGATGTCTGACCTGTATATTGAAAAAGATGTGACTTGCTGTATTGCTGTACACTGTAATTGACTGATTCATTACAGTCAGGGCACCTGTCTGTTGAGAAAAAAAAAGTACCTTTAATATTACCGCTGTAGAAATTGCATGAATTTTATTTAACTTTTTTTTTGTTGTTGTTTTGCATCAGAGAGTGTATTTTTTAATTAACTCATTTGATTCCTTGGTAGATTTGAGTTTTTTTCCTCATTAGAGAATGAATCGGGGGGTTTTGGTGAGATGTTTATTCTGGGCTGTGAAGATTGTGGAAATGCACTGACGTTAGGCTGCAGTATCTACACGTGGGAAGCGATTCGGTCTGGGCTCGCTGTAGAATTCGGAGGTTAACGAGGGGCCAGGTGTCAGCAGAAGCGGAATCGCTACGTTTATTGTTCAGAAGGTTAGCGTTGCTCCTGCTAGCGTCTCCTCATGCGCTGCTTTTCCCAGTGCTGGGTCCTCAACTGCTGTTTGTCTCAGTGTCCTGTTTACTGGCTATTGTCATTTGAATCATGTCAGCTCTGTTTGTAATTTATTTATTTATCTTTTCAATTGGCACTTGCTTCAGATTCGATTGCCATGAAGACACAGTTGTGTGGCTGATGGTACAGCTCTTCTTTATGGGTGTCCTCAGCAGCGCACATCTATTTGGAGAAAGCTGAAGGATCTTTAAACAGCATAAAGCTCGACACACTCTGACCTGAGTGGTTTGTGTGTGTGTGTGTGTGTGTGTTTGTGTTCAATACATACGTCTTTTTTTTCGCCACTTGAAGATGTTTGGCAAGGTTGGTGCACCTTTTGAAGCTTAATGAAATTAGAATGATGTGCAAAAGAGGCCTTTATGAAATGTATACACCTAATTATTAACCTAATTGAATCAACTTTGTTACACTGAAGAAAAGATATAAATTTGTGATTGTTAAAAGTTAAATTGTTAACTTTTGCAGCATTTGTGATTTTTTTTGAAAAATGTTTATTCTAAAAAGGTTTTATTTTATTTTTTTTCTTTAAATTCTTTTAATTTGCAAAATTATATTAAGTTTTTTTTTTTTTTGATTGTGAAAATTCTGTTAATTTTGTTTGTTTATTTGTTGGTTTGTTGGTTGGTTTGTTTAACAAAAAAACACTTTCATTGTCAAATCCAGAGAAATAAAAAGCAAAGAAAATGAGAAACATATGGCTTAGCGCTGTAGACATAGATCAGTCACTTACACAGGGCTGAAATGCTTGAACTACTTTAGTTAGAGAGGGCCGGGGCACATGTTTCGAGCGGGACAGGAGTGTGCGGCACACGGGCCTTTGCAGGCCTCAGGAACGGTCCTTCCATATATTTGGCTGGTGCAACGGCTAGTGAAAAGGTTGAGCTTTGCCAACAGCGCACGCTCCTCAGCGTTTTGCACGGTGGTACTTTTACCTTTTGCACTCTAAAATGTGACCGAAAAAAAAATTCAACTGTGGGGTTGATTTTTCTATGCTATCTTTTTCTTTACGTTTTTTGTTTGCTTCTATTGTACTTGACCGCCTTAAACTACTGTTATCCGCTTATACTCAGAGGTTGAAAACTGGAAACTGTTGCTGGAATACTGGATGTCTTTCTTTGACTTTTGTTCAATGGAAATGAAGCTGTGAAATGGCCTATGAAGCATATCCATAAATTGGACACCCCTTTAGTTTACTTGAAACCCGGGAACCCCAGTGTGAAGAACAACTCTGTCAAATTCAAACTTGGTGGCTAATGAGTATGGGAAAGAAAAATAAATATTTGTTGAATTCAAGGACAATCGCTGTCTGGATTTAAAAAAAAAAAAAGAAAGAAGATGATTCGACTTCACATGTAATTGCTTCCCTTCTGAGATTTTTTGCTATGTTGACATTGTTCTTTTTATGGATTTAGACATTTAGCTTTGACAATCATAGTATGTTTCATTTTCTCAAGGGAAGTAAATTATGAGGCTGTTTAGTTTTGTACTTTTGGTGTGCTGTTGGTGAAATTTTTAAATTGTGTGCAAACTGCAATAAATTATAAGAACCTTAACCTCTCCGTGCCATTTTTCTGTCAGAAACTTCTGGCGGGATTGCCAGTGCAATGATGATGTGCAGATTGGTGAGACGGTGTTTGTGTTTTTGCATTCAGTTCAATAATCTTATTTACTGTAGATGTGGGTGGAAACATGTTTTCCAGTGCGTGAGGTCTGTGGATTGAGTATACTGTCCGAGTGTGTGTGAGTGTATGTGGTCTTACATGGCTTGTGTATATGCTGCTTTAATGTCTGGCTGGTGCTCTAGTGAAGGCGTGGGTTGGACCTGGGAAAATGTGCAGCAGCTTGTACGAAGACATCCCCTCCCCCTGCCACACACACACACTCACACACTCAGTCACAGGCTGCTTCCAAAGCTCCTCAAGTACAGTTTTCCAGAAAACAAATCAGCTTTATCTAATGTCTCGCTGTTCGGCAAACCTGGCCTACAGATGCACTAAAGGCTGACCACTTTTAAGTCAGCGAGCGTTACTCAACAGGCCACTGCCACAGATGGTCCAGTGTTGTAAGCCTGCCCCCCTCATACACACGCCACCTCCTTCTAATTGGTACAAGATTTAGTTTTTGATCATGGTTTGGATTTAAGATCCCTTTATGCCTTTATTATCATGGAAGTATGAAATTGTAGACTTAAATTATTGTAATTTTAGCAGTAAAATACTGTAAAAATGCTTTCTGTAAAAACGTGTTAATTGGTTATTGGCAAGTTCCCTTAAAGTTACCGTTTTTGGAAGTGAAAAAGAACAAGTCATCTTATTTACAGTGAAAAACGAAATTGACATTCCCAGAGTTGACACTTCACATTTGATGGTTTTTCATCAAAATAACTGTTCCTTCTCGGTTTTTCATTAGTTAAGTACATTAGGGATTTATTTCACATCTAATGTTGTTAAATTCATGTTTATTATCGTGATGGTGCTTTATGTGTATGATATTAAGCACCTTCAAAATATTAGCATTTACTTCAGCTTGTGGAAAAGCTACTAGAGAGTTTGATTCATCATGTGGATTTTTCACAACCTGGTGGTTGTCAGTTTATGACAAAAGTACAAAACAGATTTTAGTACTTCAGTAAGTTGCTATAACATTATATCAGTTAATGAAATATACAGTTTTATGTAAATTTCTTAATGGTTTCTTAATTCTTTTCAGTGTACAAAGGTTATTTCTAGACAATATTGTGCACACTTTCACTGTTTTTCTGAGAGATGAAATTTAATTTGTGGCTAGATTAACACACAAATCTGCACCTAACATCTGGTTGGAACGGACAGTTGATGCTTCGCCGAGGCATAATGGTTTTCTCTCTTTGCTTTTTTACTATGAATTTAGGTCATTAATTTGTATCTGTCCTTTGTTTACTCAAGGAGCAGAGACAAAGGGGCAGCTGTGGAAACATTTGGCTGTGCCGAAGGGTAGTGGACTCGACGTGACGAGTGTATTACCAGCTTGGGTCTTCTATATGTAGCTCCACCACAGAAGTTCGAGGGAGCTGCGTGCCAGTGTACTGGGGGAGAGCGGCGCACATGCATGGCATCAATAGGGCAGCCGTTGCACTGAGGTATGACTGGTTCTGCCCACGCAGATACTGTAGCTGCTGAGAGCTTCACTCTCTGTGCCCAGCTCCAAATATAATGTACATTAGAGGGGCGCAGACAGGAAGAGGTCTTTCTGTTTGTTTGCATTCGACAAGTTATTTAATTTATCAAACGTTATTAACCCCTGTGTTCAGTTTGGCTATTTTAATAGCTTATTAAAAAATATATAACAGTGAAGAATCCGGATTGATTCTTTATGACTTATCACTTTTGCCCTACATGTTACATTATGTTGAGACCCTCAAAGAAAAAAAAATATAAATTATTTTTCATATGCTATGATACTCCACAGATGCCAGTTAATTTGATTTATTTTTAACTTTTTTTCCCCCTACAATGTGTTTTGTGCTCATGTCAAATTGACCTCAAACAGATATGTTACTATAATGAATATCAGTCACACTTCTGTCTACTGTGTGGTAAAACATTTTTTATTATATATATGAAATATGTTCTATATATTCTATAATTGCATCATATTTGCATCAATGGTTATGTGAAGAACCTTTACCAACCATGGAATCTTTACATTGCACAAAAGGTTCTTTATATTGGAAAAAGACTAGAATATTAAAATCTTTTTCACATTAAGAAAAAGTGTTTTCACTGAAAGGTTCTTCTTTGGAATCAGTGTGAAAACCTTCTTTTGGAGTCTTTATTTTTAAGAGTGTAGGTTTTGATTAAGCCAAAGGAAAATATAAAAATAATTTGAAGGCAAAATTAAGTTAATTTATTAATTATCTTTGCTTATTATGGGAGTATTTTGTACATCACACACATGCATGTATATATTAAGAAATATTTGCATGTATAGAGGCTACTGTATATATTTGCACATAATTTATATTATATATAAATAAAACTCTTTTACATATTAAAAACACGTTTTTTCTTAAATATATACATGCATGTGTGTGTATTTATGTATACAAAATAATTATACACAGTACACACACACACATGTATTATGTAAACACAAATTTTGATTTTGGATGCGATTAATCGTTGCCCAGCACTATTATATATATATATATATATATATATATATATATATATAAATATATATATATATATATATATAATATTCTTAAATATGATCATATTTAATTTAATTTAGGCTTTTACACACCATAATTTTTTAACCAAAAATTCTGTACATTTCCACTTCTCAATGAGTGAAAATGTGCTGAAAATTCAGCGGCGGCCAGCAGTTAAGATGTAAGGAATTTGAGGGATTGCTAGAAGCATTAAGTCCTACATGAAAGAGAAAGTAAAGGAGAAAAAAAAGTACAAGGGCTCAGCAGATAAAAGGTGAGAAAAGCAGGCAGGAGGGACGACGTCTTCTTTCTTTCAGTTGTCTGCCTCATTTAAAGGCAGCCATTGTCAAGCGTCCTGTGCACAGACAGAAGGCAAGCAACAAGCGGCCTGTCTTGGCCCTTCAGACAATGCAGTGGTGCTACAGCCTGTCCGGTGTGGGGGAGAGGTGTCTGCGTGGGGGAATATTTTTGCTTTAGGGAGGGGTGCGCCATGCACCCTGCGTCCCCAAACAAAAGAAGACGCAACCCCAACTTAAATGCCAGTGTGTGTGTGTGTGTGTAAGTTGTGGCGCTGTCTGTTGAGGAGTGAGTGTCGCAGACCAGGTTCTCCACTCCATCCACACAAGCACACTCGGGGGGTCTGTGGAGCTCTCTTGAGCACTGATAAAACACATCTCTTTTGTGTGTGATTCTTCCATAGCAAAGGGAGTGGTTGTCTGAATTGAGTGCACAATTTTAGAGCTTAAAGGGTTTCTTGAGTGGCAGTTTTCATATGAACATTTCCAAATCCAGAATTCAACTGACATTGAAATGTTTGAAGGAGACATGTTAATTTCCTGCTAAAACACTACAACTCCTTCAATGATTAATATTTGTACTATGGAAGAAGTCCAATTAATTACAATTAATTAGTGATTGTTTTTGAAAACTATTCTATTCTATTCTATTGTATTATATTACAGTAAAAAATAAAATTATATTATTAATACAGTAAAACTCCAGTCTCCATTGTCAAATCATCCTTCAGAAATCGTTCTGATTTGCTGCTCAGGAAATATTTCTTATTATTATCAAATTTGAAAGCAGTGAAACATTTTTTTTCAGGATCCTTTGATAAATAGAAGGTTCAAAAGAACAGCATTTATTTAAAATAGAAATCTTTTGTATCATTATACATTTCTTTACTGTCACTTTTGGTCAATTTAATGCCTCTTTGCAGAATAAAAAAAAAATTATCATAAAAAAAAACTTTTGAACGGTATAGTATTATGATTATGAACCACTAATGTTACTGTACAACTGACCACTATCCCAAACCACAGATTTTCTACATAGTTGGGTTTCTGACATGTCTCTGTACTTTCGCTTTTTCTACTCAAATAAAAATAATAATGTCTACTCAAATTAATATTTCGTATCCATGAAATTGGTGCTATAATGTACAAGTCAGCACCATACATCTGAGATATATTGTGGAATAATTACAAGTTGACATTACATTATTCCAAACATATATTAGCCAGTACAATTTAGCACTTCAATCAGAAATTATATTAAAATAAGTCAGGACTCCTGCGTTTCCCTGTCTTAGTGCTATTAATGTTGAAGGAATGGCAAACCCTTTTACTGTGACTTGTTTGGTCGGCTGTTTCTTTCTCTCTGAACCAGCTGTTGGTCACACTTCTGCCCACTGTAGATAAGTGGGCAGCAGGGTGTGGGATGTTGATAGGGCTTCTTGGCAGGATTTAGTCAGCAGCAAGTCAGCACTTTTCCTGGGTGCAGTGCTGTGACCTTATGGGGGTCAGATAGGCACTGCATGCAGTATATGCATCTGTTTATAACAAAGGTGTCCATATTTTGCAAAAAAATTATATATATATATATATATATATATAATATACACTGCTGTTCAAAAGTGTGGGGTTAGTAAGATATTTTTAAAGAAATTAATACTTGTATTCAGCAAGGATGCATTAAAAAAAGTGAAAGTCAACAGTTATTTTAAATTGTTATAATAATATCTGCTTCGCTGCTGCTGGAGATATGGTTTCTGCTGCTGATGCAGAGCAAGTATGACTTGCTTATGCTAAATCCTCTGAACATAAAATGAATGGAAACTTGCTACTGTTGCTAGAGAGAGGGAACCCCGCCATAGCAGATCTAGGCAGGTGGTGCTGGGGAGGTGGAGGGCTAGAATAGAATTTGCATTGTGAGCATGAGTTAGTGTGTTTGTTTGGATGCGTCATGTTTAAAGGGAAGTAGTAATGGATATGTGAAATCAATTGGCTGTGGATGTTACATTGAAACAACCAGGGGTGTTTTTCCTGAAAATGAACTATGGTCACAAGTTCTATCATTACCAAAAGAGTTCAATGGAACCATATTGGCTAACAATCCTTTTGGGAAAGACACCCCTAAACATGAATAGAGTTTCATGGCTGAACTATTTATCTGGCCCGGGCTAAATGATTGAAAAAATATTATCAGATTTGTGAGAGATCACAAACATGACGATAAAAAAAATCATAGACTTAACAGTTTTGTTCCTAATGTGTGAAGTGTCGTGATGTGACCAAGACAGCACACCACACTCTAACAAATTTAATTCACAAACAACTAGAGCCCCGACTGTGAACATGAGGAATCTTGCAAAATCTCTTGTGGATGGGCAAGAAGAAATTATGATAATAGTGTTTGGACTGCTTTTTACAGAAAATTTGCAAAGTTTTATGCTTCCGTCTTCCGTCAGCTCACCTTCTTAATGGGTATCATTTTGTTCCATGTGCCAATCTACAGACGTACACGTTTGTCCTCAGGGTTCCCCCCACACAACAGGATTTCTGATAGTAAATATTCAACTTGTTGGATATTTACGATTTGAAATCACTGCGGCCCTTAACACACATCACACCACAGGAAAATCTGATAAGAAAATCTGGAGAACCATCAAGATAATCAGGACTTTACCTAGAATTGTCGGAAGGGGAGAATTGGGCCCAAAATCAGCTGGATTATCTTGTAGTGTGTAGAAGCCTTAATAAGGTCAATGAATGCTCTACAAAAGACACTTTAAGTCGTGTGTGTGGTGTCTGCAGCAAAGTGCCTGCAATAGTCATCACTAAAGAGACCCAACACCTGTCCACCCCGAACGTGTGACTCAGCAGGGCTCACACATTCTTTACACATGTGGCAGGAACTCCACATGAAGATCACACACACTGTTAGAGCAGAATATCACACTCCAACACCTTACAGATATGGCCATGCCAATACAGACCTCACATTCATAGACAGAATCACTCAGTTGCACTTTACAATAAGGTTGTATATGTTAGCATCAATACATTTTTGATAATCGAAGTTGCATGCATATTAACTTACACTGAAACATATTGTGTTTGTAAATTAACATCAACCAACATAAATGATGTGAAATACCTTTTGCTAACTTTTCAACATATAACATTACGAATCAAGAGTGCAGAAACCTCTTACGCCTCATCATTTCCGAATCATAAGCTAGTTTGCGTACAAAGAGGAGCATTGTCGTTTCAGCCGGAGATGCCAACCTCTCCACTCACTGCGAGGTCCGGCAGCGCGGGTCCCATCTGTCGCCTCCACCAACCTGCAGCAACCCAGAGTGGCCCGAGGCCGACTCGCAGGATTAATGCGCACATCCTGAACTGGGTTAGGGAGAGGGAACGTGGGCTCAGCCTGTGGGACCTGGCACAGCCAACGTGCCACAATCCCTCTCACAATGCTGCATTATCCACCACCGCACAGCAACCTTGGCAGGGATCTGAAAAGGAATCCTGAAGGAGGACGGATGCGATACTGGTACTTTTAACATTGATGCGTCCTCCAAAACGGCCTCTTTTTTATATTTGTGCATTTAGCATGGATTTTTGCTGTAGCTGCTTCTGTGTTCACAGGTTATGAGGCGTTCGTGACGAGAGACACGGCTGCTGAATGGCTTCTGAGTATCAGATCTCTTGCTGATGACACTGTGTGTAAACTTTGACAAGCAAGATGTAATGTACAACCAAGTAAACACTACAGGCATCTACTAGCAGGGGGCATAAGTGGCAGTTTTGGCTCACTTGGTAACATATAGAAAACTTTAGGTCGTCTAAAGCGTGTTGTTATCATGAACTAAAACTGCATTTATTGTATAGTTAATTTTTTTTTAACTGAAATAAAACTGAAGTAAAAAATGAAAGTTAAATGAACATTAGAAATGTTGCCTTGGCAACTGAAATAAAATGAATGGTCACACTTTAGATTAGGGTCCAATTCTCACCGTTAACTATGACTTTTGCCTCAATAAACTTCCAATTACTGCTTATTAACAGATTGTAAGGTAGTTGTTAAGAATTAGGTATTGGGTAGGAATAAGGATGAAAGGATGTAGAATATGGTCATAAAGAATAAGGCATTAATATGTGCTTTATAATAAACCAATAGCACAGTAATATGCATGATTATTAAGCAACTAGTGAGAATTGGACCCTAAACTATAAAGTGTTACCAAATTATGCTTATTATAATAAGTACTAAAATTACTAAAACTGAAATAAAAATAAATTAAAGCTAAATAGATAAATAAATAAACTAAACTAAATAAATAAAAAAACTAATAAAAATTACAAAAGCACAAAACAATAAGCACAAAAAACTTGAAATATGACAACAAAGGCCAATTGAAAAAATGCTATAATAGCATATTAATAATAACAAAATTCTGCTTCAAAATTATTAAATAGATACAGTATGTAAAGGTCATTTTCAGGGCGCAGTCTTTCAAAGTTCTTTGCACACATCACAAATTGTAATTTGCCATCACTTGCACAATTGGCATAAATTATCTAAAACCTTTTTGAAACAAAAACACCAGTTTTATGATATATTTGTGAAGTATTATATCTATTATAATGACAGTATTTGTTTTGTTTTATTAACATATACCTGCCAGTTGCAATTGAAATCACTTTAGTTGGCATAAGTACAACATGTTCCTGGATCAACATCTTTGTTGATCCTGGAACAACATTCCAATCAACCAATCAGATTTGAGGGACAAGTTTACAGTTTATATCAAGTTTAGGCTTACAACCAGGGTTAGGTGCTTCTACATCAGTGTTATTAATCTGTCATTTCCCTCTGATTTTAGGGATAAGTTATGGATAGGATTAGGTTTAGGGGTAGGGATAGGGTTAGGACTACATTTTCAGAAAGGAATGTTGTTCCAGGATCAACAAAATATGTTGATCCAGGAACATGTCTTACTTGGCAAAATTGCTGCATAATATGGTCACCTCCTCTGGCAAACGTGGCTTCTGTTTGTTAGCATCTGTTTGGTGACATAAGCAATCATTACTGAGATGATAATGACAGAATACTCCGTTTAAAGCAAATGATTTGTGAACGTTGCATGCGATAAAACACTTCCGCAGTGTTTTATATACTTTTTACCCCTCGCGATAATCATTCAACTTAATAAAGACACTTTTTTTGGGAGTTGCAATTAAAATCCACTTGATTTGAAAATCTGGGGGCCAGAACTGATTAACAATGAATTAAATCAAAGCCAGAGGGTCCTGAATTCAGCTTCATGTCTGTTTGACTTCCTCATTCTGAATGACTAGTTTGGTTTTACCCATATTCTTGGTATAAATTTGTCGAGAGCATCCCACAAACAAAAACATCTGCCTCTTCTTCTCGACGTCATTAGCTGCGTCTGTGTGGCGTACATCCCCGTCCCAGCCTGAGATCAAGCGGGCCGCAGACAGTGAACGAGTAAAGAGTCGCCCAACACACATCTGCACACAGCATTATCATTAGTGCTCCCGCATCTCCCAGGATCACTGACAAAATGAACAATACCAACAATCACTCCCTTCAGCTGCAGCCATATGGGCGCCATACTTAGATTGCAGGGGAAGAGGAAAAAAGACAAGCAATTGTACTGGCATCTGTTTGGCAGTCCTTAGAAGCTGTTGCAAGATGAATCTGCTGTGTGAGGAAAGTTTTTCTCTCTGCCTCCCTCTCTCTTTGGATAAGGGTAAGTATTGCAGGTTTCACTCCTGTCGGCCGGCTCTTGCAATTACTGTACCTGCTCTTTAATGTGGCGTCCTAATGGGATGGGCGAGTGCAGACCCAGATGGTGAGACAAAGTGCTTTTCTTCCCGGCTTCTTCTGAGGCGGTGCATCTAGCTGGATTTACCTTTCTCTTTCAGCACAAGCTTTGAAATTTCTCACACTTCGGTTTTATCAAATTAATTAAACAGCATTCTTTAGCATTCTTAACATTTTTTAGATAGTATCAATTTTTTTCCAGTTTGTTAAAAGTCGCAAAAAGGGAGTAGCTATATTCAGTGGCCAGAAAGTGTCTGAATAGTATAAAATATCAAACGCAAACACACAAGCAAACATTTGATTTAAAGAAAAAACGTACACATTTTTTATACGTACATATCTATATATAATAAACAAATCAAAATATACAAAATAATATACACAGATATCTAATGTTATGTGTATAAATATGAAAAAAATAGAGAAAATAAAGATCATTTAAAAACTATATTGTGAAAATATATATATATATATATATATACATGAATCAATAGATATGTGCTATATTATTTTATATAATTTATAAAATATTAAAAATGGATGGTGATGATATGATGATATATGATGGATGGATAGATGGTGATGGATATGATGATATATGATGGATGGATGGATGGATGGATATGATGATATATGATGGATGAATGGATGGATGGATGGATGAGATGGATGGATGGTGATGGATATGATGATATATGATGGATGGATGGATGGATGGATGGATGGATGGATGATATATGATGGATGAATGGATGGATGGATGGATGGATGAGATGGATGGATGGTGATGGATATGAAGATATATGATGGATGGATGGATGGATGGATGTTGATGGATATGATGATATAAGGATGGATGGATGGATATGATGATATATGATGGATGGATGGATGGATGGATGTTGATGGATATGATGATATAAGGATGGATGGATGGATATGAAGATATATGATGGATGGATGGATGGATGGATGTTGATGGATATGATGATATAAGGATGGATGGATGGATATGATGATATATGATGGATGGATGGATGGATGGATGGATGGATAGACAGACATGTATACTATAAGATCTTAGGTTTTCAGATAGATACATGTTGTGGTTATCAAATGTTAGTGGAACACATTCATACTCTGTAGGACACCTGTGTGAACTGTCTTTATACAACTTCTAAAATCACCTTGACAGCAATTGGTTAACATCACAAAATGGCTCAGAGATAATCTTAAAGTGAATCACTTGTTTCCAGCTGCCACTTGATTTATTTTTGTGTCATAATACAATAACATTCGTCAGACATTTTCAAGTGCCACTTATGTATCCAACAGTATCCAAATACATTTTGGGGCCACTGTACAACAATTGGTGAACATCTGAATGTAACTTAAAGACTTCACACTCCTCCAAACATCCAGTTCTGCCGGCAGGTTTATGCGTTTGTACAGGCCGTGCCTCTTTGTTGGCCAGTCCGTGTTGTTCTCGTCCTATTACACCCAGCCGTGCAGCCTTACCCAAACAGGGCAATCCCTCCTGGGCAAATATTTAAAGTCAAAACAGCTCTGGCTCCATAAAACTAGATGGGTGGTGTGTCTACATCTGTCATTTGGGGGAGGTGTGTACGAGAGGGCGTGTGTGTGTGTGTGTGTGGACAAGCGCAGCAGCTGCTGAAACGAGTCTGGACGCTGCTGACGCCAACACCTGTCCGCTCTGGAGACATGGAGAAGCAAATGTCCAGGAAGAGCCGACCACTGACTCCCACTGCTGTCCAACCACAGGGTGGAGGATGAACTTAAAGAGCGCCACGCTTCAAAGTGATGCCTTTTCCAGCAATGATCACCATTGTGCATATGTGTGGCTTGTGTGCCAAGAAATATTAAGTTACAGTCATTTTTACTTAAACAATGGATACAATTTAAAGGAATATTCAGAGTTCAATATGAGTTAAGCTTTGACTGTAACACATTGTAACATTTTATTTTCAGGTGAACTAGTTACACGTTACATGTATTTAGATATAGTAGTAGTAACAGTAAATTATGCATAATTACAACTAACCATAAAACTGAGCTCTAACCCGTTTGGGTTAACCCTATACTGAGTACATGTAGTTAATTAATATTACTCAATACTTATTTGTGTAATTACACTGTAACAACGTCACCTTAAAATAAAGGGTTACACTTTATTTTACGGTGTCATTGCGACAGTGTAATTATATATTAAAGTACTGAGTAATATTAAGCAACTACATGTACAGGGTTAGTGATTAGGATTTGGCTGAGGGTTAGCATGCAATTATGCATAATTTTATTGTTATTACTATGGTAAGTACATGTAACATGTATAACAAGGACACTGTAAAATAAATAAGTGTTACCAAATAAAGTGCAGCTTCTTTTTTGTAGCAAAATTGAGGTTGCGGTGAGGCACTTAAATCGGGCCACATTTTTTGAAGATTTGAAAGCAGAAATGTGAAGCATATAATTTTACAAAATTAGTTCTTCTGTTAAAACTTCTGTATTATTTGAGCTGTAAAATTGTTTGTGTCAGTTTAAGCAATTTTGGTAAAACTTTACAATAATGTTTCATTAATAAAATTAGTTAACGTGAACCGCACTTCTTCAGCACTTATTAATATTAGTTCATGTTAATTTCAACATTTACTAATACATTATTAAAAAACAAAAGTTGTGTTTGTTAACATTAGTTAATGCACTGTGAACTAACATGAACAAACAATGAACAGCTGGATTTTATTATCTTATATTAACAAAGATTAACAAATACAGTAGCAAATGTGTTGCTCATGGTTAGTTCATGTTAGTTAATACATTAACTAATGTTAACAAATGAAACCTTATTGTAAAGTGTTACCGCGATTCTTTCATGTTAAAATCATGTGAATGCAAATATTGTTTACGTCATCTGACAGAACTATTGAAAACGTTAGTATTTTAATGTTTATGGATTGGCCCCATTTGCTTCCATTATAATGCTATCCGTTATAATGTCTCAATGTAACCCAGATTTTTGTTTGCTTTTTAAGAAAAGGATGTTATCTTTTTTTTTATTTTAGCAATCACCATTATGCCACAAGTGCTGTCAATGAAACGTGTTCACTTCTATTGAACCGCACTGCACTATAATTATAATAGAAAAAGTACTTCCTGGCTAAAACGATGTCAACAAACGGCTGCACGCCACTTTTCCGAAGCACTTCTGACATCCCTCTCGGGCAACTGTTTTTCTGAGCCATGTGTTGTGTCTATAACCTCCCTCCATAACCCAACCCCCAGCCCTTATGCCCCACATACAAACACAAACTCCACAAGTTTTCCCCCCAAAAAGCAAAAGCCAGTACTCTAAACTCATAAACACCCCCCGTACACACAGCCAGGCAGCCCCCATCTGGTGGTCCCCTGGCCCTGCCCCCGCTGGGGTGGAGCTGAGGTCAGGGATCAGGCAGACGTTGGCCCTTTGCTCAACAGCTGCCCGTTTTCACAAGCCAGGAGGAGGAAGTGGCAGCCGCCACTGCAGCACATCTGCTCTAATGAGTGTGTCAAAGCCACTAATGCACTGATACACACACACAGATCTGGCCCTCCCCTGACCTTCTCTTCACACACTCAACACACCATCAGACCAGAATGGAACCCTTTGTGTGACAGTGTGTTTGTGTGCGGTGTTTGGTGAAAGGTTCAGAGTTGTGTTGTGTAATGAGTCAGCTATGACGATGAAGAACCACAAAGACATTTAAATTTATGAAAACACACACACACCAGACTCTCTGAGGGGTTCGAAGGATCTATCTATATATCTATCTATCTATCTATCTATCTATCATCCATCCATCCATCCATCTTTAATATAAAAAAATATAACACATATCTATTGATTGATTTATATAACCTATATTCACAAATTTTTAAATTATGTATTTATATTTATTTAAGGCTTTTTTTCTTTTCTGTTACACACTGGCATTCTTAGAACATCATATTTGTTTAGGGAAATCAAATACAAAAAAAGTATACATTATTTAATATTTTAGTAGGCTAGGCTACATTATAATGCATATATTAACTGAATAATATAGGCTACTGGATTTTTGCTACATCGTTGGGACTAAATATTAACAATAACATAATGGTCAAATTAAAAGATAAAACACTAAATCGAAATATTTCTAAATGATTATATCAAAACTCAACACCAATAATAATCAGCATCAATAATAAGATCTATTCTAAACGATAATCCAGTTAGGCTGATATGGTTTATAGAAATGAGTGCACTGAATTTCTAATGGGTGCAGGAAGACTCCAAAGTGTACAGTAGCCTACGAGAGATCTCATCATTCTCACCACAGTCCGTCACCTCCTACTACATCGCACATATGTGTACATTTATATCCAGACACCTTCGCCAGCCAAACAAGCCAACGCACATACCTCTAACATATAGATCTGGATGTGAAAGCAAAACATTTCTGTTCCAATGTCTTAAACAAGTAAAACAACTTGGAGATAGCCTACTTTAATTATCCATAAAGCACTCTTTATTTTCCATTCAGACCTTTCTAAAGCAGTAGCCTATAAAGAGCACTAACATGAAGAGATAATATGAAAACAAATTGCTTGACCTTTTTAAAAAGGTGAAAGGAAAAGTGGTGAGGAAAATAAATGACCTAAAAACGAGCACCTAAAATTATACTTTCCCATATGTAATGTGAAGTGCAACCTACATTTGTGTGCTAATAAAAACGTTTAAATTCAAGTTTTAATCAACAAACAACTTACAGCTAAATTTAATCTCAACTAGGCCTCGCATATGATCACCTGCAATTAACACTTAAGAAATAAAGGGGGGAAATAGTCTAAGAACACAGTATTTTCTTCTAAGAGTAATTCTATACATCACAGGTTATTGTCAAACGTAATTACAGAGCTGTTTTTCGTTAAAATCAGACGATTGGCACAAGACTTAAATTGTCACCTTTCAACGCCTATTTCAAGGTAAATGTCTCCCTCTAGTGGCGAGATGTTGAGCCTTACATTTCCATGGCAACCAACAGCTACAAATCTACCTCAGCTGAATATGTATTGTATAAAGTGCTATAGAAATAAAGGTGACTCGATTACAATGCCACAAAAACCCGCTAAAAAAAATAATCAAACACAAAAAGGAAAATGTGTCTGACTATTACTTTATTAACTGAAGTGTCATTACAGTTGTCTGCCAAGTTAAACTACAAAGTGAGTGAGTTTTTGAGCAAATCCCACTAGATGAACATGCACGCCCATCAGTATCCATTACCAGCAAAGTGTACAGTAACAGTAAATTCAAGAGAATATGGCTTTGTGTTCTGTATATACATACATACATTAAAATCCAATCAGCAGAAATACAACACAGAATTCAAGGGTTTCAAAAACAGAAAAACATGTTTATGTGCAAACATACTGTTGTTGAATATTTCGGCTGTCCTATTCTAGCACCGGCTAGATTTGGTTTGTTCAGAGGAAAATGTTGTGATAATACAAGATAACTGATATGAAATAGACGCTAGTGAACAATAAACAGGTCATATTATTTATTCAGCATCTGTGAGCAGCAGAAAATGCAAAGGATCAAACCATCATCAATCTGAAAAAGAAAGTGTTATCATTCTGGGTTATTTACAAAGACTCTTTTTATCACAACATTCATTTATCCATTAAGATACTTCTTTGGATGCATGTACACTTTTGGCAAATGACAATGACACTAATGCCCTCGAAAAGCTAAAATATTGAAGTTAATTAAAAAACATAAAAGCTCAATCGGAGTAATTTTCAAGTTTCATTGTTCATCTGTATTAACAAGGCACACTTTATCCTATATTACTTGTTTATTGGAAGGTGCAGTACTGAAGGTGAGACGAAACAGAATAAAGAAGCAAATCTGGGTTTATGAAACAACCCAGTCATATTTAAACAGACAAGCTCTAGTGACTCTTACATTCGACTGTTTGGAACCCCTCTAACATTTAAAGGTTCTTTAAATGTACTACTGGAGGTCAGAAAATCAGATGACCTCCTGCAGAAGCTAGCAACCATAGAAGAAGTTTATTCATCAGTGCGTTTTACTGGCTAAATAAGAATTGTACGTCCTGAGGTGGCGTCTGAATGCACATAAATGTTTATACTTTAACAATCTATAATGAAAGGCATCAGCATCCCGATATCTCAGTACTGATCATTAAAGTCGCTTTAATATGCTTGTGGCATAAAGTTGTACAGTTGAACAATAAACATCTGAGGACTGTGCAAATGTTGACATACATTCAATGGAGTCAAGAGCCTATCCTGTATAATAGTATATGCTTAAACTCTTGCATGTTTCTGTATGGTGAGGCACATTATAATTATATTGTTTGTTATATACTATTTTTTCGAGCAAATTAAAACAGATTAAAATTCGAAAAGGTCCCAATAAAGCGTTTCACTTCTACATATTTTCTGCTTTCTGTTGTGAAATCACATGAGTCACAAAGATTCACTTTTATGCATCTGGTAAAGAAACATTTAAACTGTCTTTTAAAAACTATGTATCTAACAACTTCTGATACACGTACAGCGTATGAACTTAAGATGGAGATACTGAGCTTACGAGAGCTCAAAATACCAGAGGAGAACAGATGAGAAACAGTTACATGATGCCAAAATCTTGCATGATACCAAAATATAGGGAAATATTCTATTTAAACGGGCTGTAAGGCAACTTCCCGTCTCCACCATCGAGTCCCCGAGTCCAGAGTGGAATCCAGCCAGTGCTACATGCAGGCCAAGCAGCCTCTTAAAAGAGCTGGATCATTGATTCCCTTGACTTCCCAACACCAATCCACTTCACTAAAGAAAACATGGAGGAAGTCATATGGATTACTGCAGTAAAACAACCCTATTGCATTGTACACATTCATACTTTACAGTACGTTTCATTGACAACAATGAGCTAAAAATTCAAAAGTTTTTCCGTTCCTTTTTTTAAATGTTTCAAATACCAACCTAACAACACTGTCAGAACGATCCCCGTTCATATGGATCGCAAAAACTTCGAAAACGCTTTATTATGCAAGCCAGGCCATTTTGTTCTTTTGGCTGTCAAGTACTCACACATACCTATAGACTGAACACGTAATCCGCATGCGCATGACATCATCGTTTTCACAAATTCACGTTTTTGTATTTTGCACGAACACGATAACGGTATATTTTTCAAAAACATGCACTTTGAAAAACATTTTCAGAAGAAACGTTTTCAGGCCCCACGTATAACGGACAAAAAGCACGCAAAAAAAGTAGTTTATAGTTGCAAACTGTCGTGTAAACTTTTCTAGAACCCTTTTTTTTATACTTACACTTTTTCAAAACTCTTCACACAGAGAGTATAACAGCAGTCTATGTGAGCTAAACTGAAGATTACTTATCATTGCTTTGGCACAAAATGCTTTCAATGACTATATCTTTCAAATGACATGAGTTGTTTTACAATTACATTGAACCACAAGCACAAGCAGTCCAATTTGCACGTTTACATACTGTTTTCAAAACAGTTCAACTTAAGGTCAAAACCTAACACAATACAAAACCGAATAAGACAAAAATTGCTACATTTCTACAGTAATTGATTCACATTTTACAAAAGAAAACTTTCTGTACTGAATGGAATCAACACTGAACTGACTTCAGCTGAATATTGACACTATTTTTCTTCTGTGGAGCTGCTTTTAGCTGCATATTTAATGAAATTTGCATCAGTGATCATTATTTTCCTGTTTATCATGTGAAGTTGCTTTGAAACAATCTGTTTTGTATAAGCACTATATATAATGGTGACTTGACTTGTTGATAGTGTTTTAGGGCGTTTTCACACCTGTAGATCATTTACTTAAAATTGTTACAATGTTGCAATTTCTTCTTGGTTCAGTTTGCTTTCACAAGGCAACATGGACCAAAAATTAGTTAATACGAGTCCAGTCTGAGTAAACTCTCCTCTCATTGGTCAGCTTTGATCCACTTATATTCCAGGGTTCGGCTCATAGCGGTCATCAGTCATGGAGAGACAACAGCTCCTCGGGTTCATTGTGGCTTTCTTTTTAGCTGTCATTATATTACTTTATCATTTTTAGCAAGAATCAAGGCTTCATCTGTATTTTTATGTGTTTTGGACAGTTGTTCTGAAAGGCATTTCACATCGTCATTGCTCCAGGTTAACCCACGATTCATTTTAAGAGGCATTAGAACAACAAACATTGCTGCTTTTCATGCAACATATATTCCATCATGAATTGTGATACAGCCTGGTTTGTTGGTCCGTTGGGTCGGATTGCTTTCTCACCACAAGCGAACCACTCCAGAGTTCGTTTGCAATCATGCAGAGACCGATTGCTATGTTCACATATGCCTAAACTAACTGAAAAACGCACCATGTTCCGAAACAAATGTTGTGAATGAGACAGGTGTGAAAACCCCCTTAGATCAGTGAGTGCGTTTGTTGGGTGACGATCTTTGCTAGAGTTATGGAAAAATTACTTGATTTGAGACTCTGTATATCAAGTGTTTTAGTAGTGTTTTGGTAGTCACATTTTGAATGTGAAATTAACTGCAGTGCCAAGCTGAAGGTTGGTAAGGAGAATGTGTGAAGAGTTTTAAAAAAGTGACTTAAGTACTGAGAAATGTGTCTTAGTGATGGTAAAAGTCTTACCAGGCACACACAACTGATCTTCGATGTAGCAGACATATTTTTTTGCATTTTCTGGAAGCTCATCAAAGGTCCGGACAGCAGACGTGTCTGTATTCCAGCCTGGCAGAGTCTCATACTGCACTTCAACCTTCTGTAGCACTTCTTGGTTTGCTGGGGAAAATGTATGATATTTAACTACCTACACTAGATTTGATCAAATCTATGATGTGACGTGATGTGAAAAATGTACTGCTTACCTGGGAAATGTGGGATGATTTCACCATCTAATTTGTATGCCACACAAACTTTGATCTCAGGAAGCACATCTAAGATGTCTAGTTTGGTGAGAGCTATGCTAGAAGGGCATATAGAGAGATGCATATAAGAAAACTGTATTTTATAGACAAATAAAAAAACGAAACAAAGGAGACATCACTGAACACTCACGCTGTGAAGCCATTAATCATGTGGGCATATTTGATAAGCACCAGATCCAGCCAACCACATCTCCTTTTGCGACCTGTGGTCACGCCCACTTCCTTGCCTCTCGTCTGCAAGAGCTCTCCAGTTTCCTGCGAACAAATACAGTATGACTTAAAGTGCAACATTTCATTATTTTGTGTATTTGTGTGTACAGATATCTGAAAACTTATAATAAAGAAGTTAAACAGTCAAGCTTTTTATAGGTTCCATTAGTTGACGCTATTTATTGTATTAACTAATATTTACCAACGAGCAATACATTTTTTTTACTGTATTTATTTATCTTTGTTAACATTAATTAATAAAAATACAACTGTTCATTGTTAGTTTGTGGTAGCGTATATATATTTATAAATTAATTAATTAATAAATAAATTAATAATATTAATAGATACAATTTGATTTTAACAATGTATTAGTAAATGTTGAAATTAAAATTTACTGAGATTAGTAAATGTTATAGGAGTTTTCTTTCAATGTTAGTTTATGTCAACGAATGTAAACAAATGGAACCTTATTATAAGGTGTTACCATTTTAATAATTTTGTCATTTCAATTTCATATTTTGTTTTTAGGGTGACCCTGTAACATTATTTTCAGTGACTACATAAGAAAAATTTATTTAAAGTAATATGTGTTAATGTGCATGGTCTCTGCTAAATACACAAAAAGCTATATACAAAAATAATAAAATGTTAAAATGCTAAATTGATCTTTCTGTATTGACAGAATTGTTTGAAAGTTTGAATTATGAAGTCTACAAAATTGTTGACCCTTACCTTAGCCCTTAATCCACCCTTAAACCTAATCACACCACTATTCATGTCCCTAACCTCACCCATAATCCACCTCAATGGCAGCTTAAGTGATTTACAATGCAAACTAAGTACATTGTACCCAACCATTAATTTTTTGTTTAATTTAAGTGCATAGTAAAGACATAATATAAAGTTGTATATTTCATTAGAGAGAAAGTAACTAAAATCAAGACCATTTAGACTTTTCCATACTATCCCATGGCTTTATGATTTTATTCATTTCCATTGTAGAATCCTAATATTTATGGGTTTTCCATGACCTTGTGAACCCTGCTATTATTTATAAGGACATATTAAGTCATTGTAATGAAATGTAATAAGGAACAGGATATCATAAATGTCAGTCACACTTTAGTTTGGGGAACACATTCATTAACTACGACTTTTGCCTCAATGAACTCCTAATTTACTGCTTAATTAGTTGCTGTAGTGGTTAAGTTTAGGTATGAAGTAGGTTTAAGAGATGTAAAATATGGTCATGCAGAATAATGCATCAATATGTGCTTTATAAGTACTAATAAACAGCCAATATGCAAGCTAATAAGCAATTAAATAATGGCGAGAATTGGTCCCCAAACTAAAGCGTTACCTACATTTCTCATACATGATATATTCACTCTCATGTAGCGTTATAGATTACTGACTGCTGTTCCTCTGAACACATTATTCCTGTTTAAAACTGTAAGACTGGAAAAACTGGTTGAAGAGATAGACCTGACCACTGGTCTATGAAACAAAGGATTTTGCTGGAAATTAACATTTGACTTCCCCCCTCTTCCCCTGAGACAAAAGTCTCACCTCATCTACATTTCATGCTCTTTCTCAGTAACACCTAAAACTCACATAAGAATATATATATGGTTTAATTTGAATGAATATCATTGAGTATTATGTTTAGTATCATTTAAACTGTCGCAGGGTGACTGGTACAAATGTCTCATTTCCAAATAAGTAAAACAAAAGGTACTAAGGTTTTTTAGAAGTTTAGAGAAACTGGCACACAAAGGAAGATAGGCAAATGCTCTTCCTACTCTTCCCAAGAAGTTAGGAAGTTACCATTGTTAGCATGTTTCCATGTGAAAGACATTCTGGCTATTTAATGGAATGCAGCGAGAGGCTATGGGCCTTTTCTGTATCTCAGATCAGCCCGTGAATGCTGAGGGTCGCCGAGACTCAGCATTTATGTACTTCATAATGTCGGGTAAAGATTTTCCTCTTTGTTCTAGAACATTTGATGGTTTGCATTGACTATCTTTGAATTGATTATGCAATTGTAATGATACATTTACATGACATAATAAATTGTTATATTTGATTATTCTAACTGACTTTGACATTATTTTCATTAGAATTAAAAGGAATAGTCAAACATTCGATTATATTTAATGATGCACAGATATCATTAAAAACCTTTTTTCATTTTATGGAGTAAGATGAAATAACAAGAAAATACATATGAGAAAATGTATTATTGCATTTAAAAAAAAATCCTTTTGCCATGAGAAAAGACGGAACAAGTGTGAGACCTTCCCGCTGATCGAAAACCGCCATTGGATCGAGTCACACGGCCTTACAACTTTAAAACAATAATCGTGCTCGAGTAAAGTCAGAAAAACACTCATAACACTTGAATGCAAGGGAATATGAACAGTAGTGAGAGCTCATTAAGTATCCAAACACTGCAAGAAATAAAAGAGCTACTTACGTTGCTCTGTTCAGTAGGGAAAGCCCCAATGCCAACTCTCGTGGTGTAGGCTTTGACTACTCCATAGACTTCACCAACGTTCTGGGGTGGCATGCCCAGACCCGTACACACCCCTCCCACAGTGCAGTTCGAGGAAGTCACGAAAGGATAAGTCCCTAAAAAAAGAGCATCACATTGATGCCGTGTGTCAGTGAAATGGGTAATTTTTAATTTGTTACATTTATATAGCACTTTTTTATGGGACCTCAAAGCGCTTTACATGGAAGGGGGGGGGGGGGGATCTCCTCAACCACCACCAATGTGCAGCATCCACCTGGATGATGCGACGGCAGCCATATTGCGCCAGTACGCCCACCACACACCAGCAGGGTAACACTTTATTTCGATGGTCCACTTTAGGCATTCTACTAACTAAAAGTAACTTTACAACTACATGTCAACTAGATCTCTAGATTTTCATTATGCACAGTAATAGACCTCTGCATCTGTTGATTTTTAAATGCATTTAAGAAAAGCTAGTGGCACACCTACACTGCTTAAAATCACATCACAAAACCATAAACAACAGTGAAGAATAAATATAAGCATATATATAAAATTAAATTAAATAATACAATTAAATAACAAGTGTTAAGTGTCTGATTTGTTTGTAACGCTTTAGACAAATGTAATGACAATTTAACTTTGTTACTGTATTACTGTATATTACTCTATTATGTACTGTACAGAAACAGGCATCTGACATCTGTCAATGTCTAAATTGACTTTTTTTTAATTAGGTGCAATAAAGTCATGTCAAATAACCATACAAATAATAACATTAGGAACTATAATAAAAAATGTTTGACATGGTGAAGAATAAATATAAGCAAAGTTAAATCTATTATAATAAATTATTAAAATAAAATAAACTAAAAGGAGTGAAGCTTATAACAGGGAATCAGCTGGTTAGAAAATTGCATAAACTTACGTTACACATGGCTGTGTGTTTGGGTGTATCCATTACTCACCAAAGTCGATGTCCAGCAAGGCAGCATTGGCACCTTCCACCAGGATCTTTTTTGGAGGTCCATGTAGCGCCTCATACATGAAGAAGACTCCATCTCTCACCATGTGCTTTATCCTATCTACATACGTCTGGAAAAAACAGTCAATGTCAGAAAGAGTGTCATAACTGATATGACACTGATATGATGTGCATCTCTACCTCCCTTACAATAATCTGAACTCTAACTCGTATCCTACAAGTCCTATAGAGACTTATAATCCTAACCAACAGTATTAACTGGTGTGAACTGGAATGACATCTAAGCTTCTCACCTTGAGTTTCGCAAGTTCCCCATCCACATCGATCTCCAGTGAAGGGTACATAGACTTATACTGCTGGGCCAAATTTTTAAATCTGTGAAAAGAGACATGAGACTGCTCAGTTTACACTGTGATAGGCTAGTAGCGTGATCAGTTGCTCTTCCATTGTTTCTGGTATGGATTAAAGGACAACTCCGGCGCAAAATGAACCTTTGGTCTAATTACACATTGGTACATAGTCAACCGTTCTCTGAAATTTGTTTTCATGATTATCGAATGTAAAGAGTTTTATCTCTAAAAACTGCTGTAAGTTTACAGACAGTTAGATGTCATATAAGAAGATATTTTATAAAGACAGTCCACTTCGCGTATACAGGCAGGAGCCATCTTTCGAAAACAGTCTCGACCAGTCGAATAATGAACGCCGAGTCAAGTGCGCTGCTGAGATGTGAACGAGCCAGAAGTTGTGATAAGTTGAGCAAATTATTGTGCAGAGGAAGTCTGTGAAAACTTTCCGGATTGTAGCGTTTCATTTTCTTATCGCAGCCAGGAAAAGCACAAACACGAACCATTTTCTTCTCGTCAATATGTACACGTAGCCTACTGTTCGCACAGTAATGCTTTTTCACAGCTAATTATTATTTATATTATTATTATTTTATTTTTTTTAACATTCATTTATTATTATTTTTAAAAAATTATATTAATTATTATTGTAATAATTTTAATAATAATTATATTATATATTATACTATATATATATATATATATTAATTATAATAATTAATTATGTTATGTTTTTCACTATTGATGTTTTTGTTTCTGCATTGTGGCCGATTTTGTAGAGAATTTGTGTTTGTCAATTTCCCATTCATTTCCTATGGTCAATCACAATTCATTGGTGTGTATGTGTATAAAAAGTGTGTGTGGGTGAGTGTGTCTGTTTTGCACTCTTGATGTTTTAGAGTGTCACCCCTTCATTGATGAGCACTTTTTTTCTGCATCATGGCCGATTTGTAGATTGTTCACACAAAAATTCTTAGAATGTTTGTTTTTGTCAATTTCCCATTCATTTCCTATGGTCGGTCATTTATGACCGAAGAGCACAAGTGTGACTATTTTTTTATGGCCACTTAGCCTGCTCGGATCATGACCTCAATTGTTTTGTGTGTTCACATACCTAATGCCATAAAAGTCACCAAGTTTCGTAAAACATTCCGATGAAGCTGTGATTTTTAAAGCTAGGGTATACGATTTCAAAGATTGTTCATTATTGATATCCTCGTTTAGATGCTGGTTATGGTTATATAGTACAATCCTAACAATAGGAATAGAAAAAAGAATGAAAAAAATCCATTCACTCTATTGGCTGTACAGCCGCAGAGAAGTTGACCAATTTAAGCTGTCCGGCCGGACAGCTTACATTGGTCAACTGCTCTCATTCAATCACCAGCTCCACTTGAAACTCCGCCTGTCGCTCGCGTCTCCACCCCACCGCACCTGACCCCGCCCCCCTCCTGCGACATGAAATTGCGCGAAAAAGCAGCTGACAGTCTATGGTAGCTAGCTAAGTAGCATCAGATAAAAAAATGGATCAAAAATAAAAGACAGCAGCAAGCGGCCCCTGCTTGCCCCTAGTGTAAAGTTTGGAAGAAAGAGAAAGTCTGTAGTGGAAAGAGCAGAGATAAAAAAGAAAAATGTGAAGAACGCCGGACTCAAAGTAGAATAAATATAGGGTCCACCATTGATCGTTGGAGGAAGCTTCGGGGAGATCTTGGACTGAAAACCGACGCTGACACGGCTGACTTTTTGTTGAGCAGGTAACGTTAAACATTCATTTATACTTTTATGGTGTGGCGTGTTACATAAATAGCTTTTTAACATTTACTGAAAACCTTAGCAAAACTAGTAGTAGTATACTAATGGTAGTGGAGAGTTTAGAACATTTTATGTCTTGCTAATCTTGCGTTGGCGTGAACAGAGGGGGGTGAGGGGGGGGGTGTGGAGGGGCGGGATGAGTTTTTTAAAAATTCAGGCTTTCTCGACCGATTTTCAAAATCGTATACCATAGCTTTAAAATTTCGAAACTGAATTTTTTTCGGCCAGAAATGACCGAAGAGCACCTGAGGGTTAAGTGTTTTTATAGTGGGTGAGGTTTAACACCATCTATGGAATGTGACATGAATGGGTAAAATAGTTGAGTTGTTAAGTTCAGTTGACAGGTAAGCACACCCTTACCTCTCTGAGAAATCCTTAAAGTCAGCCAGAAGGTCACATATCCTCAGGCCACTGCGAGCTGCTTTTGCTGAATACACAGGGCCGATTCCCTTCTTAGTTGTTCCCAAACTAGATTGTGAAACAAAAACAAGGTGAGACTCATGAGTGATATTCATGTGCATTAGATAGATAAGACTCTCTTTCCATGTTGGGTGTATGTCTATGGTTTAAAATTGGGGTCTACGACTTTTTCATGGACCCCTAAGTAGATAGAGACACAGGGCAGGGACACTCTTGTTACATACATATTCAGGGTTTCATGAAGGTACATTTAAGACATTTTAAGACCAAATGGAAAAAAGTAAGGCATAAATTGAAGGGAACACAATACGTCAATATGTTCTCTAAGTGTAAATGTCTAGGAAGAAACACAATGAGGTGTATTAGCAACACTTCAGAGTTTGAAAATACGACTTCCATCAGATATCTATTTCTTTTTAATTCATAAAAAAAATAAAAATAAAAATCTTAAATCAAGACACATTTACTTAAAATGCAAAATGACTAATATGCTAAATAAAATATGAAGTCTTGTTTTCTGTGAAACTGGTCAAAATGAAATGAGTTTAATTAATGTTAATTAAAAATGAATTCATTACTGAGATTAAAACAAGAAAAAATATCTGCCAGTGGGCTGAGAAAAAAATCTACTTAATTCAAATTCATTAGTTTTCAATACATTGAAAGATATTTGTTCTTGTTTTAAGCATGACTTAATTTTGTTCAACTTTTTTAAGACTTTTTCATTTGCATCTGAAGTAAATGCATTTTGATTTAAGGATGTTAAAATATTTGTATTGGAAAACAGGAAAATATATTCATTTTTTTGCGATGCATACAGCATTTAATGCCATAAATTTATGAATTTAAGACTTTCTGCTCTGATTTAAGATCTTTTTAAGGTCTTACTTTGTGTAAGGGCAAATTGACACTTTTTAGGACCCACAGAAACCCTGATACTGTATTAAAGTGAGTATTTTTTTTAACAAATTTCTATTTAAAAAAAAAATTCTTTTGAACTTTCTATTTATCAAAGAATCCTAAAAAAAACCCCCACGATTATCATGGTTTCCAGAAAAATAGTAAGCACAAATGTTACAACTTAATATCAACAATGTTTTCAACATTGATATTAATAATTAAGGTTTCTTGAGCAGAAAATCAGCACATTAGAATGATGTATGAATGATCATGTGACACTGAAAACGAGTAATGATGCTGAAAATTCAGTTTTGCCATCACAGGAATAAATTAATAATGTCATAAAATGGACAACTTTTCTAAAGAGTTCTCTTCATGTTAACAAATTGAATGTAAGAGTAAGAGATTATTTTCTTCTTATGATTCTTGCTTTAGAAGACATTGAGTGAATCATTATTGATGTGCATAATCATTTATTTGTACACTACAATTTAATTTAAGTCTACATGTTTTAATGTAAGAGGGACTATGAAATATTCAACTGAACCTCAGCTTCTTTATTTAGCTTTGATTGAAGTTAACGTGTGTTTGTCAGGGAAAATCCACATCAACTCACATCACATTGATGAAAATCTGCTAGATTTAGCCAATAATATATTTAATATTAAATATTAGATGGTATTAAGATTGAAAAATATTTTCTTTTAACTTTGCAAGACAAAATTATTTATAATTATGTATAATTTATTTCACATAAAAAAAAAAACCTCTGGGATAGGAACGTGTCTGTATTATCCAAGTCTAGAACATCTCATTTGTCCATTATAAAACAAATGCAAAAATACAGATAAACCAGTCAGCTACTAAAATCAACCAGAGAGGTTAGAAAAGCCTCAACTACATCTCTCAAAGCAGTTTTTCTTTTGTTATGAACTCTTGTCATAACATGTTGCTAGCGTGTTGTATGCGTGTGCATAAAGCAGGGTTTTTACTTTTTGCCAGCTTGCTGTTGCCTCTCCTGTTCCTGGACTCCATCCACAGCTTGATGGAAATCAAACACTAGAGGCAGGAGAGTGTATACAATACAGTGAGACAGAGCACTACTGTGCTGGAACTCATCTCTCGGAGCTCTGAACCCAACATGCCAAAGCAGGTCACCATAACAACACTTGTGTTGACTACAATGGATCCAGTGTCCTTTCATTATAACGCGGAGAATCTTGAATAACAACAAAACAACTAAAGGCATAATAATTCAAACCATTAATTTCACTGGATATGCTATTCTATTAAGTTTTAAAGAACTCTTTGATTATGTGACATTTGATAGCGGTATCTGCCCACTTCAAATCCCAAAAACTAAAAACAAAAATATAAAAAGCAGGAGAGAAAAATGTATTGAAGAATCAAATAAAATATCAACGCATTAATTCGAGAATTTTCGATAGCTAGCTAGATTTGCAGGTCCTGAAGGAAATGCCAGTGTTTGCAAGGCATCAAAAGAACAGTGTTAAAGATTTGGGTTTAGCCTTAGGCTTTCATTACATCTTTTATTTTTTTAAGAAACATTTCACAGTGCAAAGTGTGTTATAAATGGTTCGTATATGTAAAGAAGACATATATTATGACAATCTCATGGCCATCAGTTACACTTTGAATGTGGAGATAAACGGTGGCTTTCAAAATGTAATCTTAAATTTCTTGATCAAGTACAACGTTTTTGTTGTTGTAAAAAAATGTCAAAATCCCAAACCCCCAATGTACTTCATGTACATAAACGCATTAATTTGGCTTAAGTTACATGCACTACCATTCAAAAGCTTGGGATCATTCAAATTGATCTTTTCAATTCATCAAAGTACACTCTCAGAAGAAAAGGTAGAAAATATGTCACTGAGGCACATTTGAAATAGAAAACCGTTATTTTAAATTGCAATCAATTTCACAATATTAAAGCAAATAAATGCAGCAAATGAACATAAGTATGGAGCCCCTAAAGGAACATGGTGGTGGGGGGAAATGAGATGGGAGCATAATAAGTCAAAGCTTTTGTGTTTTCTCGCAAATGTTTGCGTTTCCCAGAGAAAAGCAAAAGATTTTGTGAGGGAAGCCAAAGTTTCTTCGGGGAATGCAAGAGCATTGTAATTTTTTCCCCTCCCATCTCATATAGTTTCCATCACCATGTCCCTTTAGGGGCTCTGTACACAAGAGACATCTTTCAAAAAACAAACTTTTGAATGGTAGTCCAAGTGTATTCAGCATATATTTTAAAATAACCATGAATCCAAAATAATCAAATCATATTCTGACCAAATCGCATGATGACATTATTTAGTAATGACATTGTAATCAAATCAAATTGTTTACAACCCTACATAGCCACATTTTGCCTGTAGCTCTGAATGTAATTCAGGGATCTGATAGTGTTTATATTTCATGGGAGCCACCAGCCTACCGATGTGTGCACGATCAGAGATGATGAGCCTTTTCTCCCAGCCTTCCAGACCTGCGAGCAAAATCAATGTTAGATTCCTGTCAGTACTCAATGAAACTCAAATATGAAGCACAAGGGCACAAACTGATAAACACAAACCTTTTCCTTTCCGCAAATTCTTCTCAGCCTCCTCGAATAGGCCCGGCAGGTGAATGACAACACCATTACCTGTAATCAAATGAGCAGCTGTCAGTCACATGGTCCAATATCAGGGCTTTCACACTACACTTACTGTAAAACTGAGTTAACTGCATCTTTACCCTGGGGAAAAAGGCCAATTTTAACCCTGGAGTGTTAAATAATGTGGTGCTAGAATGTTACAGTGAGTTGTTTAGCAACAGATAACTTACCTCATTAATATTCATGCACAGAAACTTGTTTCTTGTGTCACGCTGTGTTCAGTTTCAGTGGCAACACTTCCACAGATGGACATGCAATTATTGTCCAATGAACATTATTAACTTTGTATATATGCAAATAAGAACATTAACCCATACAAAGGTGGAAGAGTTTACCTGTCTCCAGGATGTCGAATTAGTGTTTTAAAAAATGAATGTTCAGTGTAGAATTCTTTAGCCAAAACAATTGTTACCAAATTCAATTATTGTTGTAATGTTGCTATCTTGGTTTTGTTATTACTGTATAATATAGACAATTAATTTAATTAAACATTAGCAGGCTTTAAAATTTAACAGTGTGAAATCTTGAAACCTGGAACAAGAGGTTAAAAATTACCCTGGATCTAAAAAGCCCAAATGTGTCATTTCAGGAGTTGGAATGGACAGGAAAGGTAGGAATACTGGCAAGAAATATTAAACCTGTACAAGCTGAGTATGCTTGCATTAAGTGGTAAAGTGCTTTGTACTAGGAACATCAAGCATTTCCTATAGATCATACTAATATACAGTGCTGACATATGAATCGGAAGGCCAGAACACAATGGTAGCCATTAGCAAAATTGGATCTTTGCAAATAAACTGCATTGAATGCACTCAGCTATATTAGTCTGGATAAGCTGGCCAGCCTCCAGACACTCTAACAGGAGAGGGTGGCATCCTCAAAGTAAGGACCACCAATGCAGATTTTTATGCTGTACTGGTTGCACACAAGCCACACTACACAGAAAGAGGGGGTAATTTGACATACTCACCAATGAAGGCAGTGGCCTTAGGGTTGATAATCCCACTGGGTAGAAGGTGGAAATCATATTCCACTGAATCAACCACAACTGTGTGTCCTGCATTGTTGCCCCCCTACAGGAGAGAAGAACACAAAGACTTTTCAATCCTTGAGAAGAAATAATACAAATTTGGGATAGTTCATCCCTAAAAATTAAGTTCTGTCATCATTTAGTACCCTCATGTCATTCCAGAACATCATGACTTAATGTCTTCTGTAGAACATAAAAGATATTTTAAGAAATGCCTCAATGTTTTGACTATACAATGGAAATCAATGCACTTCAATATTTTCTTTGTACCTTAAAGTTAATTTGTTCCACAAAAGAAAGAAAGCTTTTGGTTGAACTATCCATATAGCTAACATCAAGCATTCCTATAGTATGGTAGAGACATACTTAGACAAGCAGTTGAGAAATGAGAAATAAGAAATTTGAAGCATTTAAACACTGATTTTGGTTGTCGGTGTGAAGAATAGCTCTACTGCTCCATTAGACAACATACAAAAAGGAATTCAGACACACTTATTCCAGTCATTTACATTCCAGTTCTGCAGAGTTTCAATTGTTTCATTGTCATTTGAATTGTCATTACTAGATTCCGTCCTTGTTGAACTTGTCATGACTAAAGAGCACTGAAACCATAGATTACAGAACACACCTGGTACGCCAACTGCTGTTACCATCCTTAAGAATCATCAAGAGTCCTCATATGTGTCGGTTTTCAACATGGCGTCAATCAGCTCTGAGCTCATGCCATGTCTGAGGGAGTTCCCACAAAGTCTGCTCAATAAATCAGTCTCTCATCCAGCAAGGAACAGTGCAGAGCTATTTCCAGACAGGTCTCGTTTGACCAGTTTAGTAGTGCATGTGTGTGGATGCCTCTCCTTTTTAGATCCATTTACGATGTTCTCATACCCATGGTGACCAAAAGCATGGCTTGCTTTAGCATTACTATTATGGACTCCTATTACAAGGTTGCTTTTAAATCAAAGGGCCCTGGGAGATTTTAGCACAGATTGAACCTATACATCATATTGTTATTCGCAGTATGATGACACTTTAGAAACTTGAGAAGCATTGGATTCATGTAATGAATGTGGTGTTTCTGTAAGCAAAATAATCACAGCATAGTACTAAAGGATTAATCTGTTCTATATTGTAAAAAGGTTTAACAGTTTATGCAATTAGAGTGAACAAACATTCGCAATCCATTTTGTTTTCATAGTTTTCAAGTGGAATATAATTTCACGAGGAAAGCACATTTAGGCCAGCATATGACTCCACTGGGAAGAGAATGGTTTGTGAAAACTGACCCCTATACAGTTTGGTAACGTCAGCAAATATATTTTGATTTTTTCTTTGGAATATTCTGCACAATTAGTGCACGTTGTATAAAGATAATAAATAGGATCAATTCTGATTTAATGTTGACTTTAAAGCACATTTGTATCCATACTACACCGTATTATAAGATGTGGCTTCTAGGGGAAATACTTACAGTATAGTTTGTTTCAGAAAAAACTCTGAGTCATTTACATGGAAAATTACTTTCATATGATGTTTGTCACATTTGCTCTCATGACTGTCTCTGGGGTTTTAGGCTGTGTTGGATGACATCCAGTGTTCCAAACCTAGCAGGCTAAAAGTGGCTAGAATGAGTGATCTGCTCCAATGTCTGTTTGAAGAGGAACAAGGGCTTGAGTAAGTAATACAGGGATTACTAGCAGAGTTACCACTTTATCACCCACAATGACACATCAGCATTAAAAATGCAGTTGAAAAAGTACAGAACCAAAACTAGTTTGATTGAATACTGTTTTGTGTGTTGACTCTGGTGAGATTATAATGTTGCGTTCTGTCTGGGTTGGTTTGTTTTGTGTGGGAGTATACAGTGAGTATTGTCAGTATTGTATTATCAGCTGATTCATTTCTAGTTGTTCAAACAAGAAAAATCAGCAAGAGACTAGAGTATGCAAAAAAAAAAAAAAATCGGTAGCATAATTATCAGTAGGCAGCATACTTGGACTCACTGATAAAAACAGCTGCACATTACACAGTTAACATGCTTGACCACCACAACACTCACTGCAGTCAAGAGATCTCCACAGAGACTGAATTATCAAGCTGACCCCAAGGATTCAGACATGCCTGTGATTTATGTTTAAAATAAGTTAAGACTCTGAAGTTAAAACAATAAGTGGCTGATATATTGTCTGAAACAAATTTTGTCAATTACAGTCAATACAGCAAATCTTATCGATATATCTTATCTGTCAGAGCAACAGATGGCCGTTCATTCTCGTCAGACTTGGTCTAACAGTGGCAGATCAAGAAAGAAATGTGATACCAAAAGTGTAGCTTGACTAAAGGATGTTCATAAACACTTCTATAGACAGTTTTAGGCCTAGCTCACAAAGATTTCAGTACATTCCTGTATAACAGGCTGGGCTAACGTGTCTGGTTGCAGCATCATAGATCTGTAATTAATTATACTGAAAGAGTTATGAAAGAGTGACCATTTCAAATCTACTGTAAAACATTTAACAAGCCCACATGCCTGGAAAACCATAAATAAGAGAGCCACAAAAAACAACTTGATTTGTTTTCCCCAATATTGTACTTATAAAACAGATTTAACCACACAAACTAGGCTTACATGAAAAGAGTTTAATCTGCAAATAAAATAGATACACAAAAAGAGGTACAGCATGCAATGGCTGTTCAGACTACCTCATATTTGATCCTCTAGTTTCTGAACCGACATATCAAATTGGTGTGACACGGAACAGCATGATGGCCTTACTTCCATTGCATCTGCCCGTAAGGAATACCAGTCAGACTGCTGAGTGCAGTGTTTTTATAAAAAGACGAACACTATCTGATTTCTGTTCCATCCATTTGCACAGCACACACATTTGCATAGTGTTTGCAAATAGTGTGTTTGCACAGTGGGCCATAGAGTGACTTATTTAAATGCAGTCACAGCCTTGGCAGAATACTAACTTCTTAGGAGAGAATCCTTGCAATGTGAGCCTGTTATCAATTCCAAGCATAGCGACAGGGGGGCGTAAAGCGGCTTATACCAAAGTGCAGTAGTGTGCTCTCAAGCATAACACATAACACAACCACTGGGGCAAGCATACCACAACAATTTGCCCAGTTGTCCCTAAAAGTCCTTTCTTCACAAATCATTTTTTTTTTAAAATCAACTAGTGTACATAAATATATATATATATATATATATATATATATATATTTTTTTTTTTTTTAAATTATAGAACAGATGTATACGTGTGTGTGTGTGTGTGTGTGTGTGTGTGTGTGTGTGTGTGTGTGTGTGTGTGTGTGTGTGTATCTGGTTAAGTGAGAGCACAGCAGTGTCCAAATTTCATAAGGCTATTATAGTGACACCTGTTTCTTTCTGACGTGCAATGGGAGATATGTTGACACATGATGGAGCAATATGCTATGTAAACTTTACTTTATTACCTGAACCACCTGCTTAACAATAGATAGCCTATGAATTTTTAATTGATGGAAACAACCATTTTAAAATTCTCTAATATTAACATGTTTTTCATGACCATGGAAACCTTGTATTAAGAAGTCACTGTTTCTTGAGTAGTGAGAAGTTGAGGTATATTGAGTAAAATGAATAGTAATATGAAAAACATCAGATGGCCAAAAACAATTGTCGAGTGTTTTTACAAACTAAAACTACAGTGATGAAAAGCTAATTAAAGTAGGGCTATTAGTAAAGAAAAGGTCTACTGTTAAATGTTAATTTACTTCTTCCCTCTCTAAACACAAAGAAATGTTTCCTTAAAATATGTATAGGCTATTAATATTTCTGTTTAATGTAGGCTATATGAAGTATTGAGTTCTGGTAACAGGTGGTTTTACAGGTGGTTGATTGATGTTATGTTTTGTATAAAATATAACCCCAATTTAATTGTTACTTTTAAACACAAATCTATTCTAATGATTGAAAGTATACATGTTGCTAAAGGCAGGTAAAGTTGTAGAACATCGTGTCTGAAGAATTAGTGAGCTGCAGGAATGTGTAAACATTATAACACGAGACAACTGCAGAAAATCAAATAGCTGGAGGTTAATGTTGAGTAACCATTACTTTAATTATTAACAATTACAACGACTGTTTTGACTGTAATACTCATAAATACCACACATTCGATTCGAACCTCATATACTTCAAAGGAGTCCTGCGCTCATGTGAACAACAGAGTCTGTGTTTACATCTATACAGAACACCCAGGATAATCCAATGTACTAAATAACAAATAGTAAGATTTCAGACCACCGAAGTGCAGACAGCGCTTCGATATCACATAATTCAGTCAAGGTGACATTAGCAAACACCCTACATAGTGCACTGCTAGCGTAGCTAAAACCGTACGCGGGAAGCGCTGCATTTTATTTGACGTCGCTCGCGTGCAGACAGACAACGTAGTCGATAACAATGGACGCCCGCTGTAATTTCTATTTCCGCTATAATAAAACAGCAGCTAACTGCTTAAAAAGAATTGGCCAGCAAACAAGTCCTATAATCGCATGCTATAAGAATACTCACAACAACACTTAACATTCGTTTCACTACTACTACACAGGCTGCTCATTGATGCCATGGATATTTCCGTACAAGCTTGTTGGTGATGTAAGTTAATTTACGTTACACAGCGCATCACAACTACACAACCCACCGGAGATATATTCGCATATTCAGAATGAGTAACGTTAATTTACTGAGTAGTGCTCATAAACTAACCTGACATCTGCAGACCATGTCAGCGTCCTGAGCCAGCAGGTCCACAACCTTTCCTTTCCCTTCATCGCCCCACTGCGCTCCGAGCACCACGGTCACTCTGTTGCCGACACTTGGGCTCGTCACCCGGCACGTACTGTCATCGCCGTGGGATCCTTCGTCCTGTGACTGTGCTTTCCCGCTGTCTGACATGACTGTATCCCCTCTGCTCTCCCCGCAGCTCCGCAAAGCTCCTCCGACACACGAACAGTCGCGCACCTGAGTGAGATACCGAGGGCGGAGCACCGCTTGCGTACCAGCGTCTCCACAAAGTGGTTCTCACTGCAGAGCCAAATGACGTCTCACTGCAGAGCCAAATGACGTCTAGTCCCCCCTCTCTGGACGTCTACGATCTAGTCCAGCTCCACCTCTGTGGATCTAATGGGTGGAGTTATGGCAAAGGCACTTGGTATTAATGCAGCTCATTTTCTTTCACCTTTTAATTATACTACAGAGTACTTTAGAAAATATATTTGCACAAAAAAGATCCCCAATTCACCCCATCTGAAATGCATCTGAAAATGGCACCCAGGTGGGACTTTTACTCTAATAAGAAATCTTTGTTGCATTCAAGTTGCATTGTTCCCTGCCCAAGATCATGTGGTTTATGATGCTGTTCTGTGTGCTGTAGACTGTCAGAATATGGATAATTTATCCAGAAATCAACAACACTGCAATGATTCCCTCTTAAAAAAAAGCTATGCAATATTTTGGTTATGTAGGCTATATGTTGTTTTTAGCACCTGATAAATCGGTGTAATTGTACTGTATATTTGGTACAACGGTGCTAAAGGAACACCTTAAGGAAAATGCTTTTCATTGTGTATGATTGCTGAAAAAATATTATGTTTGTATTGAATATTTATGGAACAACAGATTTTGTGTGAAAATAAAACATAACATTTGTTTTGTTTTTTTGTTTTAAAAAAATCTTAAAAATGTATGAGGTGGCGAGGGGGGCCTTTTTACCCCATACACGTGGTAAAAGGCTCAGCAGCATGGGGCAAAAGGCACACAGTATTGACACAAATAGCCTACTTTAGCTATAATATGTTTTTAATAATGTCTAAGTTAATACTTGTTCAAAACAATCACTTTAGCAAAGTTTTGTACTATTTTCTGCTTATAAATAATCAAAAATTGTTCAGTAAACATACTGTCATTAAAATATGTTAATATAAAAATATTTTTTAAATAAAAAAAAGTAAGATTCTGAAAGCATTGAGGGAGATCCCAATTTATTTACAGTAGTAACAATAAATCATATTTTATGATATGATTAATATATATTTTTAAATATGATTATCTCTAAGGTGAACACCCAACTTCATATATGATATTTATATCCTGTCAACAAATGGAAAAGTCAGCCAGCTATTTATTATCATGTTTATTATTGTGCCTTTGCCCCCAACAGCACGGGTGCCATTTACCCCAAATACCATATTACATATTCTTCTGTTAATGAAAAAAATGCTTTTATTACCTTTATAACAAAACTAAAAATCATTAAGAAGACCTTTGTCTCGAAATATATTTTCTCATGTCTGACAAAAACTTGTTCATGACCAAGAATGCTTTCCTGTCTTATGAGGGGATAAAGGTTGATCCCAGCGAATTGCTTATGCCAGCTGATGGTTATTACACTATTTTTTGAAACCATCTTGTTGTAAAATGGCTTGATTTCCACATAGGAGATGTTATTTTCTGGAGAGACAACAAGGATAGAATATTGAGGATGAATCCAATTAAACTGCTAGTCGAAGGCGCTAAAGGCCTGAATTTTAGGACTCGGTGTACAGATTGCAAATGCACAGCAAATGAGTATCTCCATTTGTAAAAAAAAAAAAAAAAAAAAAAAAAGTTGTTTTCTTAATAATCGGTGACAAAAACGTCGATTGTCTCTTCAACTTCACTTGTAAGACTTTGAACTTGCTTCAGTTCTTGCATGGACAGACCAAAAGCTTTATAAAAGTGGGGAAACTCTGGATTGGAAGACTCAGCTACAAGTTAAAGGTTTTGAGTCTTCCCAAAACCACTACCATCCTTTCTGCTGTGTTTGTCTCCCATTCTGCGCATTTCAGCACACTGGTACACTGACAGTACACAGTACACTGACACTGAAGACCATGACTCTGCCTGCTCACATCCTGAGACTGAAGGCATCTAGAGAACCAGAACATTCTTAAGTAAGTATGTTCTCCAAGGCCCATTTCAGAGGCTCTTTGTCAGCTCAGCTTTGGAAAGCCATGCTTTATAGTTTTAAATATAGTGTAATGATAGTGAATGGGATTACCTGCGAAAATGGATTCCTCTAACTTAAGCCAATTAAGCCAGTGGTATTCATCATGTGGTTGTGGGTGAGTGGCAGAGATCAGATTTGTAGAAGTGCCAGCAGAAGTCAACCTGTCCCTCACAAGAGATCACAGCAACTTCTGTTTCATTACAACTTTAAAAATATCGATTCCAAAAGAGGGATTTTGCAGCAATGCCATAGAACCATTTCTATGGTTTCATTTTGTCTCAAATGTTACATGCTAATATTTGGTCTGGTTTCAGAGTCAGTATGCTCCAATGAAATCTTTGTGACTTGTGTGAACTTTGATGAGCCCAAGAACACTATCACTGTTAAACGAGCCCGTTCTCATCCCAAGGCGTCATTTACTGACGCTTTTGCCAAAGCGTCTACATCCAACGCACATGGCACCCTTTAGCGTCAATGTGAGACGCAGATAGATATAGGCCAGAAGGCCCTAGTGGTCTAACCCTAACACTACCCCAGACCTAAACCTACCCATAACCGAAGCGTGTTATATTGACGCTAAAGGGTGCCATGTGCGTTGGATGTAGACGCTTTGGCAAAAGCGTCAGTATATGATGCCTTGGGATGAGAATGCGTTGGTTAAACATACGGTACAATAACAATGTTCAATATAAACAAGAATCCAACTCTGATGTGACTGAGATTGTTTCACATATAACTGTAAATGATCTAACTATTGAAATGTCCGATGTGTTAAAACATTTTGGTGTTCTGCTGATGAGGCCAAAAACTGCTTACCACATGTTTTCATAAAAAGAAGAACAAATTATTAAGACATAAAACCTTGTTTCATGTTTTAAAATTTGAAAACATAGTTTTACATGGTTTCAGAAAACACATTTTAGCTACCTTTTCTGATAACATTTTACAATGCCTAAATACTAAGTTTTTGTTTTTAAGGATCTGCATCACTTTAAAGTTATATGTGAAAGTGTTACATGTGTGTGTGTTTTTACCACTCACTTTTCACGTTTTTAAAGTTTAAAGCACATAGTTTTGAACAGTTTCAATATTATTTACTCCAAAAACTCATTCTCAAACAATGGAGCATAAATTCCTCCATTTGAGGAGGTGGATTATGCTATCAAAGTGTATTTTGGAAAACTGTATTTGTTTGATGTAATTTTAACGCACATTGTTTGATATGTTCTAATGCTTGTGCATGTTTGAAAACATTGTTTTTTAGAAATGCATTTTACCCTTTTTTCTGGAATCTTTTACAAATTGAACGTGAAAGAAGTTTTGAAGAATTTTTATGAGGGTCATCAATAAATAATTTTTGACACATGGTGCCCTTTACTCATTCTAGAGCGGTTTAATGGAAGGTACCATGAAGGTAAAAACATGAATGTAACCAGTGACCATGTTTTGCAGATCACAGAAATGACCCATTTTGAGAGTGTGCACCTTCTGGATACTACAAACAAGGTCTGGACAAGAAGGGTCTTTGAGAAAAGCCTGTCTTTATGAGCTGTGTTTAAAATAGCATTTAGGGAGTGAATTGTTTGTGATGCTCATATAAAGCCAAGTATTTAAAAATATATAGTTTACTGGTATTACACTGTCATATTTATTGAGAGTATCTTTTCTTTCAGACCTTTAACGTTTATTAGGATGCAGGCAACAGAGAAAGGACTAACCACACTGATCTGTTGTGAGTGCTTTAAATGGCATATCATTGAAAGATTCTTGTACAGACAAATTCATCCGTATTAAGGCATCCAGCTCAAAATCAAGTGGTATAGTCTCTACGGTGCTGCTACCAACCAAGATTGGTAATTCATGCAATTCACAAAAAAGTCAGGTAAGTTGTTTGGCTACTGGTGGGGTTGGTGTGATGATTCTTTTTCTTATTTGTAAAAACATAATAATTCATTTTGATAAGAAAACTATATAGCACTAAACAAGGCATACATTGTCTATAGATTTCCCATTTTATTGTGGGCTGCCCACCGAACAGACACATTCGTGTTGTGAAGTAAGTGTTGTCTGATTATGTAACAATATCATTTAGAAATCATATCCTATAACCATGTAGTACTTAATCATTTTCTCAATGTATCGTTTGCATGTTTGTGCTTTATTCTGAGAATCTGTCCTATAGGCCTGTGTATTTTTTAGATACTGCTGTAATTTTACCAGCATATGCACATGGAGTTACATAACATATTTTTGAAAACAACAACTACAAAGCAACTATGTTAAGAGGACCGCATGCCATGTCAGCATGTTTTTCTAAAAAACAAGATCCGTTTTTCTCCCAGTGAAATAGATGTGAGGTAACTGATGATAGTCATGAGTTCTTTTAAAGTCTCACAGCTCACAAGAAGCAATTAGCAATATGAGCCGCACATATAATGTTTTGAGGAAGAATATTGTTATACAGTGAATGTACTGTGCAACGATTTTGATATTTTTATTTTCTTTAGATATGATGGAGACAAATCTGTGCACAGTGTTGATGCAAACTTATAGTGTAAGAGAACTTTAATCGAAAAGACTACTTCAATGCAACCATGCATCAGGTAATATGCATCAGATGTGTGTGTTTGGCAGTGTGTTGTTGTAGAAACAAAACCTTTGGCTCTGTAGGCCTTCATGAGGCCCAAACATGGAAATCTATGCTAGTTGATGAGAAGTGTCATGAAGAGGCCTGGGGATCTTATGTAGGTGCAGTTTTATCTCAGTTTAATGTTCAGAACATGGCTTTATCTCAGGCGATATGATCAGTCATGTAGTTTATACAGCAATGAAAGAAATGATATGTATTTCATGTCTTTCAGAATTACAGGAGCTGTTTTGTTCACAACTCTGAAAAACTGGGTAACCTTGACCAAGCCTATGAAATTATGAATAGGAGTTCCAAGAATTATGTTACTTATGAATAAGTCGTACCGAAGCTGATTTTGGGATACTAATAGATAGTTCTCAGTTTAATATTTGTAGTTGATGATCTTGACCACTTGATGGCAGAAACTTGTTTTTTCCACTCAGCTTTTGTGATCTTCATGCTGTATTTGCAGTCCAAACGGAATCAAAAGCAATTCATTTCTCCTGTTATTCCTGAAAATAACAGATAATAATCGATAAAACTATCTGCTTTCTTCACATGTGTGACCAGTGCTTGTCTATATGGTTTTGATCATCCATGCCTTTATTTTACTCATCATACTTTTCTCCATCCTCTACAGATATGTCTTCTACTATTACTACATATATAGTTACTACAATATATATTTTACTACAATTTACAATATACAAGTTATACAATATACAATTTACAAGTTACTACAATATACTACATAATGCACATATAGTAACTACACATAGTAGTTCATGAGTGTGTGTAGTTCAGAGACTCACTTTACTATCAATTTGCCTGATTCATTAAACACAAGCAGAATTATATTTTCGGTGTAGATTGTTGCAATTTAGTTCACTGGGACAATTTATGTTGCTAATAATGGACATATGAATGATTTACACATGCAGCTTATGTTTTATATTTAAAAAAAAAAACTATTGCCAAAGTTATTTCAACTCTCACAGTTTAGATAGGCTCCTGTCACTACTTTATTAATTCAACACAAGCAGGACGAAATATGTTTAAATTATACCAAACCGTTCATGTAAATTGTAGATTAAATTAACTGCGGGACATTGTTAAAATCGGATTAATGATAAAATCACACAACCAAATTAATGTTTGTTTATGTTCTCTATGTTAATTGTCATTCCTTGCCCAAACACAAAGCACAGTAAGTAGGCTAGCATATCGTGTTTCTCTATTCCAAAAAAAACTTTATCAATAAATATTTATAAGTAAAATGTTGACATATATTTGGCTTTAACATTGTAAGTGTATCGATACAATACATTAATGTAATGATGTGTGGAGGGGTTTGCTCTATAAAAGCATCAGAGCGGCAGTAATGCTGTGAGGTTGGGCAGCATCATCAGGCACGCGCATTCAGTTCACCCGCTCTATCATCAGACAGACACACAAAACGGCGGAGGCTGCTCACATCGCGGGTGCTAAACGTCTTCCTTTTTTATCTGAAGTACATCTGCTTTCATTTCCGTTCACTGTAAATATCACTTCGTCGTCTGAATGGCTGAGTCTTCACGGATATTTTTATCTTTTGTGTGCCGTTCATTTTTGCCTCCGCTGGTCAAGAAGCTAAATGGCAGTTAGCCTAGCAGCGTCGCTACTCCCTGTAGCTGGACTAAATAGAAGTGGCCTAAAAAATCAATCAATGAAAACCCCTTTCAGGACCAGCTCTTAGATGTCTCTTAACTGTTTTAATCCAGCAAAAGTCAAGAGGACGTAGCAGCGGTGCTTACAAGGGGAAAAACATAATTCCGGGTGCTGAGAAATAGAGTGGACAGATAAACGGAGGAGGACCGCAGCAGCAGCAGCTGGTCGGCAGCTAAAGTGAAATAAATACACATAACGTTACATACCTGTGATGGCAAACGAGCCGGTTATTCTGAACGTTTATGATATGGTAGGTGCCTTTAAAACAAATACTGATAACTCACTCCTGTGACAGAGGTGTCTAGTATTGGCATTAGTTCAACACATCCAATGGCTGTGTCTTAAAACGAAGCAAGCTGCCTACTTGGGCAGCATTTTGGACACGTTTGAGCACGTACGTTGTCAGCTTACTAGAGTTTGAGGCACAGCCATGTCAGCATGCTTTGAGATTGAGATAATGTGTGGGAAATTTCACTGGCAACCTTTATTCATCCTTCATTTCCTTTAACAATATTTAAGTCTGACCACATCTCTGCAGTAAAAGGTCATCAAGTGTATCAGCTGTAAACTTGTATACGACAATATATCTGAAAGCTGCGACCCAGTTAATTCAACTGTCATTTGAATTCACCTGTGTGATCTGAGACAGCTGTTGAGACGCCATGCTATAACTTACACTGTATTCTTTCTGCTTTCGAAACCTGCTCAATTCATCAGTATCAAGCGAATAAGAGAGCTTCTGGACTCTCAATCAGACTATACATAACACTACAGAAAAATTGAGAGTAACATTTGTTTTGCGTTAAACTTTGCGTGTCAACAAGCACGGAACAGACTAAATTCCGGACTGGAATATCGTATATAAGTGGAGAAGAGCGACAGGGAGATCTTTGCTCAAAAGAGTTCTGTAATCACTCGAGTACAACTCCACTTCAAGTTTTCTATTTCAGAGCGCGGCAGCGAGCGGAAATGGTCAAACAGTCGGTTACAGAAGTAAAAATCCCAGTCATTTTCTCCATGGGGGAATTGATTTGTAACGGTAAATTATAAACCGTTAAAGACAGACCTACTGTGAGCTACGAGGTTTGTTAAACGATGGTATGTTTTTGTTGAAGCCATCAGTCCACATTATTTCAACAACTTTTTAAAATCATGTTCAACAATGGAATTCTATCTATCTATCTTGAAGAGGTTTTTGTTGATTACATTTTTTTTATCTATCTATCTTATAATATTTGACAATGTAAAGTAAACCACTTTACGTAGCAATTAAAATAGTCACTTTGTGTTGTGGAAGGCCTATTATTCATATACACAATTCATTTCACCCCAAATGCATTGTGGGCTGAAAGAAGACTATAAAAAAATTGACTGGTAATATTGACCATACCTTTTTAAGTGTCATTGATCTCTAAGTAACGTGAATAGTCTCCATTTAAAGATTTAGTCTGTCTCATGTGTCTCATTGACCCCTCGAAACGGGGTCATGAAAATGTATACTTTACTTAGGCATCCTCACTTAGCCTATGTTAGGCTATTTTAAGCTTATTTTCTCACATAAAGATTAAGACTAGAAATTTGAGCTGCCCCAGGGTTTTTTGAAGTTGTCAAGTAATTGTAATTTGGATGGGAATCGCTTTAGTAGGAGATTTATACAGCCTATTTAGCTAGAGATGGGAAAATGGTCAGTGCTAATGTTTTTGACAGACTAGTGGCCTGTGATTTGTAGTTTGTAATTTCGGGGCCAATTCATTATAAATGTTAAAGTATCATAAACCCATGATCCCTTAACTATTGCATGACTAAGGTTTTTTTTATTGAAATGAAAAGTCCCCTTACAGCAGTTCCCATAGAAACTTATTATCAGTGTGAGATCTCCCACATAGTTCAGGTTTGAGCTTGTAGATTTTATTTTCTAATCCCATCTCTATTGGCATGGGAGGACTCTTGCTGAAAATCACACTTAGAAGCTAGTTGTTGATCACAGAGAGACTAATCCCCAGTTTTGTGATGAAGGATATGTATAATAGGCTTTGACGTAATTGAGGCCATGGTGATAAGTATCTTATTTCACAACACTGAATGAGGTGGAGTTGAGAACTGTCTAGTTGCTTAATTTCTCTCATCCCTCACACTTGTTTTTTCTTCTTATTTTAAATAGTTTCAACAAAACAAATCATTTTACACTGTCCCAAAATCCTTAGTTTATATTTTGGAGCATTATGCATCTTGGCCACTTTTAGGTATGTATGCATGAATGTATTACAAGTATAGGCTAGATAATTTACTGCTGCACACTTAATGCTGAAAAGCGTTGGTCATCTTATTTTCTGGTGACACATAATCAATTGGGGGCAGCTGTCAGGTACTTCCTTGCAACTTACAACTTAACAGACTTGTAGATGGATGGATTTGGGTGTAAAGGTTTGTCTAGTGCTCAGTCGCTTTGCCTGTCTGTACATATCCATACGTTACACTGCAATGCATGTTTGCTCATTTTGAAATCAGCATACTTTAATGGTTGCACAGCAGTTCATGGTTGGTTAGTAGAGTAATTGTAGAGATAATGTGCATAAGAAAACAATTCATTAAACCTGGTCCAAATAGCTTAGCCTATTTATTGTGAATGTTTTTAGATATGTTTATAGCTGTCAAATAAATATTTGGGCCACCCACAGAAAATATATGGTTTCCACAGAATTTTAACGCTCATTCAGTTCTTCACATCCCTCATCGCTTGTGTGTTTATTCAATATTTTGGATATATTTTTGATGTTTATAGCTAGCTCTTGAATAAACACTTCATATATTTGGGCCACCCACGGAAAATATTAAAAAGATTAACAGATTTCCACAGAATTGTAATGCTCATTTAGTTCCACAAATCCCCAATCCCTTTTGTGTTTATTCAATATTTTGGTTTAATAGTGCTTTAAGATGCCTTAAGAATATGGTAGTACTGTATACTTGAATGTCCGTAATTTAGAATGGTTTATTATGGAAATTGAGAATCTATTTGACTGAGTATAAAGACACATTTTTAACATGCTTTTCAGATTTAACATTGCAAATCATTCCAGTTGTCCTTGAAAAACTTTTACCATTTGGCAGTATGTCGCTCAGACTTGTTATGTTTCCTTATAGTACTGGATCAATGAGTTCACTACCTCTCTGGGAATTGGAGTCTTTCACTCAGGAATTGAGATCTATGGCAGAGGTAAGGCTCACGCTATGACTCAGACACAAATGAGTCAAGCTACTCAGAAGTCCAGTTAACTTGCATCATGACTGCTACAAAGAAAGAAGGCGGTGTCTAAACATGAATAAACCTCACATCATATATGATATGTTGATGCAACAGGAAAAGACCTTGACATTTTATACGGTTTCTGCCTCCAAAGGCTTCCAGTTCAATCAGAAGAAAAGTTGTTTTGTTTGGCATTTATTTTGCATTGGCATTCTTGAATATTTTCTGTGTGATCAAAATGACAAATAAGAGCCCACAGCCTTACAGGTTATGTTTCACACTAAGGACACAAACTAAGGTGTTTTTAGCTAATGTTAATTGCACTACCAACACATGATACTAATCAACAAAGTTTGCTATTCGACTTTAACCCCAATTAGACAGACAGATAAATATCTGACCTATAGCACATTAACATAGTAGACAAAACAAAAGGTATATATTGGATTGTAAAATCTTATACTGAATTATGTAATACTGAATTAAAAATGTTTCCTTGACAACTCGCTGAAATAAAAAATAAGTTAAAGTACTAAAATTACTAAAACTAAACATGAAATGAAACAAACGAAAACTAAATGACAAAAACATAAAATTGGTTAGTGATTTAATAATCAAAATTAAAAAAACAACACTGCATAATCTTCACCATATGAATTAAATATTCACTGATTCTTATTAAAGCTAATTAAATTAAATTTCTTCAGTCAAGAGCAGTGAGTTAATTGTTTTTTCCTTTGTTGTTTGACTAACATTGACACAGACAGCAGCAGGTTTATTGGGCTGCTGTCACTTTAAGACAGAATGTATAGATCTAATGTAATCTCAAACAAATTACATTCACTTAAGATACAGTATAACTGACTACTTTTATGTGAACTTTGTGTATTTTGACATAACCTTGTATGTATTTGACAGAGACAACAAGACAGAGAAAAAGAACTTGGTCCAGTACTCATGTGCTGTGACAGCTGGCTTCCTGTTTGCACGCTTCGGGTGTGTGCGCTCTGAAAAACGTATATCAGAACAGCGTGCGTGTAAAATGATTTGAAAGTTTAAACTGGCAAGGCTTTAAAATGCTTGCAAATCATAAAATGTGCACTGTAGCACAATACTAACGATCTCTCTGTAAAGGCAGATCGTGAAGACATTTGAATGGTTCGAATAGTCATATCGCACACCCCTAATTCGTACTTTCTCTTGTTGCAGAGTTTGCCTATGGAGGACATCCTTATCCTTTTTCAGGTATATTTGAGATAACACCTGGTGAAGCCACAGAGCTCGGAGAGACATTCAAATTCAAGTGAGTCAGAATATTTATCTCCACAGCGATCAGACCGAAAGGATATGTTTGTAAAAACATCTTCCTCTCTCGGCCTCTCTCACACCCTTTTAACTTTCTACTTGCTTTCTCAGAGAGGCCATTGTTTTAGGGAGCACAGACTTCGCAGAAGAGGATGTGGAGAGAATTGTGGAGGAAATGGGGAAGGAATATAAGGGGAACGCCTACCACCTCATGCACAAGAACTGCAATCACTTTTCCTCAGCACTATCAGAGGTAAGCCAAAGGAATACATTATATATATGTACATTAATCTAGTGTGTCCTTGTTGCCATAAAGAGCCAAAAATCTCACCATATCCTCCTCACGTCTGCTCCAGATCCTCTGTGGTCGAGAAATCCCACGCTGGGTGAACCGACTGGCCTACTTCAGCTCTTGTGTGCCCTTCCTTCAGAGCTGTCTGCCAAAGGAGTGGTTGACGCCGGCGGCACTGCAGTCCAGTGTTAGTCAGGAGCTCCAGGGAGAGCTGGAGGAGGCAGAGGATGCTGCGGCTTCTGCCTCAACGCCTTCCTGCGCCGTGGCACCCGCTCCCAGACCTACCCGACACCAACCGCGCAGATGAACCCCATTGCCTTGACTGACAGGCCACCTCTGGTTAGAGCTGGACCACAGCTTCCGCTGCCAATAGACCCCTCTCCCGTTCTCCTGAGAGACGAGCAGTCCACCAGCGGACTAGATGAAGCCCACCTTCTGTTTTCACTGATTTATTTCAGTATGCTCAAGTGACCGTTACGGGCCTGGAAACTATCAATCTTGTTTACTGTTATGCTTTCCATGGGTTCGTCAGTGTTTTGAAAGTTTTAATTTTTTTGGCCTTTTTATGTTTTGTTTTAAAAACTCAGGACTTGAATACAATGGCTCTGTTCAATCATCATTTTTAAACATTTTTTTTTTTTTTTTATGCTTTTCTTACGCTGGAGATGCTCGCAAGCCTTTCCCCCCTTATTTCAAAAGAAAGCGCCTAGTCAGAGACCTTTTTTATGGAGAACATTTGTTTACAGATTTCTTGTGTTCCAATCCGTATATGATTGTGTTGTTGTGTGCGGATTACAAAAGCCAAATCTCCTCACTTTTGTAATGACTCCCACACTATGGTGACTGTGCCTAAAGATTTTTACCGTTACATGCTCAGAGAGCTCTGCACTCTTTCTCTACCTGTTCGGTTTTAGTGGCAGACTTAATATCCTATGAGTCCTTCCTCAGATGTTTTACACCTTTTTAGTTTTTAGAGTCTTCTATGTACTTGGAACAACATTTGTATTCCATTTTATGAATATTAAAGAAAGTATACAAGTTCTCGAACTAGAGTTCATTCTGATAACTCAATGGTAACATACATGTTACATACAACATACATGAATGCTGTTAAATATATAGGATAATTCACCTTTATTCATAATTCACATTATTTACTAACTCATTTCGTTTTAAATCCATATGAGTTTTTTTCATTAATCAAACATAAAAAGAGATGTGAAAAGATACTAGTGTCCAAAACTGACAAGTGCCATTAAAGTGGTCCATACAACTCATGCACTGTATTATTAGTCATCTGGAGCTATATGATATAGCTTAGCTTTGTGTGAGGAACGGACTGAAATTGAAGTCCTTATTCACTAAAAAAATCTAGCTTGACAGCCATGGGCAACATTCATTTTCATCGTGCGAAAAACAGCAGCTTGGATTTTCTACTGAACATCTCAGTTTGTGGTCCATAGAATAAAGGAAATCATGTGGATTAGTTATGAGGGTGAGTAAAACAATATTTTTGTGGGGTGAACTGTTCTTTAAATATCTGAATGGGTTATTACAGTGCACTACATTACTGTATATCATCAATATTTTACACATTACATCTAAAGGGCATTCAGTAGCACATCTGTGTCATAGCTGTTTGCTTTGTCTTATTCAGTGTTTTTGTCATAACATTGAACATCTTTCTGGCATTGAATCATCGTAAAAGAATAGTTAAAACAAAAATTAAAATTCTGTCATAATTTATTCACCCTCATGTTGTTTCAAACCTTTATGACTTTCTTAAGTATACATACCATAAAAGAAGATATTATGAAGAATGTTTTGTTGACCATTGACTATCATTGCATGGTCAAAAAACCATTGAGACATTTCTCAAAATAGCTCCTTTTGTGTCCCACAGAAGAAAGAAAAGTTTTAAACAACATGAGAGTAAGTAAATGATGACAGAATGTTCATTTTTGGGTGACAACCCTTCAAACTAAGCTGTAAAAATGTAACAATCAAAATGAACAATTATTAATAAGATTTTTTGACTATCAATTTTACACATATTATTCTCAGAGCATAGTTAACATACCCGACACTGTTTCCACACTGTCTGTATTCACAATCTCCATATTATCCTGTGTGTTCGTCCTTGCACAGCAGGGAAAGGCCTTCAAAATGTCACCAATTCCATTCGTAAGAAGGAGTGAGAGGAATGGGTCCACAAGTGGGCCAAGATAGAGAAGAAGATCAGCTACAAGTCCCAAGTAGTAAACATAAGAGCTTAGAGACAATGCCTTGAGCAGTGTATTAAGGACAAAGGGGAGGTAAAGCATACTGTAATTACTCAAGATGGCCACCTGCATACCCAGAATCTTGTTTCTGTTAGTCACAGGTGCTAGCCGTTTTGTACACCATATGACTCTGAAAGAATCCAGAAAGAAAAACACTAGGAGTGGTAGTGGGAGAAGAAGTGCTATGGAAAACAAGACGAAATATTCTTGGTAAGCCAGGAAGAGTATTGCAAACGGAGCTCCCCACACAGCCAATGAAATCATGCTTGACTGCTTGATTTTCATGCAGATGGCATTATATTGTAGACAGGTTACAAACAGATATCGCTCCTGAGCAACGCAGACCATGAACACGATGTTGGAGATAATGCCGAAGTAGAATATCAGGGAGGATATATCCATACTCTGCATACTGGTATTCTTAGTGTCCTCCGCAGACGCCTTCGGCCGCCCAAGGATGTTGAAGATGTCGGATGCGAGCAGGCTGATGAGGTAGACAGGAGCAGCCTTGCCAGTTTTTGCCTGCATGCCCATGAGGTAGATAGAGACAGCGATTCCTGGAAGCCCAACAGCAAATGTGATCCATCTGATGATCTCTTGGATCTGGTCTACTCTGCTGGTGCCATTGCTGTGAGGAGCCGTGTTATTACCGTCCAATATTGTGGTGGTATCCATATGTTGCAAAATCACACTGTAATTCAATTGTGATTAATATATCCCATCTGATGCCATGTTAAGAAGAATATATTCTTCAGTTCCAGTAAGTGATGCAGAGTTGTGTGTTGCTCTTTACTGTGGTAAACAGATCAGTTTTTGTAAGAGCAACATAAAGAGGACACATTTATTCAACAGTTTTAGCTATCACCCTTTTTATGGTTCTTATGCAAACTGTTTTTATAAGCTCTTTCATTGCTGATTAGTCAATGCAAATACATTATGTCCCATGTATTCCTTTAGTTTTATCTATGAAAGCTCTGATGTGTCAGAAGGGGCATCCGGCATATAACCTGTGCCAAATCCAAAGTGTGTGTGTGTGGATAATTCTGATGAAGCGAACGCTTCAAATGAACAGGACTAATGCTATACTAATGACGCAATGTTTTTATTAAAAGAGAAAGTCAAACAACATGCAATTAATGGCATAATAATTTATTTAAATTAATTCACAAGATGCCAACACATTCAACAATACTGTAAGCAACATTATGCATTTTGTACAGTTAATAGGTTAATAAATGAATAGTAACAAAGCAAACCATTGCTAACTTAAGACCACTTGAATACTGACAAGCTCTTGGAGCAAATATACAACAGTTAATAAATATCGTTGTCTAATGTCCTCTTTTTATTTGAACCACAGCTTCATTCACCTAATGTTTTTATCTCACCCTTGCTTGGCACTAAATTTGATCATTCACTTCAAAGGACAATTGTATTTTCTTAACAGAAGCACATTGGCATGGCACATTCAGGCATCACAGTCGAGCACACAGAGCTGTTAAATCTTTGACTTATTATTTATTTGAAAAGCATACTCTCTTTCCTGTCTTTCTGACACCTGGATAACTATTTTGAGTATTAAGAGGGCTGTCCCAGGCGACCACTGCATCTGATGTGTTTTAAAGAAAAAAAATTACCGGTTCTAAGTTGCATTATTTGACTTTAACTCATTTACAGTTATGCTGAATAAATAGAGCCCAAAAATTGGGAATTTGTCCATCTTTGGCCTCCCGATTCAGAATGTTCTGAATGCACTACATGTATGAAATGATTCAAATCAAATGTTTGATACTCACCTTTATATCTGAAACACCTAATTATTAAAGGTAGGGTAGGCAATTTCAGAGCAATAGCAAGCTAGCTTTGAAAGCATTAGATCCCACCCTCCCTTCAGAGCGTCTCCAAAGCCACGCCTTAGACGGCGTTAAATTACCTCATGTCTTAAAGCACATAACATTACAATCATAATGAACGTAAACAACTAAAGAGCTATGACTTTTACCACCTGACTGCAGCAGATTAATTTTGGCATTGATAGTGTCGGGTCACCACGGGTTGCCATTGTAATTACAGTTATGACACGGTGTGAATGCAGCATAAGCTTGTTGTTTTGGGTCAGGAGGAACGGCAAAAGGTGGCTACTGTTCGTTTGCGGCACTCTGTGACTGTCCTTACGGAACGCACTGATGACGTGTGATGTCTGCCCGAGCAGGGTGCGCGAAGATATGGAAGCACATATGCTGACTGAATGCAATGATTGGATTGGAACATTTTTTGGTCCTGAGACTTCCACGGAAGATATATGTATTTTTTTTTAATATTTAGACCACTTCTATTATTGATTGCTATCAGGGTGTGAAGAGAGTTTTGACCAGAATAACAAAAAAGTGTTAGTGAAAAAAATTGCCAACCCTACCTTTAAGGTCAGGTCACATTAGTGAAATTTTGGCGCAATTTCATGAGCAAAAAAGGTCAATTGTCTTTTGTCAATAGCAACGTATGAAGCACAGCTCACAAAGAATCACTTTCAATCAAGCAGCTTTCTCTCGATCAATGTGGCGAATCCGCCAAATTTGCATGGGCATTCCCAATTGAAATGACTGGAATTCGCCAAACAAGACAATTCGCCAAACGAAAGTAAATGAGACCAGAACATTAATTGGTCAACTAGATTTTTACCCTATTTTTAATTTTTCTGAAGAAAATGTAAGCAGTGATTGCTTCAGGTAGTTGCCAGAGCGTTGCTATAAGGTTTTCATTGGTTTTTAATGTGTTGCGATGCAGTTGCTAGGTGGTTGCCAGGGTTTTTGGTGGTTCTGGTTCTGGTCTCTACCCCTATTTTTTTCAGGTTTTATCGTTCGTTCGTTCGTTGAAAATCATAAGTCTAATCACTTGGAAAGCACCACAATTAAACACACATGGTTGAAATTGAAATCCTGTTATCTAAATACTTGGGTCATTAAACATGGGTCATTGGAAATCCAAATCAGGAAAAGGATTCATGCTGAGGGTCATGCTGAATCATACATTTCATGCCTTGTTAATAAAACATCCTCAGCATGTCTCATGTTTCAAATCTGTAACCTTTTTGTATAATTTTCACAAATTTTGGTGTGGTAGATATAATCACACTCAAAGCTTTGCAGATGCTTAACTTGTGTGTGCTTCACCAAATGAAGCACTGGTTTGTGGCCATAAATACATTCTCCATAATCCCAGCTAACACAAAATATATTCTAAGAACATTTTGCTAACGTTCCAATTAAGTTATGAAAGTGTTATTTCTGATCATTCCCTGAATGTTCAAAACATCCTGAATTTTCCGCTTTATAATTTTGCAAACATTATGCGAACGTTACTACAAATTAAATGTTCTCTGAATGTTCTTCAACAAGAATAACATTTACAAACATCATACACATGTCCAAATAAAACGTTTCAGAAAAAAAAAAGTTCCATGAACAATGTATGAATAACGTTTTTGTGCTAACATTTTGAGAACATTATTAAAGAACCAGGTAACTTTGAATGAATATTCTATTAATGATACTGGAAGAACGTGTGTTAATAACTTTGAGAGAACGTTAGACAAACATCTAACTAAAACGTTCCAGGCAAAAACATTAACCAAAGTTCTGAGAATGTTTCCTGTTAGCTGGGATATCTGTTGTTTCAAAATTTGGGGTTGTGGAGATTGACTTTGAATAAGTTTCGTTTTTTGTAAAGAGGCGACGGGTCATTTTAAGTCTGGAGAAGGCAATGAACTCTCTGTAACTGTGTTTGTGAAAGCACCAGACGATGCACCTGTTCCTGCCCTTGAGCGCAAGGCATCATCACACGGCCGACTAACACAGCATCTCCTTTCTTCTCCTCCTTTGCCTGAGAGCAGAAAGAGAAAGAATGAGAGATTTATACAGACCCAAACGATGTGGATCAATGTAATTTTATGCATCTGTCTTACCTTCACAAAGGAAGTGCAGGGAAAAGTGGCAAAATCGGACGAAACTTGAGCACCAGGCCTATGAGTCACTACATGTTCAGCAACCTCATCCTTCAAAGAAATAGGTTTCTTAAGTAAATACAAGAGACATGTAAATAATGGATCTGAATCATTTTTGTTTTACCTTAAGCCTATCGAGGGTGTCACTAAGCGACTGCAGTCTTGCAGTTTGCTCTAGGAGCTGCGCACTGGGACTCACTGTTAACCAAAACATGTATGCGCTTAAATAATTCATGTAAAAACAACAAACAACAGAAATCTGTGTTGTTAAGTCTAATTAGGACAGACCTGGAGATTTCCCTGTGATGTCCACCACTTTCACATTGGCACTCATCTGGAGCAGAGTGTCCAGTAGTTGGTCTGTTTTTCGGTAGAGGGCACTAGACAACACCTCCGGCCTGCAGCCCTCTCTCCAGCCCAGCTTTGGCACGTTCAGAGGAGTGAGAGACGCCAGCTGAACACGCATCTTTTCTGCCTGCAGTCCACACACACATACACACGCACAAAAACAAAAGTGAGACTAAATCCTTGATGCCTGCATTGGGGAAATGTGCTTGTGGGGAAGTAGGAGAGACCTTCAGTCTGTTGTTCTCGTTCTTCAAGTGCTTTATGCTGAGTCGCTGAGCTTCAATCTGCTGAGTCAGCAGTGGAGAATCCATCACTTGCACTCCTGCAGCTGCACACACACCTATTGAATTACGTTAAAGGGTTAGTTCACCCAAAAAATGAAAATTCTGTCATCATTCACTCACCCTTATGTTGTTCCAAACCTGTATCCGTTTCTTTCTGCTGAACACAAAATAAGATATTTTGAAGAATGACAGTTGACGGTAGCCATCGACTCCCTTTGAAAAACAATACTATAGAAGTCAATGGCTACCGTCAACTGTCTGGATACCAAAATTCTTCAAAATATCTTATTTTGTGTTCAACAAAACAAAGAAAATCATACAGGTTTGGATGATACAGGTGATAATTCATTTTTGGGTTAACTATCACTTTAACAAAGACAGAGACAACTGATATATTTCTCTAAAATATTTGTAAAAAATTATATAGACTACTATTCAAAACTTTGGGGTCAGTAAGATTTTTTTTTTAAAGAAATTAATGCAAGGACTCATAGCATTGTGAAAATTAAAAAGTGAGAGTTATAATGTTACAAAATATTCTATTTCAAATAAATGCTGTTCCTAATAAAACTTTCTGTTCATCAAAGCATCCTGAAAAAATGTATCACACACAAATATTAAGCAGGACAACTGTTTTCAACACTAATAATAATTAGAAATGTATCTTGAGCACCAAAATATATAATATAATAAATAGTTATTTTAAATTGTAATTATATTTCAAAATATTACAGTTTATACCATTATAATTTATAATAATGTGTTTATTAAACTATTATAATAAAACAGTGAGGATCACTGATGATCATCTCAAAGGGAGGATCTTCTAGGTAGATTCTATGAAATCCATTCAGGATTTTCTTAATAGTCCACTAAATGGAGATCATAATAACTGAGATTTCAAATATTATAATTCAAATATTATATAGGCTTACAAAGCATATATGTAAGTTATAATGCACAAAAATAATCACTCAAATTAAGTCATGATTTTTGACTAAATATATTAGATGAGAAGAAAGAGACCACAGAGTTTATGGGTAGCATGAAATACAATGAATAAAGCTATAAGGAAGGAAATTAAACTGTTGAACTGTTAAAATTATTTGAGCAGAATGTCACGATTGACCGATCAGAATCAAGCATTCTGTGCAATAAAAGACAGAAATCAAGAGCCGTGCACTAAAAAAGCTCACATTACAGCACATGCAAATTATGAAAGGGAAGCATGATGAAATATTTGTAAAGCCCAAACTAAATATTATCATATCTAGTAACATAAGCAAGAATAACTTGCATGCACACATGCAGTGCACAGAGAGACCATGAGAGGAGAACTGGAGATATTTAAATGTCACACTGACAACCAATTTACCTTTTTGTTCTTCTACAAGGAATACAAACAATGGTAGACATATTAGACAGTTTAAAATTAAGACTTAAGAAAAACATTTGAACTAGTTTAAGCTAAACTGACTCCCTTATCTTACCAGCAGTGATGCCACAAGTCACAATGGAGGCGATGCCAGAAGCTTGACTTCCTCTCAGGCCTTCAATGGTCATCTTTGATTGGCTGTTGATTCTCTGCTTAAGCTCTGCTTTCTCTGCCTCTAGTTGGTCTATGTCAGCCTGGAGAGCATCCATGGTCTCCTCAAACTCCCTACAGATTATAATACCCATATTAATTGCCTTTTTTACAGTATAGTATCTCTATCACTATCCTGGGGCATTAAGACCCACATTAGGAGTTAGGGACAAGCTGCAGCCTAAATATGTGCAAGAACCCCCATCATCTCTTACTTCTCTTTCTTTTTCAGCAGTGAATGCGTCTCATCTAGGATCGTCTGAATCTTTTCCACTCGCTCATCCGCATCTTTAGACGAACTGTCCAGCTTTTTCTCCAGCAAACTGAGACGCACACTGGCCTCACTCAGTTCCTCTCCCTATGAACGAGACCAGTTTTTACTCAGCATTTTCTTGTGCAAATAATAGTATGTCTGAGTGTGAGTGTTTCTACCTTTATTTTAAGGGATTTCTTAAGCTCTTTAATGACAGTTTCTCTGTCCTCAAGTTTGAGACCGAGTCCTTCAGCATCAGTGATTTCTGCCCTTAGCGCCGCTGCTCGGACTTCAACAGGAGATATCTATACAATAGATACACAACAAACATTCATAGCCATTGTTATACAGGCAGATGGACACACTAAAATTGGGCCCAGACTCACTCCATTCTGTGGTCTGTCAGAGTCATATTCTCCCTCCTGCATAGCGGTAGCCATCTTGTTCATGGTTGCTATGACAACACTGCATGACTGCCGCAGACACTCTTGGGCGTTTATGCCCTGTGACCCATAGATCTGAAAAAAAGATCCAAAAAGATTAAATTACATCCCCAAATTGTCATTTATATTATATTATATTATATTTAGTGCTGTCAAATCGATTTATAGCATCTAACATAAAGGTTTGTATATATATATATATACACTGTATGTGTGTGTGTTTACAAACTTTTATGTTAGATGTTATTAGTAATATAATATAATATAATATAATAAGTGCTGTCAACTCGATTAATCGTGATTGCGAGTAATCGCATCTAGCATAAAGTATTAAGCATAAATATATATATATTTATATATTTATTAATTATTATATTTAAGAAATTAATACTTTTATTCAGCAAGGATGCATTAAATTGATCAAATGTCACAGGAAAGACATTTATGTTTTGAAAGATTTCAAAGAATCCTGAAAAAAAGTGTCAGTTTCTTCAAAAATATTAAACTGTTGTCAACATTGATAATAATAAGAAATGTTTCTTGAGCAGCAAATCAGCATATTAGGATGATTTCTGAAGGATTGAGTGACACTGAAGACTGGAGTAATTACTGCTGAAAATTCCGCTTTATATCTTAAGAATAAATTACATAAAAAAAAACAATTATTTTAAATTGTAATAATATTTCACAACATTGCTGGTTTTTTTTTGTATTTTTTACTAAATAAAATTCAGCCTTGGTGAGCACAAGAGACTTCTTAAAAAGTCTTACTGACCTCAGTAGTGTATGTTATTATAATTTTATTTCGATTTTGTGGTGACCCAGACATGTTTTCACAGGATTCACCCAAACATACCTGTTCAGCTGCTTTAAAGGCCATGTCTTCCAGTTTGAGGGCTGGAAGTCCCTCATGTTCGCTGAGAGGGGCGATGAGCTGAGCGGCTGCTGCTGCCACTTCCTGGAGCACAGCATTCACCCAGGCCAGCTGCCTTCTGCTCTCTGCCAGGGTCTCACACACCTACACACATACATAAACCCCATCAATAGAAGGCTGAGATATTGAATATATGTATAGAATTTTAACATATCGAGTACATGAATAAGATCACCTGTGGCCCGAAGCTGAGGGCAGCTGGGATGCCCGGTGCATCTGTGCCTGGCATACGGCGGCGGATCTTCTTGCAGAACTGTCGTATGTCACTACAGGAAGTGTCCAGATCCTTCAGCAGCACACAAAACCCTTCCTCGTCCTGTCCCGTTTGTATGAAGGCCCTCAGACGTCCCACCTCCACTGCCATACAGTCCAGGGCACTCTGGGTAAACTACAGACACACATGAAGATGTGTTATAGATGTGTGCAACAGACCCGGCGTGTGTGTCTAAGTGATGTTCTTACTTTGATATGGTCCGCTAGCTGCACAGTACAGTCCTCAGGCTGTTCAGCGAGATGAATACTGTAAAGATGCTGCAATAAAAAGAAATATATGTCAATAGATAATTAGACTTGCATTTTCTGAAGAAAACACCAGGCGAACGTTGTGTCTTGGGTGAGTTTAGGCTTCAGTTTTAGGTTTGTAAATGCTGCTATCATGATACGCATAACATACATACAACACATACAACACATAACATAACATAACATAACATAACATAACATAACATAACATAACATAACTTATATTTATTTCAAACTTTATCAAAAGTTTGGGGTCAGTAACATACATGTATACACACTCACATGTTAAAAAATGACATTATGCTATGATACCTGATAGTATTTAATAGCTTTGGTTAGAGGTCCCACATTGACAGTTTCATCCAGCAGGTCTTTGTACAAAAGGTCTATGAGGAAATCCAGGGAACGCTCATGGACGCTCATCTCAGAGTACAGAGAACCCACACGCTTGTACACGTCCACACTGCACTGACTCAGAGCACTGCATGAGAGAGACAGAGGGAGACATTTTAAAAAACAACAAGTCTTTTGAGGTGCTCTACCCTAACTTCTTGCTTCAACAGGAAATGATGGCACCATAAAAAATAATGGCACTTATTGACATATCTCATGTGGTCTTGAGGATGTTAACGCTTCAGAAAGTGCAAGTTCAGGTAGACCCACTGTTCATATTTGTGCAGTGCTGCCTGTAGCAGTGTGAGAGAATAGATGAGTCCAGCAGCAAAGCTCAGCTGTTCTCCGACGGCTCCTCTCATCCCAGCCCTCTGAGAGCACGTCTCAGTCAACTCAAACTTCTCCTGTGCCTGCTTACTGATCAGCTCTGCCTGCAACATATACACACACAAGCACATTCAACCAAAACTCGCAAAAAGTAATCTTGGATGGAAACTGTGGCTTAGTGGTTAGTGCTGAACACAGTTAAGCCATATTTTTTTAGCTAAGCCAATATTTTTTCAGTTAAAAAAACAAAACAAAACATTTTTTAATAAATACGCAAATAAAAAAAAAAACAATAAATAAATAAAGACAATACGATTAAAATAAAATAAATAAACATTTTGATTAAAACAAACAATCTAATAAAATTATTAAAATATACAAGTAAATGAGTAATACATAAATTGTATTACATAAATAAATATAGATTTTTTTTAAATCATTCAATAAATAACAGTACAGTACTATAATGAGTACCAAAAAATGTAATAATGTAACTACAAATAATATTTTAGACTTTTATAATAATAATTTTTCACAGTAGCCTATAAATTGAGTTTTTATGCAATAAACTATATATATGTCTTTTGAATTTTAGGATGGGGTTCCTCATACAAAGTTTTTAAATGTTTAATTAGGAGTCAATGGCATCTTAAAGTCTGAAAAGGCCTGGGTTAATCCTTGGTGTCTTTCCCATAAATGTGAAAACAGGGAAAATTAAAATTGGGGAAATTGTTTTGAGAGCAGAATGGTGTAGTTATGTCAGCTGAGGCTATGCTAACCAGCCAAAACATTGACGAAACTTACACCTCTCTACTAATCGCCAACAGCAATGCAATAACATCTAATGAAAATAGTAAAAGCTATTGATATGACACACATTAGTCTTTTGCAAATGCTGTGTACACTCCCTGGAATGTAAAACACACACATATATTCAGAACTTTCACCTTGCAGATGAGTCGTGGGATGAGCAGTAGAGCCAGGATGCAGTCATGGTCTCCTCCGTGTTTCAGGAAGGAGTCAGGCATGAAGGAAATCAACAGTGACACCTGTCTGTTAGCCTGAGCGACCTCCATTTTACGCAGCTCCATTTCTATGGTCTAGAATTACAAATAGACATACATTTTTATATGAGAGACGCGTGGCTCATTTTTGAGTTTGACACAATCTGCAGTTTAGTGAAGAAATGAATCATCTGCGTTTCACTTCATAATTCAAACCAATGACTTCTGTGTTCAACTCAGTCTGATTCACCGATCAGTTTGACTTATTCATTCATTTGTGAATTGGATTCTGAATAGCAGTGTTAGAAAGACTGTTTATGTGCTCTCTGGATTCACCTTGGCATAGGCTTTGGTTTCAGCAAATTTAATCTTGAAATCGAAGATCTCCGCAGGCTGTTGCTGCTGCTCAGCGTTGGCTTCCTGTTGGCTCATCAGCTCCCTGTTCACCTCCTGCTCCACACACACACACACACACAAATTATGTGACATAAATTAAGGAGGGCATTTTAAGCAGCATTAATGTGGTGTGGTTTGAATGTTGTGAAGTACAGCAGAACCTGTAGGTGTGCAGTGAGATCTCTGTATTTCTGGATGGTCTGCTGGTAGTCTGCCACTGTTTCTTGTGCTGCTTCCACGCGCTTCTCCGCCTCCCTGACGCTGGCAGCACCCAGATCCAACTGCTCTCTCAACTCCAGCTCCGTCTCTCTGGCGTTTTCCTGCAGCTCGTCATTCATCTCATTTATGGCTTCCTACATCAGCACATATACACAAATACTGCTCAACATAGTCCACTGAACCACATACACATCACATCCTCAATATACTGTACATAACACTCTCTTCGATCACTCACCAGATCTGTGACAGTTTCTTTGAGCTCCCGTATTTTCTCCTCCAGGTCCAGATTACGCTCCGTCAACATCTCCACCATCTCCTCTGCCCCGAGAGCAGCATCCACCTGACACACACGAGCACATACAAGTTATAGTGACCATTAACATCTACCCACAATAAGGAAAAGCACCAAAAATGTACCATGGTATTATGCTGACAATAACTTAACATATTTTTTTATATTAAATATACATTTATTACATTTCAATAATAATTAAATATTAATAATTACATTTTATTATTTCTCTTTGAACATACAATGGAAAAAAAACATGTACCATAGTATTCTTTGAAATGGCTTGAAGTACCATACGATATTACCACATTTTATTGGATATGGTACCATGGTATAAAAATATAATATTCATTCAGTACCATGGTAAATAAAGTTGATTTTTGGACATGGCAAAACAATATAAAGTTATGTAAATTAGCATATTTTTTGAACATGTACCATAGTAAGAGCTGTGCGTGTTCACCTTCCTCCCCTGGGCTCAAGAGGCATGCTAGCAACCACAGCCTTTAGCGTCCTTGTTAGCGCGGCCACCTCTCACGCCGGAGAAACACAGTTCGAATCCCGCTCTGAGCCGGGCAAATAGGACTGGTTTAATTTGGTGCCGTGACCCAGATGGGAGCGAGGTTTAGGGGGGTGAGTGTAATACAGGCCCGTAAGAGCTGTGTGTGTAAACCTCAATCACCTGGCCTTAAGAGGCATGCCAGCGGCTGTGGCTTTAGTGTCCTTGTTGGCGCGCTTGCTTCCCACACCAGAAACAACGGCTCGAATCCCGCTCAGAGTAGGACCGGTTAAACTTGGAGTACCTTATGGTATTGCCATGCATTTTTGGAGATGGGACCATGGTATATGAATGTGGTATTAATTTAGTACCATGGTACACATAGCAAAGTTGAGTGTCCAAAGTTACAAAAGTTTTGAAGAACAGACAGAGATATAAAAAGCTGTCACTACATCTCTTAGTTTTAGTACGGGCACAACTCACTTGCTCTTTGAGCTCATCGATAGTTTTCTCAGCCATCTTCATTTCCTCCTGTTGTTTTTCTTTCTGGCATCTAAGTGTATCCAGCTCAAAATTTTTCTTCTCCATTTGTTTCTGTTGCTTTCCATACTCTTGTTTCTCTGATGCTGACAAGTCACGCATCCTAATGCACAGAGCAATTGATATTATAATCTTCAAAGAGCACCATCAAATCAAACAACATCGATTGAACAATGGGACTGAACACACTCACCTCACCAAAGCCTCCTTCAGTCGAGCGTTCTGCTCCTCTAACTGCTTTACGTGGTAACTAGACGCTGCTCCATCCGAACCTGATTTTTCATAGATTAATAATTGTGGTGATTTATGTACTGAAATGTATACTACCATTCAAAAGTAAGGTGTATTTTTTGGATGAAATTAATACTTTTTAATTTTAGCAAGGGCTCATTAAATTGATCAATACAGACTGTACAGGCATTTATTATTTACAAGATTTCTATTCCAAATAGATGCTGTTCTTTTGAACTTTTTATTCATCAAAGAATTCTGCAAGAAAAAATCTCAAATATGAAACCATATGTATACAAATTTGAAACTGCACCATTTTATTTTCAAAATTGTTTCTTAAAGCACCAAATCAGCATATTAGAAGGATTTCTTAAGGATCATATGACACTGAAGACTGGAGTAATGATGCTGAAAATTCAATTCTGGATCACAGGAATAAACTGCACTTAAAGTTCTTTTAAACTGTAATAATATTTCACAATAAAACAGTTTTTACTGTATTTTAAATCAAATAAATGCAGCCTTGCTGAGCATAAGAGAATTTATTTGTACCTTTTTCCTCTATCTCATGTTTGAGTATCTCCAAGTCCATGGTCAGCTCGTCCACTCTCTCTTTTAGAGCGTCAGCCTCCAGTTGCAGTGATTCGGCCCGTTCTTCAGCCATTTCCTTATCCAGGGTGGCCATCTCAATGGCATCTGCTGTATCTGCCATCTCTTCCGTGTAATGCTCTTTAGCTTCAAGAGCTTCCTTAGCTTCCTACATTAATATGAGTTAGCTTCATTATCCACACAATGAAACTTATCACGATATACAGTTTTATGGACTATTACTAGTGTAGTAAAAATATAGTTGATACCTTCTTGGCCTCTTTGAGTTGTTTCTGCAATTCGTTTTGTTGTTCCTGCATCTTACTCTTCCACTCCTGCAGCTGCTCCAGCTGAATCTTGTGCTTCTCAAGCTCCTTCAGCTTTACTTTGTCCTCCATCCTCTTCATCTTCAGTGTCTCCAACTTCTCCTCCAGATCCTTCACCTGGGCACGCAGTGACTCCTCTTCCTGCAAGCAGAGTGCAGAGATTGTGAGAGAAAATAGAACTCTCACATTTACATGAATGGCAGAGAAATGCTATGTTCTATATTTTGTTGCTCAATAGTTAAGAACCTTCTAAATGATTTAGGTGTTTCTTCAACTATTGGCACTTTTGGCCCTGTGGACTTTTAGAAAATAAATCTCATAAAACACACTTTTTCACTCTAATAACTAGTATAATAGATTTGTACATACAGTACATACATGATACATCACAGGAGAATTCATTCATTTCCATCACATCTCAAAATATGTATTATGTTTAATAGCATTTGGAAAATTTCATAGACAACTTTTTATATATGTAAAATTACAGCTTGATTAGAAATGACACAGTAAAAGTATTTTGCTAACATGTCATATTTTGTTTTACAATTATTTTCCCCTCATTTGGTATTTCTCACACATCACATCTCACAGGCAAGCCAAACAGGGACAGAACACAGTGAAAATGAAACCCTGTGTTCCTTAGTTAGTTTCCTTTGTTGTAAATTAGTTTCATGCACCGGTTTCTGTTCAGTTGATTACATCCCTGAGTATTTACGCCTTGATTCCTCTCTGTTCATTATTCGTCATTTGAGTTTTACATTGTTACTAGTTCTCCTGAGTATTCTTGTTTTGGATTATTGGATTAAAGACTATCGATGTGTTTATGATATTCTCCTGAGTCGTGCTCTTCATTGCAGCAACCGATCAGTAGCCTTTGAGTGACACGACATCTTTCACAACATCTGTGACCTTGACAACTGAAAATCTTTACACACATTTTCACATTGCAAATGATGCAAAAGTGAATACATGGCAAGTTGGCAACACACTGGCAAATTCTAGTAAAAAAACAAACAAAAAAAACTGTGGTTAATTTGTGTCTGTAACCTTGCTAGGGCCCGGGAAGGGAGGAGCCCCAGGAGAGGGCAGTTTTCCCACAGGTGAAGGTATAACTGGAGCAGCCAGTGGTGTTTGGGCAGGTGTGCTGGGTTCACTGCTGCTCATCTCTCCAGCAGACGCTGATCCAGAGCCCACCTTCACACCAACTCCAGCCCGCGTTTGCTGAAAGAGAGACGCAGAGATCACTGACGCTCAACTTCTAACAATAACTCTCAAATTATGCATGTGACCTGCAGGACTGAGCTCACCTTGGGCCTTCTGGCCGTGGTCTGAGGAGAGGACAACCGAGCACAGATTTATAACCACCACGGGTTAGTAGAAAGATGAAGAAAGGAGAACCAAAGAAAACAGGAGAAAACACGCATATAATAAAGATTAGTAAGGCACATGCATTAAACAAGAACTCCAAAATTGTCTGTGTGAGCCTCAGTAACCTTCACACGTTTATCTCATCACATGTTGACAAGCTCTGCTGTCTGTCTCATGTCCCTAACATCAAAAATACCCGTTTAGCACATAGAGTCAAACACTAACCCACTCTATGAAGCTGTCTGTCTGCCCACAAAGCAGAGTGCCTGGCACCAACTGGGTCAAACAAGTACACTCGTTTACATACAAGCATGCACACACACAGACGGTCAGCACATGTTTGTATTGTTATACAGATCATCTGATAGTTACAACTCCGACAAACCTGTTGTACATACACATAATAGTGAAATATTCGAAATCTAAATGCCAGTTACATAAGTTTACACTACCGTACAAATATTTGGGGTCATTAAGATGTTTTGTTTTTAAAAGAAGTCTCTTATGCTCACCAAGGCTGCATTTATTTGATCAAAAACAAAGTGAAAATATTAACATTATTAAATATTATTACAATTTAAAATACCTTTTTGCTATTTTTAATATATTTTAAAAATGTAATTTATTCATGGTAATGCTGAATTGTCAGCATCCTTACTCAGTGTCACATGATCCTTCAGAAATCATTCTAATATGCTGATTTGATGCAGAAGAAACATTCATTTTTATTATCAGATGTGCTGCTTAATATTTTTGTGGAAACTGAAACTTTTTTTTAGGATTCTTTGATTAATAAAAAGATCAAAATAGTCACATCTATTTGAAATAGAAATCATTTGTAACATTATAAACGTCGACTGTCAAATTTGATCAATTCAATGCATCCTTGAAAAAAGTATTAATTTCTTTAAAAAAAACATCTTACTGACCCCAAACTGATCCCTAAACTGTAATGTATAAACAGTTGCCCCAAAAGTCACACTTAAGATTAGAATCACAATTATGAAAAACTATTTTTCGAAGTCAATGGGTTACTTGCCATTTCTTTGTAATTATTTGTGAAATTTACTAGAAATTTCTGAGTTAGAAAAAAAAAACTACACCAAATTGTTTTGCGCAGAACTTCTCTATGGAAAATCACTTAAAGGTGAAAATCACTTCAACTATGAATATGATCCACTAACCAGAATAATTTATATATAACATATGTTGTTTATACTGAAATCAGAACAAACTTCTTTTTAGAAATTATTTTGCTAGTAAAGTGCTTTTCTTCATTCTTCATTGTTATTCTTCATTGTCAAATGCAAAATCATTCATACATTTTCAAGTTAAATACTTTTAGTGGCCACTGTATATCATCAGATCTTTTTAGTTATGCTTGTCTATCAAGAGAACAAAATGTACTAATCAAACAATGAATTAAAGTGAACTTTTTAGCAATGAATACAATGCTGAGAATTAGAACCTGCACAACGATCAGAGAAAAACAAAAGGAAAATTGTCTCCAGAATCACAAACACCCTAGTAGGGCAATAAACCACTGAGAGTTTTGCATGCCACAGAAGAAGTAAACAATCTGTACCTTACGAGTCGTAGGTGCCTGTCTCATCATATTGCCGATTGAAGAGAAAAAAGACACAAACAGGTGCGCGCACACACACACACACGCACACACACCAGGTGCAGAAAAAGAGCAGGAAAAAGGATTGAGTCACATTAGCAGCAGATCGAGATGAGAGCAGGCCAAGCCCACAGCAAAGCCACAAACACTCATACAGCAGTTGGCAAGTGCTAGACACACAAACACACACACACACAGCGACGGTGTTGCAGGTTGTCTCTGCTGCAGCTGAAATGACTCTCCTCTCTTGCACTGCAGCAATTGTAATCCTTTTTCTCCAACAAGAACAGAACCGAGCCCTTTTCTAAGCACTTCTCTGATTATAATGCTGTCCTTGAGGTTCTGCTAAACAGTAGCCGTCTCTCTCTGTCTGCATCCATCTCTCGCTCTCCTGCTCTTTCCACTCATAAGCTCTCAGTGCCGCTCTGCTGTGCCAACGGCTGCTTAGCAAGTACATTACATCACTACACATACACCCCTCCCTCCAAACAGACAGAGAGAGAGAGAGAGAGAGAGGCTGTAACAAAAGGGAAAATAGGGAGAAAGGAAGGGACTGATGGGAGTCTAGCCTGTATCCTAGCAACACTCCTTTAGTATCTCTATGGGCTCTTCAGGCCAGTGTAGCGGCAGGAACATGTCTGAGTATGAATGCAGGCAGACCATGTTTTACTCTACCTGTTTTACCAACTTAAGATTTAAATTGATGATATATCTACACAAGATCAACACTTATGCACACCCAAAAACATTGCCTAATTCAGTAACACTCTACGGTTATATTAGTTAACTAGGTACCCACCCATTAGTTAAATACAGGTAGTTAACTACAGGTACCCAGCCAAACATTAGTTAAATACAGGTAACCAGCCACCCATTAGTTAAATACAGGTACCCATTAGTGAACTATAGTTACTCATCCACCCATTAGTTAACTACAAGTACCCATTAGTTAACTACAGGTACCTAGCCATCCATTAGTTAACTACAGGTACCCAGCCACCCAATAGTTAACTACAAATGTACCCATTAGTTAACTAATACAGGTACCCAGCCACCCACCAGTTAACTACTAAAGGTACCCATTAGTTAAGTAGAGGTACCCAGCCACCCATTAGTTAACTACAACAGGTACCCATTAGTTAACTACAGGTACTCAATCACCCATTAGTTAACTACTACAGGTACCCAGCCACCCATTAGTTAACTACAGGTACCAATTAGTTTACTACAGGCACCTATTAGTTTACTACAGGTACCAATTAGTTAACTACTACAGGTACCCATTAGTTAACTACAGGCACGCAACCACCGATTAGTTAACTACTACAGGTACCCAGCCACCCATTAGTTAACTACAGGTACCCATTAGTTTACTACAGGTACCAATTAGTTAACTACAACAGGTATCCATAAGTTTACTACAGGCACCAATTAGTTATACAGGTACCCATTAGTTTACTACAGCCACCCATTAGTTAACTACAGGTATCCATTAGTTAGCTACAGGTACCCAGTCACCCATCAGTTTACTACAGGTAACCAGGTACCCAGATAGCAACAGAGTCTGTGTCAAATCTGGCTTACATTCTGCACTTCTGGTTTGATTCTGGTGTCAAACAGAATTAGTGTCTTGTGTAAAACAGAATTAGGCTGAGCTCTGGCTTTTGTCTGGCTAACAAAAAGAAACAAAAAACAGAAGGCATCGTTTTGTTCCCGGTTTGGTTAGCCAGAAAAAGAAAAAAGTCAGCTGAGGTCTGGGTTGGTTTTGGTCACGTAACATGAACTAATGAAATATACTTCTACATTTTTTTATTCTTAGGTAATAGCAACTTCCACGTTTATTAATACATTTTTAAAATCCAAAGTTATTTGTTTACATTTTACTAAGTTTAATAATTGCTGTAAAAGTATTGTTCATTGTTCTGTTAAAAAATGAAACCTTATTGTAAAGTGTTACCCCTACTGCAGTATAAAACATCATAAGATATGATGTGTTTCTGTATGTTAAAAAATTCATTACTGTGGTTTGTTTGGGCATGATTTGCAGATCCATTAAAGAACAAGAGTAGAGAAGGATGGAGACAGATTGATGTATCACATTACAGCTCTGCAAGAGAGAAAAGTGATGTGGAGTAGAAAACAGAGAGGGGGATGAACAAAAGTGAATAATAGGCCTTTCAGTGTTTCCTCTCAGCATATCCCATTCCATGCATTTGTTGTGCCATATCTAAGGCCTGCATCTCTACTTACATGATACTTACTACTAGTTGTAAGTTAGTACTAACGAAAACTAAAAACACTTAACAACATTCCAGATTTCCTGTAATAAAGCAATTGTTGCAAAATTTTGAATACATCACAGAACCTGTCTACTTAAAGTGTGTAGTTCATGTTTTTTCACCTTACTCAAGATATTCTTGTATACTGTATTTAAAATGATTTTTAATTTATGATTTAAAATTATTTATAATTTTACATAACTACTATATATTAAATATGATATTTTTAATGTAATATAATGTAATAATATGATATAATAATTTTATATATAATGTTAACACAATATACTGCAACTGTTTAAAAAATATGATGCTTCTGCACTGTTGTTTGCTTTTGGATGGGGTTTCAAAACACTTACACAGCTTTTGTGAGTTTCTTTAGTCATTTATAATTCAACCAAGATGACCATTTCACTATCACTTACTATCCTTACGATCAAGTAACTTTGGTGGGTGCGATGAAATTGGTAAAGGAAATCACTAGTAAAAGGTTAACACTGTGGTTTAGCTTTAATTAAGAAAATAAACAAATAAACCCCATATTGAACAAGCTTTTTTTCTATGCTGTATTCATTGATGTTACCACTGTTTTCTAATGTTAAAGAAGTGAAGGTTATAAGCCAGTTAAATACCCTTTTCTCTATTAATGTCCTCATAGCAAGAGCTCCAAACAATCCTGACAGGCTGAACCAGATATCCTCCTAAATACCATTACCCTCAAACACTGACATTTAGAAGAAAATGCAGGGATGCGTACACGGGGCTTTCAAGTTCAGTGTTTCATTGGTGGCCAAATGACAAGACAGCTAATGCCAAGCTAGGATGCTGTACAAGGTTTGGCTCAGGGGGAATCAATCTCTCGGCCTTTCAACAAACATAGTTTATATCATAAAAATAAGCTTCTTTTTGGCATTGATGGTTCCATGAAGAATCTCTGACATCCATAGAACCTTTTCAAAGCAAAAAAAAAAAAAAAAAAAGGTTTTTAGTGGAAAAGGGTTCTTTAGATTATAAAATGGTTCTTCACACTAAAAATAGTTATTTCAAGACCTGTTTGCTGAATTTCTTTGGGGAACCCAAAAAGATTCTTCTGCAAAGAACACAATCCTTAAAAACTACAGTAAAATATAATACAAAAAATTATTTCTTAGTGATGTAGAAATACAATGATGGCCAGAAGTGATTGTACAGCCTAAAACAATTGAAATCTTCACCCTTTATTCAATTTTTTTTTTTTTTTTTTTGTAATCAAATTACGTAGTTGAGCTTGGAGTCAATTGTTTAATTTATGATAACGCAATGAAACATGCCAAATTGCGCGGACATGATTTTTGGCCATACAAAGAAATTCTGAATACGTGCAAAAACGAGAAAGAACAAACGATTATGTTGTAGTAAATTTATGCCTTTTCCTGTGTGCTTTATGTTTTTTATGCATTTTATTTGCATAGTAAAATAAAACCTGCAGCTGTAGTTTGCTTTAAATTATTAAAAATCCTCAAAATTTCTATTTATTTCTAGGTGTGAACTACATTTTGAATCTCAGATTTTCAATGAGGTCACAGACTATTTTTTAATGATAGTATATCGATAGAAAATACTACTGTTCATATTTGTTTTGAAATGTGTTTAAGTGAGGATGAACCAAGATAAATATGTATTTAGAGGTCTTTTATGGTACAGTACATGTAGATGTGCAGCTTTCACAAATATATGTGCATTCAAAACTTTAAGTATGTAGAAAATAATGCATATTATTTAAATTCACACTGATACAACTCATTTTTAAAATGACTTTTAAGAAATGTGCAATCTCAGTGACAAAGTAATTGTGAATACCTGCACTAACACACCAAAAGCAAGTTAAATTTGTTCACTGCCATGGTCACCACGTCTGTGTCACACACATAAACACATGGTTCACAGCATGCTTATTCATATAATCCATTTAAAAGCATTTAAGAACACTGTCATCCAGCTAGCAAAGCACTTGCACACATGAATAAATGTACATAAAATGCATATAAACAATGTAGTAACAAACACGCATACACATATACACATACACACACACAATGCAGAGCTGTATTATCATTGCTGAAACAGAGGTTAGAGAAACATGCAGCACCTTTTTTGGTTTGGTTCCTCTCTGCACACTCAGATGGAGGAGGAAGAGGTGACAGATTAAAGTTTGATCAGTCAGTGTGTTTGTAATGAGCATGAATGTCTCTCACATACAAACACACCAAGATTTCCACACAAACAGTGCAATAATCTTTTTGTATCTTTGACAGAAACCTTATAAAAAAGTCTATGAAAAAAAGACAGGTTGCGTCCATGCATGTTTGTATTAGTGAGGGCAGGTTTAGGACCCTTTGTGAAAAAGAAGTATTTAGCATATTTAAAAACAAGATAAATGATATGCTTAAGTGTGAACTGAATGTAATCTTTCCAAACACTTGATGTTATTCACAATTAAATGAAAATGTAGTATTTTTTTTATTCTATCTATGAAATATGATTAAAGTGTACTGCTGAATGTAGTGACAAACATTTATGGTAAACTAAAATTTACTTTAATGTCATTTCTATTGAAACTTGTATGTCATGAATTTAAATATATTTGTAATCACAAATTATAATGATTAAGTTGTAGTTTGTTACATTAAAATATATATTCATTTTAAATGTAATATCAAATAACACAGTTAAATTAAAATTACAATTAAAATCAAGTACTACACTTGTGCTGTAGTATGTCATAGCATGATTTGAAATACACTACATTCAGTAGAATTAAGACCACTTCTTTTTCACAAGAGACGAGATAAAGAGAAGAACTATATGTGTTTGTGTATGTATTTTTTGGTTGGGACTGGGAAGAATTACAAAGTGCAAAGGCATGCTTGTTAAACTATAGTTAGCCGTGGCCCGTGAAAATAACAAGGGATTCAGAAACATGGTTCATTTTTACAGACAAATACAGGATGAGCAGTAGTTCGTGGCCAGAGAGTGTTACTATATCCCCTTCTGCTGGAGAGAAGAGGTAATACGCAATGCTTTTAATGTAAAATAGTCCGCCTCAGATGACACACCACAGGCTATTCACAGACCATCTAATGTATATTACACATAAACATGGCAAGAGCTACCTGAAATGGTGAGCTCTAATCTGATTGGTTGGCACTATATGCAACTTTCAAGGTTATCAGAGGTGGGTCTAACTACACAAATTTCTGCTGATTTCTTTTTGGTAGAGCCAGTGACAGACCAGACAATTATTGTGGTATCAACAATTTCAGATAAACTCGCCTGGCATTTAAAAAGTCAGACTATAATTGGTGGCTTTTTGAGATGGGTCAAATAGTCCTTTCCTGTCTGAGTGGGCAGTTCTTGGCCAGAATAAACTGTAAAAGTCTGGCTAAGCAAGACTAAACACCTGTTCAAACGACCACTGGAGTTTGCATGAGAAACAATACATGAACACATGTTTAGATCCCTTTCCTCACTCACCACTTTGTTTGACCTTGGACCTTCAATTATCTCTGAAAAGAAAAGATAAAATGAGATGATTACAATTTCATGGTAAAAAAAAAAAAATAGTTGCAAGCAGATGTGCATGAAACTGATTTCCTACCTCGTTTCAGCATTTTGGAGGTGGCAGCTTCTGGCGTGTCAGGAGATGTTGTGTCAGCCAAATCTTCAACTAACTGAATCTGCAAGAGGTCACAGCAGTTTCCAAGAACAATTACTGTACATGTTTCACCCGTCACACCCGTTAGTGTTTATAAGCAGCAAGCATGTGTTGGAGTACCTGTGATTGGCGTACAAATATACCATGATTCTCCTGACAGGTGAAATATCGTTTGCCCTGCACAGTCCCATCATTCTTCCCTTTAGGTTCCTCAAGAATGACTCCCACCCATTTTCCAGAGGCAAACAGGGTGTTTCCAATATATGCCACGGTACCTCGATGACCTTTACCGATGACCTCAACTAGAGAGCCCACCTTAACAGGCCGCCCACCTCCATCTGAACTCATTCTGCTGCTGCCGCTGCTGGTGGTCTGAGGATGAGAGAGAAAAAACCTTGAATGACAAAAAGAGCTTTTGATTAAATCAAAGAAAATGGTAGACCAGATAGAAAATGGACCAGAATGGACCATTTTAGACCAGAAAATGGTAAACTAATCTCCAATGACCGCTGGTTGACATATGGTTACAAAGTTAGTTATAGATAGTAGTGGACTACTGAAATAAAGTGTTACCAAATATTTGAACACTTTAGTCACACTTAAAATGTCTGAATGCCATTGCATTAGATCCAATATATTAAACCTTGGCTTTTTAAAGGAAGTTTTTAGGTTTTAAAAGAATTTGGACTCTTTCTGGTTGTCAAACCCCTTTGAGACCAGCTAAAAATCAGTGCAAAAATGGCTAGGGAAAATGACATGCATTTATTTATTTAATAAAATAATAAATCATATAAGAATATAATTATAAGTATAATAATAATAATAAATATTTATTTATTTATTTGAAACTATAACTTTGTTTGACATTTTTGTCACTTGGTTTGATATTAAAGTAATATTAAAGCATACCAAAGGGTGGTTGTTGATAAGATGTATCCAAGCTTCCATTGTACAAAAATACATGGACAGGCAGATAGGACATCCTATCACTGCATTTGGACCGAATGCAATGATTGGAAAAACAGTTTTGGTCCTGAGACTTCCAAAGAAGATATATGTACATTTTTAAATATTTAGACCACTTCTATTATTGATTGCTATCAGGATGTGAAGAGAGTTTCAACCAGAATAAAAAAAAGTGTTTATGTAAAACATTGTCTACCCTACCTTTAATACACAACACTGTTTGACTGTTTTTGCTGTGCCCATGAAAATAGTTCCAAACGAAGTCACAGCAGATCCTGCTTGATATTGTGTTTTTTTTAAACAAATTAGTTGAATTAATCATTCAATGACTAATAAAGGCAGTTTATTTGTTTCGTTCTAGAATGAATCAGCATTTTTGAATGAATCGTTTGAATGAACGAATGAATTATTGACGTAACAATGTAACATGCAGTCAAAAAAAAAATCCACATAACTAAACCTCTTGACAGTCTGTCTGGATTCTGGAATGCACAAACACAGACAAGTGGAGAAATACACAGTGAAAAGTCCCAGTGGTGTTGGAACGTATATTGGCACTCCTCCAGCCAATCAGATGTGTCTATTGGCAGCTCAGCCAATCAGATTCAAACTGAATAGATGATCTGGAGGAGTTGAGGCCATTTGCAGACTCCTCATTAGGTATCTGAACTAGTCTCTCATGCCCTCCAGATTGCATGTCTGAGAGGACAATTGATGGTTATTTAGGAGCACTCAGACCTGAGCTCATGGCTGAAAAAAAGTTTGTGACGCAGCCTTTAAATATAATGCAGAAGACTCCAGATGAAGCAGAAGCACTGTTACCTGCAGTCACAGTGTGCAGACACACACACACACACACACACACACACACACACACACACACACACACACACACACATCAGCTGATCCTGAGAGACCTGCTCCATTTCACTTCTATTAAGTCATTTTAACTCTCTCTAATCACACAGAGGCTGGGGTCCAAAATGGGTTTTATTTCATTATTTCAGAAACTAAAAATAAGCACATAAAAGGTAACAAGCTAAGGCACAATATTTGCAGTGTTTTATTATTCTTGCTGACTCTAATTGTAAACTCTAAAGAGGTGGGAACATTGGGTTACAATGTAACAATAGAAAGAGAACACCAATGATAGATGTGACCTCTTCGCAACTTGAAAACTCAGACCTGTGCAAAGACTGGCATCAGCTCACTGCAAGGTGACATATCCATGCATTACAGACAGATTTAATATAATGATGTTGATGCTGACTAATGTTGAAAGATTAAGCTGAATAATACATTGAGAGCACAGGACAGGAGTTACGGAAAACTGACTAATGACTCAGCAGAAATAAGTCACTAACTGTGTCAGTAAGGGTTGAAAACTATGGGTTAAGGAATGTAATTTTTGGAATAGATCTTGTGAAGCTTGTTAAAACAAACCTTAAGTAAAAGCCAAAGAATTTGAATCTTGAATTCCTTATGAAGCTTAAGCAGTGGAGCTTTTCCATATATAAGTGTTTAAGATAAGTTATATGTTGTCCATCAAATCTTTCTCCACATGTATTTATTAAGATGTGAAAGTGTGTAAATATTAAATATAGGCCTATATTTGAGTAACCAACCTTTTCTATTATAGAACCTCTAATAATCTACAAGGTTTCAGAGAAAAAGTTCACAGGAATAAATAAACACACACATTTGCCTTTCTATCATGGTGGGGACTTATTGACCATATTGTTTTTATACTAAACTAATGAGATTTTCTATCTTCTAACCCTAAACCTAAACCATTCCTCACGCAAACCTTTTTGCATTTTTAGGTTGTAAGTTAGACATGTCTGGTAAGTTTATTAATGTGTTCGCTGGCTGCTCCCCATAATGTAAATGATTTCAGGTTTTACTATCTTAGTGGGGATGCATTACTATTCCCTAACAATCCATTTAAACTAGGGTTTTATGTTCATAGTGCTGTCTAATGTTTTATACAGGAAAAGTGCATACGATTTATGTCTGGAGATCTAGACAGGAATTTATTTCTACATTTAACCATGTCAGCTTGAGAGAATGAAGTTGAGCTACAGTAAAGGCTTTGGTTCAGATTTAATATTGGATTTGGGCTGGAATCAAGTTAAAAGAATCGAATTAAATATGATCTGACAAAATGCTTTTAGTCAAAGATTAAGTCTTTTTGTTGTTGCTGCCGTGTTACTCAGCAAATGTGCCAAAAATTGCACTGCTTAATTTCTGGCCTGCAGTAAAAACTGGCTCATACATAAATAGATAAAAAAACACTGCAATTGATTTTATAGCATTTTGTACACAAGCAGATGCATTTTAACTAAAAGCTGAGCCTCACAAATTCCAGAACACTGACTGAGCCCACGCATGCTCTTGTCTGACACATGTAACAACACCTGCATGTCCACATTGAGAGCAAATATATACTTGTAGACCTGCTCATCTCATCACATACTAATTCTACTTTAATACAATTAAAAAAACAAGCATGTGTTCACTGTAGGTTTTTGAGGGTGGCAGACAGACAGTATGTGTGACAAAAAGAGTGTCCACTGTATGTCACTCACCCTGCTGTAAGTGTATCTTTTCATCTGAGACATGCTGCTCCTGCGTCGCTGTTGACAACAGCTCCTTGCCTTGCTTCAGCAACCAGCGCAGTCTATTCAATCCCCCAACCCACTGTCTCCCTATCTCTCTGTCTTCCTTTCTATCTCTACCTAACTCTCATCACTCAAACCTTTGTCCATACGATGAGTGTCTGAGAGGGTTTGGTTCAGCTCTAGCAGAGGCACAGACTGAACCCCAGAGAGGACACAGGAGAGGCACCAGTGGAGGTCCTGCTGGATGTCTGAGCTCAGATGAACCAGCTGGCATGTGAATTGTCAGAATGATCCCAGCATTAAATTGAGTTAGAATGTGAGGTGTGTTTGTGTGTAAGTCTGGCTGACTGATCTGTGCTGCTAGGTGAGTGTGTGAGAGCAGTGCAACTGCGCTAATGTCTGTGCTGCCTGCTGCAGGAGAGCAAAAGAGGCAGAACTGGGTCCTAAAGCCCTCCTACACCGAATAATGATCAAACTTGCATATTTTATATGTAAATGTACTCTTTGAGTGATTAAAAGACAGAGAACCCATTCACCCGGTCTTCTCACATTTACATACTTTACAATAAGGCCTAATAACAGAGGATGACCAAAGTTATTATTTATAGTGTATGATTTACAGTGTAGTGTTATTATTGATAACTAAAACTAAATCTGAAATAAAAATAAATAAAATAAAGCTAAAAAAAAATTTAAATGACAAACTAAAATAAAAATGACAACTGGATTTAAATACTAATTCAAAATATTATTAAATAATATAATAATATATAATTGATACTAAAATAACACTGGTGCAGCTATTTAAAAAGTGTTTTAAAATGCAAACTAAAAAGAACAGTGTCACCATTCCTCTGCTTCTTTTATTCTAGGACTTTTATTTTATTACCTTCTGTCTTACTGTGTCTGGTTTTCATATACCGTGTTTAATGTCTGTAGTACCTTGTTTCTATAGTTACCCTTGGCCTTGTGCTTACTCATCACACACACCCGTTCCTCATTATCTTGTTACTCAGTATATTTATACCCTTGTGTTTCAGTCTGTATAGTTGTCGGTTGTTGTCTTTATACCTCAATGTAAAGCTGACAAGTTCCCTGTGTTGCCTATGTCATCTTGTTTGGATTATTGCCATCGGCTCCTGGTTTGGATTGCCTTTTGTGTTATGCGTTCATTGAAAAAAAGACTGCTTGCTAAATATCCTCAACTCTCCTTGTCCGTACTACACCCGTACAGGAAGACCAACCAACATTAGTATGGATCTAGCAGCAAAATACCTCCTCCTCCTTACTCACGATGATTGTTCCCTCGAGGACATACTAGTGAGGTTTTGGACCTTGCTCATCAGACTCACTACCATGACAGTGCTTTGTTTTCTTTTTTTTTATGCTAGACTCAATGACCAGTTAAAGGTTCACTCAAAAATGTAAATCCTGTCATTAATTACCTACCCTCATGTCATTTCAAACCCGTAAGATATTCGTTCATTTTTTGGAACTCAAATTAATATCTTTTTAATGAAATCTGAGAATCTTCTGTCCCTTTGACAACCTATGCTTCTACCACTTCTAAGCCCCAATCATGAAAGTAATCTGTGACTCCAGTGGCAAAAAATTATAATTTACCACCTTATTTACAAAATATTTATCTCCAACACGCATGCAATGTCTGCTCTCACGTCAACACAACACACATGCGTCGTAGTGCTCTCAAGATATTTTGTAAATAAAGTGGTAAATAGTTCAAACAGTAGAGCGTTGGCGCTTGCACCACCAAGGTCATGGGTTTGATTCCCAGGGAAATGTTAATGTGTACCTTGAAATGCAATGTAAGTCGCTTTGGATAAAAGCGTCTGCCAAATGCATAAATGTGAATGTAAAATGTAAATGAGTCACATGGATTACTTTTCTGATGTCTTTACTACCTTTCTGAGCCTTAAGAGTGGAAGTTGCGTCGGCTGTCAATAGAGGGACATAAAGCTCTCATATTTCATTAAAAATATTGGTTTTCCAAAGATCAACGAAAGTCTTAAGGGTTTGGAACGACATGAGGGTGAGTAATTAATGACAAAATTTTTGGGTGAACAAACCCTTTAAAATCAAGATTCCCTTTTCCATTTATGATCCTCGAGGGAGATTCATTGATTTAGTTGAACTGGTGCCCTCAACGAGTGGTTCCTCCTTCACCGTGGGTGAGGTAGAGGAGGACTCAGCCACTTGCTCGACTGCGACCCAGCCGCCATGGCCGCCACGTCAGAGTCTCCAACCATCATGGCTGCCTCACCAGAGTCTCCAACCGTCATGTCCAGCCATCATGGCCACCACGTTAGAGTCTCCAGCCGTCATAGCCACCACGTCAGAGTCTCCAACCATCATGTCCAGCCGTTATGGCCACCACGTCAGAGTCTCCAACCGTCATAGCCGCCACGTCAGAGTCTCCAATCATCATGTCCAGCCGTTATGGCCACCACGTCAGAGTCTCCAACCGTCATAGCCGCCACGTCAGAGTCTCCAATCATCATGTCCAGCCGTTATGGCCACCACGTCAGAGTCTCCAACCGTCATAGCCGCCACGTCAGAGTCTCCAATCATCATGTCCAGCCGTTATGGCCACCACGTCAGAGTCTCCAACCATCATGTCCAGCCGTTATGGCCACCACGTCAGAGTCTCCAACCGTCATGGCCGCCACACCGGTCTCCAGCCATCATGGCCGCCACGTCAGAGTCTCGTCACGTCGTGGCCGCCACGACGGACTGAATAATTTAAACTTAATAAATATTTATGTTAGTTTATTTATTTGGTAAGTAAAAATGTAAAACCTAGGATAATGTACTTCATTCATGCAAAATGAGCTCCTTCAAAGGGTGATACAAGAGTCCTGATTACTCTATTGGGATTTATTTTGTGATAATGACTAGCTGACGGTACATTATCCTTTACATATTAATCACTGGATTACTAAAGGTCATGTACGACTTTGTACGGAGGTGATCACTGGCTTTAATCGCACTCTTTTCTACAATGATTCCCTACCATGGAATCTATTCACACACAACTGTTCACACACTTAGCAAATAAGACTGTTTAAGGCAGCAGGTCTCTTTAAGACCGGCTCTCTATTCAGCCTCTCTGTTCCTCTCCAGCCCTATTCAAATGTGACGCAGGCAGCGTCCGATATAAAGCCAAACACAGAAGAGTGAGTTCAGTCAGGAGAGGTGTGCACAACCTCAGCAGACTGACAAACAACACACAAACACACTGACAGGATTAATGCTCTTTATAAACGACAACTGCACTGAATCCCTGTGGGATTATTTCTGTATTACACATTCTGCACAGAAAGCAAATGCTGATGTTTGCAACATGTTATACAGTTAGAAGGGACAGGTGCACAGCTGAAAACACTGTGCTCACAAAAACCAGTAAGCATTGTGAGTCAATCTGAGCAGACATGCAAACAATGCATAAATTACACAATGAGAGCTTCTCTTCTCTGACTACTCTATGAAACAGTGCCTCTCATCTGTATCAGTGACAGACAGCGCTCTATCAGGCTATAGGAATTGAGTGCAACAGTTGAGTTCCGGAAGTAAAAAACTGTAAACTATTCGTTTCTCCATAGCGAAATTGATTTAAAACAAAAACGTAACTACATTTCAAGACAGATCTACTGTGAGTCGGTCATGTATGCTTTTGTTAAAGCCATCTGTGTAGATCAAATGAATAGTTTTATATTCCATCATCATTTTTAATCTGATTATGCCAATGCTTAATGGGATTGTAGTTCTTTCCTTCATTAAAGCCGTTAAGTACACAGTCTTGTACCTTTGTCTTTTTGTCCAATTTTCTAATATTTTTTACTTCAAATAAAAGTTTGTCATTTTGTGATTCACATCATAACTGGTTGGTTCATGGCTTATAATGATTTAATAATAACTTTTTTAAATCCCAATGGGAAAAATTAATAGAAAAAATACAAAAGTGGCCAGGCGCTGTTGCACTCTATAAGCAGGGGAGGGAATGAGGTTTGATTGATAAGAAAAGCAGAAGATACACTACATAGGGACAGAGAGGATATAAAGAATAACACTATAAGGTGGAGAACGAAAAAACTGCATCTGACACAAGAGAACAAAATGTGCTATATAAATAAACTTGCCTTGCCTTGCCTTGCCTTGCCTCTAGTTGTTCCAAACCTGTAAGAGTTTCTTTCTTCTGTTGAAGACAAAAGAATATATTTTGAATAATACAGTTGACGTCAACTTTTTGGTGAGTAAATGATGAGAGAATTTTCATTTTTGGGGGAACTGTCTCTTTAATTATCCCTTAATAATGGTGTGAGACTTTCTGTAACATACTTTATTGTAAGAACGTATCTGATAAGAACATAAATGTCATGTAATAACATGACTGCATGGTATTAATATAATGTGTATGGAAATTTACTATACTTTGATGATTAGTAAATAAATAAAATCTTATTATAATGAAAAAATAAAACTAATTGTTTTAGTTTATATAAACAATTATACAATGTGTGTATATACACACACACACATTCATTTATATAGGTGTATTCATTTCACATATAAATAGTATTATTATATCAATTGTACAATTATATAGAGATTATATCATTACTTAAATGAAGGTAGATAAAATAGCATTCTCTGAAGATATACTTAATGACTATTTGGAGCATATATGAAAGAAGAATGAAACTATTGTATAAAATACGTATGAAAGCAGTGTGATTGCGTACACTTGCTTATTTTCTGTGCTGTGCAGTGATGATAAACTGATCAAGAACCTGCCTGGTCCCCCATGAATAAACAAATAAATAAATATTACAGAATACTACAATCTTAATTGTAATTTACGTAAAAGCTGTAGCAGTGAATAGTAACAACAATAAATTGAATGGTAGGTTGAACGCATCGCCAGCAGCCCATCAATTCTTCCATCGATCAGCCACCGCCTATTTATATAGCCTACAGCCGCTACATCCCTCAACTGAGAATTATTAGTAGTTACAATCGCAAAAACAGATGGAGGATGTGTGGCCAATAAACGGTTCTTTCATGTTCTTTATTTCAAACCATGCATTTGAACTTACCGTGATGTTTTTGGTGCTGTTCTTACTAAGCGTGTTGTGTCTATTCCCGTACAATGTGGATGTGACAGCCACTTCCTGAGGAGCGCTACGTCACACACAGCGGGAGCGGAGCGCCACTGCTTCGAACCGGAGTTTGGGAGACACCCATAATGCAGGTCAGGAATGAGCTGGAGAGGATATAGATGAAAAGGAAGACTCCACACAGCACAGCTTGAGTCCATGGCTGCTTCAGAGACAGAAGATACACATTTCCAACATGCTCTCTGAACCCAGTGGAGTATAAGGTCCTCACAGCTGAGTAATCTGCATCCCAAAAGTCACGGATCTGATAACACGACATCTAAACTTTAGGACTGAGATAAGAGTGGAAAAGACAAAATATTATAATAAAGGTATGTGCCTTCTCAGTCTACGAAGGTTTTAAAAAGGTATTCGCTTTATTTATTTTTTAAATCAAATCACCCTAAATGCATGACAAAGCACAACATTTTGTCAAGTAGCCTAGAGTGTGAATGTCAGGAGTACTAGTTAAGCATACCATTACACAGCTTCTCCATTCATAGATCCGACCTATCAGACATAAAAGCGACCAAACGTGCTTTATTACTGTTATAGGTGCAATTACAAATAGATGGCATCTATGCAAAATGTTGTCCAAAAATCCTGCTGATTCAATTAAAACGGTTATTATAGGATTACATAAGATGTACAATTAAACATTTGAGCTACGTGCTTTTTTCATTTCAAGTTTTAAGAGTAAAACTTCCTCTAAGAAATCACATGATCTTTGCAACTTTAGACCACTGATGTTGCTCACAGAGCTAATCAAACCTAAATAAAAATCAGGTCAGGATGATAAATTCAACTGAAAATAGCTGTTCTATGCATCACTGACATTTCAAATAAAAATGTTAAAACAGTACATTTAAAAGTTTTTATTGATTTATGTTGTTATAACAAATTACATGTGGTCTCATTAGAACAAATCATTTTATTCAGATGAATGTTGCATTGCATGCTTAGAGTCATTTAATCATTCAGTCACAGGACAATTACACATTTTCATAAATTAAAAATACAAAACAGTAAAAGGTCAACTGTATAGGTCATCTGATAATATTGGAGAGATGATTATATTTTGTTAATAAGCATAAACTATTAATACAGATATGTAATTGTCACATTCTCGCTGCCATTGAAATCAACATCAATGCTACGGTGGTGGAAATATGAAATCATTAGCATTGCACGCAGTTTCTGTTGAACAGCATCTGTCAGTTTCAAGGCATTTACATCTCATGCCTCTCATTGACCAAATACATATACTTAAATTTGTAGAAAACTGCAGTTTTCTTTTTTCATAGAAGAGAACAGGCTATGTACAGTATAAATAAATTAAAATGATCTTAAGCAACACAAGCCATCTTAAGGACTCGAGTACACATCTGAATATTCATTCTCATTCATTGACACAGGTACATTAATGATGCTAAGACAAGATCTGGACACCGTGTTTTGCTTCTATTCAGGGTTTTTAAAGTAAATCAGATTTTTAAAACAACAATTTGAACTCATGTAAGAAATAGATTTTCCCCCTATATAAACAGTTTCTTATAAAAGAAAAGTTCCCTCTTTAATGATTAAGAAATAAACAAATGATGATTGTGGTGTGCTTCTTTAGTGGTCTGAACCAGTGTTAAAAAGCCTGTTCATCAATAACATGCTGGCCTTAGTGAAATTGCAGATCTCAGTCTCAGTTGTGATGGTGTTTTATGATGAGTTGGTACTCTATCAATGTGAAATTTGTCAGCTTGGCAATCACATCTGGAGCACTAAATTCACTGACCTTCTGGTAGCCCATGTTCTCATAAAGCTTCTGTGCATCTGTCTGGACCACCGAGGTGTGAAGCATCACTCCTAAAAAACCTCGTTCACGAGCGAAGTCTGACACCATACGGCACAGCGCTTTGGCAATGCCTTGTCCACGGTGACTCTTTTTAACCGACATCCGCTTAAGTTCCAGGAAGTTCTGATCTTTCTCTGAAGGTAAACACGCTACTGTACCCACAACACGACCTTGGCTCTCAGCCACCCAGAAGCAGGCGTTAGGTGGATCCAGGTAGGTCTGCTGAATGTGGTTGAGATCTTGATCAAGGGAAGTCTGAATGTACTTGGTGAACATGTAACTTACAGCCTGACGGCCTGCGGCCAAAAGCAGCGTGACTGCTAGTACAGGCAAAAGGATGGACTTTGAGCTGGTCAGTAAAGCGCAAAACACACATCCCAGAAACATCTGCGCTAGGGGCTGTTTGAGAACATGCATACAGGAAGGTGGGATGTGCTCACTCATACCAACAGTAAAAACCTCCTTTACTTCTTCATGATCTTCTTTCCGGTAGCGACGAAACTGCACCTCAGCCATGACCTTCAAATCAAGCATGACATCAGAAATAATAACAAAGAAAGCTTAAGACTGTGTCTAAAATCCTATTACACCTGTCTTATTATAGTCTTGTCTTGTAAGAGAACAACATTTCACATCTACATGTCATCTAGATATCGATAATTGATAAATAATTCAAGAAAATGTTTCATTAAAATACATTTTAAAAACAGCATTAAATCTCACTTTTCCAGCCTTAAGTGTTTGTATTTGTATCAAAATCATAAGACACAGCATTATATAGTGGCACAGATACTAACAAATTACTCGATCACAAGAATGCCTTGATCCTGATAAGATGAGATTTCCAGGTTATTGACCTTTAATCGATGACTGTCGGGAGCCAGCGAAGAAATATATAAGGCATTGGTGTGTTTACGGAAGTGTTCAGAGAGATTAACAATGTCAATTGCAATGAATATTAACTGTAACAACATGCAACTAAATTATGCTAATCGAAAGTGACGTTCCTTCTGGATTGTCGTAATTTTTTTAAACAAATAATATAGACCTACCTGTACCGTAAATGATCCTACTGAAATTAAGGCTTTACTTTGTCCAACAGCTCTTCTTCTCTTTCGATGGCAACTTAAAAGGAAGCAGCACTACCGCCATCTACTGGAGAGAAGGAATTACAAGGACGATTTTATTTTTATTTTATTATTCTTTTACACAAGTCTCTTTTTGACAGAATTTTCACTTTGTAGGTGAACTATCCCTGTAATTACCCTTCCACTAATTAATTACTGTCCTTTTTTCTTTCTTATATAGGTTTTGATTTAAAGAATCAAATAAATTTAAAAAAAAAATGTTTTCGAGCTGTTCAGTCAGTGTGATATAGCACATCTTGGTTCGTTTTGTAATCAAACCCCGATTGTGTAAGCCTCAAATAAAACACCTTATCCATTTTTTAAATCTCTTCAGACAGTCACAAATTCACTATGGCAGTGTCGAAAGTCTGCAGTCTCTGGTCAAATGAACTCTAGCGCCATTTACTGGACACAAAGAAATATGGGAGGTATGATGTGATATATAAAAAAAATCTTAATTTCTCTCAAATTTAAAGTCTTACAAAAATGTATATTTCAAATGATACTTTTTAATGTTAAAAAAACGCATCTCAAGCAGACACTATTTGTTTTTTAGTGAATGGAAAGACCTGTTAGTGTTTATTACTGTTATGTTTGACATTTAAAAGAGTTTCTGCTATGGTTAAGTGTTTGTGGTTACCATTGTGCTGAGGATACTTCCTGAAGATAAACACTGTTGATTCAATAAGCAACGATAATAACAATGACATTATCGTATTTCTTCATTAAATATACATGCTAAATGAGTGTGCTATGATAGCTGTGGATTTTAACTGAAATAGATGAGATTAATTAGTTCCAGGGCTTTACATGGATTTTTTTTAAAGCAATTAACTCACAGATTTGTGTTAATGTTACAAATTAAGTTCCTCTAACTCAATATACTCAATTTGTTGGTTGAACATAATTTCTTTCAAAGTTGTCATAACTGATTGATGCGAACTGTTTTTTTAGACAACCTATTGTACTGTACAATAATAAGAAAATATAATAGTAACACACAATATCACTTTATCTCTCAAATAATATCAAAAGCCAAAGAATAAAAATGGGTCTCAGATTAGATTAAAACTAAATATCTAATATATAATGGAAAGTCATTCTAAAAAGTGGGTGCAGTAACAGAAAAAGCCCCATCACTTTTGGTCTTTAATTGTGAGTGGCGAATTAATTATTGATAATGTGATCTGTATCGATTAGTTTTACTTTCAGCACACTAATATTCTGTTTAATTATTCCCAAACCCTTTGATATACATATACACATACATAAATACTTATATATACGTATACACATAGTTGTGTACACACATATTATATAACCAATAATATATGAACATATAAAATATATTTAAATATCATCTGGAAAAATATGCATTTTGTGTTAACAGCTAAACTTTTTTGACAATATTACAATTTAAGACGAAATATTTTTTAAATTTGAACTTTTTTCAAAAAAGATGTGGCTTTTAATTTTTTTAGTTCAAATGCATTTAGCAAAATACATTTTCCACCCCAGAACCCAGTTTGAAAGCCTCTGTTGTAACTCATACAGTAGATGGAAACAAGATTTAAATACACAGATTACCACTTTTTCCCCTAATGAAACGACAAACATCAACAATCTTCACCTTCATATCCTTTGGTTAAAGACTGTGATTAACATGATACAGTCTCACTCAAAAGGTGCTGCGGCATTGGCATTTGGACTACAAAGCTGCTCAGATACCCTGTGCTAGGCTGCAACTGCCACTGAGGAATTCCTCCACACACAGCGGGGTATTGTTGCCAGCTCACATCAAACACTAACACTCACATATACAAAAACATCTCTAAACAATATTACAAAAATCAAGTCTTCCAGGAAGACATGGTTGTGTTACATTTGTCCCAACAGCATATACAGTAGAGGTCTAATAAACAAACAAAACAACCAACAATGTCTGTCTCGAGTTTTTGGTTTCTGGCACTGAAAACAATTGTTCTTTGTTTTCATTCGATTCTTTCTTTCTACCCCAGATTGATATCTCCAGCAAACAGGGTAATAAGCAGAATTATAGTGAATCCGGTGAGCAGCCCAGCATTTTGGATCAGGAAGAACACGACCCTTCCTCGATAGCCTTTGGTATGTGCTGCCATGATACTGTTCATCTCTGGGAACTGGAAAAACAGCACTGTGATTAGACATTTAAAGAGACTTTCTGGAATACTTGATTCTGATCAATCCTGGCATTTTTGGGCAATTTTTACTATCATCCATGACAACACTGTTTGGTCATCTGGGTAACTTTCACGTCTCTTGTATCACACCACAGACTTGCCCACTCTTGGCATCATGCATTTCACTTATTGTTTGTAGTGAAAATGATCTCAAAGTACTTTAGTATTAATATGATATTCACCATAATATTGTTGCAGTATTTGTTATATTTCTAGGCTGATGTCAAATAATGTAAACGGGTGCAAATGCGTGGTATATAATTAAGTTATCAGGCTAATCTGGTATTTATATATTATGTTAGTACTTAAGCTAACTAAAACTGACATTTAATGGTCATTTTAACATAGTTCAAACAACATATATCATAACGTGATTTTTGTAGAAATTGTAATCAGGTACTAAAGAGAGTACCCAAGTTCTTTGAGCCAATAGGATCGCTTGGTCCTAGAGGAAACACGATTTTAAGGGAGGACCTGATTTGTCCTGACTCCAGGGCTGCTTCCGAAATCGTACACTTCCCTACTATATAGTAAGCGAAAAGCAGTAGGTGACAAAAGAACTATGTCTGAATTCACAGTCCTCATTAAACAGTAAGCAAAAGTACCCGGATGACCTACTACTTCCGGCGAGATTCTGAAGTGTGCATTTGATGAACACTTTACTATCCCATGAGGCCACGGAAGAGGATTTGTGAATGTGAACATCAAGTGTAGGGCACATGACGAATGTAGTATGTAAAGAGTACACACAGAGTACATACAGACTACACACATGTATACTATATAGAACATACTTTTTTGTGGTTTTGAACTAATCAAGGTTTCAAAGTAAGTACCTACTTATTTTTTCAGATGCATTCAAGCTGATGTATATTGTAGTTCAAATCAATATTTCATGCCCATGTTTTATGCTGAGTTTTAATAAGTGGGATGATGTACAGTCAGGCAGTCCTTTTTGTAATTCATTTGAACATTTTCCACAGTTAGAAGAAAGATGTCTCACCATGTCTGCAAGAGAGATGTAGAGGAACATTCCTCCAGCAATGGCAAAGATAGCATTTGGAGCAAAACTTCTGCCCAGCAAGATCCCTAATGCAAGACCCAAATAACAGCTCATCGATGACAGCAAGTTAAAACACAGAGCCTGACCAACACTCATGCCCGAGTTCAACAGAATCACAAAATCACCTACAGAGAGACAGAAAGAAAATTAAAAGAGACTTCAAAATTCAATTTGAAATGATCCTTTGATGACAGGTCTCTATGCCTGTGTTTTACCGAGCTCATGAGGGAACTCTTCACAGAAGATGGCAATAGAGGTGCTGAAGCCAGTGAGTAGAGAGACTGTGAAGGACGCTCCGATGGCCAGACCGTCTATGAAGTTATGTACGGCATCACTGACAGTGATCATCCATGCCACAGTCTTTATATTAGACATTCCATCCCCTTTAAGCCAGCGACAAGCTAGTAAAGCGCAAGCATTCTGAACAAATGTAACACAAAATAGACTTTGTTAGAGGGCGTTCACACAAAATATAATCTTAGAAGCCATTCACACAGAACGTGTTTTGCGAACTTTTTATCTTCTGACTTTTTTTCCCCAAGTTTATATCTAAACTTGGAATTGCATTTTGGAACGCTCCGTCATGCGTGGGGCACTGCAAAAGATGCAAGAGCTGCTTTTTCATGGGCGTATTTGGCCAGTTTTTTTCATTCCACGGTCCTCACTTTTTGAATGCAAAAACTCTATGTCAGCATGCCTGCAAACCAGATCAATAATGTGCTTCTGTAAATCAATCTTTATAGTCTAATATTTATTGTACTTTTACAACATCAGAAAATCAAGCACATTATCTGGAGAATCTGGTAAACATCTCTAAGTACTAACAGGGAAATACTAGTGTATAGCAATAATGATTTATAATTGTACGTGTTTATTTTTGTTTAACCCTCATGTTGTGTTCCAGTCATTTTGACCTGGAGAGGATTTTCTTTTTCCTGAAAATACTAGTTAATGTTTATCGCATTGGACTGAAAAAAAAATGATCGACCAAAAAATAAATACAAAACCTGAAATGTAACACCTGAAATGAAAACAAGCTAACAAAAGATTGAATCCAATATTTGGTGATAATATAGCATGATGAGAGATTTACAAGCAATTAGAAAGGCTGATAATTTTGGCCGGAAACACCCAATTAGGTAAAGTATTTTCAGAACAGCACAAATGAAATATGTGTTATAATTATACATGTATGAATTTTGTGTTACCGGTTCAACAGCTGGACTCTCATGTGGATTGTTGGACTTCTCATTGATAGAGTTCAATTCAAGATTAGTGTCGTTTGTGACTATGTCACCGCTGATGTTGCTTATGATGATGTCATTGCTGAAGGTGGAGATGGTGACATCAGATGACTGCAGAGGAGAGAAATGGCTGTGTCCGAGCTGCAGGGGAGGTGAACCATTGGGTTAGGCCAGAAACCAGCTCAATCTGTTCCAGAGAACAATGTCCAACACGTCTAAGCTCTTACCTCTGTATCTGCTTTCAGTACTATCTTTAAAACTCGTTCAGTGAAGAACAAAATGTAAAATCCGCCAAAAATACCAACTACGTCAAGCACATAGTTATCATCTCTGGGATCTAAGCCAAGGGCCTGGCAAAAAAAGTAGTGAATTAGGACAGCAAGCATGAAGATTATGAGTAATTGTTTTATGACTGTTTTTGTAACCTTTGTAAGCCATTTTATAGGTCATATATCATCTAATAATCTCACTGTAACTCATTCTTACCTCTGGGATAAGTTGCAGGACAGCATTTGAAAACAGTGTCCCAATGGCCAGTGCAATGAAGTAAGTCAAGACTTTTGGAAAATATGTTTTTTTCGTCAAAGGCACCAGAAATAAACCCATCAGAGCTGCCAAGTTTATCACGGTCACAGCCAGGAACCCATAACCCCAAACTACAGGAAGGAGGAAAAAGAGTTGAGGAATGAATTTACACACATATTAAGGCATATTGAAAATATTTTCATCAGGTCAATTCAAGAAGTGAGAAAAAACAATTATAGATTTAGTTTATGACGTAACTCGTTCTACTTTACAGCATCCCAATAAGGAAACCTAATATGAGAAGTGAATTATTTCTCTATTGGTAAAATACTCTCTTCTACAATCTATTAGTCAGGACATTATTACCATATGAAATGGGATCAGACAAAGGCTTTTTTTCCCTGAATGTGTAATGAGAAACTGATGCTGTAAAGTTTAGTTCAGTGTAAAGTTTTCCTTTACTAAATAAGGTCTGATTCACATTGAGTGAATCAACAATGTGCAGTGGGTCATGGAAATCCTACCTCCTCTCTAAAAGAATCAGTGCATGTGATCAGATGTATGTGATAAGAATATTAATTTTAACCATCATAATTCATAAACAAAAAAATTAAGTGTGTAATACTTGGTAGTTTCAAACCACAGACAAGAAAACATACTGTACTATAAATACACTTTCATCCCACAATAAACATTACAAAAATCAATCTGAAACTCCCAACTGATGATATCAGACTATTTACTTATATCGCATATTTCCTCATTGCTCAAAACATATTTTCCAGGCCCCCTACAATATGTTTGCCACTGTCACTAAGCTGAAGGAGTTTGTGGTAATCAGACTCACCTTTGTGATCAGGTAAAGAAGAAGATTCATTATGGTTTGAGGGGAAGGTGTAAGGACAGGCAGGGAGCAGGACCTGATTGAGAATAGCTGGACACATCATCTCCAGATCATTGAGACTGACCACAGAAGCATTACCCAAACCAAAGACAGACAACAGCTCTGACAAAGATGAGCACTACCAAGAAAAGAGCAAAAGGACATTTAAGTAGCTACACCAGATAAACAACTATAAGTCTGATATGCAAAGTTTAGTAAATGATTTGGTGACAATTCAATATCTGAAAATCATAAAAAACAATCATGGAGTTTCAGATAATTTATTGAGGGTTTTCAACCTCAATAGAAACAGGGAAGCCCTACTTTAAGCTGCTAAATCACAATGGACGCAGAATATCCACTCAAACAGGTGACAACTAAACACGTTTTTAATATAAAATATTCCATTTTCTCCTTTTTACTCGTGTTGCTTGTTCTTGTAGAAAAAGTGTTGTATGGCAAACATTGCGCTTGTCTTGTTATATTATAATGGGGGGGAAAACGTAGCAGAAAGAGTGAAATGAAGAGGTAAATGTCTGAGATGGGACACATTCTCACCTCGGTGTTCTTCAGCGGATTGGCGTCATCATCGACAGATGCCGCGCGGCGGCTGGTAATGAGATGCAGAAAGTTCTCCAGGTTCCCCGTGGACAGCGAGCTTTCTTCACTGTAGAAGCGCAAAACATTTCGAAGAAAACTTTCCTCCATATTTCTATCCTTTCTATATGAATAATATTACCGAGAGCAAGTTTAATGCAGTCGACGGTCAAGACGGAGGGAATCCAGACAAGAGCTAATAACAGAAGTAGCAGGTTAATAAATGAGAACCCAAATACTTTCATTTCCTTTTCAGAAATGATTTGCAATCTCGTGGACGTGGGAGTGGGAGTAACAAATATTTCTTCAGCTTTACTAATCAGTGGCAATCAGTGATAGCAGAATACACATCTGACTCGCCTTCTTCCATTCCTCGCCAGCGCTCTTCTGCACCGAGGGTCAAAGAACAGCATCTGCTCCCCAAACACTGCTTCTACCAGCGGCCCTCACTCACTCCCTGTGTCAATGAAGTCTTTGTTTACCATTTTCCAGACTCTCTTGCAACGTGTTCAGGTCTGCAATCTCATGGTAGAAGGAAGTCACAGCCTTTGAAAAGAATCCCAATATTTGCACACATTTCTCAAATGAAGCCTATTTTACTGATCAACCATGACTTTGTGTTTTTAAAAATAGTCACATTAAGTAAAAAATAAAAATGTACACACTCACTTTATATTATTGCAACCCATTTATTTAAATTGATTCAAGTATTCCACAAAAATAAACTATGCACTTTATTTTTATATCGTTAGAAACAATATGACGTTAAAAGTAAAGGAAACACTTTACAATAAGGTTCCATTAGATAACATTAGTTAATTCATCAACATTAATTAACAATGAGCAATACATTTGTTATAGTATTTATTAATCCCTTTTTAAAAATGAGTTAATAAAAATAACTATTCATTGTTTGTCTTGTAAGCTCAAATCAATGAAATAATATTAACAGATACAAATGTGGATTTTAATAATGTAAATATTGAAATTAACATTAACTACAATTAATCATTAACTAATGCAGGTAACTAATGTTAACAAATAGACCCTTGTTGTAAATTGTTACCAAAAAAAAATGTAAGTAGTAATTAACAGGGCCATCCTGAGAACAAAGGGCCCCGCAATATTTTTATGAATTTCATTTGTATAGAAGATTATAAAGAAGCTGTCAGTCTGACAACTAGATGCATCATAAAATCAGTAGACATCTCTGAGAGATGTGATATGAAGATTTGCAGTGATTTCTTTGGCAGTGGTGGGTCTCCATGCTGCAAGAGTAACTGTAAAGTTTTTAGACAGCATCAGGAAGCCATTGACATTAAAGTCACCAGGAATGTCCTCTACATCCAGCCAAACATACACAGCAGGAAAGGAGCAGTACAAAGTCACGACAAAGTTCTGCATAATTCCAGCATCCTTTACAGTAAACTGCAACACCAAAAAAAAACCTGTCAGTCATTTGAGGGATTCGTTTCCTAAGAAAAAGCATCAAATGTCATTTACATTCAGTAACGCCTCTGTTTGTGAATGAAACCCATCAAGCAATGTGGCAGATGAGTGAATTAGCTGAAGTGAGTGCATTAGTAAACGGTGTGTGCTGAGAATGTGTCTCTCTCACCGTGATGTTGGGCTTCTGCAAACCTTCTGCATGTCGTGGAGAGCTGAGGAAGATGTGATTGTGAGGGCTGATCATTTGACCTTCCGGGCTACTGAGATGAAAGGTGATGATGCAGGAGCGCCGTGTGCAGTTCCCACATTGCGTCAGGAGAACAGATATAGGATGCTGAAACACAAGGGTGCTCCCTCCTGCTTTTATTGTAGTCACATTCGACTCTAAAGAACACACAGCATCAAAGCTGCTCCAACTGTATAATTTCACCTGTGTAAAAATAAACATACAGTACATAGAACATGACAAATATTAATCAAAATTCATACATTTAATAATGCAAGTAAACAAAAATACGCTAAAGCACTAGTAAGCCTTTAAGTACTAGATGTGGTTTGTCCAAAACAAAGAACTGGAAACATGCTATTTTAGAAATATGAATGATTTACTATTTTACTGTTGTTAAAACTCAAGGATGAAGTATTGGGTTTTTCACACTTGAAATAGTTAACCCTGGGTCATTCCAAACCCTTGGTAAATAGAATCCTGGGATTTCTTGCTTCACGTTTCACACTGCTCATAATTAACAATCATGAGGTTAACAATTAATTAACAGATTCATCCTGGTTAAATATAAACCAAGGTTTCACTCTGTACATTCCTAAACCCTAGGTAAACGTTCTTATTCATTGACATCTTGTCAATGTCATTGACTGGATGAATTCTGCTTGCAATATATTTACTTAAGGGCTGCAGCATTGCACATCCTCATATTGTATATTGCTGACTGCACAATGAAGTTTTTTTCTGAATGGACTTTCTGGTCTGTTCCTCACTCCAGTTTACACTTTTTCTATCACCACTTAACAAATATTCCCTTCAAACGCTGAATCTATTGTTTATATATCACACTATGGTTTTATGACTGTCCAAAACATGTGAATATGAGGCACGCCATTGGGTATCAGTTGCGAAGCACTGAGACATAACATTCTAAAGCGGTCAAACTAGACTTTTAGCACACGAAATTTACACAGAAACTGTAACAGTCGTGAAATGATGTCACACTCATAACACACTGAATTCAACAAATAACAAATAGTAATAAATTAAAAATGTAATATACTATCTACTCTTTACTGGAAAAATATGCATTCTTTTAATTCAAACAAGGTCACACCGTGACGTATCAGTCTTCTACTGGTCACACGTCTTCACGTAATGCGAATTCGCAGGTCAGAGTTCACCAAACTTGAACTTAGAAATGCAGCAAAATGCTAAACTTTTCACACAAGCTTGGTCTGACGTATTTACATGTGTATAAATGGAAGTCAATGGAAAGAAAAGTGTAGTGTGAACACCCCTTAACACTGGATCGTTTACAAAAAAAGTAGTGCTAACTCTGCTCCAGAGCAGGGTTTCATAAGTCTGGGTAACCCAGCTTCTATATTACAAGTATAAATTAATGTCACAATTTTTGTTTCAATTATAAAGTAAAATAACCACAAAAAAAAGGTGTTACTAAGCACTGTCCTCCTACCTTGGCTTTGACATTGTGCTGCTCAGAGTGACTGTCAGAGACGGCATAAATCAGCAGGTCTCCCTTATCTTCAACGCCAATTGACAGTATAGGAGCATAAAAATCTGTAGCCCAGTAGTGCAGCATTTTCCATTTACCACCAAACTCTGAATGTACGAGAGATTTCCCAGTCAAGAAGCATACTTTAACTTTGTACGCTCACATTAACAAATAAATGACCATTAAAATTACGTTTAATAAATAAGAAGGCTTTCCTCTATATAATGATGAACAGCAATAGTCGTTATTCATTATTAATTTACCTACAGAGGACCAGGATGGCCCCTGCCAGATATCATTGAGCTGCCAGTAAAGAGTGCCCATTGTATGACCTTTGCCCTCGACGATGTCACTGCGTCTGCGGCGGTAGAATTCTGTTTGAATCTTCACACATTGTGCCTGCATTACCTGTTCAAACCAAAGAGAGTGATATCAGGCACATGTCCAAAAAAATACATATGACATACTGTACACTACCAGTGTAAGTTTGGTGTCTGTAAGACTTTTTTTTTAAATGTTTTTGAAAAAAGTCTCTCATCAAGCCTGCATTTATTTGATCAAAAATGCAGTGAAACAGTAATATTGTGAAATGTTATTACAATTTAAAATAACTGTTTTGTATTTAATTGTATTTCAAAATGTAATTTATTACTGAGATGGCAAAACTTGTAGTGCATTTATAGAATGTTCACCTGAGTGATGTAAATAGTGTCTCTGTATTTCTGCACTGGGTCTGTGCTGTTGGGGAGAATGTAATGTAGTTCTGCTTGCTTTAGCATCTGCTGGTTTCCATCTTCATGATGCTGCCGATGAGATGAGAAATTGCTGCTGAAATCCCAGTCTGAAGACACGGAAACCTGGTTGGAGGGGAGAAGTTGAAAAATAAGAGGGCTAAGAAATGTTCATTCCATTGTGTAAAAAAAAAGTGCACTTAATTTTATTAAATGTGCACTTCTAGTGTACTTCAAATCTTAAAAGTACATATTAAAAAAATAAATAAAAAAAACTGTACTTGCAGATAATATTTTAATGAAATAAAGGGCCATTTAAATGTACTTAAAGAATACATTTGCCTGACTATGTTTCTTAACACACTCAAATACACTTTTAAAAAGTGCACTTTGTAATAATGTCAAAATAAAAGTTTTACTGTACAGTAAATTTTAAACCATTATGTTTAGTAATCTTTTGTTGTGTGTTAAAGAAATATGGAAATGGCTAAGATACTAAAAAACATGTACAATAACCATTATAATTTTAACCGTATTGGGAAATGTGATATTTAAAAAGTTAATATATTTTAAATGTAGATTGCAACTTCAATTCAGATGTGTGATTACAAATATATTTAAATACATGACACAAGTTTCAATAGAAATTACATTAATGTATAATAACCATATTTCAAAGACAATAGAATTACAAAAGGTAATTAGTAGTAATTACTGAAATTACATATAAGATGTACTTAAATCCTACTTAACTGGGGGGGGAAACACTCCATAGTTCAGCTACTGGCATTTAAAATAAATTTAAGCTATAATATATTTTAATTTATTTCCAATTAACATGCAATTGTCTGAAAACATTATAATCAGTTTGCACTTAAAAGTATACACTTTTTAAGTATATTATTTCCATAAGTATTCTTTTAAAAAATATATTCTAAAGTTTACTTCTTTTTCACAAAGGTTTCAATGAAAGATTACAAAGGCCATTTTTTACTGCACTTATGAACAATGTGCTCTGATGAATTGTTGAAAGTGGCTCAACCAATGGCATGCGTTTGGGGTGGGACTATCTGTTTGTCCAAACAATTGAAGGTGGAAAGTCATTACTTGTAAAAATTCAGTTTGGCTTTTAAACTAATGACATTGGTCAGGCCTAACTTGGTACTTGGTGTTCCAAACTACAAATTTTAGAAATAATCTCAGAAAGCAGGTAGACTTGTATTAAGTGTAGTACCTTACTAAGCGTGGACAATGAAGGCCAGGACTGGAAGCCATACTCTGAGGCAAAGCGTGTGCGAGGGAAAGCAGTCCAGTCCCAGCAATCGTTGTAATAGCTATAATAGTGAGTGTCTCCATAGTGGGGGTCATAGGGGTCCTGAGCCACCCAGCCTTCCTTCTCAGACTCAACCCCATTGGTTGGGCTGGACACTAGAAAAGGACGAGTGCTGTCCTCCTGAATTAAAGCACATCACCCATTAATAAGACTTAAGAAAGTACTTTGATGTAAGTCTGTGTGCATGTATCTCAGTCTCACCTGCAGCACAATGTCTCTGATGTTCTCAACATACAGTTTGACATAGTCTTTCACGTACAGTGGGCGCTCAGCAACAGGTATGTTGAACCAGTCAGTTGCTATGGCAGCTTCATTCTCATTGTTCCCGCTCCAGATGACCACAGAGGGGTGAGATTTCAACCGTCGCACCTGAACAAGAATAACAATAAAAGTGCAAACAATGACTGGTAGGTCAGAATACATAAAATTGCCATTTAAACATACAATGACTTCTATGATAACCCTCTTCTATGATGAGCATTAAGAATTTCTTCGACGATGAGCTTTTTTTTAACTCCTGAACTAAATTTAATTTTTATATATTTTTGAAGGGAATAATCAAACTGTCATGCTATCATAAGGAATAAATATTTCTATTTACCTTTAATTTATATTTATTTCAGTTTTAGTCAGTCATTTTAGTACTTAAATTATTATGTTACAAGGTATTTTATTTCAGTTACTTGACAAAGCAACTTTTCATTTTTTTTTTCAAACTCAATTTTATTATTCATATAATACGAGTTTTTGTTCATATTTTAAGTAGTTTTAGATTTTTTTTTATTTTTGTTAATGTTATTAAACAATTTATCATTTTAGTTAACAAGACCTTCATGACTATGTCAAGACTTTTTGAAAATGCAAGGTTACCTTAGGTTGTAAAATGTCATGTGGTGCAACACACCAGAAACGGCATGATAATAATTGTAATAATTCATATTTGTAATAAAAAAAACTTTTTTTTTTAAAGAAAGATTAAGGTGTGTACACTCAAATGTATTCAAGATGTAAGGAAAATATATCGTATTATGATATTTTAGAATCATTCCATTTGAACTTTCTTGAAAAAAGTTTTCCAAACGCTCTTATAGTTCAATGGCCCTTTTATTTGTCATTTATTTGAGGTGAACACAGAATTTATGAGAGTACTGTGTATGCAAACCTGCTGCGTGACCTCCTCCCTCACTGTCTGTATAAAATCCTTCTCTGTAGGGTACAGCGCACAGGCAAACATGAAGTCCTGCCAAATCTGACATAAGGGCAAACAAATAACCAAATCAATTGCATTTGAATCATGTCGCAGGTGGAGGATTTCATAAGACAAGCTTACCATGATTCCATACATATCACACAGGCTGTAGAAGATGCCTTGCTCATAAACTCCACCACCCCAGACTCTTAAAGCATTCATATTCGCCTTCTGTGCAGACTGGAGCAGGATTGTGATCCTGAAATGCCAATCCAGAAACATGACAAGACGGTTAAAGTTTCGAAAGTGATTTCACATTAAATATAATTCATCTGGTCACTGAACCAGTTTGTTTTAGTGTAGTTAGGCTGTTAATCTTCTCACATGTCAGTGGTAACCTGGTCCTGAAATGCATGTACAGGAATCCAGTTTGAACCTTTCAGGAAGATTGGTTTCCCATTAATCCGGAAGTAGAAGCTGAGGCCAGGGGAGGAGGGTATGGGCTCCTGGATCAACTCCACTGTGCGGAAAGCAATCTGAAACAGAACACCACAACACAAGAGTGAAATGATGCAGACTGAAGCAAGACTCAGAAAATAAGAAGAACAGTAAAAGATGTTACCTTTCGCTGTGCATTCAATGTCTCTCCACCCTCCAAGTTGATATCCATCTTCAGGTCATAGAGAGGCTGCTCTCCATGTCCAAATGGCCACCACAAACTGACACTCTTGAAGTGAACACATTATTTATCATCATCATATATACAGTATATATAGTGTGATATTTCCTCTGAAATGAGGAATAAGGGATGATATGACACATGATGGTCATCATCAAGCAAACTAGAACTGATTTTACCTGGTTGACCTGAAAGGCAAAGGACTTTCTATTCTCCCCAGGTGTAAGAGACAGTTGAAATTCCTCTGAATGTAATAATGGTATGGACAGAAGGACAAGACCCTTAGATGCAACAACAACATCGAAGAACAATTCCACTTCAACATTCCAGCTTGAATGTGCAGAGTCTGGATACAGGGAAAGACATATGGAGAAGAATATGTGCAAAAAGAGGGAATTTGCTTTCTATGTTGATCTGTTTTGCTATTATATTAACGTCTAAACCCCCTTCTCATTCATATGCAAATATGTATGTACCATATTTTGGAACTGTGGTAAAACTTAGAACCCTTAAAGCGTTGAAGACTTCCAGCTGAACTCCCTTCCAGATGCCCAGAGTGGGGAAAGATGGACCCCAGTCCCAGCTAAATGAGCTTTGAGCCTCAAAACACAAAGAGACCAAAAACGCAATCACATTCAGGAAATCAATAACAAAAAAGTTATTACAAATCTCACATTTCAGATGTGATGTTATAACTGTCGTGTCATTTCTATACATCACGGCAAAAACTATATGTCCAAATAACTGACCTGCATCAAACAGCACAGTTCAGGAAGCAGTTCACTAGCCATACTATCCAGCAGGTAGCTTTATGCAAATATATTACATGGTACGTACTGTATCTACGTTACGTAAATGATGGCAGGACAACAAACGAGCTGTGAGAGGCAAGTATTTTCTGTTGGAGAGATTAACTCCCTTTGTAGTGGAATTTGTGCTTTGCAACTTTGCAGATAGTTTACATGCACAAAACAGCTAAATTACACACTAAAAGAAGCGAAATTACACACTAAAAGAAGCGAAATTACACACTAAAAGAAGAGTATACAAAAGTGTAATAGGTCCCCTTTAATCTCTCAGTACTTTAACAACAACAACAAAAAAGAATCATGACCTACTCTAATGATCCATTTGTGTTTGTGGATGTGACATGGTTCTTACCTTTCGGATAAAGTTAACATGACACTCTCCTTTCTGTACAGGAGGAGGACATTCAGGTGGTACCCTGTATTCAGTGTGGGCATGACTCTTCTGAGATGCATATGTCACAGCTGACATAATCCACACTTGAAGAATATTCTCTTGATCCTTGAGCAATCCAGTAACTTCAAAATCCTGAGGAAAAAACATGATTTATTATAAAGCCTTTTTAAAAGTGAACCAGTACTATTATTATGGAGTCTATAAAAATACATACAAATAACAATTGTAAAAACTTGTGCTTGCAAAAAAAATGGTTAGTTGTTTATTTACATATCTGCGAAACATGTTGTCTGTCTTTCCGATGGTGACTCCATTGAGTGAAATGGTAGAGATTGTGTCGACTCCTTCAAACACCAGGACGGCTTTCTCTTTCTCTCTGTAAAGAGCATGTAGTATTTGATCTGTGGTCTTGTCTAAACATAAATATAACTATAATAAATATAGTATTCTTGACATTCTAGCTCTAGGTGTATGGTACAAATCAGAGGGCAGGTTTAGTTGAACCTAGAGGTTTTCTTACTTGCCTAACATGAGTAGGTACTGAGAATGATGTAATGTAAGTCCAGTTGTCAAGTGAAATCCATCTGTAGGCCAGGTCATTAAACTTATAATATGGATCCTGTTAACAAAGAATAAAGTTATGAACATTAATTTCACAGTGTTTGGAATCTTAATATTGACTTTGAATGGAACAATGTAAATGTGTCTGTTTGAATGTACCGAGATGAATCCCTGACGCTGCAGAGCAGTATGAACACATCCCGGTACCTCGGCACTGAGAGACACAGATGAGTTTGAGTTCAGCAGCTGCCATTTCCCGTTCAGAGAGATGATATCAACTCCCAGACTGGGACTTTTCACTTCAGACGCAAATGCGCTGTCAAGAAAAAGGGCCTCAAAAAGGTAAAAGCACGCAAAAGACCATACCGCATGATTCATGTCTATTGATCATGGCAAAATGTACACTACCAAAGTCATCTCCATATTACGTTGTTGAACCACGGGACGTAAAGTCATAAACACACCACCCTCTTGGTGTTTTCTGCTGCACTTCCCGGTTGAAATCAAAAGCACAAGGACGGTCAGCTGCTCTCTCACGTGGAATCAAAAACATCCGGCAGCGTTTAAAGGGATAGTTCACCCAAAAATGAACATTCTGTCATTAATTACTCTCCCTCATGACGTTTCAAACCCACATTCGTTCATCATCGGAACCCAAATGAAGATATTTTTGAAGAAATCTGAGAGCTTTCTTTCCCTCCATTGGCAGCTCCACAACTACCAATTTGACACTTCAAAAAGTTCATAAACAGATCGTAAAACTAATCCATATGACTTGAGCGGTTTAGTCCAACTTTTCTGAAGACACAATCGCTTTATGTGATGAACAGATTGAATTTAGGCTTTTATTCATAGAATAATTAGCTCAACCAAACTTGCTTGATGCGCGAGAACAAACCTCATTGGTTCTTGTCGAAGCTCAAACGTGCTGCGTAACACGAGAATGAGCCTCTTTAGTTTTCGCACATCAAGCGAACATGCTTTGAGCTTCACTTTACCACAACTGGGGCCTATACTAGGAAGCTGGTTTAGGTGGATAGCCTAAGCCAGGTATGTTTCAGTTTAGTTTGTGCCAACCCTGGGTTTATGGCATCATGAAAGTGGCTCAGCTTTTAGCAGCTGTTCATCATTGTACTTACATCAAAGTGGTAGTTGCATAGCTGCCAATGAAAGGACAAAGTTCTCAGATTTCATCAAAAAGATCTTTTGTGTTCCGAGGGTGAACGAAAGCCTTGCGGGTTTGGAATGACATAAGGGTGAGTAATTAATGACAGGATTTTCAATTTTTGGTGAACTATACCTTTAAGTTAAAGGTATGTGGTTGTAAAAGTGTATAAAAAATACATTCACATTTATATATATTCGAAGTTTCTTTTTTTTATGCCTGCACTGCTACATGGTTTGGATTGTGCTTCATCTTTGTATAACAAGAATCTTAAATCCATTCTCAAGGTTCATTCAACGTTTGGTTCAGGTGTTTTTGTTGCTGCTTACATCGTTACGCCAGTAAGTGGCTTTTTTGTGTTTTTGAAGGTGGTAAATGCATTCACACATTTACAACAAAAAATATGTCTGTCAGAGGAAGTGAAAAGATTCAATCACTTAAATATCTTCAAAAACACCAATTCATTCCGTAACAACACACCAATAGAAATGCAGTTTAAAAATCACTCATTCAAGAGCACATTTCATCATAAAATATTTCTGAATTATATCACTGGCTTGCAAAAATGAAAAAGACAATTAAGATTATTTTTTTATATCTTGCAATACTAAATTTCTTGGCATCTAAGATAAATATAAAAATTATTTTTGTCCATACCAAACCTTATCAATAACACTAAATCAGCAATTTCATGAGGAAAAACATTCATTTAAATACAAATAGTGAACACACAGATCCACACAGTATAACGAGTTATGCATCTTTATTGAAGGGGAAAAGTAGCGGGACTTTAAATAGATATTTAAGCCAATCGAGTGAGTTGTATTTCAGTGTCACAGCTGAGTAAGGTTGGGCCAAGAGCTGATCCGAATGTTGCAAATCTTTACAATCAAGCACAATATAGGAATCGGTCCCAATCTCCCACTGATGTACAACATCTGACCTTTTCTCCTGTGATTGCATGCACTCCAGGAGTAAGGCCCCAAAAAAAGCAGAACAACCTAAAGACATTCTCTCTCCGCACGGCTCAGAGAAAATACACTGTGGTCATACAGGCATGACGTGTAGTGAAGTGAGGAGTTGATTGGTAGAGACCAAAGATAGGCAGAGCTGAGTGTGAATGAGCTTCCGTCAGATTGACGAGGTCCATCTCAAGACTTTGTAGTGTGGAAAGGCCAGAAGCAGGCCTGCATTCCTGTTTGAGCATAAAACTGGGGTTATGCCTCCATAAGAGACAGATGGAGAAATATGGTCTTGCAACAGTGTCCAAAACATGAGAGAACAAACAGTTTGTTAATGTGTCCAGCCAACATCACATGGCATATTTCTGAGTCCATTCCCGTGCTATTCTGTTGTATCTGCAAAGAGGAAAAAAAACATTGAGCATTTGAAATCCAGTGATGCTTCATGCAGATTTCTGATGACTCTAGTAAGCATGTAATTGCTCCTTTAAAGGTGCAGTAAGCGATTTCTTCAGAAACACTGTCGACACCCAAAATAATGAACACACTATGCAACACAGGCAACCACTAAAAACTGGCACATCAGACAGCTCAAGTATAGATGAATCCGTGCAATCCACTTTTGTCCCCTATTTACATAGACATGACTATGTACAAACTAGTGCTGTCAATCAATATAAAAATTTATAAATCTCACATTCTTCTGCAATTAATCGCATCTAACATTAAAGTTTATTTTATATATTTTATAAAGTAATCCACACTGAATCTGCAAAATAATGTTGAAACAACATATTAAAGATGGCATCTTTTACCATGCACTATGAATGAAGGCCAGTACTGATACTGTGGATTCTATTAAATGGATTTTCCCTTTGCCGTTTTTTTGTTTTATTAACATTGATGACAGACAGCAGCAGGTTTATTGGGCTGCTGGCACGTTGTCTAAAGCGGCATTCTGTGCATGCATTTCGGGTGTTTGTTCATCGTACTTGAATGTTTTAATAGCACTTGAATTAATTATAGCATGATCATATACTATAGTGCAGCCAAAGGATGACAAAAAAAAGGTTGTTGCGCTAACTACGTTAAATATTTTTAGTGAGTTAAACTGGAAGATAAAACATGTTCATTTTGACAGCCCTAGTACAAACACAATATTTTTTTCAGTACACATCTAGAAAATATTGGCAAAAATGTTTTAGGCGATGATTTACATTTTCAACAGCGTTTCTCAGAAATTGCTTACTGCACCTTTAATAATGATGTATTTCAGTTTATTACTTTTTTACTTGCCCATTTTCATTAACAAAATCTTATTTTTCCAGATGCTTATAGTTTAAATGTATACTATATTTCTGCTAGCATTCTGTTTCTTCTCATGCAGTACAACTAGCTTACACAAACCAAAAATGCTCAGCCACTACAATTTACAGCTAACAATTTTTTACATACCTAACAAAACCATCATGCTACTGTAAGACTTTATGGCGGATAAAAAGCCATGCTTACAGTAAGGTTTAACGCAGGACTGAATAAACCCTAACAAATCAGAAGAGACTGCTGCATTTGAGAAAGATAAAAGCAAATCTGACTTTCCTGTGGATTTTTCAGTCATTTCAGAAGAGACGTGATAGCATGTATTAGTGATGCACACCTGCTGTAGCCACACGCTCATGCTGCACCACACCTGAAACGGAGTGCTTCACTCTCTCTACAGTACCTCTAATGTTCACAGTGCAGAGTTGCCCTTCACCTACAGCATGGCATATTTCTCTGTCCATTCCTTTGCCATTCTATTATACCTGATAGAGCATGGTGTGTTAGAGAAGGAGAGGTCTATTCACTTCTATTATATTTACATGCCTTTTCTCGAACTGTTTGAATGACTGTAGTCATTGCTGTTCTTACTGCCTTTTCTTTTAAAATGATACCCACAGCTATGTCACTTCAGAAGAAAAGACTGATATAAGGTGCCCTTTTTTCTTTTACAACATATGTTGTTAAATGAAGGTTTGATGCTGAGATTAAATGTGATAAACTGCTGTAATCTGTGTAGCAAGCTCATCTGATTCTATTTGGTGACTACATACAAAATTTGTTTTTCTGACAGTAAAATCAGTTTTCAGTTGAAATTAAATAGTGGGAGATAACAAATAAACAGTAAAAAACACAATTTTAAAAAGTGAATAAAAATACATTTAAGAACTAAATGTTAAAATAGCAAATACTGTACAATTTAAAAACAACATATCAGATATGCACATGCATGCGTATAAAAATATTTGTGTGCTTCAGTCTGTACGTACTTCTCTGTGTCTGTTTTATAGATTCTGGCAATCTCTGGCACAAGAGGGTCGTCTGGATTGGGGTCACATAAGAGTGAGCAGATGGACAGGAGAACTACAGAGAGGACACATATAACACAATATTCCATGAGTTACTGTACGTGACATGGAATCTTGTTTCTTTTCCCAAATCTTCACTAACGTCACTTTAGCAGGAGATTATGAAGTTTCTTCCTTTCGTTCACTTCTAATTACTATATTTGCATGGAAAATGCTGTAGGACATACTTTTTTACTTACTTGCACGTCAAATTCTATTTAACACAGTATGTGCTTGTTAGACTTGCTAAGGCATATCAAGTTAATTTGTATAGTGCATTTTGTACACACCGGTAATTTAGTTTAACTTTCGCTGGCAGTGTAACATCAAATATAGGCTAAATGTTTTGCACCTGCGGTGATAAAATTTGCACTGTAGACCTTTTACAACAAGTGTCAGTTGCTTTGGAACTTTGGGAAAAGACAGACAAGAAACAAGAAATGGTTCTGTCCTGTGAAAATTATACATTTAGTCCTGGTTCGCTTAGCGTTCACACTGTAATTTTTTAAAGATACAAAACAAAAATACATATTTAGCGATGGAACTTGTCAAACATCCAAAACAATGCTGTGTGCCGAGCTAAATGTGCTCACTGTATGTGCGTACATATGATTGTATATTATGGCACTGACAACTCGTGAAGAGCTTATAAAATGTGTAAAGGAAGCAAAACAGCAGCAGGAATCCCTCCGTCACACACACAAATGAAGATCTTCTGTGAGAAGACTCGGTTCTGATGTCTGTAACGAACTGTGATAGGAAACATCGCATCTATGATGAGATAAAACAGGTATGCTTGAACGAAGCATATCCTTTTTAAGGGTCGCATCTTGTGACATGTCGTTTTTGGATCGTTTTCATGCCTTTAGTCCATGTTGCGTTAATATTTCATTCAAACCGCACCAGGGATGGAAATTAACTTTTTTGTCCACCGGCCACTGTGGCTGGTGGATTTCAAAATCTACCAGCCACTCAATGTTTTTACCAGCCACTTTCTTGTTTTTAACCGACAATGTGTAACTGCATGTGAAAATTAATACTACAAGATCTACAATACTTAACCAGTTTATTTAATCTCAAGTCTCAATGAAATTCTGACATTTTCTCTTTCTCTCTTGTACAGACACACAAACCATGAACTGATATACATTTTGTTAAATGAGTAGGGCAGATTAAACAAAAAACTGAACCGATGTTAAACCGCAATCTATGCTGGAGGTTGCTCTCTCAGCGAGAGTACCGTAAAGCTTCAAATAATAGCCAAATCCCAAATAGACGCCTGTCTCTTTTACACGCCTGGTGTGGCGACAGGTTTGGGTAAATACATTTTTTTTTAGTTTCGAGATGTATTTAATCTTCTAAAACCCGTCAGATCGCCCGCTTTTTGGCGCCGACAAAGCCATTTTTGATCGGTGAGTGATGTAGAATAGAATGACTGCTGCGCATGACAGGGCGCTTAACGAGCAGAGCAAGAGAGAGAGAGAGCCCCGGCCGCGCGCGCGCACCCTCACGTCTTCAAACAACACGAGCGCTGTCTTGCTCTCTCTCCCTCGCGCATATTAATCAAAATCAATTGACACGATAGTAAAAGGTCGGAAGACCGCAGTTTCACGTGGAGCATTTGGGGAATTTTAGTGATTAGAGACTCTAGGAACAACATCTCAACACTAAATTATAAAGGCCTGTCTCAAATACAAGCCGGTGCAGTTCGACGATTTGGGAAAATAAAAGCCCGGGCTATTATTTGAAGTTTTACGGTATGCCTGCTCTGTCATATTTACATCATGCGCTCGCGGCTAGCTCCCACCTCTCGCGCTCAAGCCTCGACGGAAAAAGCGCGCCGGTGTTGAATGTGTGCCTCCTCAAAGTGTCCGCCGTCCGGGTGAAACATTATGCTATTTTTATTTGCCTACCACAAGAAACATTTTGCTATTTTTTGGAAGCAGACTGAGACCCATCTTTTCAGGGGTCTCGGTCCACTTGTTTGGTGCGCACCAGGGTACAGATGGCAACGTTCACACTTATTCAAATGAACCGCACCAACAATATATATTTTTGTATGTATGCATATATACACACACCACAGTCACAGGCCAAGCTCTATCTGACCATTTTCTAATAAAGCAACATCTATTATTGTGCATGTACCTTTAGAAATAGTAAGTGCAGGTGACCACTGGGACCTGAGGATATCCAGACAGATGCTACCATTACTGTTTATGTTAGGATGGTAGATTCTTGTAGTAAAAGCAACCTAACACAGAGAAAACAATTTTATACACACCTACAAACAAACACACAAAGGGGAAAAAAACATTTACCAAAGTTCTCACCTTAGGTGGTTTAAAGGGGTAATCTGTTGGGAAGTGTATGGTTAGGAAAAAAACACCACCCTGATATGGACTTTCATTCTGTATTTACATTAAAAAAGGAAAAAATTACAATTCTGTTCAAAAGTTTGGGGTTTCTTTTTTGTTTTCACAGAAATCACAGAAAGGACGCATTAAATTGATAACAAAAAAAATTGACAGTGAAGATATTTAAATGTTACAAAAGATTCATTTTTAAGTGTTACTTTAAGACTTGTTCAAAGTTCAACTTTCTAGTCATTAAAGAATCCTGAACAAAATGTATCATGGTTTACTCAAAAAAAAATATTAAGCAGAAAAACTGTTTTCAACAAAGTTTCTTGAGCACCAAATCATCATATTAGAATGATTTCTGAAGGATCATGTGACTGAAGAATGGAGTAATAATGCTGAAAATTCAGCTTGGATTTCACATGAATAAATTACATTTTAAAATATATTCAAAAAGAAAATTACTTATTTTTATTTCACAAAATGATATTTTCCCTCCTGTATTCTTGATCAAATAACTGGTAAGATTGGCGAGCATAAGAGACTTTCAAAAACATAAAAAAAAATCTTATGAACCCCAAACCTTTGAATGTTAGTGTACATGTTATGCCAGTATTCTGCTATTTAGTAACATGCTTTTACAGCAATGCTTTTTATTGTACTCACCGGTCCCATGATTGTTGCCTGCCAGTGGAACACTAGAGAAGAGATCACATGCACAACATCAGTTTACAGTAAATGCAACAACCATAAACACCACCATATATGTAAAGTCCGGGATCTCACCATCATCCCCCACTGGACCTGCTGAACACTGTGCAGGAGGATCACGTGCCAAATCAGTCAATTCCTACAGGGAAGAGTAAGAATGAGTTTTATGAAACACAAGCATGCAGAACTACTGAAAAGAAGCAGACTCTCCATAATGAAGGGTCAATAATGGCGCTGGCCTCTTTTATCGCTATAATGACAGCAAGATGAAACCAGCAGATAGAATGTTTAGCAGCACAGTGTATTTATAGTTCTAGAGAGGGGTCATGAGGGAGAAGAGCTGGAACACAACCTGAACGAGCCCACAGGCATGTCTGTCTGCGCCCTCACTTTAAGAGCACTACGTTTATTTTTATTTCAACATGTCTGTTGGGTGGGAAGACACCTAAGGGGTTTTCATGACGGGGGTTGCTAACGGTCATCATTCTAGAGCTTTTCAATTGCACAATCACAGACAGGTTTGAATTTCCCAACACACTGAAACATAAGAAAAGGAATAGGTTTACTTCACAATATGGATACAAAACTGTTGCACTCCTGTAAAGGTCAAATAAAGAGGCAGTTTTAAGGAGACCTGACGTTTAGTTTTTGTTTCGTATAGACAACCTATGGTAAGAATTTAATATCCACATCACGAGACAAAGCGAGAAAACTGAAGTAATAATTTGAATAGTTATGATTTGTTTCAATGTCAATATTGTGTGAGATTTGTAATCTGTACTGTTAATTCAATATTTTATAATACGACGCACGACTTCGAGACTGTCTTCCGTAAATAATTATTTGCTGTCAAGCCCTGTATTCACACTCCCTGACAGTGGCATGTATAATTGAATATAAATAATGGGGGGAATAATAAATAAAATAAATTAACAGGTTTGATATCCTTATATACACATACATACTCGTTCGTCGTTTGTACCGACTAAGAATAAGCACACACTCATTTTATAAGCAATACGCCAACAGGCTGCTACATGACTAAAATAATTAAAGATACACTGGTTTACAATATATCTGTCATATATCATTTCTCACTTACCTTTTGGATTCGTTTAAGCGCCATCTTCCCACTGGGTGTAAATTAGTGGCTCCTGAATAACTAGCGCCCTAAATCTCGCTCTCTTTCTCAATATGTGAGCTAATCTGAGAGCTAGCCAGCTAACTAGATAAAAACTAACATTAAATATGCCAGGATGTCAAAAATCTAGCAAACATTCAATGTCTAAAAAACATCTGGCAATCAAACGTGTGAATACAGACAGGCCCTGATCCCTGTCGGTGACTGTAATGCTGATGTGTGTACACTTCTCTTTCAGTTTGTCAGTGCTGACACAAGATGTCCGTGAGCTTGTTGTTAGCACTTCTATCTGCTTCTTCTAATCGTGCGGATTAAATGGCGAATCAAAGCGCAATTATGAGCCGAGCGCCACCGTGAGCGCTGGATGAAAACCTTGGCAGCGTTAATAAAAAAAAATGTAACGCTGCCAAAGTGCCAAGGTTGTCAACTCGTATGTCAAGGAGAATTGTAAAGGGATTATCGTGAATCATATGTATGTTATTCCTCGGAAATGAGAGATTTCTACATGAAATGCAAAGATAATGGTCCTGGCACAGTTTCTTTTTTACAGTCTATGGTTTAAACACACATAGAGGAAATCTGTGAAAGGGAGGTGACTTCACCATTGAGTTTTGAAGAAAAAAATACTTAAATTACAAATGTGGTATCATGAAATAATTACATTGTACTTGTGATGTCATGGAAGGCCTGTGTTCGTTTGGGATGAAGGGAGATCACTAAGGTTATCCATGGCATTTTGATCTCAACATTTTCTAGTTGTTCTTGATTAACTGGATAGGGATTAAGGATGAGGATTTAATAATAATAATTACAATTTCTACCCCATAAAATATTTTAGCTAGCCTAGGCATAACTACAAAAATGTGTATTCATCATAAAAATGTCCATGTAGTTTTACGATTTTATGATTAATTTACAATTGAATTAGGCTCAGCCTTATTTATCAAGATTTTAAAGGGGATGAATTCAAATAATTTATATTAAAAAAAAATTACAATAAGAAGTCTTAATTTTTAGTTATGGCTTTTTAGTGCTGCTTTTAAATCATCTTGGGGCCCTTTGGTTGAGAACCACTGCTCTATAGGATTTTTTGTTGTTGATGATGTACTGGTATTCAATGAACACCATATTCATGGTAATCACATGTTACTTCAAGGTACAAAATAAGTATAGTATTACAATGAATTTACACAAATAAATAACATTACCAGATTTGAAACACCATGTTTGCCAGATTGATAAATTATTCCCAATATGGTGAAGTGTAAAGAATATTGATGCTCGTTTACGCCACAGAATAAAATGAACAGAATATAAACTCACAATTGTGTTTTGAAGCTTGAATTTTGAGGATTTTTTTAAATTCTGTAGCAGAAACAAGCTTCCATAAAAGAAGGCAATGCAATATATGAACTTTCAAAAGTCTGCAAGTCACTGTGAGTTCTTTAAAAAAAATCCACAAAGAAAACATCTAACAATAACTTCAGTTGTTTTAATCATCATAACCATTAAGGCAATTGAAGAAACACTAAACTGGACATAGAACAGCCTCCAAATCACACTGATATTGTTTTTAAACGAGAACCATTTTTTAAATGAGTGTGATTGTATAAGCGTTTCATCTTTATTCTCTGCTCTGTGAAACGTAGTCTCAACTGGAATCTCCCCATTAACAATGACCTTCGCTTTATGCACTGAACAACTTTATTGACTGTCTATTATTTTCTGTCTAATATTGTTTCCCTTCATTCTGGCAGAACTCATCCACAAACCATATTGTAATTGAGAGAATAGTCACCATGACTTGGACAACTTCATCACAACCACATAATTTCAGTTCAAATAAAAGCACACAAAAGAGTGATTCAGAAGAGTCAGGCACAGATATTAACTGTTCTGCATCACTTAGAATGCTATTCACTCACGTACCATAATCGGTATGAAATAACTCAAAAAGAAAAGTCCTTTAGATGCACAAACACATACAAACCCTAGACTTAATTAACTGCCAACATGAATTTGTTTGTGTGTGTGTAACATCTTTCATGTCATCCCCTGATTGGACAATCATCATTGAATCATCCAACATTACACATCTTAACAAATGTCAAGAAAAGATTTTTCAAAATGAATATCATTTGGTATCTATTAAACTAACACTGCTGAGGTGCTGTGATAGGATCAGTCCAAGCACACAATCAGCAGGACGTCTTCTGAGTAAATCATATACCTGCAGTTTTTCCTGCATTTCTGTCAGTTATTTGTAACCCTCTGCTTATGGCTTCCTTTGCTATGTCCCACTTTCTTTGAGCTTTCCATCCGAAGATATTTTCTGCCACTGTCAGTCTGTCTTGTTGCAATGGCAGTTTCTCTGTGTTATGCTTCTCCGGCTGAGCTTGTGTTTCAGTCCGCTTCCCTCAGCTCCTGCGAAACCACTTTAGGATCCCCTTCTGATGAGCAGCTTGGTACAGGATTTGCCACGCTTTGGGAATCACCATTAGCACCACAGTGCAAGTGTTGGAAACTCTCTGTGCTACAATTCCTCTCAGAGTTAGGGTATTTCCTGGCAGACTCGTCACAGTTCCTCTCTGGAGAGCAAACATCATCTCCCTGTGATCCCTGCCCCTCCTCATGGGACTCAGGACGAGGGTGTTGCTCTGATGGAGGTGGGTTTTGGTGTGTCGGCTGAGCTTCACCTGCCGTAGCCGTTGGTTTGGCCGAGGAGGGTTTGATGGAGGCATGGCACATGGGGCATGTCTCTTGCACATAAAGCCACTTTCTCAAACAGTTGCCATGGAAGAAATGACCACAGTATGTTATCACTGCTGATGTCATGTCCTGCAGGTTAGGGAAAAAAAGGTTCAAATGGATTTTATCATCATTGTGATGCAAAGTTTAAGTCGATTACTTAGAAGATCTTCCCTAGGATCCTATTCTGTTATCATTTATGTTATGCTACCTTTAAAGTATAAAAACTAGGTATGCAACAATATACTCATGTCACAAATCAGTTTCATACACGCTACAGATCTCACGGTCCAACATTCTCACAATACTTTGAACAGAGCCAAAATAAAGTTAAAATGATTCATTTTTAAAATGATTACTTTAACTGTTCGTATCACTGCGTTTACAAGCGTGGAGGAAGCCTCTGGAGCTGAAATTCAGATATGGTAAATGGGTGTTTCGTTTCAGACAAGCGCTGTAAGTGTTAGACCAATCACAACAGACTTGACCATCTGACCAATCAGAGCAAAGTAGGCTCTTAGGCCGTTTAAACCTGGTATTAAAATGTGTTTTGGTCAATGGGATCACAAGGAGACGAGGGAGACGCATTCCCGATTACACTTGGTGTTTCAATCCGTCTCTTTTGTCCACTTTCAACCACTTCTGTCCTGATTTCTTCAAGGGGAGGATCTATGGGCGGGAAAATATACATGCTTTTTCAGATCTATTGATCTAATGGACTAAAAAAGCTCACGTAATTTTCAAACTTAGGTCTTCAGCCGATGAAGGTTAAATCCCGCCTGGCTACCACACTTTCCATAATGTTGATGCCTTAGGTCAGTAGGTGGAGAGTAGGCGTCTTTTGTGGTTGTTCGAATGCATTTAGTTTTCGACTACCTCTGGAAGCGTCGTCCACCTGTGATCAGATCGACTAAGATACATCTTAATACCAGGTGTAAACAAAGCCTTTGAAAGGAGGGGTTTAGAGAAACCGAATGCTTGATCGATTTGTTTCAGATACTGTGAGAAATGAGGTGATGCCATGTATATTATGAGAAAATTAAAGTGTTTTCTTGACCTTGGATGCATGTAAACCTGTTATAGGTGCCCTACAAAACAAAATAAGGAACTTTAAAATAGAATAATAGGGGCACTTAAAAAGTACTGTTTATTAAAATGCTAAATGGGGACAACCATGAGGACAAAACTTGATGCATGCAGAAAGCCTGCCTTATGCTTGTTCTGACCTGGAAGCAGATGGCACAGACATCATTGTGATCCCGTAGCTGCTCTGCGCTGGCCCTTGGCAATACATTGATTTTCCGAGCGGCTTCCTGTCTAAGCAAGAAGCTTTTCCAGCCAGCCTGGGCACGTAGCCACACATTACAGTAGGAGTGGATTATAATAACCGACGCTCCCATCCAGCTCCATTCTCCCCACAGTGACTCCCACGCCCCATAAGCCACCACACACAAAGCCACCACAAACTCCAGCACTCGACACACTCCGTTCACGTAATAAACGATCTCATCCAAACCGGGCAGGGCTGAACCTCGCCACACTTCCACCATGAACAGGCTGTAGATTAGCAGAGTGCCTGTCACCTAAGAGACATATAAAAGATAACTATCCAGCACAGCATGCTGAGATCTCACTAAAATAAAATGAATTGAAAATTAAATTAACTTTTCAATTTGAATCACAAATTCAAACAGAGCATACCTGAAGTGATGTGAGCATACAGCTAGAGACCAAAATCAGCAGCCAGAAATCCATGTTGAAAAACTGTGAGATCTTATAGGCCATGAATCCTGGAAACAGCAGCAGAAACCCACACATAGATAAACCACGTAAGTGCTTCCACACACTCCTGTGGAGAGAGAAAGGTCATATTGAATGATTTAGATTTGATTAAGCATTGAAAAAACTGAAATCACAAAAAAAAAACAATGTTAAATTCTCAAATTAAACAGACACTCAAAATAAACACAGAATAGTACTAAAATAACTAAATCAATAAATAATATAAAAGGTATAATACTGGACATTAAAAATGTATCTTTTTTCCCAGAAATTCAATCTCCAAAGTGTTTTATATAATACTGTTTAAAAGTTTGGGGTCAGTAAGACATAAATAAAAAGATGCATTAAATTGATTAAAAGTGAATGTAAAGAGACTGTTAAGGTTGCAAAATATTTATATTTAAAATAAATGCTATACTTTCTATTCATCAAATTTATCACTGTCTCTACAAAAATATTAGACAGCAAAATCATTCTCAACATTGATATAACATTTGGTGTTTCTTGAGCATCAAATCAGCATATGAGGAGCTCTTTTCCAAAATGCTATAAATACATTTCAATAGTTTTCAGGGAAATTACATTTTTTACCTAGACCCACACACACATTTTGTGAATATTCAATTTATCCTGTTAAAATATTTTTTTCCCTCAGTCTGAACATGTTGAACAATGATTATTAAATCAAACAAGAATATTGTTGATGATAAATTCAAAGTTAATTTAATTTTTTTCAAAATGCTATAAATCCCCCCCCCCCCAAAAAAAATCCAAAAATGGATTATTTTGGCCACTTAATTAAGTTTTGTAGAAAGCCTTTCTTTCGAGTGAATTTCGTTTTGTATAAATTGTATCTTAATTTTAATAATTTTTTCATCAACCAATTGCCTGGATTTAATAAATAAGAAGCAAATAGACAATAAATCATGACATGGAGGCGCGTGCATGGTCCCTTGCATTGCACTTGAACTAGAGCGCATCTCATCATAAATTAACCGAAGCTCAGCGTATGCCTCACAGACATGAGAAATATATCTATATAGAAAGCTTAAAATGTCTTTAAACGAAACAATTAAAAACGAAAATAAATAGGATACACTCTGATTATGTGATCCATTACATGCATTTCTCTCTTTAGGCGCGTTCACTACAAAGATGCTGATCGTCAATTTCATCTTTGCAGACACTGACACAGAAAACAGTTTATTAATAAAAACATAATAAAAATTATTTCGATTTTCGAAAGATATTCGACTTTTGCTCCTTGATTGTCGAATGCCATTTTTGGCAGAAATGATAAAATAGACAGAAACCTTTGGCAGCAGCATCTACCCCCAGGTGTGGGTCTCACTGGCTCATCAAGGCCATCAGTGTTATCTAAAAGTGTTATCACCGTTTAAAGCACTCATTTTGAGGAATGAATGAACATAAACAAACCTCTGTTCAGAGTGCCGACATGTTGGATTGCGTAGAGCGCTCACTGAATTCTGATTTGTCGAGAGGATGTATCGTGTTTAGGCTAAAAATACGTTTGGCAGTTTTCGCGGTTTGGAAAAGAACTGCATCTTGCAGTACATTATAAACAAGGAAATATAGCGATTTGCCATGAAACATTGATGGAGCAGTGAATAGGTTCAGTACACAGCAAAATGACATGACAAACTCTTTTTTTTTATGACGTTTTTCACGTTTTAGAAAAGAGCTCCTCATATTACAATCATTTCTGAAGATCATGTGACATGGAGTAATGGCTGCTGAAAATTCATTGAAGTAATATTTCACAAATCACAATGTATAGCAAAGTTATAGCTACATATTTTGATACTCCAGTGAATTAAATACATGAATTAAATGGTAGATTCCAACGTGTGCGCAAAGTTTCAAGAGTTTTATGAGCATGTTAAGGGCCCACAAAGTGCCCGAAAGTTAGATTTTGTTTTTTACCGCCCCTTAGGTCTTGGGCCCTAATTACATACCTGTTTCTACTGGCTCCAAGCCCCAACACAACAGGCTCCGTGATCTCACTCATACTTTGTAGAGTAGATGTGAGAACAATGAAGAGGATGATGAAGAGCAGAAAGCAGCGCTGTAGAGCTGCCATGTCCAACAATCCAGTCTGCAGGGCCAGCAGCAGCAGAGTCACCCCCTCTGTCACACCCCTACAATATAGAGAAACAAACATTTGAACTGAGCAAAAACATGCACACAATACATGTACACTATCTTATCCTACCTGTGCATGACATTATGGTTCTGAAGAGCGTTGAATCCTCCAAGGTAGAACTTACAGAGACTCAGGAGTCCCAGAGCCGTATAAGACACCACAAATGTTAAGCCAAGCAGGGAGTATGGGCTAGCACAGCATTCAGATACACTGTAAAACACGCACACATCAGATTCAATTCAAATTTCATATGGAAGATTGAGCACCCTGCAGCTTACCTGGTCAGGAGGTAGAGGAGCGGCCCCTGTTGGACAGTAGCGATAGTGCCAAAATTGGTGATAAGTTGCACTCCGAACAGCACAAACCAAAAGACACTAAACAATACAGGCACAGCAAAGCCATGCCAGAGAGACACTCCGACTGCCATCAGTCTGTATAACTCAGTCACCTACAGAAACAACAGAGTTGGAGAAAAGAAGAGCCGAGACGATGTATGTGCAGAGATGCAGGGGTCTTAGTGTTGTACCTCTATTTCCATTATTTCTCTGTAAGTGGCTCTGGCCAGTCTGTATGGCACAAAGAGGTTGGCGAGGAGAAAGACAACAATCTCGGCCCCTGTGATCATCATGGACACAGAGGAGAGCGTGAGGAGCCAGTCCAGAGGGACAGAAACCACACGTGCCAGAAGAGGGAGCAAGTGTGCTGAGAACAGCCACACACGTTGAGTTCGCATAAGGAACGCGCACAGCGTACTGATAATTATCTGACCTGCAGGTGATCACACAGATAAATACAGTAAAAGACAGTCATAATCAAAACTGATATCCGCAAATATTTCAAAGATGACTGGGCCATTGCACAAACCATACAAAAATACACACACACACAAACACATATATATATATATATATATATATATATATATACACCCACACACACACACACTTACAAACTTTTATGTTAGATGTCATTAATCGCGATGGTTATATGTAGTGGCTATAAACAAAATAGTATTTGGACACTTAAAACACAATTAAGAATGTTAGAAATCAGGGGCATTTATTACATATAGCAAAAACACACTTTTTAATCAAAAATATTCACACAAAATAAAGTTTGTCATGTTTCAAGGTTCCATAATAAGCAGGAGAGAAACTGTTCAAAATGAAGACAAAAACAGAAAGTTTTGTCAAATGTATATGTTTAAATATGAATGTTTTTTCACTGACTTTACACAGCCAATAAAATTTTGTTTTGAGAAGCATATCTAGCATTACTTGTTTCAAATGCAATAAAATTCAGAAATTTTTCAGTGTAACTTAAGTGTCCAAACTTTATTGAGGCCCACTGTATCATACTGTGTAATCTAATGCAAATGAACTAATACATATCTAAGAGTAGTTTAAAGGTCCAAGTGCTCCAAGGCATCACCGTAAGGGTTGTGATACTCGTAACTTACTGGTGAGTGCAGTCACGAAACGGTTCAATGCTGGAGAGTCCAAAAAGATTGTCCCATCATACCCATACTGAGCTTCACCTCTTACATAATCTCTGTCAACAAAATAAACCCTTTAAAAATCGTCAAAAAAATAACTGTACCATATTTATTTCCACCCTTCAAAAATGTGCAATGACCAAAATCACGTTCATGTTTTTACCTGACAATCTGGTGACCCATGTAAAGTAGCAGGGCACAGAGAACATGCAGATAGAGCTGGATAATATATCCAAGTGGCAACAGCAGCACCACAGCACTTACTATGTGACCTGCAGGACAAACCCAACAACGATGTAATACTTTGCATATTGAGCTAATACTGAAATATAATATTGACTCATAATGATCAAATAATATTTACCCAAGTAATATATGTTCCAGATGACATATTTGTACTTGAAGAGCATGTCTTCAGTCCTCGCTTTGAGATGATCCGTGAAGCTGTCAATGTCACATTTATACAGCATGTCCAACACCAAGATACTGGGCACCCTGAGGACAACATTAGCTACCTCTTCTAGTCGTGGCATCTTAACACTGACAAAAATAACCACCTGCACCATGTAGGAAGCCTGTCACATTATGACATTTTCAAAAGATCCAGATCTTGTATTGTGCTCTGGTTTGGCGGAACTCTTGAAAACGTTGAAGCCATTTCTCAGAGTTGTTAATCAGTAGATCCAATGTGAAAACTGTGGGAAGAGAAACGATGACATATCTTTGTTTTTCAAGCTATCAAATTGCGTCTTTGATTGCTAGCAAGACACAATCCTTCCGGGTTAGTTTCTGACGTTCAGCAAAAGAGACTTAATGCAAAATGCTGCCACGAACACATCTTAAACCAGTCTTAGCTGCTCTCCCGGCCCACGGGTTTAAATAGGTATTTTGAACTTTACATCTATAGTCAGGCAGGGAGCCCGCCTAGAACAGCTGAAGATAAGATCTAGCAGCCAGGAGACCATCTTAAACTAGCAAAACTTCTTAATACATGATATAATTCAATCCAGCTTTAAAGTTACCTGATGGGAAATAACACAAACTGTCACTTTTTTCATATTTCAATGTATTTTTAAAGACGGTTGCCTCCCACCTCCAGTGTGTGTGTTCTAGCAGGATGGCAGCTCGCGTCCTTTCGTCTCAAAACAAAAGCGCTTCGACACAATTCATCCTCGAAAAAATAAACAGTCCCTACACCTGTCACGACCACACACTGCTTGTACCGACAACTGCAAATATACGACTTCCTTTCCTCCTTTCGCTTCTTCTTTATTTTTTAAACAGTGGATGAAAAACCACACTAGTGCATTACCGCCACCTACTGTTTACAATACCACCGACCAGACACTGTCCCTGTCTTCAGCTCCGCTAGCTAAATAACTATACAAAATCTGCATTTATATAGATGCATCATCCTCCATATATGTCATATTCTCATACTCATGTCTCACCTTTTTGTTTTTAAATCTAACTGTCAAAAACTCCAAGGCCACCTACTTCTATTTATTTTCTGAGCCCAACCATCTAACTCCACAGACTGTCACACTCACAACAGGAAGGCTATATATCCTTCTATAAAAATGTAACTATAAATAAATGTAACTTTCAAATCGTTACTGATTTCATACTTATCCAAATCATATTATATCAGAGTCTTCAATTAGCCTCTTCTTCTTTTACTTAATTACTATTTAAAAATGCTCAGCATCTGCAGAGAAAAACTGCCACTTAATCACATCAAAATACACACATAACTATGAAAGTATATGCATCAGGATTGTGAATATATATTGTGTTATATTTCTTTATGCAATTATTAATGTTCAATGTTATTTATCATTTATTAATGTAACTGTTAGGCACTGTGATTTTTGCTACAGTTTCCAGTTTAAATAAAAAATAAACGTTTTTAAACCCCTAATAGAGGTTATTATACCTGACCTGATTAGACGGTAAAAAGCATAATATTAATAAAAAACATAAAAAAATTATTCTAATATTAGTGAACATAAACTATATTTTAAAAAGTGGTTTATAACACTATTCTATATAGCACTTTCAAAGCATGGTTCTTTAGAACCTTATAAAAGGGTTCTGTTTGGTGTGAAAAGGGTTCTGCTTCTGTTAAAAGCCGAAGAATCCGAAAAGCACTGTTTAGAACTTCATATTTCATTTATCTCCTGCTCCCATCACAAAGCCTTCATTTATTAACATTTGGTTGAGTAGCAAATTGGCTCTAAAGAAATATTAATAATCAATCATAACTTGTTATAATTGATTATGAATATTTGGATCAGTTAATATAATTAACTTAATGTTGTAAATTAATATTACAATCAATTAACCTGATTGGCCCGTGAATACTCAGTGTCAATTGTTTATTAATTCTAAGAAATGTAGGCTACATTTCCGGGGTATGGGAAATGTCTTTATTACTTTACAATAATACTAAGAGAAAGTAGTCAAAATCTGCATGATTAGGGACTCCAATATAATGAGCTTGAAACACGGACAACTTTACGTGTGACATGAACAAGATTTTATTAACTAGACTAAACACTTAAACTACTCTAACATACACATAGATGCATACAGTTTACCAAGGGAAAGAGAGCTGTAGCAGAATACAGGAAAACGTTAAAGCATTGTTTGAAATTCAGCACATAACCAGCCTTGGCAAACCATCAGTTTAGTTCTAACATGCCCTTCTTTAAAAGGCGTTAGGATACTTAATGTATCAAATAATGAAACTAAGTTTGATACTTGCATGTCTCACCCATTTGAGTTAAACTGTCCTGATGCTATATTTGTTGAGGCTCCAGTTGATCTTTGCTGATGTTGTCTTGATGAGAGAACTGCAGTGGGAGTCAGAGGATCTTTGGTGAATGGAAAGACAAGGCCGCAGCCTGACACATCAGTCTTATCAGTCTTAATGTGTCCTGTAACATGACACCGGGTTCTGCTAGTGTGTTAGTTTCATTTGGGATGTTAGTTTTGGGGGGAAGTTTCATAGACCTTTGTTGGGAGAGTTATTTTTCTCATTAAATATAATGAATAATTTGTGTGTGTCTGATTGGTCCAGATGCTACAGTTGTATTGAATATAAATATCTACCATTTTTTCTTTGTTCCAATAATGCTCTGATATTTTTTTAATTATTGATTTAATCTCTGATCTGCTATGTGATATTTAAATATGACATGTCAACTATACTTGTTTTGCAACAATGTCTGCTTCCTCATTCCCCTACACTCACATGAAATGTAAAGCACAAAAGACATTTGTAGCTCTACATTTCATTGATGTAATATACATATATAAATATAATTAGGCCCATTAAGAATTTTCAACAGCCAATCCTCATTTGATTCTGACTGTATGGTAGAACTGGAGTCTGCGGTTACGATTGTCTGCTGTAACAGTGTTTCATTTATCTACTGCACAGCCTGCTTTTTTATAGCCTGAAGTTTAAGTCAGACTTCCAAGGCACCAGCGCCATGTGTAATGGTCTAGAACAAATTCATGAGAGCTTTAGTCATAACCAAGCAAATATTTAAAGGGTTAAAAAAAACAGTTCAATCACTACACATCACTTTTATTCTTTCAACACACAAACTGAAGACAGCGTATATTAATTTACATCTAATAATTTGCTCAACGTTTGTGAAGCTGTCCTTATTATCACCTTAATATTTCCAATGTTCCCCAATTGTTGAATTTCAGTTGTATTATTTTGAAATTAAGACAGCAAATTGGCATTTCCAAATTACATTGTGTAATTGGAAAGTTGTCAAAAAATAAGTATGATTATAGTGTATGAAAATAGAGTATGTGCATAAAATTAAGAATTACAATAAAATATCAAATGGGCAAATAAAGTAAACTGAAGTATTGAACATCATACATCATTCTTGCTACAAACGACATTAGAAATTGTAAGAACTCATGAAAGAATTTTAAAAGAGGATGATAATATAAGTTATGGGCTGACCACTAAAAAAGGGAGCAATAACCAGAATTTCCGCTACCGCATTAACCTGACTGATTTTGCACAAGCAGTTTACAGGAAATAAAGGCAAGGTCCACTTCTGCTAATAATCGTTGCTTTCTTCTTAGTCATGCGTCTCAACTGTGACGTCAAATTTTGGGAAAGCATCATCACACCACCAGATTCATCGAGTGCTGACCTCGGATAACCTTGACCTAAGGAGAACACACACATTGAGAATTTTAGAATGGTAACTATTAAAATACGGTGCAGGTAAAAAGCAGTGGGTGCTGTAAAGGTCTGAGTCTCTGTGAGCAAGGGGGAGAGGAAATGGGCTCAGTGACCTTTGCAGCCAATTTCCCCTGTGTTCAAACAGCAGCATGAAAGCCAGGTCTGTTTCTGAAGTCTGTGCAAAATGTCAATTGCAACTTATCCCACCAGCAGAAAGAATTTGCTCTGAAAGTAGATTCCCTTATTGTGGCCGTCAGCTTTCAAGTCATTGAACATGGATGGTTTGACCCTATCCTCACTGCTTATAGAAAGGACATACAAATGATTTAGAGATTTTCAAAATGATTTAAAATAAAATAAAACAAAAAGCACTTTGCACCATCCTCCATCCTAACTTTATCTGTTGCTCTGGTACTTGTTATCCTTCATAAAATGTGCTGTAACTGATTTCATCCATAGCATCAGTCTTCAATTATTCGACCAGCCACAAAATCATTAAGGGTTAGTTTACCCAAAAATGAAAATTATCCCATAATTTAGGCAACTCACCTAAATTAAAAATCATTTAAAAAATATCCTGGCTCTGCTTTATAGTAATAATATTTAGTGAGTAGCACCTGACATTTTGAAGCCTAAAAAAGCGCATCCGTCCATAATAAAAGTAGCCTAATCCATATGGCTCCAAGGGGTTAATAAGGGCCTTCTGCGAAGTGTTTTTGTAAGAACAATATTCATATTTATAACTTTATCAACTAGAATCGTTGACTTTTGGTAGCGGTGGCCGTACACAAGTCGAGTTCCATGTGTTACCGCTATGCTAATAGTTCTCATTCCATCACAAATAAACTATTTCCATCATAATATTAGTAACTGAGCTGATGTTTCCTTTAGATACAAAATAAAAATAGGCTGATGAAAAACAACCATCATATCCGCACAAGCAGGTAGTTTAAATAGCGAGCCATCAATGAAACTATCTGTTTCAGGAAGGAGGGTGTGAAATGCTCACTGACTTCATTTTACAGTAAGCGATAGATGGAAGTAGTGTGGGGAGTGGAACAACTGTATTCATGGTTTTGACACCACACCTCATTATGATGAAATATACATGTATCAATCAGCAGAAAATTCCATATGACCATTTTTAAACAATTTTTGTCAGAGATTTCAGTATATGTAAACATGACTTTGCAAATGTAGGTTCCACGTGCCATTTCCATTTCCTTTATGGAAACACATTGCGCTCTGTCTCTGCCAGTCACTGCTTTTGTCATGAAATTGCTCTTTTGCAATAAGGGGAATTCCTAGTTCCTTCGCTGACAAGCCTTTTTTTCTCTCTCTCTCCGTCTCCCCTTTTCCCATTTTTTTTGGTTTATGGGAACTGAGGGCTGAACCAGTGAGATGTTTTTCCTCAGAAGCGCTTTGTATTGATTCATTATAAGGGGGCGGGAGATTCCCTCCCACTGCTTCCTTCTTACTGGGAAGTGATTGCAGGCTTACGGTACTGAAAGAGCATGAGGGAGTGAGTGAGTGAGTGTAAGAGGGAAATAGAAAGAGAGAGAGAGAGATATTTAAGCTGAGAGAACTCATCAGAAGTCATATATTCAGAAGTCACAAGAAGAGCACTCATCTCTGGCTTTACATGTGAGTTACTGGAGACTCTAATGGCAAGTAAGGATTGTGGATTTTAAAGCAACAGTTTGATCCATGATATCAGAATGAGAGATAGCTATGAAGTTGCTCCTGACAAGCTGGGATAAGCGTGCCTTTCTTTATCAGATAAGTATTTGATGTTTAGTATGTATTTTGGGAGAAAAATACTAATTAATTATGAGAGATGTATGGTGTGTAAAACTTTTTATTTTACTGGCTCTATAAAATACAAAAAACAGTATTGTGTTGTTATGTGATTTCTAATAATTTAACTGTGCTGTCAGAGTTGTACACTTACACGCGTGTAGTTTCTCAATGTGTAAGTGTAAGTTCTAAACTCAAAATGTGGCATGTATGAGAGAACAGGAAAAAATAATAGATATTTCTGGTTCTTCAGAGGGGGTTTCCAACTGTGCACCCATCAGGGCAGTTCGACTGGTTCAGTGCGTTTATTGGGAAGAGACAGTTTCCTGAAAGTCCTCAGGTGTGGCAGGTACTTAGTTAAGGACATGAAGTTCAGTGCTTTTTCGCAGCAGTTAAGTAATGATCAAACATTAAACAAATATGTGATGGAGATAACATTGAGACTAAAACCTGAGTTGGATTACATCACTAACCCTTTGGCCTTCCCAGAGATTGATGAATTTATAAGCTGCCCAAACGTGAGCTCTGAAACAATCAAAAGATCAGAGCTTCTTGGTTGTATGTTCATTTTTTTTTTTTTTTTTTTAAGCTTTGAGAAGCTTTCAGTTTGGGTTTCTGAGTGGAATTTAACCATTTTAATACACTTGACGGGAAACAGCATTTCTTTATCATGACCATATGAGTGTAATTTTTTAACTTTTTTTTCAAGTTTAGTAAATGCTGACAAAGTTTGTTTTGAGCACTTAGCCCTGAGAACTGAATTCCATAGATGGTGTTCATAAAGAGTTCATCTATGGGCTCAGTTCTTCTGGTATTGTGTTTAAAATCTGCAACAACAACAACAACAACAAAAAAGTACCAAGAAAACATTAAATACGTAAACTTACTTTAAATTTCCATTTTATTCTATCACTGTAAGAAGTAACTTGTGAAACTGTTTTATTCTTTTCTTGTTCTTTTCTTGCTTGTATATATATTTCTTGTTTATATATATATATATATATATATATATATATATATATATATATATATAATATATATATAAACAAGAAAAGGTAAATAAAACAGGCTTGTCACAAGTTACTTCTTTATGTACAGTAAGTTACAATGCCGTAGTGGTAGACTTTTGAGATATTTAGTAAGATTTTTTTCATGTTGTGCTCCAATAAATGTTTGCAAATAATTCAAACCACCTTCCTGTGTTCTTTGCTTTTCATTTATTTGTTTATTCATATTTTTTAAGTTTTAGTATTTTTACACACTCACATTTATCAGACACTCTGGGTGTGCTTATCAAATGAACAAAGTCTGTCCACTGCTTCCGTGATCCATGAATGTCCTTTTTCAAGTTCTGGGGGCACCTTGTTAACAACATATAGGTCAAATGTTCAGCAGTGCCTTTTAGATGGTTTATTTATTATTATCATATGTATTATATGTCTCTAGGTTGGATATACATGGCCAGATTTAAAAAAAAAAAAAAAAAAAAAAAGCCATGGTGAGCTGACGCATGAAACTCCCACGCTGTAACCGCAGGCATGTCTTATCTCTTATTCCTAGCAAATGACTCAGGATCAATTCCTTGGAAATCTGGAGTAATGGACACTTTCCCATCACAACTGTCCAAAACCTGTACAAATATCATAATGACCCAGTCAACACAGTCATTCAATGCAAAGACTATCAATATGTGGTAGTGGCTTCTCCTGTCATTACACCTACATTTTTAGAGACTTTATGATAATAGCTCATTGTCATTTCAAAATTGTTTGATTGAAGGGTTAATTGCAAATTTGTTAAATATGTATTTTTTCCTTGTTGGAAATAACAAATATTGTTATAAAAAGTTTACATTCTTTTTTTTTTTACATATCGGAAAAAAATTAAAGTGTCAAATTAATTTGTGGTTAAATAAAGAATCAACCAAAATTGTGAACTCAGATTGTGACAGATCCTATAAAAATGACATTATATATATATATATATATATATATATATATATATATATATATATATATATATATATAAATGTTTTTATATAATATCAATATATATATTTTTATATATATATATATATATATATAAATCATATTGATATTATATAAATACATTTTTGTTATCTACAGTTCTTAGACTGGATTTAAAAGTAAATGCAAATATTGCATTCTATATTACATCTATTAGTTTTATTGCCCAAACTTTAAGGCCCGGTTTCACAGACAGGGCTTAGATTAAACCTGGATTAGGCCTTTGTTCAATTAGGACATTTAAGTAGCTTTTATAAACGTGTGTGAAAAAAAAACCCATTTCTGGTGTGCATCTTCATTCAAAATAATAACACTGACATATATTAAGATATATCAGTGCAAGTTGCTTTCAGTTAAAACAGCTCAAACATGCATTTTAGTCTGGGACTATAGGCATTCTCTAAACTGGGGGTATAAGTATTCCTATTTAAATACATTTATTCTTTACATCATCATCTATATATATATATATAATATATATATTTATATATATATATATATATTTTTTTTAATCCCAATCAAATCAGATGACTGATAGATATAAACATACATTACAGCAATAGTCACTCTATAAGATTACACTCTCTTTTGCTTCTTCATTTTCTTTTCTTTTTACTCACACTATGGAAGACTTGTTTCCTTTTGCAGAACCTTCTTTTCCATCCTTTATTCCTGTTCACCCACATGAGGGTTCCCTCGCACTAAAAACTTCCCGTTCTGATAGCTGATCCTCACAGCTGTGCTGGGGTAAGTGCCCAACCCGCCTTAGATCCCTTTTCACAAAGTCTGGAAGCTCTCAGTTCACAGCGAACACTCTTGGAGTTTCCCCCAGTGCAGCTCACCCTTCAGGGTGGTGAACCCTTCTGGCCATGCTTCACTAGACATCTCATGGTGACTGAATCCTGGGACTTGTTTTGGAGCAACATTTGGCAGAGAAAGCACACTTGATTGCTGGTAATACCAAATATAGGACTAAAAGAAACTGTTTGGTCCATATAAATGGTGATACTCTATGTTCAGCTGTGTCCTTATAGCTCCTGATGCTTTGTGTGTAAAGAGGCACTGGTCCCTGCATATGGCTGTAATCTTGGAGGTAAAAATTGGCCATGGTAAAAATTGTTAACACTTTACAATAAGGTTAATTAGCATTAGTTATCTACCTTAGTTAACATAAATGAACAATACTTCAACCGCATTTATTAATCTTAGTTCATATTAGTTTCAACATTTACAAATATTTTATTAAAATCAAAGGTTGTATTTGTTAACATTAGTTAACCCACAAACTAACATGAACAAACAATGAACAACTGTATTTTTATTTACTAACATTAACAAAGATTAATAAACATTGTAACAAATGTATTGCTCATTGTTATGTTAGTTAATACATTAAAATTAGTTCCACTTCACATTAATTTACGTTTAAATAAATCATTTGATACAATGCACCTATTGTGTACAGACATGTTCATATATTTAGAAAATACCTGCATGTAATTAATTTATTTCCGTGAATTAAAGTGAAACATTGAAAACCAAGTACTTGATACTGCATCTGATTAAGCAATGCAACGTTAATTACTCATGGAAAATAATGGAAAATAAACTTAATCATGTCAAGACTCTTCTGATTTTCTGTGTAACACACATTTCCTGCAACAAATGGAATAACAAAGGGTTTTGGTAGCCAAGCACAACATAACATCAACAAGATGTTGTAGCCATCATTCATGCCATAAACAGGACTGGTATCCTGAGCATAAATAATCTGTTCTTACAAGCTGCAGTGTAATTGGTCATGAGATAGCGTTGGATATATTGTCAATCTTTATTTTTTTCTAATTTCCCTTAAGCATATAATAGAGGAGTAGGCCCTTTACATCCACACAGACAGATACTGCCAGGACAACATATTTAGTTCAAAAATATTAGAATGTATTCACTAACAAACACAGAGATAATTATTTTAACAATATGCATTATATTATTTAAGGAAGTAGGCTATCAACCTAAGGATAAATTGTGCTACATAAAGGATAAAACTATGTGTGTAACATCAGAAATGACTAATTTACCACATGAGGCCGTCAGTTGAAATCTCTGACTGCTAGATGTTGTATTTGTGGAAGTTTTAGTATGTCATTACATCACTTTCCAGAACTTGTGACATTTTGAGCTTATCGTAGATCAAACCAAGGACAAGATCTAAATCTAAAAACAGAGTCTTTTAGTCTTTTAGGCAATACATTTCTCGTCTGAAATGTCAGTCAGTCTCGCATCATGTGCAGTCAATATATGTCCAGCAGGTGGTTTGTTCCTACTTTGGAACATATGAAGAGAGTTAGTAGCTAAACAATGAGATTCACAAACAAATTTAGGCATTAGCAATTAAAAGTAGCCTACATAGATTTATGGGGATTTTTTTTTTTTTGCTTAAATCATTGTCATGTGAAAAAAAAATACAAATTCACAAAATACAAATACAAGTAGGCTACCATTAGCAGTAAATGAATTAAACAGTAAAATAAAGAACAGAGAAACGTTAAAAAAATATTTTATAAATACATATATTATTTATTTATGTTTATTGGCATGTTAACAGAATGTTATAAAATGTATTGAATTGGAAGACATAATACATTTATAATTATTCATAATTACACAGTTCATAATAGGCCTACATTATAAAAATGGATAAAAAATGTGGCAAAGCGAATAAAGAAATAAGAATAAAAGAAACAGTTGTGTTCTTGTGAATGGCATATTCCTTGTGGATGCCTCTGAGCCCCACCTCCTCATGGATCACAATAGATTCGTCCAAAGCAATCACGGCTCTCGTGTCTCGTCTTTCTAACAGCTGTTCTGATTGGGTCAATCAAGTGTCAGTCAAAGTGTTGGCCACGTCCCCTTTCTGGACATCAAACCACAGAGGAAAAACTGCGACAGGGACTAAACAGAAGGGGAAAAGTGGTTCAAATTATATTTCCAATATCAGGGATTGAATCGTCTTTTTGAATCGGAAGTTAAAAAGAACACCCAATTTTCTTGCTTTTCGACAACTTTTTTCCACTGTTTGGTGCGGCCGTGTGGGGATGGATGAGATGCGGCCTAGCAGCGGAGCAGCAGCGCACCTCGGCCTCGCCTCGCTCTTTCCCCCGGGATTGCAGGCCATTTATGGGGAATGCAGGCGCCTGTATCCCGATCAGGCGAACCCGCTTCAAGTCACAGCCATTGTGAAGTATTGGTGAGACGTCTGAAGCATTACAGTTTTATGTTGTTGTTTGATACGCAAACATAAAAACAACTAAAACAAAACAGAATTTTGCTTGACGAATAGTTTTAACTTTATACTGGATGATACAAATATACACAAGTTGCTGTAATAAGCAAGTTTCAGTCAGCAGAAGCATTACCATTAGGCAAATAACAAACTTTCAAGTGGACTTTTTCATCTCAGTGTTTCACTCTTTCCTCTCATAATCCTCTTTTCAGGTTAGGGGGTCCAGATCCTCTGGACTACATTAGTATGTACAGAAATATGGGATGCCCTGGACAAGATGTACCGGAGCATTGGCACTATGTCAGCCTGGGTCTCAGTGACCTGTATGGGGACAACAGAGTTCATGAGTAAGAATGACAGATCATGAGACGTTTACAACTGTTTCATGACATGATAATATTACAGCAGACCAGAAACTTATGTTCATAATTACCTGATCTAATTTTTACTTACAAAAAGTTTTAGGGTTATTCCGTATCAACTCAAGCAGGGGTCCTCCTCGTCTAAATTGTGATTTTGATTTTTTTTAAATGCGGTGAAGGAAATACATAAAGAAGAAAGCCAAAATATTAGATGTCATGGGTGAATTTACTGAGTTATCCACTAAATTGTTGGATGGGTATTCACCTGAGATTTGGAACCAAATTTCAGTGAGCTAAAAATAGCTTTAGAAAGATGGCAGCATCATTATTTAAAAAATACGTGACCATTCAAAAAGGGAAAAAAAACCCTTTTTTGTTTTGCATGTTTGCATGCCTGTAACTCAAAGTATTAAAGATATCTTAATATCATTCTAAAGTTTCATTTTCAATAAACTTTTATTTTGTAATATTTAAAGCCCTATATGGTTTAATCACACAGACATGGGGATCTCAATCCGGCTCCATGTCCAAATGTTTTAATTTTACCCATTTACAATAGTCAGAAACCAAATGTGGGTTGACAGCTGATACTTAATGTGTTTGAAGAAGAATGTCTGAAAAACAAGGAATACTGAAAACTAGAAATGCTTCTAATTGTGTATCTATCGAAACATTTTCAAACAACATGCCTCTGAGTACCAAAAAAAAAAAAACATTCCAAAGTTTGCATGTCTGTAACTATAACCATAAGTATTAAAGATATCTTGATATAATTTTAGGTCCTTGATTCTTATCAAATTTGCCTACTTCAGTGTATTTTTGGCACTCAGAGAGTTATGTTCTATGCAATTGTTTTGATAGACAGAAACAAGATACATTTCTAGTTTCAACATTATTTATTCTTCAGACATTCCCCTTTAAATTTTATAAGTATCAGCTGTATGCAAAGTGACACACATTTGGATTTTGACCCCTGAAATATGTACAATTTACTGGTGGACCCACATTGAGATCCCAATATCTCTGGAATTTAACCATTTGAACTTAAAAATATGGATACTAAAATAAAAGTGTAAGAAGCAGGGTCCGGATTCATGAAAATTAAGTTAGAACATAGTAATTTTTCTAGAATTGCACCTAGGAACATTCTTACAAACTTATCTTAAGAATGTTCCTAGGTGCAATTCTTGAAAAATTCTTAAGTTCTTCTCAAATAGTTTCTTAAGAACATCATATTTTTTTCTTAAGAAGAAAATGACAGGCTTTGTTGTTATTTGATTGAAAGGAGGGTATTGCTGAAGACTCGCTGAATGAAAAACACCTCAAATCCTATCTTTTTGCACTGCTTTTAAATTACCGTTATCATAAGCACTCTGACTATTTTTGTCGCGACGTACTTGATGGGAGTTAATCGCTCAGGGCTGTGATTTTTAATGCACAGTGTCAAGTTAAAATAGTTATTTTAAAAAGAGCCTGTCTCAAGATGCAACCGTCTTCCATTAATTTGCGTTCAGTCTTCCTTGCGTTCTCTCTTGAGTGGATGTGTCCTGAATCTGTGCTGCCTCGATAGTTCTAGCAAGAGTGAACGTGTATGCCTAATCCCCCTTTAGGCATTTCCCCCCCCCAAAAAATAATGTTTGCGCTCATTGAATTTTTACAATGGGGTATTATTGTTGTTAAAAATGTACTCAACACAAGGAAGTTTGATTTAAATGTTTTAATTAAATTCCAAAATTTGGCACAAATGATACAATAAAATGAAGAGGAATAAAGAATTTTTAGGTCTATAGATCTAACACAACTTTATTCAGTTTACGTATTTCTGAATACTAATCAAATGGAAATTAACACTGGGTAGTATTTTAGTCCTGACTTAATTAAATACATAAGATATTAATCCTGAAAAATATGAACAAAATAATAAAATGTAGCCTGGGAAGCATCCATTATTCTGTTGATTTGAAACTGAAGAGTCTGATGTTTAGTTATACGTGAAGAGTTGTGTTGAAGTAGGTTGATGGTGCTTGAATTACAGCTGTATTCTGCTTCTTTATAGATTCACAGGTTTAGAGGGTCCAAGTGGTTTTGGTTTTGAGCTCACCTTTCGCCTGAGAAGAGAGGCAGGAGAGACAGCACCCCCTACCTGGCCAGCTGAGCTCATGCAAGGCCTGGCTCGATATGTGTTTCAATCAGGTACTGTACCTGCGCCCCATCTGAAGGGGTTGGAGTATAAAGTTTTGCAATTCATGGAAGTGTTTCTTCTGTAACTGCAAAACAATTTAAGAGCTGTAGTTTTCATGTTGTTTCCAGCTTTAACAGATTTAAAAGTTTTAGTTTACCAGAAATGAAAATAGTCTTCACTCCCATTCATGTTGTTCCAAACCCATAAGTCTTTTGTTTGTCTTTGAAACACAAATGAAGATACATTTAATGGAATCTGAGAGATTTCTGTCTTTCCATTGAAAGTCCATTTAGAACTCTGATGGTTCAATTGTAAAATAAATCCATATGATTTGAGTTGTTTAATACAAGTCTTCTGAAGACACATGAACGCTTTATATGATGACTTTTATTCACATATAAACATTGATCAGCGAACATACATGGAGAACTAAATTATAGCAAACAAAAGCTCACCCATAATTCCTTGCACACTCGATTCATATGAATTTCCATTTGTGTTCTAAAATTTGAATGAAAGACTTGAGGGTTTGGAACAATGTAAGGGTCAATTAAATATAACAGAATTAAAATTTTTGCGAAAACTAACCCTTTTTAAGCCATTTAATATAATTGATCTAAGTGGGCTCCCTTAAAGGGATAGTATTTAATTATTATTTTCCTGCTTGTATATTAGTCATTTCTTTTGCCAAAAAACAGACATAATTTAGTTTTTCATGACCATTTCTCAGCCTCTCTGACCTTTTTATCTATACCTATTCTGTCTCAAAGCTGTATTAATCAAGCTTGCGTGATATTTGCAAACTTTAAATAATGCCTTTAAATAAAGCTTGGTTGCATCTATGTTACCATAACATTGGTGAGGCTGGTCACTGCAGAGCCAATAGGTGGAGCATGATGTCCAGTTTTTCTCATTGTAATGTATGGGTAACAGTTGTAACCAGGATTTGTGTATGCACTATATTAAATATAGAGTCATCAAACTAAAATAAACTTTTAACGTATTAATCTCTTGAAAGTTTGCAAACCAATCTGACAAGTTTTTTTCTCTGTAACAGAAAACACATTCTGCAGCGGTGATCACATTTCGTGGCACAGTCCGTTGGACAACAGTGAGTCTAGAATCCAGCATATGCTTCTGACGGAGGACCCCCAGATGCTGCCAGTTCAAACCCCCTTTGGTCTCGTCAGCTTCCTTCAGGTCAGGCACAACATGCTAGCAGTTTCAACAAGATTGTTGACTGTAGCCTTACATAATTTCTACAGTAATTTAGTTTCTCTTTTTTTTTCTTTAGCCCTTGAGATTGGTTCATGATGTTCATAAAGCCATCTAAATTCAGTTTTGTATGCTACATTCATTAACCTTGTCCTCCTATGCATGTATCTCCTTGTGATTGGGTGTAAATTAAGTTTTTCTTTCTGTGCTTATCAGATTGTGGGTGTTTGCACAGAGGAACTGCAGGCAGCGCAGCAGTGGAACGGTCAAGGCATTCTGGACCTGCTGAGAGGAGTGCACATGTGAGTAATCCCACAGCCAGCCACTAGACAGCCCAAGGACACACTCCTTCTCCATTGGTGGGAAAACTGTGTTAAAGAATCTGCAGGACTGATTTAACCAGCTGAGAAGCTAAATGAATTCCTTTGATGTATTACTTTGTCTCTTTCTCTTGCTGAAAAGCATTTATAGATGGGTGAAGTTGTATGTTTGTACATTTTCCTACAAGCAAATGTGAAAATATGTTTGTTGTATTACTTAATGTTGTTTATTTTCTACTCTTGCTGAGGCATTTTGGGCATTGTAGATACGAGTACTGTACTTTGAATGCTGTAACTATATAGTAAGTGGGTCAGCTTTCATTTGCTCTCAGATGCTTTGTGCTGTTCTTGTTTTTCATTAATTCTGAAATGTTTGTCTCTTTTGCTGTTTTGTTTGCAGTGCTGGGGGTCCATGGTTAATCACTGATATGAGAAGAGGGGAAACCATATTTGACATTGATCCACACTTGCAAGTAAGGTTTTCTGTAGTGTGCTTGGTTCACCCACAATTCTGCTCCTAGTGTTTCAGGAGACATATTTGTTTATGCTCATTTTATACTGTTTTGGAATCACCATAGCTGCATTTATATGATAATAAATAAAGTAAAATAAATATATAAATATATTAAAATGTAATTTATTCCTAAGCTGAATTTTCAGCAGCCATTACTTGAGTCTTCAGTGTCACATGATCCTTCAGAAATCATTCTAATATGCTGATTTGCTGCTCATGAAACTTTTCCTATTATTATCAATGTTAAAAACAGTTGCTGCTTAATATTTTTTAAAACGTGATGTTTTTTTTGTTGTTCAAGATTCTTTGATGAATGCAGTTCAAAAGAACACAATTTATTTAAAATAGAATCTTTTGTAACATTATACATAACTTAACTGACATTTGGATAATTTAAGTCATCCTTGATGAATAAAAGTATTCATTTTGAACTGTAGTTTCTGTAATCTAACACTAGCTATATTTCCATCCAAAGTTGAGAAATTAACTTGTGCACAAATATCGCATAAAACATTTGCGAATAAGGCATCGTTTCCATCTAGTGAGCTGAAGAGAACAAAATTGTCTCTTCCTGATAAACAGTCGTTAAATATCTAAATAAGTTGCTGCAGTAGAAGCCACTGTATATAATAATTTTGGATATAATAAATTACTCTCAGAGCGTGCTGATAAAACACAATAAAGTTATCTTGCTTTTGCATAAAATAAAATGTGCATAAAAATAGGTGGATGGAAACATAGCTACTGACTTAAAATCTGTAATAACACTTTTAAATGTAGCTTAATCTTTAGCAGATCTTAAAATGAATATCTATTTTCTATTATAATGTTGTGATGCCTAAATTAACTCTTTAATTTTTTTGTTACTGATTGTTACTTATTGTTTTATTTTTAATCAATTTAGATAAAATTGTTTAGAAATGTAATATCAGCCATTTGTTGGTTATTGACAATAACATTTTGTGACAACACAAAAACTTTTTCACTCTACTAAAGCATAAGAATACCATAATATGTTTGCAGATATTTAGGAAACATGGAGAGTTTACATACGCGTTTCTCTGAAAAACACTTCTTCAGCCAGTTATTTTACTTTGAAATGTGCGTTCCATGTTGGAATGTCTGTTTTTTGTTTTGGTCTGTGTGATCTCTCCCACTGCCAGTTCACCCAATAGTATTTTGACACCCCGGGATGCCAGTTGGCAGGAAACACAGCGTATTGCAGCCAGCAAACACACTGGGTCAGAGATTGCAGATTCTACTCAACCTATTAAAAGCCTTGGTATCCATTTAAAAATCTCTATGAGTGAGAGCATATTAAAACACAGATAAATCAACTCATCAAGAAGTCTCCTCGGCTTTCATTATCAATTGCATTCGTTCCTGTTACGTGTCTCAAACTGGCAACCCGCGTGAGGGTCGAGTCTGAGGAGGGGGGGCCCGGGGTAAAAAACGATCTCCAATAGTTTGAATTTGGACTGCAGTACCTATTTCAACCACTTTGTCATTCTTACAGACTGCATCTTTAATATTGGTGCAATTACTAATTTTTCTGTGAATTATTCTTTAAAATTAAGGGTCTTGTTAACAATGTAGCCTTTTTAGATACTTGACTTTGTGAAGTTTATCCAAGTTAAAATTGTAATTTCCTTTGAATATATTGCACCTCTGCTCTTTAAAAAAAAAACATTAACACATTTTATCTCTCTCAAGTAATGAATGATTATCATTCCTGGTGATTAAGGTCATCTGAAAAAGCGCATACTGTGATGTTTCAGGAGTGATGCAGCATGGGAAAAGGTGGAGTCTGGAGTGTAATTAAGTCTGTGGCTGTTAAACTCAACACCTCCACCTGCTGTTAGTCCTCTGCCCTCTTGCTCTGTTCCGGGACGGACACATGTCCAGCCATGCTGCTCCTATGCTGATTTGTGTGTGTGTGTTGATTGCTCATTCCAAGCAGGAACGAGTGGATAAGGGCATAGAGACGGACGGCTCGAACCTGAGCGGTGTCAGTGCCAAGTGTGCCTGGGATGACTTGAGCCGACCTCCCGAGGATGAGGACGACAGCAGGAGCATTTGCATTGGGTCACAGCCACGCAGGCTGTCCGACAAAGGTGAGGAGTTCTAAGGACAGACTCAGACCAATTTAAAAACAAGACACCGAACCCAGTATGCTTCTGAGATGTTGTATTGGCTCAAATTACTGTGTTGTTGTGTCAAGTATTTGTGTATTGTTCATACAGACACTGAACAGATTAGAGAAGCCCTGAGGAAAGGACTGGAGATTAACAGCAAGTCTGTCCTTCCTCCCATCAGCAATCAGAGGCACAGTCACGACCGACCACAGTAAGTCCTGCCCTTTCATGACAATCAGAGCTTCAGGACTGTGTGATTATACTGGTCGAGCAGATGTATGGTTTACCCAGAGCTGTGACCTTAATTCTGGAAGTAACCGGTTGAGGCGTTTGTTTCAGGACACCAAACTGCTTTGGTTTGCTATGCCACCTGTTCGGGACTGGATTGCATCCTTATGGTTTGAGGATAAGAGAAAAAAATATGTTTGGCTCCAGAGTTAGGTGATGTGACTCTATAGACCTTATGCACCAGAGAAACGAGGCCGCCGCCATCTTTTGAATATTGTCTTTGAACTTCCGTTTTTGTGGTCGCTCTGTATATTTCTATGGCATCGCTGTCGAGGAGAAATTAGCTGGTGAAGTGGATTTACTTATTGTAGAGTTAACGAAAGTTATCATGAGCATTGTAATGTTTATCATAAGCATTGGAAAGCGGATGCCTTAACAAATGCCGACCGGGATTTTTTTTAAACAAGCCGTTCATTCATAACTATGCAAGATCGCTGTGGAAATACAGACCGGAAGTCAAAAGACAACGAGCGCGGCGCTGAAAAGGGGAGGGGCTACATAAGGTCTATATACGTGGTGTGAAAAGTGTCACCAGATACAGATTTTGCTCTATCATTATAGCTGCCATTGCATTATAGTGCAGTTGTTGAGCATTGTAACCAATGACAGACAATTGCTTACTCTGTTTACAAACTGTTTCACTGACATCTTTAAAACAATGTCATGTAATGTTACATTTACCTCAGAAAAGCCATTCATTGTTGATTAGTGGTGCGATGGATCACAAAACTCATGGTTCGTATTATATTACGTTTTAGTTTTTTGAACTTGGCTTTCCATTTTAAAAAAAACTTAATTATGAAAACATTTAAACTGCACATAAGGCAGTTTTTATATCAACCTTTTTATTATAATGTTTCTACTCCAATCCAAATAGTTTTCATGATAGATTTATTCAAACATACATTAAATAAAACACAACAAATAAAACAATTAACGGGTTAAATAAAAAATATAATAAAAATGTGATAGGCCTAGTTATTTTTTATAGCTAACTATTGAGCTATGGACATTGGACAGCTAATTTTACCTTTAGAAAAATTAATTTGTACTGCACCTGATGTATATCCAAATGAATCGATGTTGAATCGAATCAAGAACAGAATCAAACAGATTCATAAAATCTGTGTCAATATCCACCCCTATAAATTAAGCTATAAGCCTATTTATAACAAGCATTGCTAATTGCTAGTTTCTTGCATCCATAAATCATCTGACACTAAAAAGATACATCTCAACAGCCATTATAAACTGCAAGAGAGAAGCGACAGAACTCTGCAAAGTTAACTGATCATGATATTATGTGATACAGGACTGTTATATAAGATTTTAGTCATGCCGCCCACTCCTATTTGGTGTACACTGCACAGTTAAAAATGGCTTTTAAGCAGGCATGCAATTTTAAAGGAGTTAAAGGAATGAATTTCATGAGCTTTGGTTGGTCCAGTTTAACAGCTGAATATGGTATACCATTTGGATGTGGATTATTACCTGCAGGTATTATTCAGACACAGCCTGTCCCTTCAATCTTTGTCCTCACGAGGGCTGACTCTTGCCAGCTGGCCTGCTGTTGTACACCATAATATTATTTGCTCAGGAAATTAGCTTCAAGTGCCGATAGTCTACCAGTACAAATGTGCTTCTGAATCAGGTCTGTATTATACTGTAGTCATATAATAACTTCAACTTTGCGACAAATCAGCAATTTAGCGCATGCTACTTTATTATTAAGGCCATGATGGTAGCAGTTAACTGAGGTGACTGTTTTAAGCACTCCATCCTTATCTCATTAAACACTGTGCAAACCAGATCATCTCCAAGCATGATTTGTCTGGGTTAATCTCACTATCCTGTTGTTGTCTACACCCTGTTGTTTTGCTCATGGCCCCCTGCTAGTTGTAGCCCAGCCAGATTCAAACATACATCCTGGAGTGCCCACTGAAGTCGGTTATTGTGCCTAATCCAAATAATCATGATGAATGAAAAAATAATGCAGAATTCAAGAATATTGTGCTCTCTTGAATTTTTGCATACATTCTGTTGAAAGTCTTTCACCCTTATATGTACCAGTAGTCATCCTAGATAATGGCATCCTGACACTATTTATTACGTTGAGCAGTATTTGTTAATTGTCAGTATAAAGCTTAAAGCAGGGTTCGTACAAGGTGCTTAAAATGCTTGAAATACTTGAATTTGACTTTTTGAAATTTAAGTCTTGGAAAACCCTTGAAAACAGACATATTTATGAAAAGGTGCTTAATTTATTAAAAGACAATATTTGTGAAATTATTGCTTAATTTTATTGATAAAACAATCTTTTAACACAAAATTAACGCTGCAGCCATTTCGCATGGCTATGAGCGTGATATTGCTCATAAATTGATACGTGTGGGTTTTGATAGAAAGAATCAGTTAATTATAAATTATTTAAGAAATATCTTTGTCGTAGTATCCTTTCAGTGGTTAAAGTTACCACAGTCATTGCATGTGTTGCACCATTTGTACCATTTTCTTTTATTAGTTTATCTAAATACTATTTTTTTTTTAGAATTTGAAAGATAATAAAGATATTCTTTAATAAATAAGATCTGATTATAGTCCTTGAAAACCAAAAATGTAGTCCTTGAAAGTCCTGGATTTTTTTTTATTTTTTATTTTTTTTTAAACACAGTATGTCGCTATGTGTTTTACGCTATAGATTCAGTAGTGGTGTTGCGTTGAATAATAATACTACAGGGAACATTTAATATTTCATGAGTATTTTAGTATGAGGTTCTGTTCACTCTGCTGGAAGAATGCAAGTTAAAGAACCATTAACAGAACCACACTTAATAAAAATTATTTGATTCCTGTATTTTATATACAGCTCTGGAAAATATTAAGAGTCCACTGCAAAATTAGCAGTTTCTCTGGATTTATTTATATGTATCTAATTTATTCTACAAACTACTGACATTTCTTCCAAATTTCAAAACATATTGTCATTTAGAGCATTAACTGGTCAAAATAACGGAAAAAGATGCCATGTGTTCAGACCTTGAATAATGCAAAGAAAACAAGTTTATATTAATTTTAAAACAACAAAATACTGTTTTACCTTAGAGTTCAGAAATCAATATTTGGTGGAATAACCCTAATTTCCAATCACAGCTTTCATGCATCTTGGCATGCTTATCGGTCGGTCACATTGCTGTTGGGCAACTTTATGCCACTCCTGGCCCAGGTAGGGTAGGCAATGTTTTTCATAAACTCTTTGGTTATACTGGTTGAAACTTTCTTCACATCTTGATAGTACTCAATAAGCAGTCTGAATGCAGTGATGGGATGTCCTACCTGCCTGTCAACCTGTGTGTTTCCATACCTCCCCTCACCCTGCTCTCACAGACAGCACACGTCCTCAGTGCGTTTCATGAGGCGGTGCTGAGTTATAGACAGACAGTCACAGAGCGCCGCAAACAAACAGCAGCCGCCTTTTACAGTTCCCCCTGAACCAAAACAACAAGCTTATGCTGCTTTCAAGCCATAACTACTGTAATTAAGAAATGGCAACCCGTGAAGTTTTACCCGGAGCTGGTCACGTCCTCAGACTCGGATTTATGCATTTCTATGGCAACACTATCAACCCTGAAATAAATCTGCAGCAGTCAGGTGGTACAAGTCAGTGCTCTTTAAGATGTTTACGCTTATTATTATTGTATTTGTAGCACTTGTCTGAATTATTAGCAGTAATTTAGTAGATTTTCTTTTTACTTTAATTTTATAATACAGATAAGATTTGAATTCCGTCAGAAGAATTAGGTATCGATAAGGAGACAGCGGGTTATCATGAGATGTAACAGACAAACACAAGATTAATTTAGAAATATAATTGGTCTCACTTGAAAGAAAAAAAATAGAAAATTGATAAAATAAAAGAAACTAAATTCAAGATCACAGAAACAATAGACAATAAAATTGACTGACTATAAAAATTTCCACCACGAGTGCACTCTTGTCGGTGTTACCCAATATATACCCACATAGTCAGTTCAACACTCAGAAAGAAAATAGAAAATAACAGACAAGATACAACAAAAGAGAATATAAATCTCTCTCTCTAAAGACCCTCAAGTATCTCTCGTAAAAGTTCCAATGTCTCTCAAATCTGGGTTGTGGTTGACCATACACCCTCAAAAAGAAAACAAGAGATCTTAAGATCAAATTTGTCGTGCTTCCTCGACTAGCACTGGAAACTCAAGGAAAGGATATCGGCCTCCTCTCCACGACGTGATGTCTTCTCCCTTTCTAGAAACTGGGTTGGCTCGCCATCAAACACAGAGTCTACAGGATGTCACAGAAGGTCGTCCCCGATATCAAGAAGAAAGAAGCGAAAAGAAAACGGAAAAAGACAAAGGAGAGAAAAAAAACCTGGCCTGATCACAGACCAGTACATTCATTTAGTATATTTCAAAATAAGTTCCACATCAAAGATCCAGATAACATCTAATACACATTTACAATTACCATTTCTTCATGAAATAATACAATCACATTAATTTACCTCTGAATCAATAGCTTTCTTTCTAATACAGACACGTGGCCAACAATGGCAACGGTGAACTCTGAAATGAACAAATAATAACCATGCGGTTCACTATAACCGCTCAAACGGAAGTAATCACATAACCAGTAACATACAGTACAAATATATTTTTTCACAGAATTGATGAATTATTTACCTTTACGGTCGATTTTTCTTTTGCTCTCACACAGGCGCACCTCAACTACAGGCGTGCGTGATCATAAAATTGCGTCGGTGAACTGCAATGTACAATGACCACGCGGTTTACTTCAGACATTTATGACTACTCGGATCAAAATACAATTTAAAGAGAAAATAACCAGTCCACAGCGACTCATTTACGGTTTGGTAGCAGTAATTCTATCTTATTATGAAGTAAAAGTCTTTTTATCATTAATTATATGATACTGACTCACCATGTAGAATGTATTCCTCTATTCAGTCGGCTTCTTATTCAGAATGCATTAAATTAATCAAATCTCAACTTTCTCATACCGTTTACAAAGATTTTTTAATCTAAAACTTATCAAATGGATCACGACGATCAGATTGCGTCTGCTCTTCTCAATCAAGCTCGTCTCTTCTGTCATTGCGCATGCTTGTCGACACCCATGGCGCAAATGACAAAGAGCTCTCATTGGTTGATCACCGAGTTTATATAAAATGAATTCGCATATTTATTCATTTATTTATTTTTATATTATTTTTCTTATCGACTTTTATTAAAGGAACAGATCACTAAATTGTGTATAAATTAAATTACCTTTATTTAACGTGTTACATATTGTTTTTATGTGCTTTGAGACATGAGGTCATTTCACTCTTGTGGTGCTTTGCAGACGCTTCTGTGTGCGTTGCGTTCATGTATTTTTAAGGTGTGGCTTTGGAGATGCTCTGAATAAAGGGTGGGATATTATGCTTTCAAAGCTAGCTTGCTATTGCTAGCCTCTCCAAAATTGCCTACGCTACCTTTAAGTGCACCTTTAATGTGACTTATGTAATCAGTTGATCAACTTGTTTTTTTTGCACTTCCTTCAGTTGCCTTAGAGTAGCGACTGAATTACCAAATTTAAAGTATGTAGATTAATTTAAAGGAGCTCTTCAAATCTCTTAAAAGAGGGAAGAGTTTACTTTTTTCTGTTCTAAGTAGCTGTTGAAAGGAAGAAAATTGATTTGCCATTTGGCAGTAGTGGTAAATGCATTTTATTCACTTCGCTGTGGTACAAATCTGCCCCTAATTTCTCCATAGACAATCAGTTGGACATTTCCAGACCCAGCAGATATCAAGGTAAGAGCCACCTACGAGTGAAACTGAATTTTTTTTTCAGCAAATGGGCAATGGAGACAGTTCTTCTTTTTTCCACTTTGAAAATGGGTGTTCAGTAGAGTGTCTACAAGTTACTTTTTGTTAGAACAATGAGAAAACGCAAGCTCTGCACTGCAATATTTGTTTTTTTTCACTCATTTACAGCGGCCTCAACATATTTGGTCACTGCAGCTACAAATGTATGATTCGTTGCAGTATCAGTATTTGGACAGTTTCTGGTTGTTAAACGTTAGTGGATCATGTTCATAGTTAATGCGTACTTATTCTTTTAGGTCACCTGTATGAAATTGAAAAATTATCTTAAGACTGACAAATTGTTTATTGAAGGTCACTGTGAAAAGCTCTAGCATTATTTGTTTGCAGTTGCCATTTGAGGTTTGATATTTCATGATACTAATGCAATGACATTTATACAGTTTGATTGTGCTTTAAGTGTCCAAATTGGACACTTGGGCACAAATTGGACACATCACATTTCGAATTGATTTGTTAAACGCCTTCATTCAGTTTTTTTTCTTTATTTACATTTTCCCATCTTCTATATCCCAGGAGTCGCAAGGACAGTCTGGAGAGCGAGAGCTCGGCTGCTATTGTCCCTCACGAGCTAGTGCGAACACGACAGCTGGAAAGTGTGCACCTGAAGTTCAACCAGGAGTCTGGGACACTTCTCCCACTGTGCCTCAGGTAGGACATACACTGTAGGAAGCTCCATTTGCCATATTTTCTCAATCCACTTTGCTGAGGCCTTAACTTTAAGAGGGACCAGGGGTTGTGAATTCATTCAGAAGTGAAAAATAAAAGGACACATGTACTGGTGTTCTGATGTGTCACTTTGTTCATATTACCAATGTATTACAGTTTTACAAACAAACTAAACTCACTGAAAAGCTAACAGCTCTGATTTTGCCGGCTCTAAAAGAGTGGGATATGAGTTTTATGTAATCTCCTTGTTTGGACAGAAACAGAGACAAGGCTCACAGAGAAGCCTTTGTTTAAAGTCCAAATGAGAGCTGGGAGAAAATGAACATCAGGTTGTTTATAGTTTAAGCCTTTGATATTTCGCGCTTGTTTTAAGAGATACGACACTTATCAATGTCTATGTAAATGATTCATTCAGCTTTTTTCTTTATAACCTTTTCCTGTAGAGGTCGGCTGCTTCATGGCCGACATTTCACATATAAAAGCATTAATGGAGATACAGCAATCACCTTTGTGTCCACTGGGGTGGAAGGAGCTTTTGCCACAGAAGAGCATCCGTATGCTGCGCATGGACCATGGCTACAGGTAACAGACATATATTACTATTAAATCCCTTAAAGGGGGCCTGTTATGCTTTTTAACATTTTCAACATTCTTTAGTGTGCAATGTTGCTGTTTGAGAATGAGAAAAGTTCTGCAAAGTTACAAAGCACAAAGTCCACTCCAAAGGGAGTTATTCTCTGTATCAGTAAGAACTGATTCTGAAATGCCTTGATTGTAGTCTTGAATTTTCTTCTGAGAACGTACATGTCACAATATCCCTTATTTAAATAATTCCCGCCCAAGGCTTTTGCAAAGAAAAAGAGGCGAGGACTGGTTGAGTTGTGTTAGTAGTGTGTTTAAACTCGTGTTTTTGGTAGGGGACGTGACATTTCCAAAATGTGCTCGAAGTGGTTGACCAATCACAACACACTGGTCCAGCCGACCAATCAGAGCACACTGCGGTTTTTGGAAGAAGGGGCTTCATAGAGGCAGAATTAAACAGAGCGTTACTGACAGACTGGGAAGAGAGTTGCTGCAATAATGTAAAATATTATGTGAAAAATGTGTTCCAAACCTATTCTAATAGACCCCACAAACAAAATCAAGGGCATAATATGTCCCATTTAAAATTCAATGTTGTTCCTTATGTGTGACCTTGTTCTGATCTCCTTAAATTAGATATTACTTACTGAGGAGTTTGCAGACCAGATGCTAGCTGACATTCAGGATTTGTGCACCCGTGAAATGGTAAGGTTCTAACTACAGCTCACGTTAAGTGATTTCACTATGATTTTGTAGAAGTTTAGATATTGTAACACGCTGTGTATCTCTTTACCCCTTACCCAGTCTAAGCTGCCGAAGGAGTACAGCTGGCCCGATAAGAAGCTAAAGATCTCTGTCCTGCCTGACACTGTGTTTGACAGCCCACTGCAATAAGACTGGGAGCTCACTGTCCCTGATTACAAACCCACATCTCCAGAAAGGAGCCCAACTCTTTTGACAGACGCATGTGACTATAGACTGCTGAAGGAAACAAGACTTTCAGATGCTTTCCCTTTTCCCAGAGAGTATTGTAAATGTACAACATTTTGTACATTTTGTCCGTTATACCACTTGTCTTTGTATTGGTCTACCTATTTACTCATAAGGAAGTTTAAAAAAAAAATAGCGATTGTTTTTCTGGTTTACTACAAAAGACACATTATATTTCTTGTTGAATATTTACCAGCACAAGACAATGTGCAAGCACTGGTGCCTTTATTCACCTTGGAATGGACTGAAGTGTCATTTTGAGAGAAAATACGCTCTTTAAATCCTGCTTGTAATGTGAAGGAAAGCATACTAAGGAAAAGGCCTTTTTTTACCATGTTTATCAAAAAAAATCTGTTAAGTCTGAGTATCTGGTTTTACTAAATTTACATATATAAGATACAGTAGTGTTTATTTAAGGTAGATGATCTTAAGGTCTTCATTAAGTTGTAGTCATAAGTGGTTAGTCAGTTCACCTACACAATACCAAAGCCTGTACAGTATGGGTGTTTTTAAACTGTCTAATGTAAAGTTGAAAATCATCAATTAGTTCCCTGATCTTGGTTTTATTTTATTATTATTTTTAACTATTTTACTTTTCCTTTGACATTATGATTGCATTCCAAGTCTTTATAGGGAAGCAAACAAACTGGTTCCTGAATGGCAATCAATTTTCTAGAATGTGCTTTTGTGATTTGTAATTTTTGGGAAATATGCTCAATAATATAGGTCAAAGTGTAAAAAAAGAACCTTTATTTGTACTTTTTTTTTTTAAAAGATGAATTTAATTAGAGTGCTGGTGTTTTTTATATTCTGGAGAATCACTACACTGCCTGTGGTTTTGTTACCCTTAAGTGCATTAAAGTTTTTAAAAAATCAGGGTGTTTGCGTTCATTTAATTATATACTATTTTATGATAACTCATTCACATCCAAGTCAGTTTTTAATGACCAAGGCAACAAAATTCCTCATGGACAACCATTCCTGTCTCTGATCTTTGGAATTGTATGCCCTGGATTTTGATGCTGTCACTTCAAGGCATGCATGTAAATGCCCTCTTTGCATGTGAAATGATAACAGCACTCTGGTGGGCTGTTGAGATGTCAATGTCAATTTTATTTGTATAGCACCATTGAACACAACCAATGTTGACCAATGTGCTGCACAACAAGAACAAAAATTAAAACATTACATAACAGGCTTAACAGAACAATATCATAAATAAAATACAGTGCAATGAAATTGCATCACTGATTATATGCCAAATCAAAGATATATACGTTTTAGCTTGGATTTAAAAATGGACAAAGATGAAGCGGATCTAATAGAAATGTGGAGGGCATTCCAGCGTCTAGGGGCACCTACCAAAAAGGTGAGGTCACCCCTACATTTCATCATTGACTTCAGGATACTCTGCAATCTCTGGTTGGATGACCGAAGACTCCTAACTGGATGGTAGATTCAAACAGCTGTTCAGTCCTAAAACCCAGAATTAACACGTTCAAGCCGTGGGTTCCAGTTTAAATGATTATTTTATTTTCATTATTCAAGTAAACCCAGAATTAACACGTTCAAGCCGTGGGTTCCAGTTTAAATGATTATTTTATTTTCATTATTCAAGTAAAATAAGGTGTTATGTTCATGGTGAACAAGGTGTTATGAGTGAATTGTGTTGTGACTACTATTTTGAAATGTTGTGTAATGATATAATGTTTGCTAGGACAGAAGTGAAAGAGCAAATAAGATGGATGAAGTTCTCCTGCCTCGTATGGTTTGTTGCTGCTTAATAATTCCTGACAGATACCACATAAGGTCTGTGGTTAACATTAACATTAAGGTGTTTTTTTTTAAGGGTATAAGCTGCTAAATAAAAAAATACTGGAACACTTCTTAAAGCCATGCTTAAAAAATGTAAACAAGTGATTAATTTATTGCAGAGAAAAACAGAATTTTGGGCAGATCACACAAAAAAAAAACTAGAGGCATGCCCCTTTAAATCAAGCCCCGCCTCCGTATATTAACCCCTCCCATTTGTATGTGTCAAGTCCGCGCTGGTCACGTGATCGGGGGAAGGGGGGAGTATGTGAACTGTATCCTGAGTTGCAGTCCTGTGCCTGCATTCCTCTCATCTAGGATTTGCTTGAAAGGGAAAAAAATCATAAATAATAACAGACGCAGATTGGAATACGGCGCTAAAGCATCTGATTCCCACCAGGATTAACATTTTAAAGGACGTGATATCCCTGGATGATCGCTGAACTGGATCTTTTCGCTTTAGGTGAAGCGTCTATATAAAGGGCATACAAATGAGAGGAAAAGTAAATAGATACGTCGTTTTTAATTCGCGTTAAACAGGAAAACAAGATGGCTGATAAGCGATAACAAGGGCCAAACGATATCGTCTCCTTTAAGAGCAACAAAGGTATTGATGTAGGCTTTGATACATGAATATTTTAGGCGAGTTAGCTTCGTCAAAATAAAATACATGACATTAGGCAATATAAATGAATGCAATCCGTCTCTGGTAAGCGCAAGCTGGTAAACATAAGGCGAAACATGGACAGGGATCGCGTTATGGATCATTCTATAATGTTCAGCCAACACAGATAGCGAGAGAATAGATTTGACAACGATTAAATCGCTGCTCTTTGGGGTTTAATGCTACGAGAGCATGTTGGCATGCAAGTATACGCGTCAGTTGTTTGTTCATTCAAAATCGCGTCACGGCATTAAATAGGTGGTGTTTCTGGCTTTACCTTATAGTTGTAGAGGACATAAATCCTATCGTTATACTTTTACACGAGCAGCACAAAGGCTCAGGTCTACTTTTTTATTATAATTCCAGCAGGGCAAATGTCATGTGCCCTGGGCACAAATCAAATGCGTGGTCGACTGCTTCAGTGAATGCGTGCGAAAGGACGTTTTCAGTGCTTCAAGAACTTGTGGCGTCACCCTTTTCCTGTTTTAAACCTAGCAAAAGATATGCTTCCGATGATTAGTCATTTTCACTTGGATTTAACGGATCTTATGTTGACTGGCATTGGACTTTATACGATGTTGTAGCCTTTAACCTAGTAGTTTATTATCTTTCAACGGATATAGTCAGGCATCTGTCAGTGAAGCTCCGTCTGTCTGGTGCCATAATTAAAGATAGACTGATAATTGGTTTGTCCGATACTTTTTTTTTTTTTTTTTTTTTTTTTTACAAATATACACTTCTGCTAGTTCATCGGTTCTTCGTTATCGTTTTTAACGATACATGATACCATTTACGAGGTATCTGAAGAATAGCTTATTTACAGGTGTAGCTTAACAATCAGAGAAAGCTCAAAACAAAAATTAAAATAAATGTGCCAGTATTTGGATCACAAATGAATTTTGCATAAATTAAATAATTTCTTTTGTGGTAATAAACTATTCATAATGCATATTATGTTTTATTGGTTTCACTTAGTTATTCGTCTGTCAAAAAAGTAATCGCTTATAAAGTTCTTAAAATAGCACCAGTCATTCATTTTTCCTATTAGGATCATATTAAATCAAGTAATTTTTCGCGCTCTCTAAATTAATACCAGAATTATAGTTTTTTAGTTTGTTTTATCAAATAAACATTTGTCGATAAAGAAGGGCAAGTTTCTCTCATTCCAAAAACGTCATTTATTCACGCCCGGCTGTGGTATTTGATTGCTGACTAACTTTGCCAGGAGCAGAAACGCTCCCTTGGCATATTTGGGTCTGATCAACAGCTGTTTCTCTGGGGCTTCTGTGCTTGTATGGTCTTCATCAACTGACCTAACATCTGGATATAAATGGAGGAGTCACGAGAATGAGCGAAACGTTGTTAGGACGGTGCTAGAACTTGATGTTTGCCTTCCACGAGCGGATCAAGTCAAGACGGGATGTCTGATCAAATGGCTGAGATGGCTGAGAGCTGGCGGAACTGCTTTGAGGAGGAACTCATTTGCCCCATTTGTTTGCATGTGTTCGTGGAGCCCGTACAGCTGCCGTGCAAACACAACTTCTGCCGGGACTGCATCAGCGAGGCCTGGGCCAAAGACACGGCCAATGTGCGCTGCCCGGAGTGCAACCACGCGTACAACCAGAAACCAAACCTGGAGAAAAACATCAAACTCAATAATATTGTGGAAAAATTCAACGCGCTGAACGTCGAAAAAGCGCCGGCCGTTCTGCATTGCATTCTGTGCAGGCGAGGGCCTCCTCTTCAAGCGCAGAAAGTGTGTCTTCGTTGTAATGCACCATGTTGCCAGTCTCACATCCAGACGCATCTCCAGCAGCCCTGTCCTGCTCCTGGACATCTACTGGTGGCGACTGAGGAGGTCCGGGCCTGGAGCTGCCCGCACCATGACGAATACAGACTCTATCACTGCGATGTGGAACAGGTTGCGGTCTGCCAGTACTGCTGCTTCTCCAGATGTGCGCCAAACCATGGCCATGCGGTGCGCGACGTGGAAGTACGACGCAATGACATCAGGGTGAGTGCTTTGCTCCTCTCTGTAGGGACGTAAAGACTCCGCCTGTAGCAGGGACTTACTGAGCCCAGTCCATTTTAAACATCAGACATATACTATGGAGTAACCTGGTAACTCAGGCCCTGGACTGGTTTAGCCCTGTTAAATGCATGATGACCCCTTGTCCCTTTATGGAATTGGCATATTACCCGTAATGAGCTTTGCTAACATGTAATAATTAAATAGATGGTTCTTTGAAGGGATAGTTCACCCAAAAATGAACATTTCGTCATCATTTACACACCCTCAAGTTGTTCTAAACATGTATGCGTTTCTTCTGTTGAACACAAAAGAAGATATTTTGAAGAATGTTGGTAACCAGACAGTTGACGGTAGCCATTGACTTCCATAATAAGAAAAAAAATACTGTGGAAGTCAATGGCTACTGTCAAATGTCTAGTTAAAAAAGAAGTGGCAACAAATTATTAAAAAAAGAAAGAATGTTGGACGGGACTTAGTTCTATTAATTGGATATTGATTGGATGGAGGCAGATGATGATCTTACGCAGATTTGAGAAATCTGTCCTTTCACCCGAAGATCGAATTATGACATTTGGATTAAAAATGTTGAGGTCAAAACATTAAAAATAATAATAACATGCATGGATGAATTATTCACATCAGCTCATCAAGATGCATTTAGAAAATAGATTAATTTATTTCATGGCAACTTTAAAGGGCCCCTGAAATCAAAATTTAGTTTTTTTTAGCGTGTAGGATGAATATGTTAGCCTTAAGGTTATGAATAAGCTGGTGTGTTGCAAAACAATGACAAAATTCGCATTTAGGAGATATAAGGATTCAAAACATAGTCTCTCACTTGCCCTAAAATGGATCACAGATTTTTATGACATCACCGTGGACTTCAGATTCTCATCACATCTTCTGTCCAATCAAATGCTCTCTAGAATCTAAAGCGTCCCGCCCCCTATGCTATAAATACCACCTGGCCAAAGCGACCATTAACATGTCAGTGCAATATGGGTTGGAGATGTGTGTTCGGTTGCTCAAACGCTCGAGTTTTATTCCATTTTGCCAACTGTACGTTGGTTAAGAATGAAATGGCTAGAATTTATTCACTCCTCTACTATTGAATTCAACGTATCATCAGCGCTTGGATTCGCTTCCATGGTGCTGTCATGTACGACTTGCAGTCTGTGAGGTAAACTAAACGCTGTTGGCTATTTGAAAAGGGGCTAAGGGAAAAATTGTAGCATCACCCGGGTTCCCTCGACAAAAACACAATTGTATTTTTCCTTTGGCTTTTGGATTATAGCAGTAAACAAGTTCTATGATTAACAATAGCGTATGATTCTTACGTTTTGTTTATCATTAACTTGTATGAATTTTGAAGCGTAAATACAATCGGCAAAGGTCAAAAGCTAAATGTAGGCTATAAACGAATCTCATGACTTCAATGTCACCATCACTTATTTCAAGCATTTAAAAAAAAAAAACTGTGTCATGGTTTCACTTCTCAGGTCATAAATTCAACCAGTTTAAGTAAAGGTCTTTGGCAACAAGGCTAAAAATTATTTTTTTTCCAATTCAGCTGAATATTTTAGTTAATTTAAACAAAATGTCGGAAAGCTTCAAAAAGCTTGTTTGAAGAACTATTTATTTACTATGATTATATTGTAGGAACATTTATTTGTTTATTAATGTTTTTTTGCCCATACTTACATAAGCACATACAAAGTACTTTTTGTTAGTATTGCATAGTACTACTTACTTATATTTACACTGTAACATTTAGCTACTGTAATGTAATGGTTTCGCTCTGAGGAACAAAATGTAGCCTAGCAAAAGCCTCAATTAAATATTCAGAGTACTGAGGACTTGAAAAGACTGAACTTTGTTTTCCTAATCAGTTTTACTGTTTTTAATTTTTCATCATGAATGAACCTATTGGATGGGTGAACAAGAGTAAACTTCCTTTCAAATGCTGAAGCAGTCACTTCCTCTTGAAACATTAGTTCTGTGCTGGAACATGAATATATACCTAGATAGTTCTGTCATATCCTAAGGCCACGTTTACACATAGCCGGGTTTTTAGAGAAACGAATACCCGGAGTAAAAAACTAAACCCTGTTTCTCCCAGTTGACATGGCAACACATAACCGGCGTTTTCAGAAATCTCCACTTTGGCCGGAGTTTTTAGAAATAATCGTTTTCTGTGATAAAAACTGGGTTTTCGTGTAAATGAGAGACCAAACCGCAGGGAAATTTCTGCGTTTTTCCCTTCGTGTAAACGGGGCCTAAATCTCTGTGCACTGCCAGCTGAATGTTAACACCTGTATAATGAGACTGTCAACACTCTTTAGAGCGAGAAATATCAGGTCTTCTGCTTTATTAACTTAATAGTGAATAATTGCCCCAAAAGCCAGTCAGGATAAGTGTGAAAAACTAGTTTTAGTGCCACCTGTAATGTTCAGTAGCAGGCCAACTAAAAATCTTGTTCCATTCCATCAGTTTATCAACTTAAAATAAACACTTTAGTATACAAGTATTTTCTTATTTAAAAGCTAATTTTAAAGGTAAATCATAGTAAAGGTGTTTTTTATGGCTCTAAATGTATTCTCAGTGATTTGAAATGTTCACTGCATCATAAATTCCACCTATATTTTCTTCTTACCTGTAAGATTCATTGCCAAATAGCAGAAATAATGAGACTATCCATAAAACAGGTTTTACGGAGTAGCACTTCACCAAGGAATACTTGTCTTGTTTGATTTATAGATTCAATTATTTACATAGACTTGTCATCTTATATGTTAACATTAACCTCTTGAATATTGGAAAACCAAATGTCTAATAATCATATACTAGCAAAGACTTAAAGTGGGGTCCAAAAGTCCACACTGAATGTCAGTGTGTACTTAAATTGAGAAATATTTCAGATTTCTAGGTTACTAATCAAATAAGTAAGCTTGTGGCATTTATTATGTGATATTTATTTATTATCTTATTCCATTGAAAGTTAAAACTTTTAACTGAAATTTAAGCTGCTGATATTATGATATTTGTAATGGGGAAATGTAAAGACTTCTATCCATTTTTATTTCCTGCATTTATTTCTCTTGATTAGGGCTGGGTATCGAGTTCGATACTTTTTAGGTACCGACCGAATTGTCTCGGTACTACCGAGGATCGAAAAATGTCTTGTTTTTCGGTACCACATTTCGATACCTAAGGGATTAATCTAGTCAACGTCAATGAAACAATGAATAAGCATGCAGCATGATTGGCTGTGGCGGAAAAACACTAACGTTAGTTTACGCAGTTGCCCAGAGAGACGTGGCTCGTCGCACATGAGGCTGTAGTGTGTGTGTCCCAACCCAGATAGATAGAAAATATGTGGAAAAGATAAACAGTGTACCTACCTATGTACCACACTCGATGCCAGAAGTACGAGATGCAATATTTTCGACAAGATAATTGCTGCCAAGACCGGCAACACTTGAGTGTTTATCCGTCTTCGACTGCAATGGAGCGCGTCACAAATGAACCGAAACTCAGTATAGGATACTTGACTCACAGACACGAGAAGGCATATAGACTTAAATATAAGTTCAAATATGTCTACTTCTGAACGAAACAATTACAAATAAATAGTTTGCTTATGCAAATAGGAGCGCGTGCGTGTTCACTAGCCTATACTGCAGGAATGATGATCGAGGCAACATCGCCATATTCATCTTTGCAGACAACAGAATCAGTAAACACTTGTTTATTAATAAAAAGTTTAAATATATCCTTGCTATTTTTTCCCGACACATCCATAATCATTAGGCTACTTTCGCTACTGCTTTGCGGCAAGCTTTATGCAGGTTTTTTTTTATAAGCTTTGAGCGCCTATAGTTCACACGCACCCCAGTATTTAATTCAATTAACATTTATATGTATAGCATTTTTCACAAAACATATAGTTTCAAAGCAGCTTTACAGAAAATGCATGTGTCTAGACTCTAAATTACAATTAAGAGTGATCAGTTAGAGGTGACTGTGTGTAATGCATTTCAATTAATTTTAATTGTTTCATTGTTAAACAATGCATTAAGGCAGAAACAATAAGTTTATTGAAGTAAAGAATATGTTGTTAAATGATTAGGAAACATAGAAAACTTTAGCATTGGTGCTTTTTTACTGACTCAAAATATGACTGTAAAAAAGTCAACCAACTGAAAAAAAAGGAAATGTAATATTGTTAAAATAGGATTTTAGGATTTTCATAAAATTGGTATCGAAAAAGGTATCGTTCAGGAACCGGTATCGAAGTCAAGGTATCGGTATCGAAATTTTTGTTACGATACCCAGCCCTACTCTTGATCCTCAAAGCTACTTATTAAAAGCTCTTTTACCTATCAATTAAACTGATGGATATGCTAATTAGAAAATTAGCCGGGACAATCTGCAGTGTAGGAGTGAAAAAACACGCTGTTCCTTCAGCTGCCTCCCAAAGAATAATGAACTGTTGTGAGTTGAGCTGCTGCTGCTGGACTTGGCAGGGATGACTTCTGGATGCGTGGAGGAATGCTTTTTAGATGGCCAATGTGTCATGGCTCCTAAAGCAGCCAAGTGTCTGTAAAAGGAGGGGGAAAGAGAGGGAGGAAATGGACGCAAGGCCTGCTCTACCCACAGCTGCTGTTGAAAGACACACACATCCCTCTGTTCTTTCTTTCGCAAGTGCATAAATTTAGAGAGTGTGACTCAAGTGGTCCCACAATAAAACTGCCTGGCCTTCTTTGCTCCCTCGCCTCTTGTTCAGGAATAGGACATGGATTCTCGGCAGACACAGGAAGGGAGTGACCTCAGTTCCCTCTCTGCTCCGTTCCCAATAATCCGCCTCCTGTTTGCAGGGATGACATCATGGGAGATCCAATGGAGGATCACCCTACTATCTCTTTTGCTCCTTTTTATACTGGTTAATATGACAGGAGTCTGCTTAAGACTTGTTTACTCTTTTGGATGGCCCACTGACATTCACGCTTCATAGAATAACTTCCACAAATTAACTGCGTTTTTAAATAAAGGACCCAAGCAGTGAGGAATTATATAAATGTGGCTCAGCCCACATTTGACCATTTTCTGCAAATTAGTCATGCTTTCAGTTGGACCGGATAATTCGAAATGTAAATGCCCTCCAGATTTTGCTCTAGAAAGACTTGATAATTGATTGTGGTGTCACTGAATAATTTGAGAGGCCATTCTTATCACACCGTAGCACGCAGGCAAGTCCGGACAGCGTTATATGACACTCACAGTCGGCCTTGAGAAACGTTCAGTACAGTCGGATGACTTCAGATGTTTGGAATCACAGCCATATTATTGTGAAAGTGGTGAATGTGATTCACTGTTTGCACCCATGACATGCAGGTTCTGTATAGGATCACATAACTGCTTAAGCATTTGGTCTGCGTCCGAAATCAAATCTCTCATTGAGTAGGTACTTATTTTGAATAAATAATTACTTCACACTATTGTCAGTACTTCAAAAAGTATTTTCCGTTCTATATAGTGTGAGTGTGTGTAGTATGAATGTAATTCGGACGTACTACATTCGCCATGTTGTCATTTTTCCGTCACCTACCAGCGTCACTTATGTCGCATCACTGCTATTCACGAATCCTCTCCAGTGACCTCATCATGGGATAGTAAAATTGCCATCGAATGCACACTTCAGAATCTCGCTGGAAGTAGTAGGTCATCCGGGTACTTTTTTTCTACTCTTTTTGAGTATTGTGAATTCGGACATGCTACTTTTGTTTCATACTGTTTTTGGCCTACTGTATGTGTTTTCAGATACAGCCTTTAAGCTTAACAGGAAGGTGTTCTGGAATGAACTGCAAAAGCAAATGGAGAAATTCTAGTATGAAAATAAGGAAGTAGTAAGCAAGCTTGTTTTATCAGCTAAGCACGCTGCTGGCCATTTCCTTTGTGATGGCAATTCATCTGGACAAAGCTGCTGTAGATGAATGCACTATGTGATTATATGGAAGCAGTTTGTTCTGTAATATGGTGCTTTGCTTCATCATGCTGTGTGCCATGCCATTTCCCATTGTCATCATGCCTCTGCCAAGATGAACAGATCTTTCTTTGTTTTTTTTTTCATATTAGATAACCTGCTGAGATTTAACAAACAGTGTAACAGAAATCTTTTACCATCCTTAACTACATGTAGTTGCATTGTTGTAACTACAACCAGGTAATGGTAATAGGAATGATACTGAGGTACACAATTACTTCTTTTGAAATGGACTTGAAATGGATCATGAAAACGTGCACATCAGTTAGTGATTTTATATTTTAATTTAGTAATGATAGGTACACACTGCACTCGCTGACATTTTTGTGGAACTGTCAGACAAATGGCTGAAATTGGGGGCAAATCAGTGCATGTTCACGCGAGTGTCAATTGCGTAGTGTGTATGATCAAAGATAAGAATCTGAGAGAAGTGCTGATGCATTACAGATACTGTGAAATATTTTGCATGCTAAATATCTGGATCTGTCTAAAGGCAACTTGGATCACAGGCTTCTTGTGTGCAAAATTCAACAGGAAGAAATCCGGTCTGACGCATGATTTTTATGTTATTTCCTGTATCAATTCTTGCGTGTTTGGTTGTGAAACATAGCTTGTACCAGTGATTTAGTGATTCTTCCTATTGAAATGTTGTGTTATGTGTGACCCCTGTCGCTGAGCTGTCGTGTAATGTGGGCACAACAGCAACTAATGGTACCTAATGGACAGTCGTGTAGTTGGAGACGAACAGCGATCCAATGACATTAAAAATCGTGCTTTCAGTGTACCCGGCATAACCGCTCTCACTGATTCAGTAAGTTCATTCCATGAAGGATTCGTCAGGCCGTCATTGAACTGGTTAATTGTTACTTTTTTTTAATTAAAATGAAACTATTTATTTTGTGGTGGTTCTGACAGTACAAGAAACAGTACAAGAAACTCTGGAGTAGTCATCGGATCACATCTAAAAGTACGGTTGTTGAATATCTAGATGCTTTATACATACAGTAATTAATCTCAGGATGAACATTTAGGTGGAAAATACAGTTCTGTCAGTAATTACAAATAAGCTTTTTGAAACATTCACTGATATCCAGTTTATATCCATCCTCACTTACAGGAGAAATGTAACTATACACACCAAAGTCACCAACCAAGAACCAACTACACATAGCTATTCATTAATGTCTTCTGAGTTGCCTTAAAGGGATAGTTCACCCGAAAATGAAAATTAGCCCCGGATTTACTCACCCTGAAGCCATCCTAAGTGTATATGACATTCTACTTTCAGACGAATACTCTTAAATATTAAAATATATTAAAATATTAAATATTAAAAAATGTCCTGGCTCTTCCAAGCTTTATAATGGCAGTGAATTGCTGTATGTCTTTGGAAGTACATGGAAGTACATCAAAGCGCATCTATTCATGATTAAACTGCTCCACGCGTCTCCAGGGGTTAAAACGGCCTTCTGAAGTGAAGCGATGCATTCGTGTAAGAAAAATAACAAATATTTTGGACTTTATAACAATATGAAAAATTTATCTAGATGATTTTGTCGTGCAATTACAAGTTTTAATGGTTGTAGTTGATGATGAATGCAGTCAACACAACGCGCACAAACACAATATGTGTAAAATTTGATAAAATGGAGTGAGATGAATTACTTCCTGCCATACTGTTGAAGGGTTCTATGTTATGTAAATGGTGTCGCAATTTTAATGAATGTTATTTTTTAAGAAGCAGAAAATCATATGATAACAGGGATGATTTATTATGATTTTGTCATTAAAATTAGTTGATAACAATTTTTAGTTACGCTTTATTTTTAAGTTTGTAATTATACATTTATGTACTGACTGAGTAATATCAAGGAATAAAGTTCAGCTTAGGGTTAGTTGCTTGTAATTATGCATAATTTATTAAGTACATGGAACATGTACATGTAACAAGGAGACTGTAAAATCAAGTGTTACCCAATTTTTTTTTTTTTTTTACTTTAGCAGTTCCTGTGGAGTTTTTTTTCTTCTTCTGCGACTAACCGACTGATTAAAATTTAGTCAGCCAAGCCTCTTCTCGTCAACTAACATTTAGTCAACTTATTTAGATAGATATATTTAGATTTTATATGTTGGATAGACCTCTGAAATAAGACTGGCCATAATTGCCATTTAAGAGGAGGGGAATATAAACATTACTGTGCTCATTCTCTAGCTACTTTTCATGATAGGTTAGTTTTATTTTAGATAATAGTTTATGAGTTATATATAAATACTATATTTATTATAGCACACAAAGGGTACTCTATTAATGGAACGTGCCAGATCTGAACATGTATGCTTACCTTTCTTTGAACGGATCTGTACTCTCATCCATTATACAAAATCATGCACCATTCATTAAAAAATTGTCTGAATACTGTGAGTTTTTCCATTTTATAAGGGAATAAGTTATCTTCACTGTGCATTCAGAGCAGTGTGCTGTTCGCACATTTAACTGCCAGGATGCCTGACCTTTTGTCTTTGCTGTGAATGTATGTAGGTTGTTTTGAGTCACTTACAAACTGCAGAAATAAATCAACTCCCATCCAGCATTTAGCTGTGAAATTCACACACGCCCCTCACACTACCCCACAAAACCAGCTTATTTTGGTCTGTCTGAGCTTGCATCTTCTTCACCTTAAAAAAAGCCATCAACAAGCCTATCATCAGGCTTTGCTTCTCTGCAATCTAATGGCTTGCATTTATCACAGAGACAGTTAATTGTCTGTAGAAGTCTGTAGATTCTTTAGATGCTACCTTCCGTGCTCCGAAATCAAAAGAGATTGACAGATCGTATCTGCACATCTGCGCGTTTTGAAACGAGAAGCGCTCACACAGATGTATAGCACATGGATACATTCATCTGTACACCCACAGTTGTAACAAATAAAAAAAAACTTAAATATTTTTTGATTGCTGATAGCTAAATGCACCAAGAGTGCAGTAATTTTCTGTAACTTCCTGCTAGCATCTTGCGTGAAGCTTTGGCCATTGTTGAGCTGAAGATGTACAGTTTCCTGTGCATGTAACTGTGTAATCGGTGACTAAGTCTGATACCACTGCTCGAAATGACAGTCTGTATAACCAAAGCAGTGGTACACTCATCTGTTAAAAACTATTGATTAGTTCCAGAATGTAGTGAGCTGTTTTGCTGTCTGCTTCCTACATAGACTGCTGCCTTTAGTGACAGCCTACTAACTGAAACGAAACGCTCTACATGGGCAGCAGCTCCGCTCAACACACAAACCAAGAGAGCTCCTATCATAAAGCTCAAGAGAGATCAAATTACAATTGACACTGAATTAGGCGTTAACATACTTCTAAGCGAATTAAGTGATGCAATAATGAGCACAGCAATACATAACATTTTTATCAGTACTTGATTAAATAGACAATAAACATAAACAAACATTTTGCATGTTTTGTCCACCATCTTGGATTTGTTCACTGAGCAAGTTCACAATGCTTGGATTAAAGCATCCTTTGCAGAAGGTAATGAGGGCTTTTTTTCAGTAAAACTCTGTTTTCATTTTTTAATTATCATCGCCCATGTGCAAAAGGAACCTCCCACATTTTAGTGTCTTTGATATTTTAGTGCCATTGATATTTCAAAGAATTCCTAAATGGTTTAATGAGACTTCTAAAATAATAATAAAAAGCCTTTAATCAGCTCCTAGATCAGAGATTCTCACAGTTTTTTTGTTACCTGAATCCTTTTGATACAATTTTTTCTCCTGAGATTTTAATGGTTATATTATAATAATTTAACAACACATGTTCAGAGTTCTCTGATGTCAGTTAATGGTCACATGACATGCAGGTAAATAAATAAAATATTTGTTTTCATTTTTAAATGATTTATTTACAATATACATGATTTGGTCACAAAAATTATTAATTTTCTCATTGCGATTTTAACTATTATAGATAAACATTTAATCTAATAAGAAAACATCTTGTATTGCTTCTGAAATTATTTATTATTATAGTTATTATTATATTCATTAACTCTAATTATAAATAATGAAGACAGAAGTATTTCTATAATAATAAATTCTTCAAACGTTAAACCCTCACTTTTATTTTGGTGGAAAACCGCAAGGAGACCTGTGAAATCTGTTTAGTTGACAACAGATTTCTAAACGCTTCTCATTACAAATATGTTAGGATGCTGCAAGCTTATGTCAGCAAAAATGTTGGACATGTGAATGTGAAAATAAAGTGATGCAGTTTCAGTTCAGCAGCATTTACTGGGAATTGAGACACTGAAAACACTGGATCATGAGCTGCTAGCGAGTACTCTGTTCTTCATTCTCAAACACAGGCTAATTTACCGCCTTTTTCAATTTGATAATCGCACTAAGCCCTATTGCAATTTTCATTTTATTTTGATTAATTGTGCTGCCCTATGTATTTATTTTAATTTCACATTTTTATGATTTATTTAATTATAAGCTTATCATCAGCTTACAAACCGCAGGATGTTCCCTTACAAAACGCAAGCCACACACCAAGCCAACCGCCAGGCGATGACGGGCTGTTTTTAAGCATCGGTCGGCTTATTTTTTGGCTCTAGTCTAGTCGGACACCATTAGGGTTTTTTGTTTGGGCCGATTCAGCATGTTGAATTGGCGTCGGGCCATCGGTGAGAGAAAGAGCTCTGATTGGCTGTTCAGCTTAGCAAATGAGAATATAAAGGCGCTTTTCCATTACCAGTACCGAATCGACTCGTCTTGGTTCCGCTCGCTTTTTTGCTCCATTTTCCATGGCAGATAGTACCTCTACAATAGTACCTGGTCGTCATAGCGACGCCGGCAGGAAACTGATCTTCTACGCAACACACACCCGCTAACAAAGGAAAGTCTGCACCTCCTCGTATTCTTCCGAGTTGCCATAATATTATTAATGGGTATATCACACAATCTCTGGCCAAACTATTTAAAAATGCAGGGAATATTCAGGATACTCTGTCTGGCGCGTGCAATGATGACGTAGTGAATAGTGACGATTACAGTATATGTGACAAAAATATATTATAGTGACGAAAAAAGTATCTGGAAGCAGGTACAGGTACAACTTTTACACAGTGGAAAACCAAACAAAGGCGAGTCGAGCTGGTACTGTGTAGTGGAAAAGCGCCAAAAGTGATCAAAGCTAGCGAAAAAGTAAAAACTGTACAGACAGAGGACTGTTGTAATTTTCTTCATCTTACCTGAGCAATCGAATGCACAAATATTTTGATAATAACTTGAGCCGACTGGAATGAAGAAAGTGAACAGCATTATTGATATTGAAAATGGTAAGCAAGTGCTGCTTTGTTTACGGTTTGCACCTGCAGTCCTAGTTTCATTTTTTTCTTTTTAAATGACGAAAATTTACTATTGATAACTGCTGATATAGACATATTTACTGACGCGCAGAACGCATGTTGACAGTTGCCTTTAGTCCTTTTGGTTTGTTCAAGAGCAGCTTTTTGCCGGAGACACAGTCGACGATAGACGACAAAACAGCCGGCTTTCGTCGCCACTAGTTCTTTGACGTCGGCTTGGTGTGTCCTGAGCTTAAGAGGTTCAGTATCTAGTATATCAATATATAGGGATACAGCAAGTTCTCTGATTGGTGGATCTCACTTCATAATTGTGGGTAATGTAGTATTTCATTGTTAATTTGGCATTAAAATTATTATTATTATTATTATTATTTTTTAATGAAGGTAAAATTACACCGACTTGTGAGCTCATGGTATGTCTGTACAGAGAAAATGAATGAGATTTTTACTTCCGGACTATTGCGCTATATCTGTGTCCTGTGTCCTTGTCCAGTGAAAGCTTTTAACTGTTAACTGTAGAGATGCTGTGAGATGCTAAGGGTTTAGGAGCCTGGTTGCTGTAGGCCTCAAGAATGTGCCTCTTCTCATGTGACCTATAGATCCTGCAGCGGTCTCGTGCACATCTCACTATGCAGGGATAACATGACAATCTGTCACTGACACTGAAAGAAGCCCATGCAAACAAAGGGAGAGATAGCGAGCAAAATGAGAGCCTAAGACAGCCTTGCCCCCTCTCGCTCTGCTTCAAATTTCCACACTTATTAATGCGCACACTCGTGCATGCACAATGTGCGTTATTGTTGTCATGACAGCTGCATTTTCCCTTTGCAATCATCCTTTTGAATGTTGCATGGACGTTTGTCTGATTAAACAACTAAATTGGCTTGTTATTCAGCATCCTATGGACTTCGGTGTGGTGAGGTACAGTGTTCTTCTCGTGGGCATGTGAAACTGAGTATAAAGGGGATTATAAAAGCTTGAGCACACTGTCAGGCTTTGATTTGGCTGGGGGATGGGGGAGCTTTGGGGTTAGTGGCTTCCTCTGAATCCAATTTAAAACCTGTCCAGACACCTAATAGCAGGCAGAATCACACAGCAAACGTGATTCTGATGAATTAGTCTCATTGCCGACATGTTTTGTTTCATTCATTTGCTGTAATAAGCAATTTTTTCTTTTTTGTGGGTATTTCATAGAGAGGGCCTGCAGGATGTTTGTTTGTTTGTTTGTTTGGGGTTGTATTTTGTAGTAGATGGAGAATGCATTCCTTTTGTTAGCTTGAATTTGACTTTAAGACTATTTGAGTAAAATATTTTTGTAACACTTTACAATAAGGTCAAATTAGATTACTTTAGATAATGCATTAACTAAAATGTAGCTAACAATGAGCAATGCATTTGTGACAGTATTTATTGGTCTTTGTTAACATTAGTTAATACAAATGCAACTGTTCAATGTTAGTTCATGTTGGGCCAGGTCTATTAAATAATATTTACAGATACAAGTTTTGATTTTAATAATGTATTAGTCAGGGATGCACCGATATGAAAATTTTAGCCGATACTGATAACCTATAATTCTTTATATTTGAACGCCGATAACCGATATATTGGCAGATAAATCTAAATCCAAATTATTATAGAAATTTTGAGAGCCTGATTGCAAAAACAAAAATCTCACCATTAAAAGCCATGTCCCAAGCACACAATTATAACGTTCCATGTAGCCTAAATGACAGACTTGCGCTGCATATGTTGCACTTGACTGTATTTTCCTTTTATGAAGTGATTTCAATCATTTTTCAAGCAATTTAAAATGACGAACAGTGCGCTTCTGAAGTGTCTCAGCTGAAGGATATAATCCATTATTTATCAGCTTTAATATTATCGGACAAATTTTCTTATCGGGCCGATAACATAATAAATGATCTATCGGCCAATACTGATATATCGGCCGATATATCGTGCATCCCTAGTATTAGTAAATGTTGAAGTTACCATGAACTAAGATTAATATATGCTTTACAAGAATATTTGGTTACACTTTATTTTAAGGTGTCCTTGTTACAGTGTATATAAACAATTAATTTCCGAGTAATTAAGTACTAAAGTACTGAGTAATATTAATTAACAACTTAATTGTGCATAATTTACAGTTTTTTTTTTTTACTAAAGTAAGTAGGCTATATTTAAAGTGCAACGAGGACATCGTAAAATATAGTGTTATATTATTTTTCATTGTTTGTTTTTTATTAATGTAATTGGAACTTTATTGTAAAGTGTTACCAATATTGCTAAAAATAGTTTGCAGTTCAGATGTTCCTTGAACCTGGAGTCATAAGTTTGGCAGATCATGGATCTGTGGAAAAAGGTTTGATTTGTGTTGTCTTTGTTCTTCCCTTCAGCATATGTTAATGAAGCAGCAGGATCGCATTGACGATCGAGTGAAAGACATCGAGGAGCAGCTGTATAAGTTGGAATCTGACAAAGTACTGGTGAAGGTAAAGACACATTCATACGACATGCACACACACTTCTGTCTTACTCTGTCTATCTGTCTCTCCCCTCACCCTCTACTGCAGCTTATGAATATGTAAGAGGCTGGTTTTGGTATGACATTGGCAGCGTCTGTGCTTAAACTGTATGTAGACCTTTTCTCCCTGTCTGCAGTTTTATGTTTATGTTTGAGAAAAAGGTATTAGACAAGTGTTATATACTACAAAATAATACTGTCAAGGAGGAGGTCTGGTCAAATTATCCAATGGCTGCTGTTCTTCCAGGGATCCACATAAAAATATGAAAAAGTTGTGCTGACACATTAAGCTATGAAATGAAAATGAGAACAAAATCAAACTTTTTGTGACCGACTCATATCGAGTGACATTATGTCCAGCACTTTTTGACTTTTTATTGTTAACTAAAACTATTAAAAAGTTTTCATTATTATAATAAAGCTAAAATAAAGTACAATATAAATATTAAATGAAAAACCTAAAGTTAAAAAACTTAAATACTAAAATGACTAAAGCTAAAATAGAACTAAATACATTATTTTTTTTAAACTAGTAAACATGACAGAACATAACAAAATTATTTAAACTCAAACTTAAAATTAAAAAAATTATTAAAACTAATTCAAAATATTAATAAACAATATAATAGTATACAGTATTATTTACTAAAGTGAGTATATAACTATATTGTTTAGTATATATATATATATAATACTAAAATGACATTTTATGTTCATAAGGACAAATATATAAAAATACAGTTTAATGGCCAGTGAAGTAAAAAGTTAATTTTGGACCCTGTATTTAAGCTTTTCTAAGATCAAAAGGTGGTGTTTGGTTACAGATGATCTTGTGAAAGTATATGAAGGTTTTTAAGTATAATTTAGATAGCACAGATATACATTTCAATCTTCTGTGCATCTCACAGGCTATTAAACCTCAGTGAGCTGCACTACAAACATGTCAACTTGTCAACAACTTTTACATGTCCCCCTCTGAAACTCTATAGCAGATGTAAAATTACTTACATTTTTCTGCTTCTCAGATGTTTATCCTGAGAAAAATCCCAAGTACCCATATTATGCTATTTTAATGGTTCCTTGTTTCGTTTTTGGAGGTCTCCTACAATAGATTTACTTCCATCTAAGGTCAAAAACCACTTTCATTTTCTGATAATATACATTGCAGCATCACCTTTTTTTCTCACAGTGTCTGAAACAGTATGATAAACAATTCAGTCTAAGAGCCTACTCTGATCTGATTGGTCAGATGGCCCTGTTTGTTTTGATTGGTCTACCACTTACAGAGCGTGTAAGAAACAAAACATTCATTATTATAACTGAATTTCAGCTCCGCAGGATTCCACAGCACTTGTACACACAGTGATACGAACAGTAACAATGTCGTTGGTTTTACAGTATTAATTTGAGGTCGAGTCCCCATCCTTTGGAAGTGGAAGCCTGCAAAGTGGATTTGCTTTCGCAGCGCAGAAAACATCGTTGTCTGGACATGTCCAGCTCTTCTAGGCCTCATCTACAACTACGGTGTTTGAGACTGGTCAAAGTAGATGTTTTTTGCGGGCAGCCAATAAAGACCATATGCTGGCATTATGCAAATTTGTTAGATACCTACGTAGGTTCGAGCAGGAAGTTAGACTGGAATTACTGACGACTTGTATCAGACAGTTCAGAATCACTTTTTATTTTGGAGACACTAACTCCATATATCTTATCTTCATGCACTTTGCTCTTTAAAACTTTGCAGACCTTTTACATTCACAAACAGCTAAATAATACACTATATGAAAAGTAATATCCGAGCATAATTGGGGCACTTAATTTTTCCCCCCATTTACTTTCACTGCTCTCTGAGCAAAATAACCGAGACATTAAAACAATAAAATCTGTGATCATTTTCATTTTATTTCCTACAGGGAGATACTTTTTAAAGTTTTCACATTTAGGGAAACTATAGAAATTCAATGTGCACCTTGTGTTTGTTGTGCAGGATAAGGTAAAGCAGCTGAAAGAGGAGGTGCGTGTGCAGTATCACAAAATGCACCAGCTCTTAGAAGACGACCTGGGGAGAACTCTGGAGGTGCTGGATAAAGCACACTCCAAATACTGCCAGGAGAACTCAACCCAAACCCTGCAGCTCAATGCATGCCGTCAGGAGGCCAAGAAACTGCTCAGCTCTGTCCAAGTTGTGTTTGACAAGGCGGAGAATATTAACATCATGAAGGTGAGGTCGATTCTCTCTTCCACCCTTCACAGATGACTTAATCTGGTCATCCTTAACTGCCTATGATATCCTAGTCCTGTGTGTGCAATTTGGATGTTGCAGGGGGATTAATAAATGTCTAGCAAGAATAAAATTGTGAAATCTTTCAATATTGCCGTACGTTTTGATTTTTAAACGTGATGTCACGGTTTCTTGGAAGTCTGTCTGAAACTTTCCTTCATATAAAGGCGCTGTCTGTCTGACTGGGCAGTAAGGCAGCTGTCTTGGGCTTCAGACATAGTGAATATTTCCTTAAGTACACTCTCCTTTGACTTTTGCTAGAAATCCCCTTGCACTCACCCACATACTGTCATAAACACAGCGTGTGAATGTGCCCATACCTGTGAGAAATGCTTCCCTGTCTGCTTGTGGTTGTTATCAGTAGATCTGCACTTCCAGATTTTTCCATGTTTACAGACAAAGAGGCAGTCAAGCAGGATCTTGTAGAGGAAGGTTAATATTGTGTTCTGTTTTTTTTGTTGTTTTTTTTGCTTTGTAGAACACAAAACCAGTGAAAATACTCATGGACAGGTATGTCATTTATGAACCGAAGTGCATAATTGATTGAAATTGAATACTTTTATTGAATGTTTTTGAATGTTTAGTAATCTGTTGATGTCAAATGGACTTTTTACAGATCAACATCATGTATAGGCAGTGTTCTGCCTCCTTACAAAGTGGGTCATCTTAATTCCAAAATATTCCTGTCTGAAGTCTCAAAAAAGGAAAAGAACTTGAGAAAAATACTGGAAGGTTAGTAAAAACGTACACAGTGGCTCAGTAACTGGTGGGTCGCACAACTTATTGGTCTCTAATTGGGTCATGAGTTCAGGTATAAAAGGTTTGCTCATGTGAAACCGACATGAGTAAAAAGATTGTTGACACGTGATTAAACTAGATTATATAAGATTCATTGATTCATTCATTTCATTATCTCATATTCGTCAAAGTGTTTCTTTAGTGACATCGCCTACGACTGGCCTGGCAGCATAACACAGCGTTTTTACTCTTTTCGTTGATCCGTGCGAACTGGAATTTTTAGTACATTGTTGTCGTGTAAACGTTCCCTAAGAAAAAATAAATGTTGGTTTTGGGGACCTTTTTTAAACTTTTATATGATAAACAATTTTAAAGCACAACCAATTGAGAGCCACTAACTTGGCTTGCAAAAACATTTCTGTTCAACACATTGTTTTTTTCCACAAATCAAACTGTCCTCATCCCCTTGTTTCCAGCACCATTCAGTACTCCCGCACACTTCCTCCAGAGCATATCTGTCTACCCCTCCAGTGCGAATACCTCCGGGGGTGAGAAACGCAAACACTCCACAGCCTTCCCTGAAAGCAGCACTAGCCTGCTGGATTCCTCGTCAGGCCCCATGAGCAAACAGCAGTTCCTGGGTCAAGGTTCCAGCTCCACAGACGGGCCGACGTCACAGCCGCCCTTGGCTCCCTGTAGCTCCACCCAGCACATTGTAGGCCTCAGCAGTAGCAGCAGCGCCCAGTCGGTCCATCATTCCAGCTCAGTTTTTACTCCAGCTGACTACCCCAATCCCAGCTCCTCCCAGCAGGCCGTGCTGCCCCAGTACGGTGGCCGTAAGATTCTCATGTGCACGATGGACAACTGCTATTGCTCTAGCGTCCCCTCCATATCGAACCACAGGGGCCATCCTCCCTACCCTCGCTCCGGATCTTTCCCTTGGACACAGGATTACTCGCACCCCCTGCCCTCCACGGCCTCAATGTCCCAGCCCCTCCAAGGGCTCTCCATGCACGACTGGATCGACGCCTCGCAGAGCCACAGGCACCCTGATTTCTATGGATTGTATGGGCAATCTTCCACTAAACCATACGTCACCAGTTAACCTTCCACTGCATCTCTGGTTTATCTCCGATATCTCGCTCATTTCCTCCATAGACATTTTTCCCGTCTATCTTTCAAAATCAGGCTTGTTAACTTCACAATTACAAGGAAAACAGCACTTTTTTCATCATGCAATGTAAGCCTCTCGGCTTAAAAACTCCGATCTCTTCCAACTTATGCATTAAAACCCTGTCTGTCCCTATGTAAAATAATAAAGGAATCTTTCTTTGAGAAATGTGGAGGCGGGACCCAGCTGAGTTTTTAAAATTACAAACAGATTTTGGATAATTGCAGAGGGTTTTGACCCAGAGCAGATAATGATCACTTGTAAACGGAGTTAGTTTTAACTCCTTTCACCTCCCCTCTTCTTGCCTTTAGGGCATCTGGAATCGGGTTGGTTTTTATTATGTGCTAAAGATTCCTTTTAACATTGCTATTAATCTTCTACAGTTTTATTATCAGTAGATGGGGAATATTGTTATTAAAAAAGAGGGATAGTCTGTTTATTATTTATCATATTTTACCTCTACTGCACCTTCAGATTTTGGGCTTAAGTTTCTGCTGAACCGCTCCACAGGTAATCACGATTATGGTTTGACGTGTTACTTACATTCCTTAGAGGCCAGAGGTTCTTGTTTTTCTGTTATGTTTACAATTATGTATTAATATTTTTTATTAATTTTCAGTAGGTTGGAAAAAATCAGTACAAAAACTCAATCCAGGTTCTTTGAAGGCTTCACTCAAAGAGGTTCCACCAAGCATGTCATGAGCTATTGCATCTGAAGTACTTCTGGATTCTGCTTCCTGTCAGATAATGTTATTTCCTGCATTTAAGCAAATGTGAAGCATGTTCAGGATGATTGGTGCCTACACACACCTCTGAGTCTTATAACGGTGTAGATATACTTCCTGTTTTAGTCGGTGACGGTGAAGCCCGAAGGGGTCTGTGGTCACTGTGGAACACTGATTGTTGTGAACATGCTGGAAAAACTTCCTGTTTGTGTTTGTAGGCATACAGGAAGGCCTTTCTGTGCCCTCAAAACTCCAAAAAGACTCTACTGAGTGAGACTAGAGAACAGTTGACTTTTTTCCACATATTTTATACAAGAAAACTGGATGCATACATTTGGAAATCGAAATAAATGTGCTTCAAAAGAGTATTAAATGCTGGTTTAAACAGATGTTTGTGAAAAATCTTTTGTAATTTTGCATTGTAGTTTTCTTTTTGGCGGCAGAAGTTATGGCTCTAAACTATGGAGTTGTTCTCAACCAGGGAGCCTCATCAAACTTCTAATCATGACTTAAAACATGCAAGACAAAAGCATTATAATAAGACGAAACAACTAAAAATCAAGATATTTTTCTCTGAAGAACCAGTTACCACTTTCTTGAAAAACCTAGATATATGAGGCAGCCTAATTTGAAAAATGTGACTTCTAGACCTGGAAACGTAATGTTAATTAACAATATTTTATACCCCAGTGGACATTTTTATATATTTTATGAATATATATTTTTTTATTTTTGCTATGCCAAGCTCTAAAACTATTATGCCAAGCACGACCCTGTTCGTCTTTGGCTTGGATCATTTGCCTAGACTTTGTTGTTGATTATCAAAACAGGTTTGGAGGTTATATTTGAAGTAAAGTTAATCATTGTTTATAAAATAGTAACAGCATTATGGGCAAGTCCGAAGCGAAAACTTGAGCGAAATATGTGGCTTCCAAAAAAAAAAAAAAAAAGAAAGAAAAGAAAAGCCAGGACCACTTTTAAATCATTTAAATATAGCAGCCTAAAGACTGATGCCAGACTTTCCAGCTCTTCTTCATGGGTCAATGGGGGCATCAGTCACATTTTTCCATTAAGGCATGGTAGGATGGGGGCGCAGGGCTGGCTGAGGTAGAAAGGGGATGGGGGAAGTAATCAGGCTTGAAGAACAGCTCATCATTTATTTATAAAGTGTAACGTTCCAGCCCCTCTCCTCCCACAAACCCCATATATTCATGTGCTCTCAAACCAACACATTCAACATTTTGTGACCAATTAGAAATCTGACTAGACTCTACCCGCTTTTTTCCCCCTGCTTGCTGTGGGTGGATACGCCATATGCTCCGAGAGCTCTACAATGGGTTTGTTTTTCTGAGCTCTGCCGTCCCATGATGCTAATCACGCTGGCTGCTCATGCTGGCTCATTGCAGCCCGTGGGAGGACTGAAGCCTGCCGGAAGGATCGATTGCGAAACACAACAGAGGCTGCCCGGCTTACCTCCTCTGTACATGTGATTACCTACGGATGTATGTGAGGCCTGAAGTGAAAAGGAAAATAAAAAGCACTGCAAACATGGGGATATTTCATGTAAAGGAGTTGGTGTGAAAATGTTAGGGTGTGGACATGTTTGTACAAAGGCTTCAAGGTCTCCTGTAGCCTTTGAGCCCAGCACAGACCAGCTGTAGTCTAAAGCCTCTTGTTTTAGTCACATTTGCCTACTCTTCCTTTGCCATCAATTATTAAAACCTGCCCTGTTATTAGGGGGAACGATGTCCCACGATGATGGCTTTGCTGGTTGGGATCACGTTAGCACTTTTAGGATTTGTATTGCTCCGTGTTTAATGTAGTTTGAGAACTTGCAGATTAGAGAGCGGACACGTGTTTTGCAGATCGAAGGCCTGTTCACACTAACACAAATATCCAGCGGGAAAATTCCATCTAATTTTTGAATGATTTGTCTGTTCCGGATTCAAACATTTTTATTTAAACGAATGCTCTCTGTTAATGTAATTTTTCACAGGGAGTCATTCTTTTTTCCATAGCGCTGTGAAGAAAACTGGCCAAACATTCGATTCATGCTTCTGGTCATATGGTGCTCTTCACTGTTGCTTAGCAAAATAGTAGGTGTGTTTGACTTCAGCTGTGGCTGGATTTAACCGATTGACCAGATTTGCCGATTGCAGGCAGGGGAGGGGTTGAAAATGGAGTAGTGAAGTTGGACACTTTCTGCTTCCCGTAGTGACGGGATACTGTTTGCATACTTTATCACAAGATGAAGTGGATCAGCTGCAACATTAGTCAAATACACAGACATTTAAGATGTTTTCATGTAGCAACAGAAACCACCTTTGCGGCGTAAAATAGACGCTAGTCTGTTCGCGAGCACCACCATGTCATCATTTTATATAACAGTTTTCTTTGCAGTGAGATGGAAAAGAGATTAGAGCACCTCTGTTAATAAAAAAATAAATCTTACATTGACAACGTTTGAATGTTCGAGTCGAAACAGCCATTCATTGCACCAAAATGACATTTATCTTGGTGTGTGAACAGGCCATGAGAGTAGAGGAGAACAACAGAAATGATACATAGCCCTTTCTCAAAAACAAAACAAATTCCCAGAAACATAAGGGGATCTGCCTGAAATAGAGCAGACCGAAGCTGCTGACTTTTCAGTGCTGCCAAATGGGATGTGCTTTTTTTTTTCTTTTGATCAGATGGTTATTTCCCATAAAACAAAAGGTGAGTATGTGGGCCTTTGCTGCCATATTGGATGCATCAAGAAGGATTAGAGTTTACCCTACAACTGTAATACGGTCACATGTGTACCATCAAATGGATCACAAGACTTTGTGGACCCACCTGTATTTAGTGCTGACCACTTCAGCTGTAAATCTGAGACAGATGTTAAAACCAGATGTATGTAAGGCCATTGTTTTTGCTGCTTCTCATTCTCATATTGCTTTACGCTGATACCATAGAGTGAGCAGGAAAGACAGAGAGGTTTTTTTAACGATTTTCAGAAAAAGGAAACACTGAAAGAGGAGACGATAGGGAAGAGAGGAGTCAACATCTAATTTGGAATGTCTGTCAGTGCCTCACATGCTCAATAATCTATTTACCATGCAGAATTAAGATTTCTGCTATCCAGCACACTGCAGCTCCAATCCCTAAAGCCAGGATGGATAATCCAAAATCCCTCTTAGGGCCTGTGAGGCCAGTCCTGGAGCAACAGAGGCAGGAGAGCAGCAGAGGCCTCTGGGTACTTCAGATATCAACCAAGGCACCAACTTAACTTAAAAGAAGCCCAATTCAGCGGGAAAATCACAGACTTGGCAACACTAATCTTCACACCAATCCATACACTTAGAGTCCATAGTGACCAGGCTGCCAGACTAACTGAAAAAAAAAACATTAGATGAAAAATAAGATCATAAGATAGTTTTGTGTGAGGAATAGTTTAAAACTGTAATTATTCACTGATAATCTTCCCCTTTGTGGCAGCTCTTTCTCGAACCCTGTTCAAATGTTTACTGTAAGATTTGCAGGTCACATGATCCTTCAGAAAACATTTGTGCTCCAAGAAACACCAAACAGGTTTGGAATGACAAGAGGGTGAGTAAATGCTGAAGGAATTTTCTTTTTCTTTTCTTTTTTTGTTGTTGTGGCGAACTGTCCCTTTAAGCTATTCCTACCTGTGTATTTTGTTAATACCAAAGATTTAAAAAACCCTGGTTAAATAAAAAAACTAGGCGTGGTAGTAAGGCTTACAGGAAACACTGCGTGTCTGTTTGAAGGCTGAATTCCCAGGGTCTAGTGTTAATAATTTGGAGATACTCGGGTAACAAAGAGGGCAGCCAGAGCAGCAGATTTCCCTCTCGTCTCCAGTTACTCATTACAGGAATATGAAACCAGAAGATCTCTGTAGCATTTGCTGGCCTGACAAGCCCTGCACTGTGTGTGGACGTCTTTGATTAGGTGTTGGAATTAGAAGTGTGATGTGTCGTAGAGAAAATGGATAAATGTGCAGGGCTTCGGGCCTGCTATTGCAACGGCAGCTGCACAACAGCTGACAGGCTCCCGGCGGAGCAACAGCATTAAAACACACCTTCAGCAAGGCCCCTACACTGAGGCATGTGCACACACACACACACACACACACACACACACACACACACACGGTTGTCATGGTAACACACACACAGCTGTCAAGAGCATCAGACCACACCCCAGTGAACAGGCAAATACACACCAATGAAGTGATATATAGTGATGAATTGATGCTCACAAACACACTATATCTCCATTCCTCGCCCTCTCTCTTACACAAACAGACATGAGCAAACTTGCTCTTGAGCTTCATATGGAAAAATGATGACACATGGGAAATATTAAGCCATTCAAACTGAAACAGTTCGATGTGATTATGTTCTGTAAATGAAAGATGTCATCATCTCATTAGACATGGTTACACTGGGAGTTGAGGCACTGCTCTCTTACCGTTCTCCTTACAATTACAGCTATCTGTGTGTTGCAATGTTCAACTTTAAATTTGTTTATTTAACCAACTTTTACTGTAAAAATTACAAAAATTACAAATCGCTACATTTACTGTACATGGTTATGAATCATCAAGCCAGGAGGATTACTAGAAAGTAATCAGGCTGATTTAGAGCTACTTACAGACAGGCTGAAAGGGAAATGGGAAATGTCATCAAAAAGGCAAAAGGTAGTCATTGCAACATCATTGGATGCTTTCCGTGGGATTCATTAAATACAAAATGATGTTTTTCGCCTCAATACAAAATATTTATTTTTTAAGAGACTTAAAATTGGCATGGAACGGAATTTTTAATAGGCTCCATCCGAATCGTATACTTCCCTTGGTATGTGACAAATTAGTGTGTCCGAATTCAGTACTAAAAGAGTAAACAAAAGGCAAGCTTATTTGGACAGTCCCACTGACCCTCGATTTTGACCGAGGGAGCAAGTCTTCTCAATATGTACACTTCAGGCAGATCCATAGACCACAATGCAACGCGATTCATGCAACAGCAGATCGCACTTAATTTACCAACACCTGAAATTGGAGTTATTTTGACACTTAACCGCACAATACTTGTAGCTATAAGCTCTCCAACAGCCCAAGCATACATATACAGACCTATAGAATGGTGCGTAAAACAAATTCATAAGGGGGAAAATTTTAAATAATAAATTAGCTTCATTGCGAATTCCAATTGTGATCAAGAGCTTAGAGCGCACTTCAAGGGTTCTGCCAGTAGTGGTTTTCGTGCAATGTTATCAATGATGTGTACATCTGAGTGAAGGAGACTGAGGGAAGTTAGCGAGGGAAGGGCATACAAAATTTGACTTAAGCGCAGCCATGATCAGAGAGACGTTGAACAACATTCTATAAAAAATATTAATTATCAATTTTGATTTAATGGTGACTTTAATAAAGTAAGCTCAAAGATTTCTGTAAATCAGTATAACATTCTTTCTTCTGTGAAACACAAAATAAATTAAAAAAAGACAGATTGTTTCAAAGCAGGCTTTAATAAGCAGGAAAATTACAGTGATTTATTTAAAGTCAGTTAAATGTTTATTCAATTCAGTTTGCAATAGTGTTGATGTTGCAAAGTTATCCAGCTCAGTTTTGTTTTTTGTATATCAATGTGTAGGCCTATAATTGCCTTTTAAACATAATTGTGTCCTAAAAATGAAAGTCAGTGGAGTCACTGTATATGGACAAAAACAACTAAAACATTCTTTTTAGCATACAAGTTTGATGATTATGACAGAATTCTCCTGTTTGTGATTCCTTATCAACATCTAGTCTTGTTTTATTTGTATTTGGACTCTGAAACAGTGGCTGGTCTCACTGGCAGCTGGCACACCTCATCACCACATCTTTCACAGCACAGGTGGCTTCTGCGGAGAGTTCCGGTTTGGTTTCATTCAGTGGACAAACTCAAAAACAGCAAATGTCTGTTGCTCACTGATTTGCAAATGAAGGTGCTGACAGTCCCGGTGCACGAAAACCCACCCTGTGTCTCTATGTTTTAGTGCAGTGTTTGCTGAGTGCTTGGGCTGAAGACTGGGCAAAGCAAGGAGCTGAGTGAATGTATACTCTGAGGAATGAGTTCTTTTGTGAACCCACAACTTCTCTGAGTGCTTTGTCTGTCAATCAATTGAGCTTATGAATTTCAGTTACCAAGAATAAAGCATCAATAGCTGTGAGTAATTTGTAAGTGCACTGCTAGCTCCAGATAAAAGCGTGAACCGAGTGCTTTTACTCAGCGGGTTTATGAAGCAGCAGGCATCTATGCATTTAACAGTTCTGACATGACCATAAAGCAGTTGCTATGGCAACATAGGGTTTGACGGAGGTGTGAAATTAGCCCTGCCCTCTGAGGGGGGAGGAGAGCACCAGTGGAACACAAGGTCACCTGCCCACATCTGCCTCTCTCCATAGAGATGGATGGATGGATGGATGGATGGATAGATAGATAGATATATCTTCATTTGTCAGTGTTTCATATATAAATGCAGGTCACTATCCACCTTTTGCAAAACTATTTTCGTGCGACACTTTCGTTTAATTAGCCGCTATAACTACAAGAAAAACAAAGTACAGACCCGGTAAAACTATTTGCGATACAATCCAGTGCGTTTATGATTATGATAATAAATTTGCCTACAATAAAATTACAGCAGCAACCCAGCAAACACAGAACGTTGGTAACGTACGTACCCAACCTTCTAACAACGTTTTAACAACATGGCCAAAGGGTTGCTATAACTACGTTGTGTGGTGAAGGTTGTCACAAAAATGTTGACATTGAACCTCCGTTCAAGGCCATTGCTTAAGGTTGTGCCTAGTAGTCCAGTCATTTTATCAAAAAAGGTAGATACAAATTGCAACAGAAGCAAACTCACCTGTTTTTGTATCCTCAATATGTCCTGAGTAAGGAAAAAAAAAGCCCCGAAGATTCCCATTAGGGGAAAGTTTCGAAAAAGACAGCCTATTCATTCTTTTTCTCACGTGAAAATGAAAAATGTGTAACCTTTATATAACACCATGAAAATTACTGAGTTTATTACTTACATCAAGACAAAAAAAATTTACACGCTTTTTTTTAATTGTTTGTTTACATGGACAAACGGTGCATAAAAGAATTACGTATGTGCTAATTTTCATAAATAGGCCTACCCAAACAGATCTAAACATTGAGTATAGAAGTTGAAAATGTCTTGTTGAATCTTGTTGACATATAGGCCTAACAGTAAAGACTTAATGTTAAGGTCTGAATGGAACCAAAGACAGTAAAAGAAATGGAACCCATTTAGGCTACCCATGAGCATTACAGGAAGAAGTACTTTAGAAACCAGCCTTTATTCATTATTATTGCTGCGATGGGGTGAGATTGCTGAGAATGCTTTAAATGTCAACCAACCGCTGGATTTAAGCGAAGGAGTCAGGACACCGTATAATGGTGTAAAGTATAATTGTATGATTTTGTATGATTTGTAACCAGGCACTAAAGCGATTACCCATAAAACGTTATTTGAACCAAACGGATTGCTTGGGTCCTTAGCTCGGACACATCTCTTCAGTCGGACCTTTGGCTCGCACGTTAAAGTTACAAATGGCCGCGCCCGCTCTTAACTTTAAAAATAAAGTGGAGACGTTTAGATTCTCAACTCTAATGGACTAAAATGCATTTAAGGCGGATTAATTGTGCTGTAATATGACGGGGCACGAGTTGTAGTTTTGACTTATTAATGTTAAATGGGAATGTCCAGCTTCTGTCTCACAACTTAAAGGAGTAGGCTAGCCTACTTAGCTTGCAAAATGGGCTTTCATTAAAACTTGGCTACCTATACAGTAGAAAGTCAAACGGTTTTGAAATCGGACAGTCGTTAGTCTAGGTGCAGATTAAACTCTGGTTGTAAGACGGTAAAAAATAACTTGACTTTCACCATTAAATGTGCACTGGCTAACATTTTACAGACACACAAAATATTACTGTATATTTGAAGCTTAAGCGTTGAAACCAAGAGAAAGGGGAAATGTCGTTTCACTTTGTAGACATTTACTAAATATTTCTTTTCACAAATTTGAATGTATTCTGTTTTGAAAAAGAGAAAATTGTTTGTGACGAGCATCTGTGCTTCTGGTCTGGTGCTTGAGGGTTCTGACTTTTTCAGAGGGAATTATGTGAATTAGAATATTGTCTCGATATCATTTCATAAATAGAAAAAAACTCATCACTGCCACAGCCAGGTGCTTAAGCAAGCACACCTGTGTAGCAACCCTGCTGGTTGTTATACACAGGTATCCATTGTGATTTAGCTCATCCCACAGTAAAATATTTATTCAATGGTTCAAGCCAGTAAAATAACACAGGCTATGCACAAAAAAAAAGTTGTATGCAATGTTTTATGCAAAGTCTAGCATAGAATAAAACATCTAAAAGGAATAAATCACAGAAATCCAAGATATTACAGTAGATTCCAAGATCAAACAGACAACATTCTAATGAATAATAATAATACACAAAAAATTATTTCACTCAATTTAGTGGTTGATTGTACATTATAAATCAAACTAATTCAGAGTATTATGCTGTTGCACAGTGTTGACAGAGTAATTACGGATGAGACAAAGTTGATGGCTGAGGAATGATTCAGAGGGGTCAGGAGTTAGAAAAGCCTCCTCATATCCCTTTAACCAGGACGAGCTGGTCGAAAATCCACACAGTCCACAAAGTTTTCACATTCCCTTTACTAAAAGTACTAGGCTCACTACTTCTTCTTTGCAGTAATGTTCTTGCAGACCCAGTTCATGCCATCCTGAAAGAAAGGAGCACTTAAGCCAAAAACCAGCCGCTGATGGGAAGGTCTAAACAACTGATTGGAAAAATAAAACAAGGCTAATGTAAAAGCAATGACTCACCTGGACTCCCTCTCCCGTAAGTGCAGAGCAGGACTGAATTTGCCAAATACGGTCCCGAATTGTGTGCAGGTTCAGTCCCTCTGCGATCTCAGAGGCTGGAGCAGCGGTCAGCAGGTCTTGTTTATTGGCAAAGATTAAAACAGGTACGCCACTAAGTTTCTCTTCATCTAGCAGCTCAGACAACTCCTGCACACCACATAAACAATTCAAATAGTATTTCAATAGCTCATTCAAATACTTTCAGCATGGATTTGCTTCAACAAATGCATATCAAGAAAGTATATGCTTACACGTTTCTTGGAGCAATTTAGTGTTTCACTTCCAATAAAATTAAAACGCTGCAGTGAACTGTATTAAGCAGGAAAATGTAGCTAGACATAGACCTGACCAAGTGTGAAGCCACATAATGTGAGAAATATCCTGCATAGATAGACCTTGGAGGGTTCATAATCTCTCATCAACACACATGCACACACACAAACAAGAAGACAAGTAATAATGAACAGATTTGCTATAATGATATACCTGTCCCGTTTCCTCAAATCTCTTCCTGTCTGCACTGTCTATGACATAAATCTAAAATGCAAAAACACGTCAAAATCATCACATAAACAAATATGAGAAAATATCACATACTTAAGAAATATATATACACAAGACAACTGTTCAAAAGTTTGACGTCAGTACGATTTAAAAAATAAATAAATTAATACTTTTATTCAGCAAAGATGTATTAAATATATCAAAAGTGACAGTAAATAGCAAACTATAAATATTTACTAGAATATTTCACAATGTTAGTATTTTTTTAACTATATTTTTGGTGATCATTAGATACCTCTTTAGAACTTTTGAATGGTAGTGATATATGATCATGAATAATGGCTGTGCATAACTCATAAACATATCTCTTAGGAAACACTCACAAGCATGTCAGTATTTTCAAAGTAGTTTCTCCAGTATGGTCTAATCTTCCTCTGGCCTCCAATGTCCCAGACATTCAGTTTGAAGCCCTGAGACTGCACGCTCTTAATGTTAAAGCCCTGGCAAGGACAGAAGAATTAAAACTAACTGAACAATGCTGTATTGTGCTAAAGCAATAAAAAAAACTTAAAGGGATAGCCTAGTTCACCCAACAATGAAAAATTTTGCATTACTTACTCACCAGACAGTTTACGGCACCCAGTGACTTCCATAGTATTCTTTTTTTTCCTACAATGGAAGTCAGTGTGTGCTGTCAACTGTCTGGTTACCGATATTCTTTAAAATATCTTCATTTGTGTTCAACAGAAGAAAGAAACTCATACAGGTTTGGAACAACGTGAAGGTTAGAAAATGATGACACATTTTTCGTTTTTGAGCGAACTATCCCTTTATTCTAGGCTAGTATATTCTATGAAAATGGAAGGAAATTTGTATTTCCTGCAAAAGGGAGATAGTGTGTTACCTGTGTTGGTGTGATGTGACTAATATCCTCAGAGGCTAGCTGTTTGAGAAGTGTCGTCTTTCCACCATTGTCTAATCCGAGGAGCAGAATGCGCATCTCCTGGTCTGGGGCACTCTTTAGTTTTCTAAGGATTGACAACAAACCCTGGAATAAACATAATATGCTCAATAACTAGATTTTAAACAAGACAACAATGACACTATATAAGGACATTTGTGAGAAAAAAACTACTTATCTCAGCTAAGAGCCTTATTTAACAAAGTATGGAAAAAAGACACCATTTGTAGATTTTAATTTGAATAATTTATTTATATTCAATACAAAATAAAAAGAGATTAAAAACAGAATGACTCAGTCACAATTCTAGTCATATAAAATGCAGTGAAAGTGAAATGATTAAATATTTTGTTCAACTATCCATTTAACATCGATGGCTACAATATCATAATTTCTTGAATGAGTTACCATCTTTACATTTTAATTATTCGGGAAATAAGTAACGAGACAGCAAGGCAAATAACTGAGATTTAGCGCCGCTGATCCATCAGGCTTCACTCCTACAGAAAGCCCGATACTGCAGCTAATAATCAAGACTTCACGCTGCAAACGCTGAATAAATTATGCGTATTTCCAAAGTTTCTAAAATCTCAGTTAAATATAAAATACACAAAGATAGGACTAAATGCAGATTAACTTCTCACCATCTTCCTCCCTTCCGAGACGCCGACGATGGTTACTAGGGGGAGTTAAGTGACGTCACCAGCTGTTGGCGTCATTTTAAAGGAACCGCAGTTATCACATTTTTCTGGTTAGATTTCAAAGTAAATTTCTTTTTCATCACAAATGTTGAAGGTAGGTACGCCTAAATAATATCTCCTAAACATTTACACCGTTATTTCACCGGTAAAAATACTATTGTAGATTTTGTCACACAGCATGGCGTAAGTTGTCACTGAATAACCCGCTATTAAAAGCCGTCTATTATAGGCTTTTCAGCGAACTTCAATAAAACAAATTTAAATGGATGTATTATGAATCGAAACAATTTATTAAACAGAAAAAAAAAAAATGTAAAATACAAAAATAATGATAATTAGATTGACCTAATGGATCTGTTAATAATAAACTTTAGGCTAAAATCTAATTTCATTGAAAGAAATTAGACTGAATAAAAGACTTGTCTGCATGTACACATTTGTGGTTTTATTGTTTATTCATGTTGGCCTTGTGTTGCATTGTATATGTATACACACATACATATAAATATAAAAATTGACTTGCAGACATGGAACTATGCAAAACCTGGTGAATTTACCAAAACAGTTGGTAAGTGAGCTCTTAAAATAAAAATCCCAATTGCACTGATTCTACTAAAACAACAAATTTTATTTACAGATTCTGTAAATCTGTGAAAATACAAAAGTGACAACAATGGCAACTCCTTGACTGATCTCAACATCAAATGCACCCTGCAGAACTTCCCTCTATTGGTCCTTCAAAAAGGGATTAAGATTTAAAAACCCTGATTGCCCAAAAAAAAAAAAAAAAAAAAAAAAAAAAAAAGATTATAACAAAAGTTCAAACAACAAAATGATGTGTGATAAGGAAATCTGTAGAGAACAATGCTGGTGCTTTCCCTGAAGGCAGGTGCAGATTGACAGGCTTTTCACTGTCATGGTACAGTATGGTACAGGGATAGTCCATCTGGAATAATCCTCAAGTGCCCTCACTTAAGGGCACAATAGTGACAGGACTGTGAATTCATGGGTCTCCCAACTGAGAGTGAACCTGAAGGTTGGTGTTGGCGGTTACTTACATACACATAAGTAACAGTATTAACTAATATAATTTTTTTTAACATGAAGTAAATGTTCACAGAGCTGGTTGTATTGAGGCTTCAACCTTTCTATTTAACATTTGCACAATATGACAGTACAAAACTCTGAAGTTCTTCACCACCCTCCATCATGTCTCATAGAAGAACATTACATCTAATATTGTATAAAATGTATAAAGGTCTGATGTAAACATCTCAATTTCAGCTTCTGTGAGATTTAAATCTGCTTTTTCTTGGCTGGTTTGACTGAGGGCATTTCCTCCTCACTAACGTCATCATCTTCATCTGATATTTCAGACTCTTCATTCTCTGTGGCTGAAAGAGGAAAAATAATCAGCACCATTCAGTTTCAAAACAAACGGGATAAAATGCTCTGTGTGTGATTTTTAGCTTTAAATGCATTTTTGTGATATAGAGAGACTTTGCAACCGTTTTATTTCTCACCAACTAAATGTAACCCACTGACAGTCACTGGTCCAGATCCAGATTTCAGCCGCAGTGTGACAGGAGCCATCAACTCAAACTCCCCAAGGCTTACCTGAGTAGAAACAGATGTGGGGAAAAAAAGTATAAAGAAAATGATAAAAAAAAATAAAATAAAAAAAAAATCACCTTGCAACATATTTGAATACCTATATTATACAACAGTTCAGTTAAAAAAAATAAATAAAAAAAACACACATTACCATAGGCAAGCAGGAAATGTTGAGATTAGCTACGGGCACAGATATTTTCTTTCCTTGGTGATTCATAGCGGTCACTTCCACAACATTATTCTCCTCTTTGGCACCATCACCCAGACAAATCTAATGGTTTGAGAGAAAGGGGTTTAAAAGTCATCAAGCTCATTACACATCTTAAAGTCACGATGAAATGAAAGCAGCAACTGATCATTTTGTCTATATTATGACACACAACTGAGTATAATGCATTATCGTTAAAAAAAAAAAAAATGTTGGGCAGGAACTTGGTTCTATGAATCAGCTGTTGACTGGTTTTATGAGATGTGGTCGTTACACTCCAAAAGTTGAGCTTGCAGGGGCGGGGTTTATGCACACTAAGGGGCGGACGCATTTACCACTGTTAGGCAAATTTTCACAGCGAAATCCAGCTTTCAATAGGAAACCAACCAATCAGGAATTTCGCATGATTTTAAAAGACTTCACATTGGGTTCACCGTGTTAAACAACAGAAAGCTGCTTGATTTGAAGTGAGTTCTGTGTGAGCTGTACTTCATATATCTCTACACTACTGACATAGACCTTTTTGGCCCATGAAATTCAGCTAAGTAATGAGCTCCATTAAATGACTGGAACTCTGTTATTTCACAAGATTGAGAAATGTTTTCTCAAAACAGAAAACAAAAACAGGACGGCACTAAATTTTGTCAATCGGGAATTGATTTAATCATTGTGGTTTGCTATTGCTGTGATCTCATATGAGTGACAGGTTGTCCCACCCTGCTGCAAGAGGGAGGGGAAGTTATTTAAATTAAAGGTAACCACACAGGTAACAGCACCCTTTTAACTTCCATAGTATTTTTTTTTACCAACATTATTCAAAATATCTACTTTTGTGTTCAATATACGAAATAAACCTAAAAGATACATTTTTTAAATTTCATATTGACTTTAAAACTATAAATCAGCCAAAAAGGAAAATCTATCATGATTTGATCAACATTTTATTACTTCATACACGTGAGTTTGCTTTTTTTCTGTATTACACGTCAGTCACCATTACTAGAGCTGTATAAAAAAAGCGCGATGAAAGTGAATGGCGACAGGTTTAGGACAGGCAAACTCTTGCCTTAATAAAATATTCTACGAACCGTCCTGAGCTCCAGAAAATGTTCCACATCTTCATCTTCGTCTGCTTGAAATGTGTAAAATGGAACTTCAGAAGACAACTCACAACCTGATGAAAAAAAAACACACTATTATACAAGTAGCCAAAATGCAGAAATTGATGTAATTACGGAAAACGAACAGGTTTGAACGGTATTTTGATGTAAAGTAATGCAGGGTTTTTTTTATGAACGTTAAACATCTCTGATAGTCAATTGCAGTTGTTCCACGTGTGGTAGTAAATCTAACGTTACGAAGCATGCATCGTGTCACTGTTGATCTTACTGAACACATAGCTTTCCAATCGCGAGCGTGAGTCCACCCCACTATCCGATGTTTCGTCCTCAACAAACGACATATCTGTTCAAACGTTACTATTATCACTCAATAAAGGCTGCAATATCTACAGTCCAGTCGCGTTTCCAAAACACATGTGACGAGTAAGCGAAAAACGGCGCTTGATCATGACGTCATCAGCACTGACCTAAAAGCTAGTTTTTTTTTTTAAATTGTTGCAATATCTGAAAGACATTGTAACGATTAAATATACAATACAGGTAAAAAGTTGGGAATAAATATTTTTAAAAAGAATTCTCTTATACTCACCAAGGCTGCATTCCTTTGATCAAATAGGCAACACGGTAATATTGTGAAATATTCAAACTTAATGTCTTATCGTGTAATTTAGTCACCATGTCTTCACTACCATGCTTCTACCACTCCAGGACCTTTAACTGAACCCCCACATACTCCTCCAAACGTGAGATTATCACTGTGATCAATTGTGTCAAAAGCTGCTGTTAAATCTAATAAAACTAACACAGCAGAATTTCCAGCATCAACAGTCATCAACAAATCATTAAAAACGTTTACAAGGGTTGTCTCAGTTGAGTGGTGTTTCTTGAAACCAGACTGGTAGACTTCACCGATCTTGTGTTCTTCTAGAAAGTAATTTTATTGATAAATTATTTTTTCTAAAATTTTGGATAAAAATGAAAGCTGAGATAGTAGTCTGAAGTTAGCCAGAACAGTCAGGTCCAGATTTGGTTTCTTTAATAAAGGCTGCACAAATGCCTGTTTCAACATGTTTGGAAATATCCCAGTATCTAAACTTTTATTTATGATTTGCAAGGTACCAGGACCTCAATAGTTTCTTTAAAAAAAAACATGGAGGGACCATATCTCCATCGGAACCTGTGGGTTTTAATTTGCTTACCACCTCTTTTAACCAATGTAGCCAATTCAAATAGATTAAAAACTGCAATATGCCGAACAGGACTTGATTTATGAAATGGAACTTTCAGGACTTTGATTTATACTTGACTTAAGTCATCTGTGAGAAATCCAATCTAACTGCCTCAATCTTAGAAATAAAATCATCAAGAAAATTCTCACATCTCCAAGTCGGGGACGGAATTAAATTTACCTTAGCAGAAGGGTTTACTACAGTATTAATATTAAAAAAGTGTTTTCGGATTATTCAATTTTTTTTCCCTACAAGTTGTGTGAAATATCTAGATTTAGCTGATTTTACAGATCTCTGAAATTGTTAAAGTTCCCTAAAAAAAAAAAATTATAAAAGATTTGAAGTTGATCCTTTTTTTCCATTTTCTTTCCAGCTGCCTGCAAGCTTGTCTACAGCGCCATATCTCATCATCATTCAACCAGGTATCAGACCTATTTTTACTATATTTACTTTTTAAAGGAGCCACTGCATCCAACACATCTTGACAGGTTAAGTGTAGCAGTTGAAGTTTATCCACTCCCATGTCCTGAAGACCACTGTCTGACACATTGTAAACCTCCCTGAACATTGTAGTAAAATCTGCACAGGTTGTATATAGATGAAAACTTACAAAAATACTGAATAGATTTTACAGGGTTGTTAAAATGGCAGAAAACAGGAACAGTAAACAAAACAGGTTTATGATCAGAGATACTGTAATCACTTAATTCCAAGTACTCAACAAGAAAACCATGTGTTAGTACCAAGTCTAATGTATGGCCATGCATTTGGGTTGGGCCTTTAACTGCTTGAGTTAGGCCAAAAGAGTCAATCAAACCTAAAAGAATTCTTTGCCAGGGAATTTTCAGAACACAGATGAATATTAAAATCACCTAGAATAAGCGGTCTATCAAACCTCCAAGAAAATCTCCAAAATCATTGGTAAAGTCCTTGTTGTTTAGGTGGCCTATATGACTGCTATTGCCACTGGGTTATCAATGCCCAATATCATTAACCGCAGTTCGAACGACTGATATTCCTGTCACTATTGATAGAGGCCAACCCCCCTCCTTGGCCAGAAGAACGAGGGTTTTCTTGTATACAAACAATACCGGATGCGCGCGCATCCAGTAGACAAATCTATCTGTTATGCCGAGTTCTGTAAAATAATTTTTTGTAATTAACGTAGATTTCGAATTGTTTGTAATTTCTTGTTGACTCAATAAACTGCAATTTCAGAGTTGGATCTGTTTGTTTGTGTTTCACGTCCAACTGTTTAAGAATCTAAATCCGGACATACTGTGACGCATGTATGAATTATCATGTTAGACTAAGTTAGTAATGTAATAGCCTCTATAGAGCCCGAATTTGCTTTTATATAAGTTAACCTTGTTTACGTTACTTTACGACCTGCAACATATCATGACTGCACACATATAACGTTACTTTACTGTAAATCAAAGATTTGACGATGGATTATGTGGGAAGCCTTAGTACCTCCGAACGTGGCGATATATATATATAAAAATATATATATTTTTTTATAAAAAAAATAAAATAAAAAAAAACTTACTCTCAACAATGGTGAGATCTTGCCGGATCCCTACGCAGTACCTGACGATCTTTGGATTGTGGATGATAAGAAGTGGCCAGCAATTATATGCGTTTGAAAAGTCATTCAATGAAAAAGACTTATTTGCCACTGATCAAGGCAATTTTGAACGTTTTCCACTTGTAAATAATCTTTCTCACGGTAGAATGATGGACTTCAAATCATTGGAAAATGGCCGTAGGCTATAACCATTCTCAAATTGATGGAGGCAGCAACAATTGCTTCTTTAAGATCATTGCTGATGTCTTTCCTCCTCGGCAGTGTTAACACACACCTGAAAGCTCCCAGATCAACAAACTGCCAAAACATCTGCTTTCATAGAAATTGTCACGCTTGCTGATGATCAATTAATCAAAGGCATTTGATTAGCAGCATCTGACTGCTACTTACCCTATTAATTCCTATGGAAGCAGTAAGGTGTACTTAGTCTCACATGTATATATACTGTGTGTGTGTGTGTGTATATATATATATATTTTTTATATCCCCCCCCCATACACATTAGCTGTCATTTGATTCTCCACCACTCTAATTATAGTGCTGAAGAAATTATTGTATACTAATAAAATCCAATTTAATTTAATAGCACACTAGGAAAGATAAAGAGAAATGGGAACAGCTTTCAATTTTTCACAATTTAAATGCACCATCTGCAAAGTTTTAGTGAAACTAAGACTAAAACTAAATAAGAGTGAAACTAGATAAGAGTGTTCACCAGGGGTGGCGATTGTGGGTCTAAAAAGCATTTTTTTCATTTCACTCACCAGATTTTCTTTTCTATTTAACATTTTAATAACATTACATACAACCCTTACAGAAATTACAACTATATTACATATACATTATCATAATACATCAAAATACAGAACGGTCTTCATATTTTTAAATGTATGCATTGTATATGACCTTTAAAAAGAAAAAGAAAAGGAAAAGCCCTTTACATTGCATGTGATCAACTAAAATAAAATGATCCAAGCAACAAGCCATAGAGATAAACAACAGAATTTTTTTGTACAAATTCCCTTAAATGAGGAGGGGAAGTGGAAAAACTGTCAAAACTGCCCATGCACAAAAGTATTTACATTTTTCTTTTACCCAGGCATTATTTTAAACATTACATATGGGAATCTGCAAGGGACTTTTGTGCTCATCTAGTTTTTCAGGATACAGCACTACCGATATATATATATATATATATATATATATATATATATATATATATATATACACACAACTTTTCTGTCCGTACTTTTGGTTAAATAGGGGAATAAAGACAGAACAAACAGTTTATGTTGTACCTACATTCAGGGAAACAATCCTGACATTGGTTTGCGATTTCAGAGAAACAGAAATTAAACCGTGGGGCTTTTAAACATATTAACAAAGAGGCAGACCTTCATTAAGAACAGGCAATGGCTGTTATCATTCTCTTTAGACAACAGAAAACAGGAATTAAAAAGTGAACTCATAAATATACCTTCATTTTTTTTCCACTTGTTTTAATTTTCCTTCTGTTCTAATTAAAGACATTGTGCAGAGCATTGGTCTTAAGGTTTAGGTTACAAATCTTACTTTTGTTGTTGTTTTAAACAACAGAATTATAACGTAACCCTGTTATGTCTTGGAAATGTATAATTCACCACTTTAAACAAAGGCAGAGGTGTAGGAAAGTATTTTTCATTATTCTCAAATACAAGAGCCCAAAGGCATTTTTGTACAAAATGAAAAAAATGTATCGTTAAAAGATACACATGCTAAAGGCTTACACAAAGGGATCCCATGCGGTCTTAAAGACAATGAACATTATGGTTTAACTGTATTTACTTCTGCCTGCTCAAAGTTCAGTTTCAGTTCTTTTCTTTTTTAAAGCATCCCAAACCTCAAAGGATAGCTTTAGCCTGCTGCATTCTCCATATGAGCTCACCGACGCGGTTTAAACCAGGAAAACTGCAGAATTTATTACAATGTCCTGGAAAGCAATAACACAAACCCTGACTGTAAAGAAGTCCTTCTGGATTATTGCTTTGAACACTGTAAAGCACTGAAATAAACTATTAAAAACAGTAAAGTGAAGATCTCTTATCAGGTAATGGCAAGTTTTGTTTTTTTTTGTCTGGAGAATCTAGACATTAACTTAAACATGCACATATGCCGAACACAAACTGCAACTCGGACACATCTAAGAGATTTAGTAGGTTCAATGGCACTTGGCCAACTCAAGCAATCTGTCTACCAGAAAAACGTGAAAGTAACTCATGCATCCTGAATTACTCTTACAGACTCACTTCATTTCTTTTTCCATTTCTCAATCCCCCTGAACACACAAAACACTTGAGCATCAACCACAGACTGACAAAGTGAATGAACAGCACCTAAAATTCTAGAAGTGCATTCAGCATAATGAAGTGAGTTAAGCTACCGTTACAGGGCACCAGAGTTGCCATTACAAAACGTGATATTTACATGAACAGGTAGCGAGTTGGGGCCTTAAAATGTGGGCCAAAGCTTTGTGCACTTTCTAGGAGGCTCCTTCTGTATGATTTTTCTTCTAGCCGGCTCAGATTCACAAACTCCTCCCCATTAGAATAACATCTTTTGGGAATCCCTCCATTTTGGCCACTTCAAAGCAGCCCAGTTTGCTATAAAAGTCCAACATCCTTTTGTCCATCTGCCGGACCTCACAGAAAGCACCATGCGAGCCTGACAAAAGAGCAGAAAAAGATGTGTGTATGAAACAAAGCATTCAATAAAATCACTGCAGGTTTTCATGTCCTCTAACAGTAAAAATCATCCCTCTTTAATGTCAGCATCTGACATTTATAAAAAATATAAACATTGATCTGCTGATTAAAGTTAACGTAAAATGTGGTGAGGGGGTAGATCATACAGAGATGAAAAAGCAGCATTAGTGTACAATTAAGTAATTAGTGACTTATTACTGTGTAATAACAATTTTATTACTATAGCAATGAATAATAGTATCATGTGGAACAGGGACACTGTTAAATAAAAAGTTCATGTCACACAACATAACTCTACCTACCATTAGCTTTCAGTGATGAGAGGAGACATCCCATCATGCTTTTAGCTACACTGGGGTCAGTGACCTTTGCATGAATGTCCACTTTAATAAGCGATGGGAAGTTACTGAGGAACGATTCTGGCAAAACCTCCTCCTCCTCATGGAAACTAAGCATCATTTTCTATAGGGACAAAAAATATTGATGTTGCCATAAACATGTTCCAAACCTTTTTATCTTATAAAGCCTACTCTATCATATTTGATACGCAAATTTCGAAGAATATTTATTATATTGCATTAATTGTTTTGACCACCACACTGAAAACAGAGCTTTGATCATAAAACTAAGCATTTAAATAACATCTAACTGAGACGTATTATTAGGAGACAGAGTGACAACTGATATTTCTATGCATTTTATGCAATATTGTTAGAAAATCTCATTGCATTACAAGCTATTAGAATTGAATCAAATTTTTGGCCATATAAATAACAGCAACTGCAAATTGCATATTTTTTCTCTGTTTTGGCCGATTTGGATACTTTTTTTTTAGTACATTTTGATACCAAGTACCGATAAGCCTGTATATATATATATATATATATATTGGGAAGAGAAACCAAAAGAATACGAGTCAAATTAGTTGGCTTAGCAAATATATTTCCTTATTTTCACGCCTAATTATGCCTGTTAAAATGTATAGGAGCCACTGTTATATCACTGTTCATATAATATTTTATCTCTAATTTAATAGCACAGTAAATATTCAGAGCAGGCTCAACCAGTCAAGAGCAGTGAGTCTTTTGTTGTTAGATTAACATTGAGGACAAAAACAGCAGTAGGTTTATTAGGCTGCAGCTACTTTAACTGCTGCACGTATCAAACGCGCTTTCTTTCAAAACTGTTTACGTTCACTTAAGACATAACCCACTAGGTTTCATATGATATGCTACCCATTTTACTTTCTTTGCTAGTGCCATATCCAACCGAACTACAAACTTAGTTTCCAGAGATGTCTGTGAAAAAGGTGACCTCGACAAGCTCACGTGTCTGTGCCATTGTGTGCACAGCAGCTATAGCATGAATATTTAATTTGTTTAATATTCTGTTAAACATATATATATTAAACAGATATATTAACATCAAAAACATCCCTCTATGATATCTCCATTCGTCATGCTTATTTGTCACGAGCACTGTACTGTACACGCTGTGTGGTATTGGATTTGGTAGCACACGAGCGCAGTATCGGGCCAGATACCAATAATCAGTGCAACTATATTATACTTTATGAGCCAGATACTCAACAACAACAAAAAACACATCTGCAAACGCTTTTTAGATTCTGTCTGCAGCTTCAATAAAAGGTTCTATTTATATAAAAAATAAAACGTTTTTTTTTTGGACTATCATGTCATATTCCAGGCTTTTAAGGACGAGTTTGTTGTAGAAGAAATTACATGACATGCAAACCTCTGCCTCAGACAAGTCCTTCTCTGGGTCTGGCTTATTGTATTTCTCCTGCATGAACGGAATCCAACTCATCTGGCAATTCTTTACAAAGGGTTTAACATCCACAGTGCCCAGAGCATAGCCGCAGATACCTTCTTCATCCTCAAGCACAAAGCCATAGTCTGGGCTGAGCGTCAGAAAACCTCCCACAAACCTGCAATGATGAAGATGATGGTACAAAGTTAACATGTTATTAATCCAGTAATAACAATATATGTTCACACAATCACACAATAATGTGACTAAACATAGTAGAAGCTCAAACTTCACCTGTCTCCAATAAGGTCCGGTGATGACTCATCTGGGAAAGAAATGCCATCACAGCTCTCAGTGAACATCTCCTTGCAGACCTTATAGATGGCAGACTGAAGAAAAAAAAGAGGAGATGCAGTGTTAGAAGGCATCTGACAGCTCTCATTCCACAAAATGTGAACCTTCTAAGGACTAACAGGTGAACCAGACTGCCGTTTCAGCAGAATGCTTCAGATGTGCTGCAAATAAACCTAAAAGTAAAGCTTAAACTGGGACACCTCAGCTGGGAATTCAAGCAGCCAACAGCAACATTTTATTTAGACATAAACATCTACAGAGTTATCATACTACAGACAGTTTACCGTAGACAAGCCATGCCCTCAACAAAGCACAAAACTAACATTCCTAGGGTTGGTTGCACCAGCTGTGAGCAAGTTACATCTTATGGCCCATTTTTGCTAAATTAAAAATTAAGCACTATTAAATTTTTTTTTGTTGCGCCATAAAACAACATATAAATGACCTATTTAAGAAAGTCTGCAACCAAGTGTAAGTCTGCAACCAAGTGTAACAGTTTGAATAAAACAGCAGATTGATTGAATTATATCAAAAAGCTAATGTTTTACCTGACAAACTTAAATCCTTTAGACATATATACCGTAATGATGTTGACATTTGTTGACAACCCTACCCTGGTGATGAGTATTGTAATTATTTAATAATATATTTATTGGAATATACAAAGGGTACAGCAATATTAATAAATGTATACATTTGAGTACAGTAATTTTAATTGAGTATTTTGATTATAATTGTAAGCAAGTACAAAACGAAGGCCAAAAACCTACCTCGTCTTTGGCAAAGTAAGGCCTTATGGTATAGATTTTGGAAGTAGGCATTGATGGTGGTGGCTGGTAGAAAAGATCATTTGCCCCATCAATTGGCAACAGTCTCTGTGGAGACCAAAGCAAAAGCATATGATAGTTTAGTACTTTTCTAAATTTGACCATGTGACTGCACTGCTACTGAAACTTCAGCATGAGTTTACCTGCTCAAGCTGTGCCAACCTCACACAGGAGCTGAGCAAGAATGCGCCTAATACAGGCATGGAAATAAATGCCTTCACAAGTAAACTGGCTTCTCTGGTTGGTCAGTTTTCAGCAAGAGCATGTAAATATCATACTTAAGATACGTACCATTGACAATCATTTTCCACCTTTTTTTTCTGAGAGAAACCAAAATGAAACAAAAGTGCGCAGGCTTGGTCTGAGAAAGGCTTAACTGGCTAAAGGAGATGCTCCTTTCCCGCTCTTTTTCGCTGCGCTAGAACTTCCTGTAGAGAAAAGGAATGATGCTAGGGCGCAGAGCAAAACTCCATGACCAAACATTTCAAGCTTAAAACATCACATATTTTCCATGACACACCATTCAAGGTAATCAAATTATTTTGCAACGTTTGAAATGTTGAGGTTAATGATTAGTAATACTTTGTTCATGGAGCTTTGAGTAGGCAGACTCGCAGTCGCACACGCAGGCGCAGTGTTGTGGACGCAAGCGCAGACAAAATGTGGAAATAATTTTTGCGCTGTTTCCTGCAAAGAAACAAGATGTCATAAAATAAAACCTAGCCATGCTGCGCTGTCGCGAGCGCAAGGGGAAAAGCAGCATCTCATTTGGGCAGTTGCTGAAAGAAATCCAAATTTAAGCTGGGTTAGAAAACACCATTACCTCAAACACTGGATCTGACAATTGTCATTTGACCATTACAGTTGACACTTCAAAAATAAAGCCCAAGTGGCTCAACACCCCTTTGTTTTACTGTGCAGCTGCTGACAGCTCACCTTAAACAGACCAACCCATAGCGTTTTGTAACCATACCAACATCTAAAACAAACGAAAATATATCTTCGTGTAACATTTTGCTGGTAATTCAATATTGGATACCTGGAACTCTCCTGCTAGACCGCCCCTAAAGGCCCATGGCTCTTGGTCGCCACTTAAGAACTGTGCTGACGACTGACTACGACACCCTGTTGAGATCAGATCCAAGCGGAAAACATTATGAGGGGCTTTCTGGCATAATGAGGGGAAAGGGGTATAGGGTAGAGGTGTCTTATTGCCAAATAACGCATTGAAAATAAATGTAGACACTACAATAACGGAAAACGCCTCAAGATTAACAAAAAGCGTGGATATCTTCTGCCTAGGGCTCAATCAGCTTAAGCTTACGATGACAGAGGGCTTACACTGACTGCAATGTCAGATTTGGGCACATTACTGAAAAAAATTGTTTTTCACATGATCCTCAAGCAGTTATAAGGGAGGTTCTGATGCAATCTAGGATAAGGTTTGGTACTAGCTCTTCAACTCCAGGTTTCTGTCTGTTTTGAAGAGATGAGATATTCAAGAATTATTAGCTGTAGCGCTTTTCCTACAACAGCCTGTGTGAGGATTTTGTTTGTTATACGTCATCAGTTCACTCGCTGGTACTAAATAAGCTAAAGCTGTTTAAGCCCTCTGAATTCTAACCTTCATCTGAAGTCACATTTAGACCTATCTGCCTTGTCACATGACTACCGAGCATTGTTCATCAGCCACCACTGTGGACGCTTCCTTTGATCGATGGAAACTTTATTTTACATGATTAATGGAGTCGATCTGGACCCTTCAAAAGAAGAACCTCTAAATCAAGAGTCTGCAGCAACTGAATATTTCCAGTCACAAGCCCTATTTGCTCCAGCAGCAGATAACTACGATAAAATTGGGCACTTTTTAATCGTCGTTAAGCAGACAAGCTTTATATTGAAATTTGAAATCCATCCTTTTCTAAATACCAGAACCAATGTGAGGGGATGAGGACTCAGTGTCATGTAACAAGACAAATGCAGCGCAGATCCAGGAGACAAAGTTCCCCCGTTTTCAATCAGTTTGATCATACTAACACATCCTGCGGTGAAATGGCAGGACAGACAGCGCACACACCATCTGAGGGGAATTTTATCCCTTCCTTTAATTTTTTTAAAAATGTATCCATAAAATTATACTCTTGTTAACTGATTATTCTTATTATAGAGATGTTTAGATGAGGCAAGAGTATCAAATTTCCCCTAAGATGGTGTTTTAAAGCTTGTCTGAGCCATTTCAATTGGGCCTACTAATAGAAACAAAAATTATGTTAGAGCTGCCAGAAAAAACAATTGGGGGGTTAACACCTAAAACTTGAGCTATCGCTGCGCAAATGTGACTTCATACAAAAACCTTTCCTTTTCTGATACATTGAAGGAAATTAAAATAATTTGGGCACATAACAAAAAAGAATATAATCTATAAAACCCCCCAAATAAAAGATAAATCGCAGCACTGTGCATAGATCGGGCACTGTCCATCCAATAGCAGTAGACACTTGTGCTGAGGACTCTTCCATCTGTACATAACGAAGGGAAAAAACAATACAAGAGCTCATTAGTAAGTGATCTCAGCACAACAGCAGTGAGCGGCTGACTGAATGCCATCCGCACTGCTTTGGACAGGGCAGAAATGCTGGCTGGCCTGGCTGAAAATGCCCTGGGATTTGGACTGTCCATGCAAACAAACACTGAAAAGCATATTGAGAGGGGACAGTCCATACAAAAACTAATAAACTTACAGGGATGCACAATATATTGACCACCATATCGGTATTGGCCGATACATGTTCATTTTTAATGTTCTAGTTATAGAACCGAAAAGAAAATTTGGCCGATATATTAAAGCCGATAAATGTATTATGTATAAATGAGACACTTCAGATGCGCAGGTCAGCCATGAAGGTTGCTCGACATTTGCTTGAAATCACTTTGAAAACAGTTAAGGGGAACATTTTCACCGCAAGTCTGTCATTAAGGCTAGAGCGGATCCACAATAAGAGTTGTGGACACATTCTGACAAACACACAACTTAGTTCAAGTTCACTTATGCATTCTTTTGTGCAGATAAAATTTGTAATATTATGTTTACGTTGTATAAATATCTTATTAATCTCATATAGGATGCGTTTGGTTGAGTTAATTAAACCCCAAACAAAGCGCTTTAGTTTAGATGTTCATTCAGCAATGCTAATATTTGAAACAATAACATATAATTTTAAATACCGTAGATGTTCTTTTTCAAAAACATTGACGCATTATTAATCATAACTAGCACTTTTATTTTTCTTGTGTCATTCTCATCAACAATACGGTTTAATAAAAATAATTTGCCTTATTTAGGCATCATTTAATTTATATGTAAGGCAATATATTTTTTTTTTTATTAACAAAGTTGCCCATAGTAGTGTAAAATTATTTAAAAACTTGCACTGGTTCAATCAAACTAGGCTACAGTGCTGTATATATTTGATTTATGTTGAAGTGCTTTGGACATGGCTTTCAATTGTGAGATTTTTGTTTTTGAAATCAGGCTTTAAATTTTTTTATAAAAATGTGGATTTAGATTTATCAGCCATATATATATATCGGTTATAGGCTTTCAAGTATAAAGAATTACCGGTTATCGGACAAAATATCGGTGCATTCCTATAAATTTACACTAAAGAGTTAAATCAACATCACATTTGTTCAATGGCCATGCTCTCACATAAAGAGAAGCCTTTATGGGGTTTTCAAAGAAAGCAAATCAAATGTTTGATTTCAGTTCTATTGAACACACTCATTAGTGCAGCATATACACTTGATTTTCCCCTCCATCAGCTAACAATTTAGGTGTGGCATGCCAGTTTTGGTTGCTGCCTGCTGTGTTGCTTTGTTATAAAGCTGGACAGAAACCTGTGAATAAAATGTGGTTACCAAGGTAACCCAGGCCATGCTGGTGCTATAATTACTCAACCAACTTCCAACAAAAACCTCATTTAGAACCGAATCCATTACTCTAACTGCACTGTAGCGATGCCCAGAAGCTATATGGATAACAAACATGGGCTCAGTAAGTGAGAGGTCTCTCAATAAAATCATCGTAAATAAAAGGGCGTGATAATGACCCAAGCGTTTCTCTCATGAGAGAAACCCTTCAGTTCGCTGACTGCACAAATTAATTTAGGATCATGAGAACTGTGTACAGTTCACCGGAATGTAGTATCACTGAAAAAGTGTTTTCTGGCTGGACCAGACCAGTTCAGTTAGAGTAAAGCATACGCTGAGGTTGTTTGTGGAGTTTCTTCATGTACTACACATAATAAGCAGATATTGTAATAAAAAAAAAAAATCATATACAAAGTAATGGCTCATGGTGCACCAGAATAGCCTTACACAGCCGCCTTGCTTTTCAAGTTCGCATGCGCGGCGCGCAAGAGCATAAGGGGACGATTTTCCTTCACGATCACACCCCTGATCGAAAGAGATTGCAACAGATGTTGCCAAGTAAACGCACAATGATACTGAATGCACAGCAAGCAGCAGGACCCACCCTGGCAACTGTGACCACAGCCATCCAATTCATTCTACCAGATTAAGAGTGGCCTGAAGAAATGACACTAACTAGCAATGAGGACAGCATCCAGTCAGTAGAGGAAAACAGTATTTACACAGTGAAAATAAGTAAGGAAAAGCGAGTGTACACTAGACTTTCCCATAAATGGCAGACTTCGCCCAAGAAATTTCAAGTGAAAGCTGTTCATACTTTAAGTGAGAACTGGGGTCTTATGATAGAGTAGAAAGTGTTAATTTAGTATTAAGTATAAAAATATGCACTGCCATCTATTAAGGAATGCTTTTTAAGCACCTGAAATCTTAATGATGTCACTATAAAACAGTGCAATGCTTAAAGTGTAGTTTAAAAACTGATGAGGACTGTTGAATTTAAGGCTCATCGTTTGGGATTCAACTAAATGACTTATGCATTTCATGGGCTCAGCATGGTTGAAAAACATTGAGGGGGAGCAAAGAGATTTGTGGCCATACCTACCTAACCACTGAACAAATGATTTCACCATTGAGATGATACTCTTTATATCCCAGATATAGGGATACAGGTCATACAGAATGGTCCTGTTGGCTGAGTTGGAGAGTCTGGTGAACATCTGGATGACGGAGCAGCACATCTCCTCAAAGTATTCCGCTCTGGATTGCCATTCAGTCACCTATGTGAAACACATGAAAACCACCTTATTATTACCACTGTATCTAAAGTCTAATTCCTAAACGCAGCTCTGCAGCAACTACTAAAAATGTGTAATTACCTACAAGTGAGTATTTTATTCTTATCATAAAGGCACCACCATGTGGTGCAAATAATTACTGCATTGCCACCATTTTGTCTGTCTACTGAACAAACTATTTAACTTCCCATTTAATTCAACATGGACAAAACAAGGCAATGACAGAGAAAGAGTTCCCATACATATTGACCAACACATTTCCATTACTTTTAGATGTATTTTCCATTAAAAATCATTCAAGTTCACTCAAGATTGCAAATAAATCACAAATTCGCTCACAAATCTCCTAAAGGATGTTTTACTCTACACAAGAGCAACATTTAATCAGTTAAACTAAACTATACAATATCGAAATGTGAAGCATCAATTAGAAACAAGTACATTAATTCTGGAATTTCCAGGAATTTATAATTCTTAAAACTGTATTAATCTTCATGACTTTTCAGGCCTAGAAAAACACAATTTAAAAAAAATTCCCTGATAATCCTAGGTTTCCCATGAAAGTAGAGAGTTTTTTTGTTCAGTTTAACACCCAGTTGAACAAAAGGATTATTGTGCAGCCTGCATTTCTATCCATTTTTAAATGACATTTCTCACCTTCTCTGGATCCTTTGCTTTGGAGTTAACACTGACATAATTACTATTGGCTCTCAACCAGTTAAACTCTTTTAGCATCTGTACTGCTTTTGGACCGTGTTCGTATGGCAGGTAGAAGAGTTCAGCCAGCAGGATTAAATCCTCCAGGGTAAGTGCTTCAGCAGTGAACAGTGGTTTATCATTGGGACCTGGAACAAACAATTCTTTGTTGAGTTGATCATCAGTCTGCATCGGTGCAATATCGCTGCCTGAATCCTCTTGAATGGACATCTCTGGGGACTTGGACTCTGTCAGGCTCTCTTTGTCTGTGTCCATGGGTTTGAGATCTTCTGTCATCTTAGCCTTGACAATCTCTGTGAGGATCTGGTTGACATTTTTATTGTCCTCCACCTCATCATGTTTCTCCACAACCATCTCCATGGGTTCTTCATCGGACTCCTTCTTCTCCACCTCCACCTCTTCTTCTTTGCAGAGCACATGCAGTTCATCGCTAAGTGGCACATCTGGACTCATGATGGGCTGTTGGAAGACTGTAGTAACTGTAGTGGAAGTGTCCAGGCAAGGAGAAGTGAGTGAAGGAACATCCACAGATCCGCTTTTAGTTCCACTGTGAGGTACCTGCCGACCTGCAACAAAGAGGAGAAAGGTTAAGATAGATGTTACCAAATTCAAAACAACTTAGATCATGTTAAAAAATATCACACAAAGACATAATTACTGTTGTACTGATGAGGCACTCCAAACTCGATTAGCCATTCAGTGAGAGCCAGCTTGAGCGCGATTTGAGGGCTATAGAGGATGTCTGTTTCTAGCTCCTCATCACTGCCCTCGTTTTCCAGCTTTATCTGGATGGACACAGTGCTGTCTTCACCGTCAGCTAAACACAGAAATGAGAAGCAATGAAGCTACAATTTGACAATAAATACTCAAATATGATAAAGTTGATGAATAACAGCCCCTTCTTGACATATTGAATATTCACTTAGTAAAAAAACAGCACTTTTGCATAACTTTTTTTGTAGAAAAAAAAAAAAAAAAAAGATTTTCCTTATGAATGCTAATTATGTCTGAATTATAGCATATTTAACAGTCGTTTTCGATATGTTGTGATGTATATCAGAATGGAAAAAAAAAATGTTAGGTGGAATTTTGTCCATTGGGATTGATTGGAACATTGTTGTTTGCTAATTGCTGCAATCTCCTGTGAGTATTTATTTACTTTTATTTTTTTTAAAGGTCCATGGATGAATAATTTGAAAACGCAGCAATTGACCCTTTCACATTTCCATGTTTCTCAGAAGCAGAAGTCATTTTCTATAATTATATGTTATATAGTGGTGAATGAGAGACTACATTAAATATATTTTTCATGTTCCCATTTACTCAAATAGCAAAGGAAAAACTCCACAATAATACTTTTGCAACTTTCAAAAGAGGAAACAAAAAGACAGCAGAGAAAGATATTATCGCCACTCCAATAGCCGTTGTATTAGAAACACCCTCACAGCAGCGTTAAGTAATTTGATGCAAAGGTAATATGATACAAAGTATAGTGTTATAAATTGACATACATTTAAAAAAAATGAAAATACAAAACTTTGCAGGATTTACGATGGATCAGTCTGTGAAAAGGGTCCATAATGTATATATATATATAAAAAAAAAATGGAAGATTGGTCCATTTTGATTTCATGGTGACAGAGAGCACCCTCCTAATTTTTTATTTATAAATTTACATAATTAATTATAAAAACAATGTATCCATAAAGAAATACTTACTCATGACAACATCTTTTCTCACTCCATTCATGTTAGACTTATACCACGTTGCTAACGTGTGAATGGCCACAAAATTAGACTCAAATTCACAGTTGGGGTTGGTGAGCACTCCCTTTAGCCGAGGAATGAGCTCTGTGGATCTGCCTTTATAAGGCCCCAAGAAAAGTCTCTTCTGATCATAGTCATTAGCATGAATATTGTCCCAGATGACAGGGGCTCTCCTCAGTATCTTCGTGACTTCTTCAATAGATTCAACACTTATGTCTTTAGAAACCACCTTTGGACCTGTCAAACACAAAAAGCTATTTTTAATATCTTCAAACTATTATTCCAGTCCACTGAAAGAAAATACAACTTACCTGTCCACAGCACGTCAATACCAGGAAGCAGCTTTTCACCTACTGTGCGCAGGTAAGGCGATTGTGGCACATTTGGATAACAAAATGTTCCACAATACTCTGAGGACAAGGAGACATTAAATAATTATGATAAGGCATGATATATAAAAAATACATTTGATAGAATCACACAAAGCAGCATGATTAGTTGATAAAAAATAATCTTACCTGTGGGGCAAAATAAAAATATTTCAGGTTCTCCCAAATATTGGAAGATCTCATTGGTGATAGACACTTGGGCATGTGCGAAAGAGCTGAATACCTCCTTGTCAGCTGGACACATGTTATGATCGATGTCATCAAACAGTAAGGCAAAGGACTTGCACCCAAAATGAGTGACCTGCACAAAAGACAGACCGAGATTAAGGATGTAGGTCATAAAAACACTGACATCAGTGCTGTTTAAGCTTCTGAACAGGTTCATTCTTACCTGGTCTAACTTCCTTTTAAGTGTCAACAATTCCTTCTGATTTGAGAACGTAATGTCCAGGCCAGGGGAAATGGCATAAATGAACTCAATCTCATGCTCTTTAGCAGCACTTATTAAAGTTGTGAGTTGCTCTTTAAAAGAACAAGCCAGAAAATTACACAAATAAATTTTAAACCATATAAAGGACTAACAAGTGTTACAATTTTAAAGGACATAGGATATATCACCTGCTTCCTCAACAGAATACATTTCTCTCCAAAACATTCTGTGTTTGTAGTCATCTTTTGGGGCATACAGATAGGTGTTCAAACCCCATTTCTGCTGCCTGAAACACAATAAATGTAAGTTATAATTTTTGTTTGAGGTTTATCTTGCAAAAACAATACTAACATGTTTAGACTGTGTCAATACCAGAATCAGAACAAGAGAGACAAATAATATAATACACTCACACACAACTAGAGAAATAACATGTACACAATAGACAAGATATACAAAAATATGTGTACTAAAGTATACAGAATAGATACAATTATGCTAGAAATGTGAATATGGGAAATTATATTTGAACGCTTGCACAATACCTCCTGAAAAGCTCTTTCCTTTGTTCCATAGTCCATGGCCGCCCATAGAAGCCTGTGGTGAACAATTTAAGTGGAACAAACGGTTTTGACAAACGCAACACATTCCACACAATCAATCAATGCCTAAAGAATATATAACTATGTGTCCTAATTAAACAGCGCATGTAATTAAGTAAAACCATTAAGCTGAATATACGTGTTTTTGACGACATTCTGTAACAATTAGGTTGGATTGGTCTAAATTTGCTCACCTTCTACAACACCAGTGATGAATTTCCTTCGGCCTGTTCGCTCAACTCCGATACTGGGCTCGTCAACTGGACAGAGCGTATCTGCAACAGCCTCGGTTGGCAACGGATTTACTTCATTCTCTGGCTGTGACGACTCGATTATTTTATCTTTCTGAACCATTTTGAATTGTATTAAATAACCGCTGTTGGAAGTATCGGACTAGTAGTCGTCAGCCAAAGCTTTTCTTCTGCAGGAAACCGGACCAGTCACCCGATTCACTAACTTAGTGGGTTAGTAGGCCATTGAGTCACCGGTAGGGAGCGGAATTCAATCGGACGTAAATGATCTGCATGAACTAACTGCAGATGTCTTCGTTGACAAACACGACAGTTATTCGCGTGCAAAGATGAAAGCTTTCTGGACTATATCTGAAATGCCTTCTTGCAAGTTAACGCGATCCGTCTCAAAACGATGTGTTTGTCAGAATCGCCAGTTAGCATTAGCTACCCGCTGTTTTCGATAAGAGCTTTTGTTGACTCTCGCTACGTCGTATACTAGACATACATTAATAACGTTTAACCGAGCTTATTACTGTACACCTGCATCGCGGCTTCGAATAGATAATGTCAATGTATCATAACGTTTATCGACACTGTTTAATGTTGCACTCTTCTTCCTGTTTACACTTACTGCGCACTCTCAGAAAACTGGTTTGAACCGGTAAAGGACGGTTTGTGTGAGACTGAAAACAAATCTTTAGCTAGGCTCTTAAAGAGACAGCGAGAATATCAGCTCTCGTCCAGCCTGAATGAGAAATTTCGATGTCATTCATTTAATTTCATTCACCAAATAATAATTTTGCATCTACGTTATATATACGTATACTTGTAGATTTACTAGTAAAAACTAACTTTGTTGGGTTACCGAATAGACATGCACAGTAATGGAGACTCTTTGAATAAAAAAATGTCAAGACCATGTGTTTTTGAAGTTGTTATAAAGTTTTGTAGTATATTTAACTCCGTGTACTTTTCCTTGTTTATTAACCATTGTATTGTATGACGTTATTGTTGTCTGAATAAAAAAAGAGAATACAAGACGACTATATTAATAAATCGGTGGCTTTCCGTAAAACCGAACGTGCATTTAGTTGAACATCTCTTATCCTATGCTCTTATGTCTGCAGTCTCTGCGAAGACGTGCACACACTTAAAGTCTGGCTTTGAATACTATTGGTTTGGTTTGTGTTAAAAAAAATACTGAAATTACAATATTATATTTTAAGATAAATTAATTGAGGTGGGGTATATTTTTTAATTGTCACGTTCAGCGGCCAATGGCTTATTGCGTAGGAAATATCACCCCTCTGTATATCATGAATGGTTCGGTCCACTGTTTTAGCGCTGGTTTCAAGGTTTCAACACAGCGTTAATGTGGAAGACATATGTATCATCTCTCAGGCCGGGCTACAAAACGTATGTCATTTGATGTCAATTTCACACTAGTTGCTGTAAAATCCACATTTCATTTGAAAAGACATTTCACTTGTATTACCTAATCCTTCACTTAAAGGGATAGTTCACCCCAAAAATAAAATTCTGTCATCGTTTACTGTTCCAAACCCGTATGAGGGTTTCTTTGTTCTACACAAAATAAGATATTTGGAAGAATATGGCTAACCAAACAGTTGTGGGGCACCATTGACTAGGACAATAAGGGGGAAATTACTATGGAAGTCAATGGTGCCCCACAACCGTTTGGTCACAAATATTCTTAACATGTCTCAAAACAAAGACATTTAGGGATTCTGCATATTTTATGAAGGCACATTTAAAACTTAAGAACAAGTAAAGAAAAACTAAGGAGTAAATGAGTTTGAAAATACAACTTCCATCAGATATCCATTCCTTTTCAACTTATTTTACAAAAAAAGTTTCATAAATTCGAGATACACCTACTTGAAATGCAAAATATGAAGTCTTGTTTTCTATGACACTGATAAAGTGAGTTTATGATTAAAACAAATCTGCCAGTTGGGCTCAAAAGTTTTCATGTCTCATTGATATTTAATGTTTTAAGAATAAGCTCATGATAATTTGTTTCTTTTTCTCAATAAATGCATCTTCTTTTAAAGATGTTTAGATATTTGTATTGGAAAGCATGACAAATTACAGACGAAGATAATCATTTTTTTGTTTGCAACTTTTAATGCCATGACTTTGTGCCCTGATTTAATTACCTTTTTTAAGGCCTTAATTTTGAGTAAGGGCAAATTAAGACCTGCAATCATGTATTTTAGCCATGATTTCCAAGTTTCTGTAAAAAGACGACCCCCAAAACACCATTTATTTAAAATCAATATGCTTATTCGGACAACATTAACACAAATGTTTTGCTAATCTACTGCAAAAGTCTCCTCAAGAAAGAATGAAACAGATTATTAATCACCAAAGAGATTAGACAACATTTTTATATCTTAGGTTTATTTAGATTGAAATAAATTCAGCATTATAAACCCATTTTCCCCAACATGTTTCCATTCAATTCATTTAAAAATGTATCCAACATTCAGCGTCAGACTAAACATTTAAATAAATTTAATTCTTTAAAAAAAAAAATTCATTCCAGAGTTTTATTATATTTCATGATTTTTTTTTGCACTTTTGATTTTTCTTACAAATCTTCACTTCAATAGAAGGTGTAAACTTGCAGAAACAAAAAACAGAAAAACAAAACAAACAAAAACAGTAATTGAGAGGCAACACTGGAAGTGTGGGGCAGCATTTCGCTCCGAGGTAATAGGTCCTCTCATCGTTGGCTTGAATAATTGTTACCTTTTCAGGTTCCTCTGAGCTTGCTTGAGTAAAGTGTCAAAGTCTAGTGCATCAAATTTACCCTTTGTAGGCTTTGGATTGTACTCCCGGTTTGAATCTGAAAGCGATCACAAGAAACTGTCACATCTGGAGGCTTTAATAGGAATGTTTTCAAAGACTAAAATGATGCACCGAAATCTCAGCCAAAAAAATATTAATTTTCAGTTTCGGCCAAAATAGATTTGTATAGCTGAAACAGTGACGTTCAGCCATACAAATCTATTTTGGTCGAAACTGACAATAATAATTTTTTTTGCCTTTTTGGTTGAGATTTTTTTTTTTTTTTTAATTAGCCCTTCTCCAAAGACTAATTTTGACTGCATCAACTTAAGTTAAATGAAAGCTTTCATTTTGTTTTCGGTAATAAATACATTCTGGTGCATCACTACTTTAAATGGAAGGAGAACAGATAACGATGTGACGCTCACCAAGATCAGCATAACTGGTTTTGCAAAACTGCCTCCTGCCTCCAAAGCACAGGTCAAATGGAAGCTCATTCTGCTCCCTCAGCTTGCTTCCATTCTCAATAGCATTAAACGCATCCTTTTTGCTGTAGTATGTAACAAAGCCGTAGTTGTCTCTGAAATAACAGGAGTGTTAGCAATCCTCTTGTTAATGTTAAACAATACATCAAATAAATACAACAGAGAAGCCATACCCATTTTCTCTAAAGTGCACAGTGCACTCCTCAATCTTTCCAAAGAATGAGAAGCGTTCTTTCAGCTCCTTACGAGTCATGCTTCCCCGAATTCGTCCAACATAAACAACTCTCCGCTCCTCCTAAAAAAACATTTCAATTGAAATGTCAGAAATCATTAACCAAGGTGCCTTTAGGAACAAATGAAGACATTTCTTTGATTGAAATACTCACAATGGCTTTCTCTTTGCGTATCTTTGCATCCTCATTGCAGTTTTGTGAAAGGTGGTAATCGGGCCTCTGATTAGGGCTGTTAAAGGTTTTAACATTTCAGGGTTAATGTAGTTAACTTGTATAACAAAAACAATAAAAAAATAAAAATAAAATAAACTTTACTTGAAATAATAAACTGAAATAATATATAGTCAGTTTCAATTCTTATTTTTGTATGTAATAATGCAATATTAATTATAAATGATTTATGTGTAGTTAATAGTTCATGTGCCTTCATAATCTTTAATCAAAGCAACTTCCTCTCCATCTTGCAGTGACATCTCTTCTCTGGACTCGTTTACACCTGTTATTAAAGGGCCCCTATTTTGGATTTTTGAAAATGACCTTTCATGTAGTGTGTAACATAGCTCCAAGTGAATGAAAACATCCTGCAAAGTTTTAAATCTGAAAGTGCACCATATATAAAAGTTATTGTCTTTCAAAAGAAAGAGTAGACTCTGAGTCAATGATATGAATCGTTTTTCAAACGAGTCATAAGCCGTTTCGTTGTGACGTCAAGACGAAACGGCTTATCACATTGCCTGCCCACTTATTGCGCGCGCAGACACCAGGGAAAACTTGAACCTCAACCACTGCAGCTGATTCCTGTGGATACTGGATAGCATCATGCCGAGAAGACGCTGTGCTCTACAATGTCTAGGTAAAGTATCAATGTTAACCGATCAGAGTTGTCAGTAGTCAGTTAAAAAAAAAAAAAAAAAGTGATCTCTAAATTAGGCTGAAAAAGTGACGCGAGTGGAAGAGCGGTGCCGGGGCAGTGTGTGTGTGACGCATTTCTGTAAACAGAAAAGCAGAACGCATTTAAACAGGAGCTTGACACCATACCCCCTGTCTGCGCCATCGCGCCCACCATGTGCATCACGCGCTGTGCGTAGGGCACCAAGAGCTGAGGGGGCACCAAAATATGAAAAATCAATAATTATAATGCCGATATTATTTCAGTATAGAAATACAGACATCCCAAGTCTCCCGGAAGTTCCGGGAGTCTCTCGCATATTGATAGCGGCTCATGCCCGCGAATTAGTTAAAATCTCCGGAATCTAGAGCGAGCGCGCCCACGAGACAGAGACTGTGCTCCAAACCGCGCAGCGCGTGCATGGCAGAGAGAGCAAGAGAATGCGGCGCGCGTGCCTCATGAAGCGCATGTAATATCTCCCGCTGGTGCTACTACCCTTCACATCGCATGTTCCGGCGATGTGACTATCACTCACTCGCACATCGCGATGTCGATGTTAAAACAGAATATCGTTCAGCCCTACCGCGCACAGTTCGTGGTCAAAATCAACAAATTCACATGAAAATGTAGTAATCTCACCATAAATGCATTTAATTAAATACTACTATTTTTCAGTCATCTTTTTGCTTTAAGACCAGGGTAAAGGCAAGGAAAACTACATGGTTCAATACGTTACCACTTGCTTGATCAACTTAATATATAATCTATATAGAAGTAATGCATAGAATAAATTATTTGTTTAAATTGTGTTTAAACGTGAATACTTCTATTAAAGAGTGTATATGTGTAAAAAGAGAATCGCACTGGTGACATGTGAAAGCACTAGCGCGTGCTGCTCCTGTACCGCATACGCACCACAACACGCACCCCATACACACTACACACGGAATATGTGTGAAACAGGCGTGAGCGGGAGGCAGAGCGGCAGAGAGATGCGACAGTTGCGAAATTGCAGGCGCGGCTCGAAATGGCTGTTATTTCAAATAGCGCAGCGATTAGTTTAGTTTAAACTAGTCGGTTAACCGGTTTCAACCGGCTAATGAGGCTCAGTGGGCGGCCAAGAAAATTTGTAGTTTTCGCCATCCCCATTGTTTTGGCAATGGATGTTTTTGTTTTAGACACGCATGAAACTTTTGTCCACTTTTGGGCTCTATGGGTGAGTAGCTGTATGGGCTTTTCAGATCTTTTAATCTAATGGATGTGAAAGTAGATGACGGAAGAAAAAAAAAAAAAAAAAAAAAAGTCAGCAGCTTTCATTTCTTTTCTGATTGCCGCAAGACCATGCCGAACGCTGTGAGTGTTAAATCAGGAATGGTGAGAAAAATTGTGCTTTGTACATTTTTCGTCTTCAAAACAAACTTGGGTCTTCAGCCGACAAAGTGTAAATCCCGTCTGGCTACCGCTTACCATAATTATTACGCGTTAGGTAAGAAGGTGGAGAGAAGGTGGTCTTTTGCGGTTATCCGAGCGGCTACACTATAAAAGCAATCTGGTAGAATGCGTTTCAAAGTAACTAAAAATTTAAAATTACAATGAAAACAAAAAAAACCTAATTCAAAATATTTAACTATAATAGTATCTCAATGATACAAAAATAAATGAAAATACACAGAGGACAGCACAGTAATTGCCAACATGCCAGTTCTCACTTTCCACGAGTTTTCCAACGCAGATGTCCTTGAGAATCAGAAGAGCGGGACCTGGATCTAGAGCGGCTGTGACTCCAAGATCCAGAGCGTGAGCTTGAATAGGAATATCGACGCCGACGGGGTGGGGAAAATGACCTGGAGCTGGATCGGGAACGAGACAGAGATGAAGAACTGGATCTGCTGCTGGAGTGGCGAGACCTGTATCTGTAAAAAAAAGGATACTGTGCTCTCAACATTACTTTTCAATTATCATACACGTGTATAATAACCATAGACAATGTCAAAGCGGACCTTTTCCTGGGTGGTGAACGTGATCTGGAGGATGAGTCAGAACTGGATTCTGAGCTACTAGAGGATTTGGCTCTGTATCTTCGCTTTGCGCGGCCTCTGTCCTGCTGGTACTGTCTGGAGGAACACTCAGAGTAGTCCAGAGGTTTTTGCTGGTTGCATTTTGCTTCATCCAGTAAAGAGCTTTCAGAGTTAGGCCTGTTTGGAGAGGTATCTGGAGTCACCAAGGTAGAGCTGTTTAATGTGCACCTTGTATCTGCAGAAGGTTGACTGAAACGGAGGTTTCCTTCTGTAACTGGGGTTGATGAAGCCTTGGAGACACTGTTCTGCGTCAGCTTAGTGGAGGACAGCTCGACAGTCTTGATAACAATGCTAGGCTGTTGTTTGACATTCCATCGACTGCCAACTTCATTTTGGTTGGCTTCTTTTGGAGGGAGGCAATAGTCATGGTCAAGGGAGAAAGGTTGAGTCTGCCCAGTGGTAGTAGGGGTCGGAGGCTTGCTGCGCAGCTTATTTGAAGGGAGTGGTTTTGCTTCTATCTGAATGGCCTTGCTAGGATTTGGCTTAAGGACCTCTGACTTCTTGGTTTTCCCCAGTAGTGAAACCGGTGCAATAGGTTTCCACATCTGGTGTGGGGGAGTGGCAGGTGGTGTAAGGCCTATGGGATAATTCAGATAAAAAGCTTTTTTCATTCTTTTTTATTAATTTTATTACTTTATTATTTGCATATAATATAGAAATGTGTTTGCATTGTATAACAAAAGAGATCAAATCATAAACGATTTATTAAAATTAACAAGCTATATTATAAAATACAGTACAATTGTTCACCACAAAACGATCAATTTAGCAAACAAAGTATGGTCAATTTTGAATTCATGGGGACTTTAAAGAATCTTGCACAAATGTTTTCAACATTGATCATTATAATATGCTGATTAGCTGCTCAAGAAATGTTTCTTATTTCTGAAGGATCACGTGACACTGAAGACTGGAGTAATGATGCTGGAAATTCAGCTTTGCCTTTGCCAGAAATAAAAAACAATTTAAAATATAACAAAATAGAAATCACAATTATTTTAAATTGCAATTATATTACACAATATTACAGTTATTGCATTGTGCTTTGGTGATCATCAGAGACTTCTTACCAAACCTAAACTTTTGAATAGTGTATAGAAAATATATTGCACACTAAATTATAATTTATTTCTTTTACCTGCTGTGCTTCCCAGGTCATGGTTGCGGGTTTTCTCCAGGGCCTTAGTCTCTACCTGCTGCTCATAACTGAATTAAGAAAATAAAATGTATTAATATAATTTGCATGGTAACATCAAAAGCTTTGAATTGCTGATGTTGTTAAAACATCACTCAGACTGACACAAGCTATGCTCATGTTTGTCTCTAAAAGCCACCTTCACATTCTGAAGTCTTGTTGAGACTTCATTTGTTTCGGTAGGTCTTGGTGAAATGTGGCTTATGGCCACACACACAAACATTGAGTTTGGTGCAAGAGCAGCACAAGGGCTGTAGGGTAACTCCATCCCTCTGCCTCATGATACTCACCTGGAGTTTCCTACAGCGGCTGCTCTACCACAGACCTCCGGTACCCTTGGCTCTTCTTTTGCTGGAAAGAAAAAAGAGGGTTGTGAATGACCAAATACAGGAGGTGAAAGTGGCACAGACCCCTTAACAACTATCAAATCAAATTGTTCAGCATTTAGCAGAACACGGCTACAACAAAAAGCATGTATTGTGATACACTACAAAACATCCCCACTCAACAGCTGAGAAACAGCAGACTAAAGATAAATGCTTGTTTAATGGGTACACAGTCAGTATTCAGCCCCTGCATGTCCTCAGACAAAGACAGGCAACTGGTTTTAAAATGGTTTTGTTAACAGGGCAGAATTCCAGCAGGTCAATGAACATTAGCACATAGCAGCTGTTTTCATTAAAGCCACGCCCTCTCTTAAAGTTACAGACCCTACCCTTAAGGTGTGGTCACATTAGTGTAATTTCAGCACGTTTTCGTGGGCAAAATTATTTCAGTGCCTATTGTTAATAACATTGTGGTGTATAAAGCAGAGATCACACAGAAGTCACTTTCAAGCAAAAACTTTTTCCAACAGTTTCACCACAGTGAACTCTCAAACTAGAAAATGAGCAAAGATTCCTATTTTCCACAGGGGCCAATTCCAACTGGAATGACTGGATTTTGGCCATGAAATTACCAAGCAATGGAAAATCTGACCCCACCTTTAGGAATACCACACCCTCTTTTCTTTTGAAGCTGGACTGGTTCTATATGACAGGTTGATGTTTTATCAATTTACAACTACACCATTTTGGTTAAACAGAATTCCACTAGGAAAAGAGAACAAACCTTAAGGCCATTTTACCTCATTTGAAACGAATGCCATTAATACATCAAGTTAAGATGAACACGGTTGTGTGACAACAGTCTTATCTAACCCACTGGGTCATGTTAAACTGTGAACTCTGTACTTGCAATCTGTGCTTGACCTGGCAAAATGGACACAAATTCCTTTGTCCCAGGAATGCCAACTTTCTCCAAGCTCAAAATGTTAGCATGGCCTAGTTCCTTACAAACTAATGGGCTGTATTCTAAAGATGGCAGTATGGGTGTATGTGTCCACTAAGGAGGCGCATTGGTTTCCAAAGAAATTGGTGAACAAATACTTTAAGAAAAAGAGCTCAGACACATCACTTACGCTGAGACTCCTCAAACTGCTCCAGGAGGCTTGTAAGATCAGCAGCTTCAATACCTAAAAGAAAAAGTTAATTATAATCCAATCGACTAAAACTTAATTGCATACAGAAAAATGCTCACCAATTTCATTTGTGAATGACTCAATCAGCTCAACTGTGGTGTTCTTCGGTTTGGTGATCTCCGAAGAAACCATCCTCATCTGCTCTGCCAGTTCAACAACTCTAGCCTGAACTTGAGCTGAGAAAAACGGCTGAACAGCTATCGGTGCAACATGAGGCTGTAACCGTGAGGTCAGCTTTTTAGAATTAGGTGGCAGGGTGTTTTTGGCTTGATCAGACATAGGGGCCAAAACAACCTTCTCGGTCTCTCTCTTTGCAGGCATAGCAGCACTATGGTTAAGAAGAATAGTCTTTGAGCTCTGAACTGGTGTAGTGATCATCTGATGGCTTGAGGGATCTTTAGACGGCACACCTTCACACACATGAGCAGCATTGGGGTTACTATGTAAACATTCCTTATGACTAGGTGCATTGAGACCGTGAGAGTTTCCAGATGTAATGGACACTGGTGGTGAAACCATCCTTTCAGGAGGCACCTCAGCCACACGTCTGATCGGGGTAGAGGTCTTGGTATGAATAGTGTTTTGTGGCACGCTGATGGGAGTATGTAGTTTCTGGGGTGATGAGTGGACTGAATGGGGTAAACTTTCAGGTGATGTACCTGAAGGGGGAGGGGTTGATGCTTTAGAAGTTGCAGGTTTCTTAGAGGAAACCATCAGTGAAGCTGGAGGGATGAGTAATGCTTCAGGTGTTGGGGGAGCAGCAGGGCCTCTCGGGTGCCATGCAGGCATGATTTCAGGTGCAAGGTCTTTTTTAATAGGAGTATACAAGGTTTTACGTGGGTCTCTGGGGTTTGGGTCTGGCAGGCAAGGTATTGGGGGAAGTTCCTTGGGCGCTTCAGGCAACTTGGGCCATTTAGTGCTGTAATCCTCCGTTTTGTCCACAGGGTCTGGTTTCTTCTGCTGGCGGAGGAGACGGTACTGCTGTAAACTGAGGGGTTTGGGCTTGGTTTCATCACACTGACAAACAGCATGCTGCTCACTAACAGGCTCTTGTTTTGAGGGTGGTTCTTCCTCTAAAGACTTTTTAAGAGCTTTGTTCTCTGGCTGTGAGTCAGTGATTTTTGCTTCAGCTTGAGGGGTCATGATGTGCTCCTTCTCAACCCGTGGCTCAGGGGTCATCAACTGTGTTGGACAAACAATTTTGGGCCTCTCAGGCTCTGCCGATAAATGAACAGGTGAAAAAGTCACCTTTTTCTTTTGTCCTTTCTGCGGTCTCTTCTGGGGCTCCTCTTTAACTCTTGAGCTTCTCAAAATTCTCTGTTCAACCAGATCAGCTTTAACAGGTTTACATTTATTTTTCCCTTTACATAACTTGCCAACCCTTTTCTCCTCTTCCACAAGAGAAACTTCAGAAGGCGGTGGGAATTTTTCAGCACTATCCTTAGGCTTTGGTTCCGGCTTGTTTATGTTTTTCTCCGGGACCCTTTGCTCTCCTTCTGCAGAGTCTGTGTGAGAAAAAGGGATGCCGAGATCTGGGATTGCCAGGATGGGCTCTCCATGCTCTCCTTGATCAACCACTTCTAGCACAAGGCCCCCCTCGGGCAGGAGATGCTCTTCTCCTTCCACACATAATGTCATGAAGTAAGGGTGCATGTGTTTTACTAAATCGCTTAGAGTGACAGGCATGCTCTCTCCATCCTGTTCTAAGGACACTGGAAGGCACCAATCAAATTCCTCCAGTGATGACAAATCAATATTAGCTATTGGGTTTGAAAAACTAGCATCCCCATCTTCCTCCTCTTCTCCTTCACTGTTCTGCTTGGATACTCTCTGCATTCGTGGGACACTCTAAAACAAAAACATAATAGGTCTCGCATTAGTTATACATTGAAGAACCCCCCCCCCTCCCCCCTCACAAAAATAAATAAAGATTCAAGAAGTCCTGGTTGAATGGTTGAAACCTTTTGTGCTGCCATCAAAAATAACAAATCTAATGAAACTATACATTTAATTGTTTTTCAAAAATGGACGAGGAATAAAGATTAAGCACTTAAATACCTTTCCAGGAAATTGTCTTGCATGAATCAATGCCTCTGGAGGAGAACGTGAAAACAACTTTCTCAGCTAGAGTGGATAAAGGAAAATGAGTATCTGAAAATGCATCAAGCTGTTTAAAAAAAAAAAAAAAAATTGCATTCCTGACATGCTTAGACAGGTGAAGACCGACTGGAGACTCACCGATGAGTGTTCCTGACCCTTCTGTCCTGAGAACAGGTCTGAATCCGGCAGAGTGTCAAAAGGGGACAAGTTCTCATCATCAACATTGTCAAGTATTTCAGTTAGAGCTGTGAGCAGTGTTGCTTCACTTTCCTCATCAATATTACACTTAACCTGAAACGAAGGAAGAATTTTATGAATACCATTGCTGACTGACATGGATTTTAAAATTCCAAATCATGCAATGAACAGTTTTATAAAGGCATTATTTACTTCTCCAGTGGGGTTGTCCTCAAAAATGGACAGAATTGAAGGATCCAAGCAGCCATGTAAAACCTCCAGAGCATCTCCGTTGTTAAGGCTGGGATACTCCAGACAGCTTCCAGTGAAGCTTCCCTGAAGGATCTCTGCCTGCAATATTCCATTTAATTAAAAAAAAAAAAAATATATATATTTTTATTTCATGGACACTTTGGTCTTGCTTGGCCCATCACCAGAACACTCCATTGAGAAATATCAACTGAAACTCAAGGCTTCAAGCAGTCATTTCCATTAATTTACTGGACAGTATGGCTGATGCTACACAAAATTACTAACTTAAGTATTAATAATATCATATGTTGTTAAAACAATACTTTCAGAATTAAATATGCTTCTAAAACCAGAAATCACTGCATGGAGAAATATGCATTAGCTGAGTTTGTAAACAAATTCATGTTCCCATATTTAACAACTGCAAACAATGTGCTGTCTTTAACTGATGTTATGTCAGCTTTGGTGTTAATACAGCTCATAGAATCATTTATTCACTTGACTTCAATTTAAAGATTGTTAATAATCAACAACTCTCGTTGTATTAATAATTTAATAAAGCTCATGAATTTGAAACCAAAACCCTAAAACTCAAAGAGCAGGCGTAGACAAGCTATTTAAATCTGGGCAAATGTAAATAGGCATTTAAAAAATGTTAAATATAATGTGTTAAATAATAAAATGCAAGCACGTTCAATTTATAAATGCCTTCATTTGTAATTACAACCACGTGTTGCGCACAGTCGCACACACGTCATCCTGCCGCAGTGCATTACTGAGCAAACACCGGCACAGTTCAAAACACGCCGTGCGCTAACATATTTTGCATGGCCACTGTCATTTTCTTAAAATATATCTAGATTGCATGTTTAGGCCAGCTTGATAAATCTTTCTTGTTTTAAAACCTAAACGGGGTGAATTAAAGAGTGCTGTCAGTAAATACACATGGCCCAACATGACTGTCCCACTGCACCACGTGCTGGACAGCTAGTCAACGCAAACCGCATTGAACAACATGGGGCTAACTTTTAAAATAAGTCACAACTTTGACATTAAATGAATAGGTGATAAATGCAAACACTCAGAGTAGAATGCATAAAAAAAAGAAGTGTCCGTGGCCTGATAATCGCAGTTTCAGGAATAAATGTTTAAGTTGTACGACCATGCATAAACAGATTCATTTTTGAGTCAACCACGTGGGTGCGAATTACTTTAAAAAAAATCAAACCACAAGAAAGCCATATTTGATCAACAATGGCATGTGTACTAAGAACTTACTTATAAATCATTTCAAAATACATATACATTCAATGGGAATTCTCCTTCAGAACTGACACATTCAAACAGCTAAAAATTCCTGGTTACAGATTATCGATAACATTAAAACCACAAAACAATGCGTTATAGTTTACGAAAAGAAAAACTGTTTTAAACGATAATTTGTTGTTTAATCACTGGTCTAGAGTGATAAAGTTTTGATGCATGCAAATGCATGGAAACATCATCTAACTAACACGACCAAACTTTTGCATCAATCCCTTGACAGGCGAGTTCAGTGTAAACACGAAATCTAGCTACACCTGGAGAGTGCTAAATCCGTTTGTTTTTCTGGTTTTTTTTCCCCCATTTGTTGAAAAAAAAGGATGGTACATCAGCATCCACGTGTCACAAAGTCCTGCACATAATCGCGTATTTACCTCGAATATTTGGCACAGTGATAAATGTCATCAATTTCATTCTGGCACAACATCATATAAGTATCAATATGTTCAGCTCTCACCTCGTCAAGATTCACCTGGGAGAACATTTGAGTATTATAGGCTTTTAACATCTCCTCGCCTGTTCCCCACCGCGCCGCCATCTTACAACTCAAGTGTGTATGGGGGAAAACGTGAATCAACTGTAGGCGCAGCAGCAGCCGGTTACAAACCACGTGCTATTTGCGTTCCCGGCAAATGACCGGGTTTAGTCCCGCCCCAAATATGCGTAATCGAACGTCAGCTAACTCACAAACTCTTTTTAGTTATGGGGTAAGTGGCAACCTTTTTTCTTTCTTGCTTGATATTTATCACCTCATGTAATTTTATGGTTTATTATATAAACGTTTGTTCAGTATAATGAAAATTGAGAAGTGTGCTTTGAATTCGTGTATTGTACGGTTGTGTTATTTTATTTGGAACACAATGTGTCACAATGTGGGAACTTTAATCCATAACATCGATTTCATATTTCTCTGAACTTAGACATAATGAAAAAACAAGTTTTGAAACTTTAATACTTTTTGGGGGGACTTGATGCCGTGAACCAATGTCAACTGCTGCTAGTCAGTTTTACAATAGCCCAGATTTGTTATTGCCCATTTGTTATTGCTCAGTTTTGCTTGTGCGGGCTAAAAATACATATAAAATACATTGACATCTTTGCAAAATTGATAAAGATTCAGCTGGCATACTTTAACTAATCAAAATTATTCTCATGTGTCCATTTCACAAACACTATAAACTATTGAAGCAGCCTACATAGACTTTTATTTTAAAGAACATAAACACTGCTTTAGAAGGGAAACTTCTTTTAAAAAAAACAACTAAATTATAATTGATAAGTTTTATAGATAGTCTAGATAACATATTTGTTGCTTTTAAGGAAGTATGTCTTCTAATGCATTGTGTGCCAACTATTCTGCAAAAAAATCTGTCAATTTTTATGGTGTAGAACAGTCCTCTTTTTACAGTGACACATCTTGGCCAGCAGATGTCCTCCGTGTTCTTTCTTGTGAGCTATACCATACGCTATACAACGATTTTAACACTTGTGTATCTGTTTAAACTTGGCACATGCTTGTTACCATGACTTGTTTAATAAATTCCTGTTTCTCTCACTGGAAGGATGATTAAACGCTCTCTTTCTGTTTAAACTAGCATTTCCTCATTTATAGACCTTAGTCTGCTTAACGCCAAAAGATGTATAGCTTTATTTTGAAAAAAAACAAAACAAAAAAAACATGTAGACCAAGAGGCAATTTATGGTTACTGCAGATGGTGTCTGCTCTGCCATTAGAGAGGATTACATATGTGCTAAAAGGCAAAAAGGAACTTTTTGAGAATATCTGGAACACTTTGATTATGCCAAAGATTTGGATTTAACAGATGACAATGATTGAGATGTGTGGACACCGCAGTTCACTTCTGGACAATAATTTGTATCACCTGATTTGTACAACTCATGTATTTTATTTTATATCTTTTATTTTAAAGATAAGTGATGAATATTTGTAGACTGTTGCATTGTACAGCGATGGCTTTCTAATAGGCATTGTGGTTGTTTGTCTTGTGTTTTTGTATGCACAATTTTAATAAAAATATTCTGGCAAAAAAACAACAACTAGCATTTCCTGTCCATTTCTTGTAAAACTGTTGTGGCCACACTTTATGCTGTAGCCACTGGTGCCATTAAATCTTGGTTTGGCTTTGTTGTCCACTGCTTTCCTTCCCCTTTAGTGAACTTTTAATTGAACAAAATGTATTTTGTCCTTGTCATCCTTTTTAAGTGTCACTGTTTTGTATGCTCTTTAGTTGTTGTGTACGGTTTAAACTTTCAGTTTCAGTTAACACTTATGTTAGTGAAGATAATTCTCAGAGACTCACGTTAAAAAAGCTCTGCAGTTTTAACATTACAGTTGGTCCATGCATGGTATAGCTGCAACCTTTTTTTTATTGACCAACAACCCACTCCATGGTAAAATAAAACAGCTTTTTTAGACGGCTGAGATGAATCAATATCAATATTAATATTATTTTTATTTTTATGTGTAAAACTGTTTAAATAAAGAAGAAACTGAGAGCACCAATAACAGGCATAACTGATGACTATTATTAGTACTGCAAATATATAGGCTAATGCAACTTAGGAATAAAATGAATCACATAGCTCTTGCCAAATTTGAATTTTTTACTTGTAGTCTTTGTTGTCTCTTCTTTTCCAAAATAGATATGATGTGCATTATGTGATCACTCTTTTTATTCGTTTGGTGTGCCGTGAATTGTGTTCCTCATACATTTAAGCACCAATACTATCAAAGTGTTTGAAGAGAATGTCTGTATGAGCAGTGAAGACGTCACTGCATCATCTTGAGGGTTTTGTTTGCGTAAGCAGTGTTTGTGGGTTGCTTTCATAAAAAAAGTCTCTCGTAACTTACAGTCTCTCATAGTACAGCTGTCTGTCCCAAAGTGGGTGAACGAGAGCAATTACAATGAACATTTCCATGAGCAAGAAAATCCTGCTCCACCTCTCTTTAAAGCTGTGCTGCCTTGTTCTCTTCAGCCTATTCCTCGCAGCTACCTGACTGTACTGAAAATCATTCATCCACTACCACTGTTGCCATGGCAACTAGAGGGGAAATCCATTTCATCAGCCTCTTCGTCACACTACATCCTTCCGTTCCCTCTCTCTCTTTCTCTCTCATTCCCTCCCAACCATCGCTTTCTTTATCTCTCTATGCTATCTCATGTTATTCTTCTTTATTCCTGTCTCAGTCAGAGGATAGACAGGCAGAAGAGGATGCAACTCCCTCAATAAACAGAACCATGCTATGGCATCAAGATGTTATAATACCTTATTTGAGAGATTATGTACTTGGTTGAATCATGCTGTCTCATCTGTTGTATTGACTGCAGTGTGAAACTTTTGCACTATGTACTAGTTATCAATCATATGACATATCTACTGCCCTTTGTACATTAGAATATTTTGTTATGTAACACTTATGTATAGTTGTAAACTATATTTTTAGTCTGTTATTTCTGTGGTATGACGATTTTTTTTAGATTTACATTTTTGTAAATATACCTTATATTACTTTAACAGACTAAGTGCACAATGTAGGGGTTTGCAGAAAGCATTTTTCACTACTAAAGATGTATTAATGGGACAAATTAACTTGAAATGTAAACTACCATTCAAAAGTTTGGGGTCTGTAAGATTTTTTTTTAAAGGAATTAATACTTATATGCAGCAAGTATGTATTCAATTTATTAAAGTGACAGCAAAGACATTTATAATGCCTTTACTGACATATATTATCAAAAAATTCTGAAAATTTGCTGCTTCATATTTTGGTTCCACCAAAATATGAAGCAGCCCTGTGTTCAACTTAATAAGAAATGTTTCTTGAGGAGCAAATCAGCATATGGAAATGATTTCTGAAGGATCATGTGACACTGAAGACCGGAGTAATAATGCTGAAAATTCAGCTTTGCATCACAGGAATAAATTGCATTGTAATTATATTAAGCAGTTATTTAAAAATGTTCACAATGTAATGTATTTTGATCAAATAAATGCGGTTTTGGTGAGCATGAGACTTCTTTTTTTATTTATTTTTATTCTGCAAACTTATGAATAGTGCTGTATCTTTTATTACATGTTTAAAGTATGATATTGATCGCCAGTGTAAAGTTTATCATTTTAGTTCAGTTCATGAAGCCAGCCAATCACTGACCTGAATGCAAAGCCATAGCGGCAGTGATTTATCTGTCCACTATCCGAACAAGAACAAGTGAGAACAAGTGTTCATGTCAAATTCAGTCTTTGTTGAGTGCACAAACAAAACATCAGTGTAAATGATTGATTAACATCTTTGTGCAGGGAGCTTGTGTTGGGATCAGGGTGATAGTGGCTTCACTGACATCCTCATGGTAATCCCATGGGGCAGTGGGGCAGGCAAGCAGCTACTGGAGACACCAGATGGCTTCAAATTAGAATTGAAATCATGCACACACACACACACTCACACACACACATACGCATACGCATATTTTCTCTCAGTCTAAATTGCATCTTTAAACTCTAAATAAGAATCTGTAATTTCACTGAACGCAGTCTTTTGTGGTGATGTATGGGAATATTAATGTAATTATGTTTTAGTGAGTAATCCGAAGGGTAACTCCGTGAGATGATTCCATTAGTTCACATAATGAATCTCGGTAATCAGATCACTGATAAATTAATTCTATTAATTCCTCTAAAGCTGTTCAGCCCAAAAAATGCTCTACCCCTCTCAAAATGGCTGATCCCAAATCACTCCACTTTTACTTCATTTGTTTTTTAATTATTATACTGAGAATTCATCTTTTTATTTTTCTTAAAAGCATGAATCTAAATACTGAACATCATCATTAAGCAGCACAACTCTTTGCAACCTTGATAATAATTGCAGCAAATCATAGAATGATTTTTGAAGGATCATGCAGGGTTGCCAACTTTGGGACTTTGGCTGGAGTGAGACTCTGTAAAATGTCAGTGCATGCAGAGAACATTTTGGTAACCCTAATCCTAATTTTAAAAATGTCAGTCCTTGTTTACTTAGTATAAACTCTGATTTATGCACACACACACACACACACACACACACGCACACGCACACGCACACGCACACACACACGCACACACACACACACACACACACACACACACACACACACACACACACACTAACAGAATGTAAACTCTTTTTCAAAATGTACAATTAATTTATTGATTGCACTATAAAAAAATAAAGATTTAAAAAAAAAAATAGATTAAGAAAGCCACCACTGGTCACATCTGGTTCGATTGATTTGTTTAGATCCAGTGAAGTCGTGTCCCACCACTTTTTCTCAGGATCGATATTGTCCTCCACCACTTTTTGAAACATTGAGGCATGGATGTTCGCTATTAAATAAGAGATCTAGCGCTAAAATATATCTATATTTTTTAGAGAGACTCTATTCGTTCCGGTGAAATCACAAAATAAAATGCACACAAAGTGTCCCTGCTTGATATAGACTGTAACCACTGATGATGAACATATTCAGTTTTTATGAGAAAATAAATGAATACAATTAAAACTGGAGAAAACTATACAAGTGCGGATTAGAACCCGTAACCTCTGACACGCTTGGCAAAAGATCTACCACTAGACCATTTTAGAACCCAAACAAAATTTGCGGATTGATGCATTCATTTATGGGTTGAGCTGCAGAGAGGCTGCACAGTTTGAGCAGCGGACAGCGGCCGCACACCAGGAACGCCTCGAAACATTACCGGCTCACCGGGAAAAGGCGGTAATTAAACGCGTTGCGTTCATATTTTGGACTCATCTTATTTTTTTATACATAGTATGGTTTATTAATATGATGTGTACTGAGTTTGGTCTTTTAATATCACTGTCCTATAGTGCAGTAAGCCACGTAAAGCGTTTTTCACGTTAAGCGTTTTAGAATGTCCGGGGAAAAGTCCCGACTCTCCCGATTGCCACTTCGCCCCTACGCTATGGTAGTCTAGATGGTGAGCATAAGATTGGCTACGTCTTTTAAAAACATTTAAAAATACAGATTTCAAACCTTTGAACGGTATTTCCCCTATAGAGATTTTGAGTCCAAAGCATTGTGAGATATAGACCCACTATATATACTAATCTACGAGATATACATAAAACAGTCACACTGTGACATAAAGTTGCAATAACATTTTTGTTTTGTAATTGCTCAAATGGAAAACACCATGCTGGTTTATCCTGTAAAATACTGATTTGATGCTATTCTGGAGGACACCAGTGAAAAATAGTATGTTTAACCAGCATGGACTTTGGCTGCACACGAAATTCAAGCTGCTCAAGCTAGTTAGGCAAGCTCTGGTGGAGACAACAGCACAGCAGCCTCCAAATGCCAAAGACCAGCATCCCAAACAGAACATGCTGGGGACCAGCAATGCTCAGTTTGCAGTACACGTATGCATGGAGATCCCAAAGTGACAAACCAAGACTCAGTGGTTTTAAGAGACACACCAGACAGACGACTGTTTCAGTTTCTAAATACAGAATAGCAAAAGTTACACACACACACATCTGCAATCCTGTAACACATTGTCATCTCAGCCTCCACTGTAACTGTGTGTATCTGTGTTTATTGAAGAGTTGCCAGTTGCCATTCCTTTTTTAATCTTCTGTCGCTCTAATATTGTGAGACTGAAGATTAAGCTTTTGATTACAGGAGCTCAGGCTGTGTGTGTGCACGATGACTCTGAAAGGGAGGTTTTCTCGCTCTCTTTCTTTTAGACACACATACACATGCTTTGGGGGAGGGGCAGTTGTGGATATTTATCTGTGCTCCTTATCAGCTCGGTGCAAGAACCTCTGAGCTGCACATGCATGCACAGGAGCCAAAAAGCAGAGAGCAGAAATAACACACTTGGTGTGCATCAGCATCAACACACTAGAATCACAGCACTATGGTCTGACTGGGGTGGCAGCAGGTACATAATCTTGTTTTTCGTTTTAAACAATGTCTTTGTGAGTGTTTGGGAGCAAGAGGAAGTGGCTTTCAGCTGGCTTCCTGAGCGATTCCACTAGTTGATGGGTGGAGCGAGAGGAAGGCTGTCAGCTGGGGTAGTGTAGCAGCGTGTGTGTGGGTGCCAGACTGTCAAGGAGTGTATGTGTGCTACTGTTACATACTGCTCTTGTGTTATTTAAGATTCTACACACACTGAAGGAGGTGAGTAGAAAATCTTGCATGCTCAAATCTTCATGCAGGCTCAGTCTGAGGTTTGTGTGCAGATAGACAGGCGTGAACGTGTGTCAGTGGGGCAAGCTGTCTAAATAAAATTATTTTCATTTGATGTTTTCTTTTATTTAGAAAAAATGACTCTTTTATCATGTATGTGTGTGTTTACTTTAACCCCTTTTTTAGTATACTCCTGCACTGGATTATTGTCAAATGTGTAGTGTTTTTTCCACTGTGTAGATGGGTGCGTTTGTTCTATCTGACTAGTCTTGCATGGACGCACGGCTTGTCCTCAGCCGTTGCATGTGTGTGAGTCTAAATCAGTCTTAAATTGCTCTGGGGACGAATATGTTTGCTTGTGATTTACAAGAGGATGTGTTTGTTAGTACGCATCAGGGCTTCGTAATTGTACGCACTGTAAGGTAGAGCAGAAATGCCTTTTTTGGTCAGGTATACGTATGAAGAGCATCGAACATCTGTTTGGGGTAAATGCTGCCGGAGATGGGGGGATGAAAGGGGAGGAGAGCATGGGGGAGGGGTGGGAGAAGATGCTGAAGACAGAGATGGAGAAATGGCAGAAGGAGAACGGGGGTTGAATATTTGAGAGGAATCTCCCAGGAGTCCTGAGAGAATTCTGATGATGACTCTAGAACAGTGCTCTTTCTTGCGGAAGGTTCCGCTCACAGGCTGAGCTCTGGTTAGTACTGTATAGCTCACATACATTAAACACTGTTCACTGCATGGAATTATTCCTATAAGAGCTTATAATCACAGAAATTAGTGTTTCTAATCTGAATGCTTTAATAGTACTTTGTTAGTGTAATAGAATCGTTGAAATGATGAGAAGAAAATAATCTAAATGCTGCAATTTTAGTTTTAACAAAATAACTCAGGAACAGAACCAAGTTAACAAGTGACAAGAACTGACAATGAACAGAAGGAATCACCGAGCTTAAATACACTGAACAAACCAATCAACTAAATGAACATCGGGTGCAAATGATAATCAAATAACGAGTAACCTAGGAGACAGTGGCGGTTCTAGAGGGGGGGCCAGGGGGGCCCGTGCCGCTGTGACAACAAGCTTGGCCCCCCTTGTGGCCCCCCTAAATGTGGAGTGTGAAATAGTTTTTACAAAACAGTTTTTGCTATCGTTGTTATCGTTGTATGCCTATTTTTTTTTTTATTCTATCTTTGTGGATTTGCTTGTTCACGTGACAATTCGCATCACATTCGCGGGAATCGCTGCAGAATAACGTCTGTCTCCTGCACGCGAGAGAGGAGAGAAGGAGAAAGCTGGTAAATGGCAGTTCAGTTGCAAGTTCATTCTTTATGTGCGTATCGGGTGTGCGATGTGTATTGTCTATTATGATATTGTAATCAATGTTTTAACTGTATACGAGGCACTGTGAGCTGACATCGCATTTGTCTATCCTTTCACTGCTGTGTGCGGTTCATAGGTATAGGCTATGTCCCCAAATTAGTTTATGTCTTATATTTATAACATATTATGTTCTTATATTAGAATATCAAATCAGCAAGAGTGCCGTTTTCCCGTGCACAATTGCAACTGTCATATTGATATTATACAACAGTTAAATTAACAATAAGTTAACATTGGGAGTTACTTTTTAGACACAATATTGTCAATATTGTTTGTTTTCCCTATATATCACCGACTAGAATTTCAAAATGAAACCGTAGCAGTCTCAATGCAACAGACAGCGATGATTTATTGACTGAAATCCGCGTTTTGAAGGAATCACTTGCTCCTTTCCCGAATGAATCAGTCGTTTGAACAAATCGGTTGAATGAATGAATCCCTCAACTCAATTATTAAGACTGTGACTTGCCGCCGCCTACTGGCGGTTTTAGTTTAATATTTAAAGTACCCTTTAATTAAAACGTTAAAATTAGAAATCATTTCATATTTAAATATTGATTTAAAAAAAAAATCTCATAGCTTTATTTATGCAATTATAAATGGAGTGTAAATATATTAATGCCGCTTCTGTGTCACCTCTAGATTGCTGGATTTTGATTGAATTAATTAATTTGACTGGTAACAGTGGTACTGTATAATTATTGTATAATTAAGTATTATTGTATAAATAAGTATAATTACTGAATAATTTGAATGTTAGTATTTGACATAAAAGGTGATTCATAACTCTATAAGTTTAGAAAGAATGTCCATATATAGGTGAAAATGCCCCTGGAAATCAATTTAAGATGGCAAATTAAATTAATTAAAAATTAATTAAAAAATTAATTTCGGTCCCTGCTGTTAACTGACCACTGCATAGAATATTAAAAATATGAATATCTTTGTGAGTCAGCTGTCAAATGGTACCAGTACACAAACACAATCAGTAAAATATCATCTAATTATCAACAAAATATTGAAAATATTGAGATATATTTTTGTCAATATTGCACACCCCTAATGTACGGTATGAATTTTGATTTCTTCAGGTCTTTAAAAAGTGTGCAGGAATCCTGTAAACGGTTAGCAGAGGCGGACAGAGTACACAGCTTCATTACTTGAGTAAAAGTACAGATACCCCTTGCTAAATTTTACTCAAGTACAAGTAAAAGTACTACAGTCAGATGTCTACTTAAGTAAAAGTACTGAAGTACTTGTTTTTAAAAGTACTTGAGTATCAAGAGTACAAGAGTATATTTTCTAAAAATTGGATTACTACTGCCACAGTGCTTACATTTATGCACAGAAACGTCCTACATGGAGTTATGAAAAATGTTAATGTTAATACCTTGGAGAATGTAAAAGGAATTGAAAGTAAAATCAAATCATTTTCATCTTTTACCATGTTGCTTTATGTAACATTTAAGAAAATTTCAGAAAATTCAGAAAATGTAAATAATGTGTCGAGGTGGGGCCACGGGTTGGCACATTCCCGGGATGGACCTGCTGCGTCTTCATCCATTGTTTCGTCTCTTATCTAAATCTGAGCATGGAGTTGCCTTTGGCGGAAAGCTGAAGGTGATTGCTGATAGGCTGTCTCAATCAGTGGCGCCTGCACAATCCAATCACGTTTGAGAGGGAAACAACAAATTGAGGGTTTCCGAGATTTTTCTTTTTTCCTTACTTTTTTTTATTTAGAAGTAGTAACGGGTACTCACGGTTATGGATAGAAATGTAGTGGAGTAAAGAGTACAATATTTGCCTCTCTAATGTACTTGAGTAAAGTCATGAGTACTCCCCAAAAATGATACTCGAGTACAGTACAGATCCTTCAAAATTGTACTTAAGTACTGTACTCAAGTAAATGTAATCCGTTACTGTCCGGCTCTGACGGTTAGACATAGTTACCTAGCAAGTCAGTTATTTTCAGTAAAATAATTAATAAGCTTCTTGGTTCCCATTGCTTTTGCTCTATAGTTCTCACCAAAATGAAGAGAAAGAAGGACATCATGTTAATTACAGTTACTGTGACTAATACTGAATATGTAATGCAAATGTAAAAATATAATGGAAATGCAAATACATTGTTGAATGATTATAAACATGGTATTTTGCCTGTTAATGCCTGCAGTGCAGTGCAGAAAATGATATGACAACAATAAGTTCTAAATATAACTGGCCCCAGCTTGGCCCCCCCAGTTGAAATGGTCTAGAACCGCCACTGCTAGGAGACTAACTAACTAGAAGTGGAAAAAGGAACAAAGGAAAGCAACTCATTGTAAAACTCGAACACAGATAAAACAGAACATAACCCTGACAGTTAGATAGCACAGAATAGATGAGATACATTTTGAATTTATGAGTCATACTTGATGCTTTGGTAGGATTCTTATTTTTATTTTTTCTTTAGGCAATCTGGATGTCACAGCATCTTATGTAATGTTGAACCTTTGTCATGAAGATATCCAGTACTTAATAAGATAATTGTCCGATGGGTGTGTGTGTTCACAAACATAAATAAATATTCATATAACAGTTTTCTTTACAATTTTTTTATTAGGTTTATAATTTGCTATCATTTCTTAAAATGTTATTAATTTTATTAACTATAATATCCAAGAAAGCTTGGCATTCAAACACAAACATTTATTGGAAAACAATTGTGTATTGTGCAGATATGATCAATTCAAGACTATTAAAACAAAAATGTAAACAATGTTCATGCATTACACAAAACGAATTATTTACATATACCTATGTAAGTATTAGTTGGTTATATTGGTACATAGATTATTTATCTGTATGTATATTTATAGAGAGAGAGTAATTATACTTTTTTTTTTAAAAACTTTTGTGTGTGTGTGTGTGTGTAAGAGAGAGAGAGAGAGATAGAGAGTGAATTGGTGTGGGGGTGTGTATAAGTATGAAAAGCTGTTTATGATTATGTATTCCCATGAAGGAGAAAATGACTTCATGCTCTGTTTGTAGACTCAACCACTCTGACTAATATTCACACCAGGCTCCACCTTATTTCAGATTACTGCTGAAAGTTTTTATATGAGTGTCTGCCTGCACGGGCTTCTTTTGGTACAAAAACCTGACAAAATATAATTCAAATATAAATGAGTAAAAAAATAAAAAATATATAAACACGAAATTATAATACAAATATATAATGTATAATAAAAATGTAAATGTTTCACTTAATATAAAAACTAACAAAATTGTATTTTTTATAACTTTAAAGTGTTCATAAAACTATAAAAGTGTTAGGAAAATAAAGTTATGTATACATTACATTATGACTTTATATTGACTTATATATATATATATATTCTGTGAAATAGAAAACGCTGAATCAGTGATTAAAGTGGCAGAGTGAGGAAAAAGCTTTGTATTTATTGATAAGGGGACACTAGAAACTGTGTATGCGAGTACATTTTAAAAACATGACCTGAAATTGAGTTGAAAGTAGAGAATGCAGCCCTGGATGTTTGAAATATTGTTAACTCTCCAGGAACCTTGGGTGTTGTTCTTGGCTAAATGGCAGATTCTGCAGGAAGTAATTTTAACCCACTGTAAACACACACAAGCTCCTGTTTCAAACCACAAGTCTTGATAATCCTGAACGATCTCATCCTGTATTTAAGGTTCAGTTTAGATGTATAGTGTTTTATGAACTCACAATGAAAGAAATAAAGTCAGAAGACATTTTTGAATAATGAATGAGTGTTAGCCTATCACTAAGTTCATGAAGAATTGCCTAGCTTTCCTAACTCATAACACATGAGGGGAGGCTACTAGTCTTATGCTTATAAGACTGAATCTTGCATGAGAACAGACCTGGACACCAGAGAAAACAAACCATAGAGCAATACGTATAGTTCGTTCAGACAGAATCAGACATTTCATATTGAAAGCTGAAAAGCTGTGTCAAATTTACATGGGAGGTTTTTGATTATGCTGACAGACTGCAATGTGTGGCAGACGTTATAGGCTTCGGAGAAACGGAATGACGGACATGGTTTGAGTCTTGAGATCTGGGGCCTCATTTATAAAATGTTGCGTAGAAACCATCCTTCATTTGATCTTATGATTATTTCTCGAATGTGTGAACGTGTGGTTCAGAGAACGTACGCAGACAAAACGCACGTGCACCAAGTCAACATCCAAATCCTTAAGGCTACTTGAGAATGGCAAGCTGCAAAATTGCTTAGATTTCCAAAAAACCTGCAGTACTCCGACTCTCTGCCACGAGGAATAGTGTATATGTCTGCTTAGACCCTGATTTGGCGCAAGCACTTTTCCATTACAAAAATCGTTTTTTAGAAATCCAGTGGCGGTTCTACATTGAATTACACCCTGGGCGAGACCCCCTTCGAGCCCCCACACCCCACCCCACCCCTCCAACACAAAAATTCCACAATAAAATCACATATCGTTCATTTGAAAAACACAGTTAAGAGAATCCAGTTATTTAACCATTGTTATTTATTAATCTAACCTTCAGGGAGGAGCCATTAGCTCATTGGTTACTGCCTCGATTCTCGAATTCTATGCATGGCACACATTTAGTTATGACTTGTTAAACTATAGGTTTATATATAGTATATATATAGGTATAGGTTTTTAAAAGTGAAAGTGGCCGAGAGCTACTTATTTAACACAATACTTAAATATCTTAAATAATGTCTCATAACTCTCACATTAACAACTATCCAAACAGTTTTAGACCTAAAATAGCTTTTGTAGGACTATGTCACCCTTAAATGTCAGAGAAAAGGACAGAATCAGAGATTTATTTTTTATAGAAAATTGTAGGCTACTTTGCATATTATTATAATTGGCTACTGTAAAAACACACAATTATGGTTGATTTTAGTTGAACATTATGAAAATTATTTTGATTTCATGAATATAGTGACCAAAATGATCATGGTTAAACACAGAATCTTGTTAAAAAAGTAGGCATATACACAATGAAATCAATTCACCAAGTTAATAACATTAAAGATGATGGACAGATTTTAAAGGAGTGTCTTCTATGTTATCTACTAACATGTACACGTTCAAATAAAGTTTTGACAAAAAAGGTTTTATAAAAAGATAAACCTCACATATTTCAGCATTTAAATCATTTTTATACAAATAATGAGTCAAAAATGATAAATTACTGACATTTACAATGCACAGTAGCTTATCTTTTATTATTGATATTAAAATTAGGTCCGATTTTTCCATGGAGTCTGTCCATGCACTGCGCTCTCGCTCTCGACAAAGAAGTTTTAGTAGCTAATGGATTTCCACCACAGAAAAACGCTTGCTGTAGCTCTGTACAACATTTATTTACCTAGAAGAGAAAAACACTCACGTGTTTGGTTGCACCCCCAAACTGAAAAGTTTACATTTTTTCATCTCGCTGCCCCTGGAAAAAATGAGCGCGTCGCTTCAATTATGAGCGCGCTTCCCTCGCGCCCGCAAAAGACGCGATATGTGAGCTTGGTGAGCTCCTCCAATCAGGAGACCCCTTGACATTGCTTCTGTGCACTGCACCTTCTCAGCAAGCAGGGGCGCCACTGCCAATAATTTAATTGAAGTTATAGAGCAGCGGTTTTCAATAGGTGAGGCGCGCCTCCCTTGGGGGGCGCCAGAGAGCCACAGGGGAGGCGCGACACGCGAAGAAAAATGAACTCTGTATGCAGCTCTATTAATATCGCAGGGTTTAAAGTATTCCGGCACAGTGCCGGTGTTGTGCCGAATTTCGACCCCCTGCCAAATTATTACCCCCCTAGCATTGGTAGGTTAAGGATTAGTTGTGGGGGAGGGGTTAAGATTAAGGGGTGGGGTTAGGATTAAGCAATCAGGTATTGACTTTAACGAGGGGGGTAATAATTTGGCAGGGGGTCGAAATTCGGCACAACACCGGATCTCCGGCGTGTGGCCGTGAAAAAAAAAAATTGGGAACTTGCAAGCGGTTTAATATTTTCGAGTCAATTGATTTCACCTACCAATCATATGAGAGGAACGCAATCAGAAGCTGAGCAGGGAGGGCCCTGGCAACACTGTAAATGAGATCCATACATTCAAAATCCCGTTTGACAAAAGAGAACGCTATCAGTGAATGTCCTCCTGACACACACACAGACACACACACACACACACACACACACACACACACACACACACAACGCACAGAAAGACGAGCGCCAGTATCGAGTTCTCTTTCGCGCTTGAACGAACAATAACACACACATTTATGCCAAAATGTCTGTTTTGTTGAGTATCCTCACAAGAACAGTCTTAAATTAGTTAAATAAAATCTTACATGGAAGTAAATAGTGAGATCCTGTCAGCACGTGGCAGATCTTAAAGTGACAGCAGCCTCTAATTCTCTGTCAGTAAAGTTAACGAAAGAACAAAGGGAACAGAAAAAAATACTCACTGCTCTTGACTAAAGAACGCTTGTAGCTTTAAAAAGGATTAATCGTTCATTTATTATTTATGTAGTGCAGACTGTTTTATAACCTTATTCAATTTCAGTATATTTCATACCTGTTAGACAGGAAAGGTACAAATAAATATGACATTTACTGTGGGTTTAAGTGAGGATTGTTTTAAGTTAACTTAGATTAAAAGTTTTTTTTAAGCCTAATAAATGTTTAAGATTTGTGGGAAAATCATTTTCATGGAGACATCAGTAGCTATATTAATATCAGTGATACTGGCCTTCATTCATAAAAAGATGCCATTAACATACAGCCATAATACTTGAAAATAAATGGTTCCATTGAAGATAAGTCCGTCTGTGCATAGTTTCTCAAAAGTGAACAAGCCAGTTGAGTTTTTTGAGAGGAAGCGTGATGATTTGCAGTAACAAAAAAGCATAATACAGTCATTTGGCACTATTAACATGAAGGTGACTGATCGTGTCACGTATAGCGAAGGCAGACAAACCCCATAACATCAGCGAAACATTGCTGCTCATTGCATTACACATGTTAAGCGTTAGCCTCAATTAGGCCTGCATGAAGTTGGAAATGATTTGCTGTTGCAAAGAATCATTTATGAATGCACTTTTAAAAAGTAATGTCTTCAAATACAATATTAAAAAATATTTACATTTTATCAGTTTTTATTGAAACTCATCATTGCCTGGAACACACAAAATATGGCATTTACTGCAGAGGTGTGTGTGGGTCAGGTCAGGCGGACAGGATTTTGGGGAAGGGGGGGCTCGGCTGACCTTACCTACTCTAAGGGGAGGCTCACATTCACCCAATTTGAAAATCCCTGTTATAGAGAATAGAAAACCGCTTTGCGGTGCAGGAGAGGATTTTTTTTAACTGCTCGTGCCGCCCCCCATGTGACATGAAAAAATGCCGCCCCGGGCGACTGCCCGGTTCGCCCGTGCCTAAAACCGCTACTGTAGAAATCTGAATGTTGGCATGGATTTTAGGGGCCATTTACATGACACTGTAAAACCTTTTATGCTTTTCGGCCATTCATTTACAAAACAGTGTTTTGGGGGCCTGAAAACACAAACTTTTGAAATGGGTTTCATAGTGCCAGTTTTTGAAAATGTTTAAACTACAAACACACAAATTTGTGAAAGCGTTGACGTCATGCACATGCATATTACATTCAGTCTATATAGGCATGTAGTTTTTTATTTTTTGTTTTTTACAAATTGACATCGCCAACTATAGGCTATAATACAGCGTTTTTAATCGGTTTCGCGGATTCGTGTGAACAGGGATCGTTTTGACAACGTTGTTGTCTTTACACGAATAAAGCAAAGGAAAAGCTTTTCCATTTTTAGTACATCGCTGTCATGTAAACATGTATGCACACTCGACCCGATCTCATTAAATGCGTCTCTATAGCACACTTTTTGTGTTTATCGTGCAATATATATGTAAAAATTAGTTTTTACGTGCATATGATACGTACTGTTTATCAATTCATATGATTAACCCCTTGGGTAGGATTAGGGTATGTGCGTGTTTGGGTAGGATTAATGGTGTGGGGTAAATGGGTATTACGCGCAATAAAGTGCGTTTCATATGCAAGTGAAGCAAAACTCATATTCACGTATAAATTGCCATATAAATAAACACAATACGTGCTATAGTGACGCATTTAATGACTGGCAGATTAGGTTCAAATCTGTGCGTATGCACGTTTTATAAATGAGGCCCCTGGTGGCAGGGTTAGTGTCTACTGTGGGACCCATGGAGTGAAAACAGAAAAACATTTTAATCTGTCAATTTCTTTCACTCTCTTACACACATAAACGCTCTCACTCTACCATCTGGGGCTCAGTGGATAAATTATTAAACTGGCTTGTGTCTGCTGAGGCCTGGAGAGTGTAACGTTTAGGTCCAGATGATAAAGATGAATAGTTCAAAAGGTTCAATAAAACAAAAGATTTATTAAATAAAACAAACTCAAGTAATCCACATGAAGAAAGGCAACGTGACAACATGTGACACAACAATACCGGACAACTCAATGGAGCACAAAGAGGAACTTAAATACACAGGGATGATGACAAAATAACAAACAGGTGTGTTGATTGAATGCATGTCCATGACAAATCATGTCTGGCAAGAAACTAGGAATAAAGTAAACACAGGAAACAAGTAACTGAGGAATACAAACTAAAGGACCATGAAAATGAAACACAGATTGTGACAGCCAAGAAAATGTTACAACCTAGGGCGTCATATTTGACATATTTTGACATTTCGTCTACACCCAACGCACATGGCACCCTTTAGCGTCAATATGAGACGCAGATAGATATGGGTAGGTTTAGGTCTGGGGTAGGGTTAGGGTTAGACCACTAGGAGGCGCCTTCTGGCCCATATCTATCTGCGTCTCATATTGACGCTAAAGGGTGCCATGTGAGTTGGATGTCAACGAAATGTCAAAAGCGTCAGTATATCACGCCTTGGGATGAGAACGGACAGGATCATCATGTGCCCCTAACTACTTTTCTGCAAAACTCCATTCGCTGCAGTTTCTTCTTGAAATGAACACTAGTTAGCAGTGAAACCCCAACAATTTAATTATTCTTTTTCAAACATGGTGATTACAGGAGAAGATTATCGATTAATAAAGTGTTATTTTTGCACAGTTTCTTGCACAATATGTTGCACTATTTACCATAGTGCATGATTTGTAAGCTAATACATTTTGATGTAGGCATGGCTTTTCTGATGTAGTAAATTTGCTCACCTGGTACAGCATTGCATAGTATAGCATTGTACTTGCGATGCGAAGCACGTGAACGAGTAACGTTAAAAGAGCTCAAAGACTTGTAGAAGCAAGGTTGTTGCTTCAATCAATGCATTTTTATCTCACATTTGCTTTTGATTTACACTATAGATAGCATTAACCGTTTAGCGCAGCTCACTGGACATTAAATTCCTGAAATGACACGATACATACTACAACCAACGTAATAAAACGTTGACAGATTCATAAACTGAACATCCTTTTACCACCATTAACTGGCTATTTCACTTCGAAAGTGCTGCGAAACGTGCAAGAAGATAGTTGAAGCATGCAAAAGCAATGAAACGTTGCCACAGTTGCGTTTTTCCAACGAGTCTGGGTTGGAGCGAAATCTTAGACACACGTGTTGCAGAAATAAACTTAATTTTTTATCTACGTTTGGTGTAATGTTAAAGTCAAAATTGACCCTGTTTACTTTATTAATGTACGTTCTCTGTATTAAGAAAAAAAGTTTGTGTTCATAATCTTTCATAAAAAAAATGATTTAGGCCATGCAGCTGATAATGTTAACCAATAGATAAATCGCATGGGTTTAAAAAAAAACTTGCATTCAAGTAGCCTGTATGTAAGCTGACTTTTCAAAATTCAATCAATTCATGATGAATAAAATCAAGGCCTGTTCTACATTTGTTCTTTTGAATATCCTGTTTCAAATGGGAATGTGTTCCACATTACAGAAGTAAAATTGGGTGTGAACACAATTCACATTGACTGTATTGTTGGTGGTAGAGTTAGACAAGCCCTGTGTCAGTTACAAACATTTGACAACTTCTTAATCCAGCCTAAGATGCTTTCCGGTATATTTTTAAGATGTTTTTTATTGGTTAAAGCTGGTCTCTCTGCCTGGCCAAGACCCATTTCGTACAATTGACTGCAAGCCTCACATTCAGATCTGCCTCCATTCAATTAACACCAATGAATTATACCAAGTCCCCACCCTGCATTTTTTTTCCTTTTTGATAATCCGTTTTACTCGAATGTACGTCAAAATACCGAAGGAAAGAACCATACTAATCACCATTATGCATTAGAGAGACCAACTTCATACATTCATCAATAATTTCCATACAATAATTTATTAAGATTATTATTATTTCTTTGAATGTTGTCAAGAGACAGCCAAAGCATCTAGTAAAAATGTAAGTATGCCATTAAACAAGCAGTGAGCTAGTAGCTTTGACCTATGCGTAGGTGGACATGTGACCAGGGTTTTATATTAAAGTGTGAGGCTACTGTTCCTCTTTCCTGCGTTATCACAGTCATGTTACCTTCCGTGAAACTACTTGCGAGTGTTAATTCTGTTCAAAAACAAAGTATTCAGCAATAAAGTGACTCATTTTCTACCAACTTGCGGTGAACCCTAATGTTGTTTAAATGTTTTGGTGGTGCTGTGTCCACTGAGACCGAAGAGACGTGGAGAGATTAAATGTTGCTGGAACATTCTGGGTGGAAATGATTCACAATAGTGGAGTTCCCTGTTGCTGCAGAGCTTCTCCAGCAGAGTAATTGGCACATTTATCACATTGACAGAGACAGACAGAGGAAGAGGAAGAGAGAAGGTGGGATGTGAACACACCAATCTGTACTCTTAAAAGTTCTACTTAACCCTGCTATATTTTTACAGAAAGAATCATATCGATCAACTGAAGTGTTATCATCATGCTTAAGTAGGTCGTGTTGTGTTTGTTTCGATTGTGCAGGCTGGGCTTTTGTATAGGCATGTAAGATAAACTTCAGTCTTGAATGTAACTCACTGCAAACAGTCAGGGAAAGGTGTGACATTCTAACCCCTTCAACGAGCACATGCACACACGCATACACATGCACACAAACACTTGCAAAAGGCCTTGGGATATAGAACATATGGACTAACTGCATGGCTTCCTTTCTCAACAGAGGCTGAAGACACACCAGGAGGTGAACTCACTTTTGAAGATAAACAAAAACGGACAGAAGGAGAAAAGAGTCAAAAATAAGGTGAGAACCAGAAAGAAATATGTAAAAAATGAACAGATATGCATATATTACCCACTGCAGTGCTAAAACATGTGATAGTCGACTAGTGTAAGAGAGTGATGCTTGCTATTAGACACATGCGCTGATAAATGTTTTGGGTTTATAAATGTTCACGCCATTTTTTCAAATTTCATAGCCCTGTGTTTTTTAGAGTTAAGGCATCCATTTTCACACTTTTGTTCTGTTCTAGAATGTTCTGTTAAGAACAACCTTTTCAGCCCAAGGAAGAATCGATATTACACCTTGATTATTCTTGTTGTGTTACATTATAACAGACTTTTCAAATGCTCCCTGTAGTGGCACTTCCATTACCCTGCTGGCCTTCCTGTAGAAATGCGGCTTGGGTAAATGGCACACATATGGCCCACTCTCTGGGCATACAAATTAAATGAGCGCCCCCTGTACCTCTTCAAATATATACATGTCGATTTATAGACCCCTAGCAGTCTTCTGATGAACAAATCAATAGAGATATTTATTTGCATTTTTTTGAAGTCAAAGAGAGTGCATGAAGTTACAGTGAAAACTGGCTATTGCATAGCTGTGATCGGCCCACTAAACATACTACATTTCCAATGCCAAGGACCACCAAATATAATGATCCCCTTTTGAGGGACTCTTCTTCAAGCAGAAAGGCTGCTATTTATACTATGTGAACAACATTTAAACATGTTTTTATGAAAAAAACTTGACATGGTGTAATTATATAATTTAAATTTCTTTCTGACTCTGATAATTGCCTTTCATTGTCACAGTTAAGCTGCAGCAATCCAAGAGAGCCAGCAGGAAGATGATTAAACTTTTACTAAACACAGAGTGAAACAAAGCACACAAGCACCCTATAACACAACATTAACACTAGACAAGGAACTGAGGAAAACCACTGGCTTAAATACATAAGGAAAGCTGACCAACAGAAGAGGAAACAAGTGTGAACTAATAAGAAACCATGGAAACTAGTAATAGTGGCAGGAAAATGAGAACAAAGGAAACAGGAACTACAACTAAACAAACCAAAACACAATGAAACCAACATTCATGTGACATTCATATTGTACTTTAATATTTTTATATTGTACTAAATTAACTAATTATTGAAATTTGTTCTTCTTCTACCCACTGTAAGAGTAATATAAAACTGAAAATAAACAGACTATTACATTTTTATGGAGTTTTATAGAGAATACAGAATTTTACGGAGAATTGTATTTTTTCCCCACAAAATGATATGCAGATATATTTTTTTCCAGTTAAAAACTAGGGCTTCTAAAATAATTGCAATTAATCCCATGATTCTGACTTTAGACATTTAGTACATTTAAAGAATCGTTGAATATTTTAAAAATGTTTTAAAACTTTGGGAAAATACTTAAACTTTGGATAATCTGAAAAATGTTAACATTTTATTAATTTTACAACAAATATTATTTTTTTTCCTGAGACTATTATAGTATAGGCGCTGTTTACGCGACACCGTTTATGCGTTTTGGCCGTCCATTTACACAACAATGTTTGGGGGCCTAAAAACGGATACTTAAAACGGGTTTCAAAGTGCAAGTAAAAAATAAAAAACTATACCGTTATTGTCTTCTTGTAAACTACAAAAATGTGAATTTGTGAAAACGGTGATGTCATGTGCATGCTATTAGGTGCAAAGTAACGGGTTAACTGGCGATACATGTCTTTAGCACATCTCTGAGCTCTAGTTCATCGCGTACCGCATGGACTGTATATCAGCACACACTCTTCAAGTTACTGTCTGGCACTGTTCTCTTTCCTATCACTGACACTCTCCTTTTGCCTCCTGAGTCTTAATCCCCTCCTCTCTCTGACCCCCATAAGGTAAAGTTTTGAGCTAAGAGACGGGTAGGGACTGCACTCTAAAATGTCTTTTAAACACAGACTCCAGCCTGGATTTGTGTTGATGTTCCTTGTCTGGCTGTAAATGTCTCTTTAGGCCTGATTTACAGAGGTAGGCAGTGTGCTGAAGCTGTCCCCTCTCTGAACTCTTAAGATGTATGGGTTCCCCAATCTAAAGTTGCCTTTGGTGAGCTGAGCTCCATCCTTGATTTTACGAGTGGAACGTTTCATTGCTGTCGGATTGCTCTGTATCTCAGTTGCCTAGCAACTGAGGTCCATTGCAAAGAGGCATGGGATGGCCACTAGGTTTAATGAAACAGTCTTTACAACAGATTAGGAGCTGAGGATGAATATGCTGCTCCTCTCAGAAAATTGGAGTCTGGATTCTCATTATTTTGTGGAATAAATGCAAAATCCTTTGTCTTTTACTATAACTGTATTTCCCAGCAAACACAGAACGTTCCCAGAACATTCCCATAACCTAAAATTGTTAGCTGGGTACTTACCTATTCCCTTCTTTATCTGATAAGGCTTTTTTCAGTGGCATACAAAATAACGCATTAACTGTTGAATCATAATGTAATAATATCAGGAAATATAATTGTAGATAATGTGATAAGAGTGAGGACATTGTCAATAAACATTTGGATGTCAAGATACTGACTACATTTGCGAGCATAATTGGTTTACAAGTGGAAAGTTAATAGATCGCGATGAACTTGTTTCCTTCAGGCCAAGTTGGAGTTTCCTCTCATTTTGAATTGTATATTAAATTAGATTCGCGTTATAAACACTCAAGGGAAGGTGTGTCTTGAGTGAGGAGTAAATAATGCTAGACGTTGTTCAGGGATAGGAAGTTTCTGCTGTCTTTCAGCGAGCTGGGTTGGGCTCATTACCTAGAATGAGGTCAGTGTGACAGCTGATAGTCTAGCGCCCCCTGCTGTTTGCTCTCAGCAGCAGGCCTTGTGTTTAACCTCGCTGCAGGAGGCCCAAGCGAGATTAAAAACTCCAATACACCACGGGCCTTTGAGCTCACAGTCATGACAGGTGTGTCACAGTGTGCTATCAATACCCATATGGCAGAGCTACATAAATATGTAAGAAGCACTCACACGCGTTTGCTTTTTCTATCGTTGTGGGGACTATATTGACTTCTATCATTTTTATACTAAGCTACTATTTTCTATCCTGTACCTCTATATACACACATAGATTTAATTGAAATTAAATTCATTAATGATGACTGTAAAACTGTGAGGAAATCAAAAAACAAACAAGCAAAACTATTTATATTGCTTTTTAGCCATTAACTGTGTCGTGGCCTTCTCTGAGAGACTTTAAATGAATATGGAGTTTGTTTGGAGTCTAAATAGTAGGCAGATAGTTTGGAAGGAAGTAAGGTACAGAATCAGTGATTTTTAGACAACCAGGTTCATAAGAAAAGACTGTGCTGGTTTACCAGCAAACCACATCTAACCAGCCTAAACAATGATCTCACTGTCATTATACTCTAGAGCAAGGATTTGTGTTTTTTTTAATGGTATTGACCACCAAACATGGTGATGCCCTTGCAAGGGACCACCTTAAGAATAGAGTAAATATAATGTGAAAAAAAAAAATAGACTAGGACTGCTCAAAGGTTTGGATTAAGGTTTTAAATGTTTTTGAAAGAAGTCTCTTATGCTCACCAAGGGTTGCATTTATTTAATCAGAAAATACGTTTACACACCTCTTTTGGTATCTGCCAATAAAATAAAATAATTGGTCAATAATTAATTTCTGACCAGTGTGTAGAAAGTGGAACAGCAATAATGTCAGTAATCAGTAATTTTTAAATCTGATTTATTTATTTATCTGACATTTTTCACAGCCCCCTGGACCCCAGTTTGAAAACCCCTGCATTAAAGCACACAGCAACTATTTTGCACATATCGAATTAGTGACAGTTAATGCACACTGACACATAACTGAAAACTCTTTCATCCATATATATCTTCTTGTCAAATTGACTGAATTTGTTCTTCCATCTGTGTCAGTGCAACAGGCCTGAACCGGAAGCCTCATGGCCACCAACAACACTGCTAGCATTGCTCAGGCTCGAAAACTGGTGGAGCAGCTCAAGATGGAGGCCAATATTGACAGGATAAAGGTGAGAAGAATATGAATCCAAATAAAAACATTAACTTAGGAGTGAAAATACAGTGAGCATTGTTTGATGACTGTATGTGTTTACATGCATCAACATTAGGTCTCCAAAGCAGCAGCAGATTTGACATCGTACTGCGAAGCCCATGCTAAAGAGGATCCTCTGCTGTCCCCTGTGCCTGCGTCCGAGAACCCCTTCAGGGAGAAGAAGTTCTTCTGTGCCATCCTGTAACCAGCGCTGCCCATCCATGGACTCACCTGCTCCCTCTGGGATACACTCATGGTCATAAAACATGTTGATCTTTTAAAAGGGCTGGAGAGATGCAGTGGAGAACCCTTAAATTCTCCCAGCTCTCTATGAGCCTCCATTAAAGCCACTGACTCCACCTAGTGGCCTTGAGATCCAAAGCTGAGCATGGTTACAAGAATCTGTTGAAATTCGTGAGGGAGCGCAGCAAAAAACACGAGTGACTGTCATTGTAGCAGATCTGCCAGGATGTATTGTGAAAATATTCAAGTATTCAAAGGTTCCTGTGGTTCTGATGAAGTATTGAAATTTTTTTCTTTATTGATTTTTAGTGGGCTGTGATCGTTAATCTGATCACTGATCGTGGAACCAATGGATTACTAAAATTGCTGTGTTATTTCTGTATTTTCTTTTCAGTTTCTTTTTTCCCTGATGGAATTGTTATATGCCTACCATTTAGGTAGCGTTCTGTAGCCTAACGTTCTTGTGGATACAGAAAAAAAAAATATTTTTTAATTTAAAGAATGACAGTTTAGTGAAATTTTTTAATGAATTCATGCTTGGACAGATATTCTTAAAATGAAATACCTATCTTTTAGATGCTGATAAAAATGATTTGTTTGTACAGAAAACTGATTTTATTTCTTTTTGGGGATAGTTCTCTTTTTACTCTTTGTACAAAAATGTTAGCAAGTTCAGCTGTGATGTGCTATATGTTTTGAATATTTGTGGTGGTATCAATAATAACTGCATGAAGCCTGACAAAGTGCCGTCTCTTTTCTTCCAAATGGTTACCAAAAATCCTCTTCCTCAACCATACATTACAACAGCTAAAACTGATTAGTCAAACATTATGCATTGCTTGGTTATTAAACCATAGCATTTGGATCCCCTTTTGCCTTAATTCTTCGTGCCATAGATTCAACAAGGTGTTGGAAAACCTCCTCAGAGATTTCGGTCCATATTGACATGATAGCATCACACAGTTGTTACAGATTTGTCTGTTCCATCACATCACAAATGCGCTCTATTGGATTGAGATCTGGTTACTAGGGAGGCCATTAGAGTCTAGTGAACTCATTGTCATGTTCAAGACACCAGTTTGAGATTATTTGAGCTTTGTGACATCATGCGTTATCCTGCTGGAAGTATCAGAAGATGGGCACACTGTGGTCATAAAGGGATGGACATGGTCCGCAACAATACTCAGGTAGGCTGTGGCGTTTAAACAATGCTCAATTGATCCTAAGTGGCCCAAAGTGTGTCAAGAAAATATCCCCTACTACTTCTACTATCCACTTAAAGTGTGACATGTTGTGCGTTCAGAAACGCTCTTTTGCAGACCTTGATTGTAACAAGTGGTTATTTGAGTTACTGCTGCCTTTCTATCAGCTCGAACCAGTCTGGCCATTCTCCCCTGACCTCTGGCATCAAGGCATTTTTGCCCACAGGACTGCTCCTCTCTGGATATTTTCTCTTTTCCGGATCACCTTTCTTCTCGATTCTGATGCTCAGTTTGAACAGCAGATTGTCTTGACCATGTCTACATGCAGTTGCTGCCATGTGATTGGCTGATTAGATATTTGGTATGGAAGGCTTCCTTTATCGACCAGGTCTGTACATCTCGAAGGAGCCTGACACTAAAATGTAGGCTGGTGTGGGCAAACAACTAAAAGTTCTGCCCGAAATGGTACTAGCCTAAGACCAGACCTATTATTGTGGTCCAGCACCCTGTGTATTTCATTGAATTGACATACACATGGTGTTGGTGGACCACAATACCAGGTCTGGTCTTTGGCTAGTAGTACTGACAATTTCGGGCAGGACTTTTAGTTGTTTGCCCACCAGCCTACATTTTAGTGTCAGGCTCCTTCGAGCCTGGTAGGATGCTATTGAGGAGGCAAATGAGAGGAAGAGGTTTCCGTATGCGGAGATGGCAGCGGATGCTCAGCAAAAGGGATGGAAAGCATTGGTCCGTCTGGTAGAGATTGGCTGCATGAGCTTTGTGGCAACATTGACCATCAGGCTTCTGAAAGAGCTGGGAATCCACGGCCAAGTCCTGCAGACAATCAAAGAAAGAGCAAATACTAGAGAACGCTGCAGTCAGGGGCTTTGGACAGGGGCGTCGCCAGCCGATTTTGCCGGTTCTTCAGCCCCGAATGTTTTGAGTCAAGCCCCGAATGTAATGATGACTGTCAATGAGCAAATATGAAGAATGTACAGAATCTCTTCTGGATAAAAACACAGGAGAAGAAGCTGAAACAAGTGATAGAAGATTGCTCACTCTCTCAAATATAAAATAACGTGATCATCATCAAACATTAAACGTAAATCAAAAATCCGCTTAATATTATCAAAGGGGGACCACCTGTCCTGCATTTTGTGAAGAATGTGAAGCTTTGTTGTCCCGCATCACGCAAGTCATAAGCAGTGTGCCTCATTTTAATTTTGTCTGCATCATTTTATTTAATCCTTTAAATTCCAATTCTAATGTTGCCTTTCTTTATGAAACTTACCAACATTCAAGTGTTGATAAAAAAGAATACATGAAGCTAATGAAATGTCTTTAAAATTAAAGTACAGTTAAAGGTATTTTTTAATAAAAAAAAATATCTACATTTGAACATAATAGTATACTGCAAGTGCAAAAATAATACATAAATACTGAACTATAACAAGTATAAGTTTATGTTCACTTTAAGAAAACTTGCAAGTATACTTGCAGTATAAACTAGTAGTTTACTGACAGTACACTTCAGTGTGTACTTTCATAAACTAAAAAAATACTAATTGTATTAAAATAGTAAACTACTACTAGTATACTTATAAGTTCACTTGTAGTACAGATGCATTACAAATGAGAAACCTAGTTGTGTACTTAAAGTTTACTACTCTTACACTTATAATACATTTAAACGAATAATACTTCTTCATAAAATTAACTTGAAGTATACTTCTTTTTCGTAAGGGTAGCCAGAAACATTAGTTTTATCCCACTGCACTGAATACTTTCCTTGTTTATCAGGTGTTGTTTTCTCTAAGGATAACCAATAAGCATTAACATAAAATGTATGTGTGACTTGTTTTGTGTTTGTAGTAAATATACACTTTGATTTGATTAAATGGTTTTGTAGAGGGTAGCAAAGATGAGCTGCAGACTGGGGAGGAGCCAGCAGCAGCAGTAGCAGCTGTGCCAGGATCAGACATGGAAACTGGTAACAATTAATCAGTCATTTTATTTTGGAGAAAGATAAAAGTGAAACATTGTTTATCCCAATGCTCCTAATGAAAAGTTTTTGACAGATGTACATTGAGAATTATATACAGTTCGATGCCATGGTGTGTCAATGAACGTAGACTAAAGTCATCCATGTATAGAGGGAATGCATATAGATATAGATAGGTCTAAATCCGAGTGATCACTTACATTAATGTTATACTGTATATCATCATATCGTCCAGCCCTAAAACTTGTATAGTTTTTTGTCAGTGTTTATTTAAAAACATCCAATTATGCAGAATATAGTCTGTTCTGTAGCTTTTTGCAGTCTATAAAAATATTCAGTACCTCAGATTTCTGGTCAAATCTAGTTCTCTTTCCCGTTTTAGATGTGTTTTGTGTGTTTTTCACGGCATTCACGCTGAAAACATATGCTGCCGCTCAGTCTTTTTGCCACTTAGTGGTGCTTGGCCCCTAATAAGAACCGAAACAGATACAATAGGTGCCTCCGCACCTTCGGTGCTTGGCCCCTAAAAACCGCTTCGAGTGATCCCTGTATTTACACAAAATGGTCTGGGCTAAGCCCCGGATGTCCTTCAATGCTGGAAACGCCCCTGGCTTTGGATCAGCCGTAAAGACCCCAATTGGGCCCCAAGATGATAGGCCACATATGTGCACAAACACACATACAGTATGTACACACAAATTATTAACTTTACACAGTTATGGAACTGAATTGAATCAATACTAAACTGACTTGAGCTGAATATTGACCATTATTAGCTTGTTAGAACTCTTTGCAGCAGAATTTGAATGTGTTACTATTGTGAAGCTGCTGTTAAACAATCTATAGCCAATTGTAGCGTGTATGCGTAAAACATAACATATTTACACGCAAGCACGAGCACACACGCACGTACACACACACACATACACACACACACACACACACACACACACACACACACACGCACGCACACACACGCACGCACACACGCGCACAGATATGCTTACAGGCCAAGTCAGAAAGTCAACTTTATTTCTAAAGCGCTGTGTGTGTGTGTGTGTGTATGTGTGTGTGTGTGTGTGTGTGTGTGTGTGTGTGTGTGTGTGTGTGTGTGCGTGCGTGTGTGCGTATTTGAAGTTGTGTTTATGTTTATTGTAAATTATCCAATTTCACTGATTAATAGCAGCATAAGAGCTTATCAATTAATAAATAGGTTATTATGCAAGTGCAGGAAAAAAATACGCATGGAAAATAAATACTAAATAAATAAATATAAAACATATACGCATACCCCAAATTCCCTTAATTGCTGTTTTCTTCTCATATTTCATCATTCTGTATTTATTAATACATCAGTTTAATCAGTCAGATGACACGGTGACTCAGAGCCCGACCCAGACACAGGCCTACATAAACAAGATGGCTCATTTTAAGGAAATAACAAACTCATCACGTCAGCTTTCTGCGAAGACGTCTCAGTGTGTGATGTATTGCTATGGAGACCGCGCTGACGACATCCTTCTGCTTACACATGCAGGCATCAGAGACTCCGTTCTGCACAAATAGGATGAAATGTCTTTTCATCAAACGATTGTTTCTCAGTGTGTGCCAAAACCACACTTGCTGGAGGGATATTTGTGCTGCTTCAAGTAGCCTATTTGAATACTTGTTCCCTAACCTTCTCTGGAACCTGATTTGTTTTTCAATAATCAGTAAAATAAATATGATTATTAAGATGAATTTTACATGAAACAATATAGATAATAGCCTACATGAACTATGAAACACTTTAACACCAATATAGAGTATTTATTTATTTCAAATATCGGTATAAAAATGTGACTTTGTATAAATGTATTTATTTCTCTTTATTTATTTATCTATTTAATGCATGTCTTATATATTTTCTATTGAATAATCCCTCTTCAGAGCAACCTTATCATTTTAACAAAATAATTTTATTTGTGGTTTAAATTCTTGGCCCTATTCTCGCAGAAGCACTTTCTTTCAATGACAGCAGGAGGCAGTATACTATCACTTGTAATGTATTGGGTTTCGCAGGTTCACTCATGCAATCTGCACCTGCAATCAAAGGCATTAAAAAACCTTGAATTTAAAGTGTGTCAAACTGACATATAGAAAAAACAAAACAATAAATGGAGAACAAAAATAGACAGATGATAATCTCATGATAATCTTCATATAGAAAATTGTTCATGAACTAGATTTTTATGAAACACTGACTAATGATTGTGTGGGCAATAGCACAAAATTGCATCTCTCAGTAATGAGTGATTTTCTTCAACAAAGTATTTTTGTTTTGTTTTGACTTGATGTACATGATTGTGTGTGCACATTCTCGTGGACACAAACATGTTTAAGTAGTATGTTAGACCTATTTATTTTATCCGGGTCTTGACATTTTGCTCATCTGCCCTGTCAGTGTTTTTTTAGCTTTCTGTATTCTACCCGCAGTGCTCCTCCAACCACAAGTCATAAATGTCAACAAATGTCAGCATAAAGCTTGAAATTGTATCTTCCTGGACCTGGAGATCCATGACAACAGACACAAAGAAATGTTAAATAAAGTGGTTTGTGTTTAAACAAACATGTAAAAAATACATCTGGCCACGATAAAGGGGAGTTGGCTGCATGTTGGTTTTTATCCTTTTCAGAACAAATGGCAATTTGGTCCTACCTACACCTGTCTACATTGCATGTGAAGTGTTTTTTTTACAACCTTTTCTTAAGAAATGAAGCAATTGAGAGTAAGTATGTTGTGTTGAACAAAGACATGAGAAATGAATCTCAAACTTCTTGGTCACTACTCAGATTGATACACATCAGATTATGATTAACTCTACATAAGAAGTGGACAGTAAAGTACATTTACATGAGTATGCACTTAATTATTTTTTCTCTAAACATTTTACTTTAACTTCACTACATTTGAAAGACAAATATACTTTTTACTCCACTACAATTCTGTCAATGTCCTTGAGTAGAAAGTAGTAACGTCAGCCAGGGGATGATTTTGGTTGCAGGGGTTGCATTTTGGTTGGAAATTGAAGTCGGGTTGACGTCAGAACCCAACGTCAGATTGACGCCAACATCCGACGGCGGACAGATGTTGGATTTTGGTTGTAAATAAAAGCCGGGTTGACGTCAGAACCCAACTGGTGTTGAATTCTGACATCAACCTGATTTTCATTTTCAACGTTGGGTTTGGTCTTCTAAATGCAAATTTTGTCATTGTTTTGGAGCACACTAGCTTATATATAACAGTAAGGCTAACATATTCATTCATACAAGCCAAAAAGCTTTAAATAGGGCACTATTTACCATTGTGGACGTTAGTGCACTTATTCAATCTCAGATTCCAATCCCACTACTGGAACTTTGTTCTAGAAATAAATTTGATATTGATATGAGGGTAGGTAGGCACACATAGATTCAGAGGCATAAGGTACTGTAATTATTACATACAACAATGCAAGAGTATTACAACAATGCATTGACATTTACTTTTTACTTTTGATACTTAAGTTCTTTTAAAAACAAGTACTTATTTACTTTTACTTAAGTAAAAATCGGTCTTTACAACTTTTACTTTTAACAGAGAAATATTTGACCAGTATCTGTACTTTCACTCAAGTAAGGAAATGTGTACTTTGTCCACCTCTACATGTATAAAATAAGTCACATAGTATTGTTTTCAGTACCAAATGTGAATAACACATCTCCCTGATTGTTATGACAAAAATATGACTGATAATGATAAGAAATGTTTCTTGAGCAGCAAATCAGCGTATTAGAATGATTTCTGAAGGATCATCTGACACCGAAGATGGAAAAAATGATGCTGAAAATTTAACTTTGCATCACTTACATTTTAAAATATATTAAAATAGGACATAAGACCTATATAAGAATAATATATAGAGGAATATGAAGTTATTTTGCCGAATGTTGGTAACCAAACAGTTTTGGTGACCACTGAGTTCCATTGGAGGAACAAAAGAAACATTCAAAATAACTTATTTTATGCTTTACAGAAGAAAGAAAGTAATACAGGTTTGGAATTTTAATTTTTGGTTATATGGGTATTAGCATCCTATTTATTCAACACAATTGACAGAATAAACGTGATTGATGTGGTCATCCATATGATGTCCATGCGCTCTCCAATGGACAGAAGAGTGAGCTGTGCTCTCTCTAGGACCCGGTGTCCCCTCTTGTGTCTTTGGGCTACTTGATGCTCGCCGGGCTTACGCCTATATGGACTCATACATCTAGCAGCACTCAGATGAACAGCCTTGGATATACAGAGGGATTGTGTGTCTTTGCGACAAGGGGACGCCTCTTGATCATGTTTCCGTAAGGATTCAAAGAAGAAGGCATATTCCACGTATCTGCACTCTCACAGTGCCAGTCTACATGCACTTGCGCGCGCCCTGGGAGTTTCCGTGAATACGGATGAGACCGGAGGAGCACGAGATTCCAACTTTTCATATTTCTTTTGTCAAAAAGGAGTTGCACTGGTCAAACGAAGGTAAATTGTCTGATTTATATATATATATATATATATATATATATATATATATATATATATATATATATATATATATATATATATATATATATATATATATATATATATTGTTTGGTTTTGTAAATGATCGATTCGTTTTCTAAAGCTGTGACCATCCAAACTTAGCCAAAGAGAGCGTGTCAGTCCTTCTGACCGTTTTAATTGATATATGTTACAATGTAAAAGCACTGTGATTCTGGCTGTTATTTTAGCAATAGTTTCAGGATGTAAAACTTTTGAAGCCCAGAGGCTCGCTCCTTGCAGTCTGGCTCCAGCTCATTGACATTAGTGCGCGCTCTGGAGATGCGCGTGTCCACGTTACTTTAAAACGCAAAAAGCTTACAAGCGGAAATAAACGCCACTGGAAGTTTTGTGTTGATTCGTTGTTATATAAATCGTTTTAACTGATGTTTTAGACTGAAATAACTTCTTTGGCAGGGAAATACTCAACAATGAGTCATCGATGGGGTCATTCGAATGGATTTCTAACCTACCTGTTTCTACTGGTTTTATGGCGTTCATGGTAAGCAAAACAAAAGACTTATCTCAGAGAAGTCGATCAAAAAAAAGCTTAATTGGTATTATTGCCACAGTTTAAAATATAACAAAAATAAATAGTTGGAGATAGTTCACTCAAAAATGTAATTTCGGTCATTATTTACTCACCCTTTTGTTGTTCCAACCCTTTACGTTTTTATTCCTTTCTGGAACATAAAATAATATATTTTTAGTATATTAATTTGTTTTTCGTCCATACAATTGAAGACAATGGTCACCAAAACATGAAGGAAGACATTTAAATGTTGTTAACCAAACATTTCTCAAAGACATTGTGAAATGTTGTTAACCAAATAATTTTGGTGACCATTGACTTCCATTGTATGGATAAAAAATAAAACACTTCTTTCTCGAAACATTTCTCAAAATATATTTTATGTTCCACAGAAGAAAGAAAGCCGTACAGAAAGTTTCACTCAAAAAGTCATACACATTACTGGGTGAAACACACTATTTAATAATAATTGAAAGGAATGTTCCTGCATGGTTAAATCAAAGTTCATCTCGGTGCCAGCATGGTGATTACCACAGTAATTTTGGTAATATTATGTTTAAGCTAAAATCATCAAAGGCAACTTGGAATAAAAGTAAACCATTCATTTTTCAAACCACTTAACCTCTACAGGGTCATGAGTAATCAAGACTGTCATATACATTAAAACACACAAAGTTTATTATACTTAACATACTGTACTACTAGTGTGATACAATCACTCACTAACTCGTTTATCCAATTTTATTGTAATGGCGTTGTACCGCCAGCGTAAACCTGGTAACTTTCACACAATGTTTGTGCAAGGAAACCAATAACAGAAAGGTGACGTAGAGAAGAACATAAATTTGTCTACTACCTATTGTTTAAATGTTCATAACAGTCAATGCTGAAATCAGCCAGAAACAGTTTAAACTAAATACTTATCCTGTTTTAACCTGAAATACCAGGTGCATAACGTACAAATATCAAGTCTGTTATGAATAACTAGACAGTTGTTTGCATAGTACAGTAATCCCACTGCAAGGATGACAGTTTAGATAACAGTATACCATTTTATGTAATAATTGGTAATGAAATTAATGAAAGTTAATGAAAATGCTTTAACAGAAATAGGAGCAAAATATTTCTGCTAGCACTACTTACTTGCTTTCTCAGTGTCTTACACTAACCCTGAGGTATTAATTAAGTTATTTTAATTATTGAAATATTACCTTAATTTATTTTTCTGCATTAATTGACATTATTCAAAAATACTAGTGATTCTTTCACTCATAACATTCGTAGTCAGTGTTTGCAACTAAATTATGACAGTGTGCCAATTTCCACATTTTTAGAAAAAGTCAGTATGTTCATAAAATCTTATGCACACAAAATGAAAAAAAAATGAAAAAGCTAGCTATTAGCTAATTATATAAAATTGTATGTAAATATATACAAACCTACAGGGAATAGGGATATGTTAGTAGATTGGCCTAAATGTTTCCTAAAAGTCTCAGGTGTTTTGGTAGCAGCCAAATCTGTGCTTTTGCCAGATGGTCATTATCATCTCATAACTTTATTGGAAAAGAGCAAAGCTTTCTCTGTGTGCAACTCTATGCAAGTATGTTTATGTAACAGACTTTTGTGATGTCAAATGTATCTTGTGTAGTTCAGAGGCAGAAGTATCAGGCTCAGATGCCTTTAAAAACAACATAACCCTCTTCACGCGGATTTTGGACCGGCTACTCGATGGCTATGACAACAGACTGAGACCTGGCCTGGGAGGTAAGAAAGAGTGTGACGATTGATTGATTAGAGAATTAGATGAATGGAATTAGAGCTGTCTCAAATGAGGTTGTTCAATAAGCCTGTGCAGTTTTTATTTATTTATACAATTATATGCACTTGATGTACTAATAAGCAAATGACAGTGATTGTTTTTTCTATTTAGGTATTTTATAAAAATTCTTGTTTTACTTATACAGTTCAATGGATTTATTACAACAGTGGGAAAAATCAGCAGCTGGATTCAGTAAAATGATGTGTTGTGACATGATTCATGATTGAAAACATGATTCAGTGATTCAATGTTTATGACCTGATTTTGCCACTGTTAAACTAATTATAACAAGGTGTTGATAACCTGAGAATACTGACTGAAGGAGAGGAAACCAAAACCAGCAATCTCAACTCCACTTGACAGTCAACAAACCCTGTTTGTGTATTCTGTCAGTTAATATTTATGTGACCCTTGCCATTGTTTGTACACTCTGAGCTTGGCAACATGAAAGACACCTTGAATCAAGCAACGCCCACCATGAGGCAAATAGATATCTTGTGAGTGTTTCCTTTTGAGATTTACAGAGACTAGCACACACATACGCATACACTGGAGTCAGTGGACATGCAGTCGCGCTAAGAGCCAGGATGAAGTGTTGCGGTTCCACTAATGATAAGTTAAAGTAATAGTTAGCACAGAAGTGAAAAATTTGACATATTTTTTCACCTCCATATAATTTGAGCACTGAATTAGTTCCCTTCATCTGTGGAACACAAATGAGATCGTAGGCAGAATATCTGATTTTCTGTTTTTCAACCATTAAAGTGAATGCCGAATATCAAGCTTAAAAAAAACACCATCATTAAAGTAATCCAGATGACTCATCTGCTAAAGCCAAACGATTTATATGAAGAGCAGGCTGAAATTGAAGTTGTTGTTCACTGATAATCTTCATACAAAGCTATTATGGTTTTAGTGAGCTTTGAATATAATGCATGAGACATATAGAATGTCTTGATAATATTGTTAAATTGAGTTCCTGGGTGATAATGTAATTTGAACTTTCTTTTTGCTTTGTGACATAGATCGAGTGACAGAGGTGAAGACTGATATCTATGTGACCAGTTTTGGGCCAGTATCAGATACAGACATGGTAAGACATTCCTCTTCACACAACAGATGATTTTTTGTGTGAATAAAATACTATTTATAAAAAATATTTGTCAATATCCTGTTGGTTATAATTTTTTATCAGTTCTTTCCCCACTCCTTGTTTTCCATCTGTTGTCTATTAATAGCATTTGGTACCTGCTGCTGGCTAAAAGCTTTTCTCAGTACTCCTCTTTTCCCCACTTCACACTGTCTGCTCTAAAATATTATAAAAAAGGTCAGATGGAAGAAAAAGGGTTTTCATTCATTCATTCATTCATTATTTATCGTATTTTACTGTCCATCTGAGTGTTTTCAAAACCCCACTGAATACTCTTACTATCCTGTAGTAGGGAAATCTCTGTTCGTAAAGACCATATTATGTCAGGACGATCATCACACTAGGTATTTCTGTCATGTTTTTTTTCTTCTGGGTGCTTCTGGGAAGTCATGATTTACCGTAGTACATAGCTTGAATTGCACGTCTCACCAGTCATCACTGTACAGCTATTTAATATCCTATTGACTAATGTCAGATTCTAGAGAGATTTGCACAATTTTATAAATAATATGAAACAACACTGCACTATGTCATTTTTCTATGTAATGGCCTAACGCTACCATTCAAAAGTTTGGGATCGGTATGATTTAAAAAAAAAAAAAGGGTTTTGAAAGAAATCTCTTATGCTCATCAAGGCTGCATTTATTCAATGAAAAATACAATAAAATCTGCAATACTGTGAATTTTTTTTGTTCAATTTAAAACAACTGTTTTCTATTGTAATATATTTTAAAATGTAATTTATTCCTGTGATGGCAAAACTGAATTTCCAGCAACATTACTCCAGTGTCACATAATCCTTCAGAAATCATTCTAATGTGCTAATTTGAAAGCAGTTGTGCTGTTAATCTTGAAAGGAGTTGTGCTGCTTTTGTGAAAACTGTAATTATTTTTGTGTGTCAGAATTCATTAAATAGAAAGCTCAAAAGCAGCATTTATTTGAACTAGAAATATTTTGTAATATCATCAATGTGTACTGCACTTTTGGTCAGTTAAAAGCATCCTTGCTGAATGAAAGTATTAATTTCTTTCAATGAAAAATCTTAATGACCTCAAACTTTTGAGTCTATGATGGTGACTTTTATAGAACATAAACATAGAACATTTTACATAGATCTTGTGTTCTGACAGACAACTTCCTAAATATCTTCACAAATGATCAGACCTTAGTTTTAGAGTTCCACAATTCCATACATTATAATGCCTTAAAATAGACATACACTATGGAGGAACACAAAAGCAGGTTATTTTTATTAGTCTTACTGTGCCACTCCCTTCAGGCCGTGTGGTTATAATATGACAGAATGGAAAGTGACAAGTATTGTCTGTTTGCTTGAGGAGTTCTGTGGGACTGCATAATTGTGGGAAATGTTGCAAGACGTTAGTAAGAATTTCAAATGACCAGGCAAGCTTTCCTCAAACTTTGCCAGAGATAAAGCTTTTAGATTTTATAACAGTACTGGAATTAACTTGGTATGGACCTATAAAAGGTTTGTTCCTACAGTATGATTGTGATTTTGGAAGAACGAAAGGAAATCACAGATGAGTTTTGTGAGTGTTGCAGAGCTCCAGTGACAGCGTGTACTGTCATACAATGTTATCTTTCATGTATGAGTGTGGGAGTGCATAAGTATTTTCTTTTACGTATAAAACATTGTGTTTTTCTGTCTCTGTGCTGCCATGGAAACTGGATGCCCGCATTCACCCTGGAGGTCGATGCATGGCAGCATTGTGCCTGAGAGATTAGGATATAATGCAATGATGTGAAGCTCTTCTGACACTTTGCCACTTAGTAGTACTATAGAGAGGAAGATGAAACACACACATTATACACAGACAATGATCACATTGAGAGAACTGAAAAGTCACTGGTCCTTGCTGAGGAAGTCCATTCAGTCTTAACTTTATTTATTTTTTTGTACACATTGAATATGTGAAATCGAATTAAAAATTGACCTTATGCTCACCATGGCTGCATTTACTGTATTGGTCAAAAATACTGATTATTACAATTTAGAACTGGTTTCTGTTTAATCATGTTTCGAACTGTAATTAAACTGAATTCCAGCAATAATACTCCAGTCTTCAGTGTCACACGATCCTTCTGAAATCATTCTAATATGATGTGCTCATGAAACATTTCTTATTATTATCAATTAAAACAGTTCTGTTTTATATTTATATATTTATGTATCTTAATATTTTTGTGGAAATGTGACTTTTTAAAATTCTTTGATAAATGGAAAGTTCAACAGCAGTTATTTTGAAATTGAACAAATTTTGTTAGATTATTGATGTATCTACTGTAACTTTGGATTAATTACATGCGTCCTTGATGCATAAAGGTATTTATTAAAAAAAATTCTATTCCGCTTTCTTATAGCATATTTTATAATAAAACATAGACTTTGAATCAAAACACATTTTCTGTGTCAGGTATTACCTGATGCATATCAACAGTGAAGAATGCCTTGCACTTTTGCACTTTGATCTCCGAAAGCCTCTCTCTCAAAACTCACTCTCTGTTCTCAGGAATACACAGTGGATGTGTTTTTCCGTCAACGCTGGACAGACGAGCGGCTAAAGTTTCACGGGCCGATGAACATCCTGCGTCTCAACAACCTGATGGCCAGTAAAATCTGGACCCCAGACACTTTCTTTCACAACGGCAAGAAATCTGTGGCTCACAACATGACCATGCCTAATAAACTGCTGCGCATCATGGAGAACGGCACTCTACTGTACACCATGAGGTGCCCACAGATTACTTCATGTACCATAGTTATCAATTAATCAAAATAATTACTTTATATGCTGTTTAATTCATCAAATCACTTACAATTAATTGCATTTATGATTATTTGCTAAAGAAAGACCCCAAATCAAGATAACTGAAAGAGATTATTTTGGTATATGAATAGATAATTGAATAGACATTACATGAAATGCATGTCATGAAAATGCGTATCATTAAAACACATCTCAGGACCAAAAATCAGCTATACACTACTGTTCAAAAGTTTGGGGTCAGTACATTTTTTTTTAGGTTTTTAAAAGTAGCCTCTTATGCTCACCATGAATTTATTTGATCAAAAATACAATAAACCAGTAATATTGTGAAATATTATTATAATTTCAAAACGTTTTCTTTTGTAATATAATTTAAAATGTAATTCATCCCTATGATGCACAGCTGAATTTGCAACAGTCTTAAGTGTCACATGATCCAATCAGTATCTACTAAATATTCTTAAATGAATAGAAAGTTCAAAATAACAACATTTATTTGAAATAGAAATATTTAGTTACATTATAAATGTCATTACTGACACCTTTGACCAATGTAATGTGTCCTTGCTGAATATAAGTGTTCATTTCTTGCAAATAATAATAATAATAATAAAATCTTACTGACCTCAAACTTTCAATAGTAGTGTTCATTTTACAGTTCAAGCTTGTATTGCTCTAATGGTGGGAAAATTCCTTTTTATACAATTTATGATTTTGATATGCTTATTTAATTTATTTAAATTGACAGCCCTGTTAACAACACATAACTTTGAGGGGTGACTGTTGTGTAATGTGTGTTTGTGTGTGTATATTTGTGCAGGTTGACAGTGCAAGCTGAATGCCCAATGCATCTTGAAGATTTTCCAATGGATTTCCATTCCTGTCCTCTGAAATTTGGCAGCTGTGAGTAACATTGTTAAACATTCATTTCATTCCCATGGTGCTTAATATGTGTCTGTGCTTTGGGTTTTATTTGAATACATATTTCTCCTGTGCTTAGATGCTTACACTTTGACAGAGGTGACGTATGTTTGGACACGCAATGCCACCTTATCAGTGGAAGTAGCTCCGGATGGATCAAGGCTTAACCAGTATGACCTAATGGGACAGACTGTTGACAAGGAAACCATCAAGTCCAGTACTGGTAAGATATTCGCAAGCAGACACAAAACCATATGGATCCATCTAGTCTCTTCCCATCTCTTACAATATGTTTCTCTTCTAACGTATATAGGTGAATATACAGTGATGACTGCCCATTTCCATCTAAAGAGGAAGATTGGATACTTTGTGATCCAGACATACCTGCCTTGCATAATGACCGTCATCCTATCCCAAGTCTCTTTTTGGCTCAACCGAGAGTCCGTCCCTGCACGGACAGTTTTCGGTGGGTGAGCATGTGTGCATTAGATTGTAATCTGAACATAATGTGGAATTTAGCATGCTGATTTTGTTGTTCCAATTAAATTATTGATGCAGTCATGGGTAGAGATGATGTTGTGTGTGTAATTTTTTTATTTTCTCTCTAGCAGTTTCAATTTCTATTTGAACTCTAGGGATGAAGCAGATGCAGATAGGTATAAAATTGTGTTTTTGAATGTATTCAGTGGGAGGAAGCCATAGCGAAAGACACATTTAAATTAAACACAGACTCACAGAGGGGAAAATTCACTAAGAATGAAATGCTGATAGCGTCATTTATACATATGCTTGGTTGTTTTCGTGCCCAAATCACTAAAGGAATTATTCAAATTAGGTAAACACGCATGAATTGCTGAATTCACAATTTGAACACCACAATTCTACATCTTGGATTTTCTGAGTGCTAGTTTGTGAGGGGATGTAGCAAACTACCGCAATATGATACAATTTACTAGGACTGTTCAGCATTACTCAACAATTGTGATCCAGGCTGGCACCTAAATTGGCTTTTTGAAATGATGGTTATATTATATTCTCCATCATTTGATCATCATTTCATTAATCAATGCTGCCATGATCACTCAAAAAAACATCCCTCTTTAGTTTGCTGCATAAAATTTTGTGAATAAGGTGGAATTGATTTTAACAAATCTAAAAAATGATAAATGGACAAATTGAATGATGCAGTGCAATGCCAGCAAAGCATAGTTCAACTGGATTTAGTTATTTGAAAATATGGCAAAATAAAAGCACGATGGTTTAACACTTGAAAATGGAGAAATTGTAGTTTTACAACTGTAAAATGAAATAAGTTATATAAAATTTATCGAGTATGTAAATATAAAAAATATGTCGAGCGGGCCAAGTAATAAAAACATTCCATTCAATCGAGGGTGGATGACAGATAGGCAAAATCATTTTAATGTGTTGAGTGTAATAAAGACACAGAACTCTCATCACGGAAAAACGCAATTAACCTGTGGCACTCTTTTACTTTCGTTTTCAATTAATTTGAAATTTCGTAATTCCGTATCATTTCGTAATTCTCCTCTGGGAAAACCAATCATGGAAAACATCAGGGCTCGACATTAACGCTGGTCCGGGACACGTGTGTTTTATGTTTTAGTTAAGGGAAAAGTGATATAAAATATAATATAAGAAATACAAATAAATAAATAAAAAAACTAAGGAATTATCGAAAACGCGAGGAAGATTCTGTTTTATTTCATTTAATGTAAGTGGCAATTGATAGTTGATAATAATATAGGCCTACCAAATGTACGGACGGTAACAAAGTTGCGCTGTTGAGGCTCGCGCAGTTATTTATAACATTAATTAGTTAAGAAACATATAGGCTTCACACGACCAGAGTGCTGTTTTCCTGAATGCCATCACGACTGAAACCGAGATATTGATTTCATAACAGTCCAATAAACAAATAGTTAAAATTAAGTTACTTACATTTTTAGACGCAATGACTGTTTTTGTTCTGTTTCAGCAGCGAAGCAACATTCATCCATTATTAATTACTGAATGATTCAGAGTTTTGAATTTCTCGAGTCAAAGATTCAATAACCCATTATTAAACCGCCTCATTCTGAATAAATCAGCCGTTTGAACGAATCGTTTAAATTAATGATTCAATGACTCGCTCATTAAGACGGCCGCCTGCCGCCTCCTACTGGCGGTTTAGTTTCAAAGTATCATTCTTTTCAACATTCCTTTTTTGTATATTCAAAAAATATTTAAAACAATCAGTTATAATTTTCAATGTAAATAATTTAATTTGATTGGTAACGGCCTATTATTTTAATTGAATGTATTGATAAAATGTAAGAATTTGAAATGAAATTTAGAGCATGCATTAAATAAAATCTGGGGAAAAATGCCAAAATTATTCCGATAAGAGTGTTTTCAAAAATGAAACATTGACAATTTAAGTTTAAAGGGAGTAAAGCCTCTGTTTAGGCTACGAAGGAGATGTAATTTTGCCAAAAGAAGAACTTTTAATTTAAATAAATGTTAACTTTAAATCAGCCTACTTCAGAGTAAAAAGTATTTTATACCCGGAGGCTGCAAAAATAATTACAATTGCTCACAAAAAAACAAAACAAAAACAGAAGACCATGTATATAAAATGAGGACAGGAGGTCCACTCGGGGCATATAAATGACTGCTGAAATGAACAAAATTTCATTAGCCCAGAGCATTTGTGATTACACGTGTACATCTGTGCTGTCTCTTCCACTAATGAGCGAATGGCATAAAGGCTGGCAATTATCTGCAGAGAGGCATGCTGTGCTAATGCGGTATCTTTATAAACAGCAATCCCTGAGCTTTTTTTTGTGCTGTTCTTCTGTTCCAGGTGTGACTACAGTGCTAACGATGACCACTCTGAGTATCAGCGCTCGAAACTCTTTACCAAAGGTGGCCTACGCCACAGCCATGGACTGGTTCATTGCTGTGTGCTATGCGTTTGTTTTCTCAGCTCTCATCGAGTTTGCCACTGTAAACTACTTCACCAAGCGCGGCTGGGCCTGGGATGGAAAGAGCATTGTCAGTGATAAGGTAACCATGACGACACAGACCTTGCTTTGATTTTGGAGTGGAGCGCATCTGGTGGCTGTGATTATTGTCATTGGGAAGAGGAGTGTTATTTAGATGAGGGAAACCAATACTGTTAATTCAGTACAGTTAATCTCACCAGTTTTCCTGATTGAACATTTTCTGAAATTACGCCTCTTTTTTATTTACATTAACGACTTCAGATTAACTCTTTCCTCGCCAGTGTTTTCTTGAAAAAAAACAACAACAACGTTGCCAGCCACCACAAGTGTTTTTAATCATTTCACAAAGATTCCATGGCCCCCAGAATATTTTGTTGTATGAATAGCCTATCTGAACATGAAATATATCAAAAAGAAAGAACCAAACCTCTACTTTTAATTTACAACATAAAAAAATATTTTGTTTTTATCAACACTTGAATGTGGAACATTGAATATCAAACGTACGTTTCATAAAAAAAAGCAACATTTTAAACAAAAATGTATTATAGTTTTATTTAGTTAGTTTACACATGGATGCATAATTACATATGATATCGCTTGTGTCTGTGTCTTCTTCGCATGTGTTTCGATCAGGACATTCAGTACTCTTTCAGAAGATGTGTAGCCCCCTACCGTATAACGGTGAAAACACGGAAAGACAAAATTCCGTCAATGGCGGGGAAAGAGTTAATATAACATTTAGCTTGATATCATTGATTGAATATGTAGCAATGTGTTAACTAATTTCTTCTGACTTCAGAAAAAGGAGATGTCTGTTATGAAAAAGAATAACGCATATGCAGTCGCTGTGGCAAACTACGCGCCCCATATTGCGAAGGACTCGGCTCTGCCCACCGTCTCTAAGAGCGCCACAGCGGAGCCCACTAAACCTCAACCGGTGGCTAAAGAAGCAAAGAAGACCTTCAACAGTGTCAGCAAGATTGACCGCATGTCCCGCATCATCTTTCCGGTGCTTTTTGGCAGCTTTAACTTGGTTTATTGGGCCACATACCTTAACAGAGAACCTGTTATTAAGAACATGGTGCCCTCCCAGTGAGCCATTAGCTATCACAGTATGCTATATACATACAAATGATCCTAAATTAACCATATCTATCTATCTATCTATCTATCTATCTATCTATCTATCTATCTATCTATCTATCTATCTATCTATCTATCTATCTATCTATCTATCTATCTATCTATCTATCTATCTATCTATCTATCTATCTATCTATCTATCTATCTATCTATCTATCTATCCACTGCCAGGACAATTTCAAGAGAGCATCTTAGCATGCTTTAATGGGAATTTTTTTCACAGCTTTATTTTTGTATGTTGTTGTATGATTTCTGAGAATTTAACTGATCATTTTTCCTTGCCATTTTATGCAGCGTTTACAGGCATTTTCATACTGACCTCATATATGTGTTTTCTAAAAAAAATTATTTAACTGTATTTGTGTATTATGTATTTATAATATGTCAATATATGTTTATGTCTGTGTCAGTATTTTGGCTAAATTATGAATTAAGCTCACAGGTATCGTGCATCAAAGACATGGTGTTTAAAACGAACGCCTGTACAAAATGAGATTGCTGTGTTGTTATGTTAGAGCTGCACTACAGTATCTGAAACAGATCAATGCACTTTTATATTGACTGATGTAGCATAACAAGTCAATTAGATATGGCACTTTATTAATTTTTAGTTTGCATCAAATTAGATTGCATATTATCTTTTCCCACACAACAAACACCTGTGCATTTAATTCTCAGCTGTGTGCAATTTATCATCAATGAAAGCGCACACCCACACGTAAAGCTAAATAATTCAATGATTTTGTCTGAAGCACCTTAACGCACTATTGTTGTGGACACTTCGATTCGTGAGCTCTGTCTGAAGTGGAACTAACAATACTTTCAGTCATTTCTGTTTCTTTTGTACACATTTTTGTGGAAAATGCTGTGGGAATTGTCCCAAATAGTTTGGGCTAATTTGCTTGTCATTAGGTTAAAATGAGAGCAATGTTGGTCTTACTGTATGTTCCTCAAATTGTGGCCACTGATACTCACATTAGCTTAATGTTGCAGCAGTGACAAGATGTTGTTCATATGGTATTGCCAGTACATGTTGATTGTAGCTTCAGGATTACCGCAGATAAAGGTTGTAATGGGCTGTATATGATATATACGCCTAATGATGCCATAAAAATAGGAATCAAAATGTACTGTTCACTCAATATAATGTCTCAAACAGTTAATGTCCTTGCTGAAAAGAGGGATACTTTTATTTATTTCAAAAATAAATAAATAAATACTGTACAGACCCTAAACTTATGATTGGTAGTGTACATTTGATTTGTCGATTTAGTAGGGTTTAATACACCGATTTCTCTAATACACATGGTAGATGAATAACTTGACTTTACAAGAGGTTGTGCTTTTGAGAACTGGAGCAGGACTAAGGAAAGCATCAACATCATGGGAACTTTACTTCAGGATCAAAGAGTGCAGCAGGAGTACATCCAGAATTGTCTGAATATTAGAGAGGAAAGTAGGCCTACTTCCAGCCCATGACCCTCACTAGCGTCATCCTGGGAGCAGATTGTATTCACAAAGGCATGTTAGTTACCTCACAGGGGACAGGAACTCACTAAAGCCCATCAAATTGCTGTGTCCTAAGCCAGGCTCAGCCATGGCCTTCACTTACATATCAAAACAGCCGTATTCTGCTTATTGGCCAGCTCCTGCATCAGTATCACACGCATGCGTCGTGCTGCTGCTCACGTGTGCATTGGCCAAACCATTGCACTGTGTCTACAATGTAAACAGGAGAATGACAGGGAAGAGAAGAAATTGTTTAATAAAGCTGTCATTTTTATTTTGTTTTGCAAACAAAAAGTATTCTCGTCACTTCATAAGCTTAAGGTTGAACCACTGTAGTCACATGGACTATTTTAACACTGTCTTCAAACCTTTCTGGGCCTTGAAAGTGGTCGTTGCGTTGGTCAGAAAGCTCTCTGATTTCAATAATATCTTCATTTGTGTTCCGAAGATGAACAAAGGTCTTACTGGTTTGAACGACATGAGTGTGAGTAATTAATGACAACATTTTCCTTTTGGGCTGAACTATGCATGTTTCACCAATCATTATTACATCTATCACGGATGTATCTCTACCTGTCGCGATAATATAAAACTCTCCTGATATTAGAGTAACAATTACAGAAGAATAAAATAAAACATATTTTACCTTTTTGGAGCTTGGAAGGGTTCAGTTGGAGCAGATGTTTTATACCATAATCTCTGTCCTAATCAGAACTCATTTCCCAGTAGGCCTACATTCAGCATCTGGCTCATATTCGCGATCTCAAACATATTCTCCAAACTATAATTTTCCACATCTTTAAAATCAATATTATGATCGCTGACAGCTTCTTCACCAGATCCACCATCAAGTGACAGCGACACTAATATTTGATTGCGTTCAGTACTTGCTCTGCAGTAAATAACTGAGCCATTTCAAGTTTTGCTGATGATCTGTTAGTTTTGTTTTTTGCCTGCGTTAACTATGAGTGAAACGTCACTTCATCATTGTGTATCAGTCAGTTCCACCTTGGTGGAACTAAATAAAGGTGAATTGCACTTATTTAGTCATCAAAGATTCAATTATTGTTGTGCAGAAAAAATATCCTTACATTGTTACACACCTTGGGTTGTTAGTTACCCTATACAATTTTTACCAAAGATTAATGGTACAACAGGCATTCTTTTATATATTTTTTTCTTGTTATATTGTTTATAATGAATTGATTGAGGAATACTAAGAAGGTTGATGTCTAAGTTTTATAAAAATGAACGAGGAGGAGGCTAGTGAATGACGTCCCAGGTCACTGAGTCCCGAGGTATACCTTTAAGGGTTAAATTGAGTTAAAGTTTTGGGGGAAAAATTGTGTTTTTGTCATTTTTATTAGATTTTTAAAAAATGTATATCCTATGCAGTTTTTATTCATTTGTATTTCAGTTTTAGTTTTTTAGTACATCAAGTTAAACTAAATAAAAATGAGAAATGCTGCGTTGGCATCTAGCTGAAATAAAACACGTTTTTATTTTTTAATTTTGTTTCAGTGAACATTTATAACAAATGTAACAAAATAGTTTTTATGCTTTAGTTTCAGTTAACTAACTGCAGTCTCATTCAGTGGAATGGCATTTGCGAGCTGACGTGGCACAAGTCAAAACACATTGATAAGTTTGCTGTGTTCCAGCTGTTTCTTTTATTGCCCTGCTTTTAAAAGTCTGCATTCCTTGTCAAATCCACTAGCCCCCAATCCATATTGTCTTCCTGCATTTCATTCCCTTTTCCATCCGTCTCTATTCTGTCTAAAGGCTTTTTGTATAGCTGAGTCCGCTTTGACTAACCAGCAGAATTTGAGATTAGCAGCATTGAATAGAGAACCGGCAGCCTGTGTGCATTTATCTAAGATCTTCCTTTAATAGCATAACAGCAGCGTTCCCAGCTCATCTCTTTTGGTTATGGAAGCAGTATCTGCCTGTATAGAGATATAGCTATCAATGCACTCACACCCCTAAACAGAGAAAAACAGTTCTCCATTAACCTCCTCTCACTCCTTTGCACCATATAGAAAAGCATATCTTTGGGTACAAACAAGCATCTGTCAGAACAGATGTGTCCACTTGTGCGTACAATCATTACGCACACAGACTTGACATGGGGGGGGAGACTCAAAAAGTTGGATTTCATTTATTGGCCCCTTTTAAGGTGGAACTGATGCTGATCTCCTGTCAGGTGGCATTAACAAAGTGTTCTGCCTCAAGCGACATCTGCAAGGATGTTGTGAGGGTTTATCAGATGTGAAAGATCACAGAGGGATAGAATCCACATAAGTGTGTGTTTGCTTGTGGCTGAAGCCATTTAAGTCCTTCACAAACACTCCTCAGCGTTTACAATGGATCCCTCAGCTAACAATGCGCATCGTGATGAGAAAAAATATGAGAACAAAACTAAATCCTTCATACTAATATGGTGTTTCTGGAACCTGTCAAGAATGTTTGAACATAACGTTTATGTAAAGCTGCAGCTCCAAATTGTAATTGTTGGTTCAATGAGAATGTATTTAATTGTTTCCTAATTCCATTCCTCCTCTCAAACAGACTGACAATGTCACGACACTTTCCTTTCAAGATTTAATTTGTTGACGCCTGTGATAAATTAACAATCGGAGAGAACAAACAACATGGTGGCATTTATGTAGCCTACTACAATGGCAATTCAATAGGAATATAGGATTGCGGCAATGATTTTTGCACATGCACATACTCTTTTTACAGTACTTTACTATAATATTTAGTGTCTGTAATCATTTGCCAAAACTATTGAAATGTGTGTTCTGTATTTAATAAAATAAAGTAAAATATTAGATGGAAAAAAACTACTGAAATACTAAAATTGAAATAAAAATATATTAAAGCTAAATAGAAATAGTTTTTAAAACATGATAAAAGCACAATTACCAAAGCCTAAAATGAAAACTGAAAATATATAAATAAAAGCTATAATTCTAATTCTAAAAGTACTATAATAGCAGTATTAGAAAAAAAGTGTCCTAAAAGACACTACGAAAGTGACAATAATGCATATGAGGTTACCAAAGAAGCAGGGAAAATCATAGATTTCCTCAGTGCCCATGTTTACGCTTACATGTTCATGCGTGAGATGAAAAAAAAATGTATGAAAGGTTGCTAGATTGCAGATAAAAAATAGGTGAAAACGGAGGGGGAATGGGATTGGGATTCCTTCACAACAGAGAAACCAGCCAAGCATGAATAAGGATTTGGTTGAGTTGCCTGGCAACTGAGGGGACATGCACAGGACTTTGATGCTTAAAGTGTGTAACAGAAATGGACTGTTGGTTCTCTGTGTTTATGTAGTATGTGTGTACTCAGTCTATTCGCCACGGGCCCCCCCCCAAAGTGCGATCGTACCTGTTGCACCGCTCAAAGGAAGGCCTTGCATGTTACCACAAAGGTGTATATTTGTATATGACACCATGCACCTTCTAAATTGTAGTTTTTTTTTTTTTTTTTACAAATCGCAAGGCCACTTTTTCAACACTTTACACATTCTCCTTACCTACCTTCAGCTTGGCATTGAAGTAAATTTAGTACATTTCACATTTAAAAATGCACTGAAACTCCCAAAACACTTCATACAGTATCTCTAATCAAGCCATTCCTCCATAACACTAGCAAAGGTTGTCACTCATAAAACAATGACCTAAAAACACCAACAACAGGTAGCATTACACAATTTCTTTTGTAAAAATCTTTTACAAAACAAGAATGACACTCTACTGTTCAGAATTCACAGCACAATATGTTAGTCCATATACATTAAAGTACAAAATTATGGTATTGAAAATGAAATACTAACATCTGTTCAGCTGGATCAAATTGTTTGATAGTTAATTTTTTTTTTATATTTGGAATACATTTTAATATGTTTTTCCAGTTTTGATTATGCTAGGTTTTGAAATTAAGTGTAGCAGTTTTGAAAAGAGTATGCGTGTGCAAATTCCCTATATGTATAGTTTAGGTGGCGTTTGCGTCAGAGTGAAAAATGAATTTATGTCATTTGAAAGATGTAGTGGTTGAATACTGGCACGGTTGTGGTGTAGATGAAGACAGGCTGAGGCAAAAATCTCTAATTCAAAGATTTACTCAAAAGCAACAACAAACAGGTACAGGCAGACAGCGGGTACACTCACAAACACTATCACATTTACAAGAACCGACCGAGACTAACTGAAGAGAAGGAGACTAAATACAGATACAAAAGAATACTAACGAGGTGAGGACAGGTGGCGCAGATGATGAGGACGATGAACAGGTGGCTAATCAAGGGAGTGAGTTCAGGTGTGGAGACAAGGATTCTGGGTAGTGTAGTGAAGACTAAGACAGATAGGTGCAGACGAAGACTGTGACAGAATGCCCCCCTTCAACAAGGCGCGACCTCGCGCCGTAGAACATCAATGGGGTGGAGGGGGGTTGGCGCCCTGGAGGCTGACGAGGGGGTGGCCGATCTGGAGCAGGAAGCCTCCAGGGCGGAGCAGGACGTGGGCGTGGCCAGGGCGGAGCAGGGCGTGGGCGTGGTCAGGGCGGAGCAGGACGTGGGCGTGGCCAGGGCGGAGCAGGACGTGGGAGCAGACTGTAGGCATGACCACGGTGGAGCAGTAGGACCTTCGGGCGGCCACGGCGGAGAGGAGCCTTCGGGCGCCCACGGCGGTGGACCCTTCATGCGGCCGTGGACCCTTGGAAGGCCGGGACGAAGTCCTATGGCCCCCCCCCCCCAAAAAAATACTTGGGGTGAGTGCCCGGATTAGCTGGCTCAGGCACAGGAAGAGTCTCTGGCTGGGCAGACGGGACATGCATGGTCTGCACCTATCGGTCTCTGGCTGGACGGTCTCCGGCTGGACGGTCTCCGGCTGGACGGTCTCCGGCTGGACGGTCTCCGGCTGCCTGTCGTACACCAGCGGGAAAGACTCGGCTGGCCTGGACGGAACCAGCGGTGAGGAGGGCTCGGCTGGGCGGAACCAGCGGTGAGGAGGGCTCAGGGCTGGACGGTACCAGCGGTGAAGAGGGCTTAGAGCTGGACGGTACCAGCGGTGAGGAGGGCTCAGAGCTGGGCGGGACCAGAGGTGCAGGCTCTGTGCTGGTCGGGATCAGCGGTGAAGGCTCTGTGCTGGTCGGGACCAGCGGTGAAGGCTCTGTGGTGGTCGGGACCAGCGGTGAAGGCTCTGTGCTGGTCGGGACCAGCGGTGAAGGCTCTGTGCTGGTCGGGACCAGCGGTGAAGGCTCTGTGCTGGTCGGGACCAGCGGTGAAAGCTCTGTGCTGGTCGGGACCAGCGGTGAAGGCTCTGTGCTGGTCGGGACCAGCGGTGAAGGCTCTGTGCTGGACGGGACCAGCGGTGAAGGCTCTGTGCTGGACGGGACCAGCGGTGAAGGCTCTGTGCTGGACGGGACCAGCGGTGAAGGCTCTGTGCTGGTCGGGACCAGCGGTGAAGGCTCTGTGCTGGTCGGGACCAGCGGTGAAGGCTCTGTGCTGGTCGGGACCAGCGGTGAAGGCTCTGTGCTGGACGGGACCAGCGGTGAAGGCTCTGTGCTGGACGGGACCAGCGGTGAAGGCTCTGTGCTGGACGGGACCAGCGGTGAAAAGGATTCGGCTGGACTGGCGCAGCGCCCAATGGTAAATGGAGAACCGTTATGCCACAGCACCCACTCGATGTAAGCCTCGAAGTTCCCTCGAGGCCCATCTCCAGGCAGGCGTGCTCTGGTCTCATCATTGAGACCTGCCCCAAAAAACACACAGAGGCTGGTGTCATCGTAATGGACGTGGGGAACCGACCGAGAACCGACCGAGACTAACTTAAGAGAAGGAGACTAAATACAGATACAAAAGAATACTAACGAGTTGAGGACAGGTGACGCAGATGAAGAGGACGATGAACAGGTGGGTATTTGAAGGAGTGAGTTCAGGTGTGGAGACAAGGATTCTGGGTAGTGTAGTGAAGACTAAGACAGATAGGTGCAGACGAAGACTGTGACAAATACATTTTGTGTCAAAGCAATGATAAATAATATACAGTTTAGCCCACTTTAGATTTAGAGTTTTGAAAGAGTGACTAACATTGAGAAATGGGTCGTGTAGCAATTGTAAAAAAAGGTAATATTTACCACAGTAGTTGAAAAGCTTTTAAAAAACTTTGATTCATCATGTGGATTCTCTTTACCACCAGTGTTAAAGGAATAGTTCACCCAAAAAATTAAAATTCGGCCGTAGCTGGAAGCCAGTGATTATGGTTTATAAAGTTTTCTGTAAATAATATGTGTATCTTTCTGTAAACATATATAACATATATATACATTATGTAAACCCATCGCTTCACTTCAAAAGGCATTTAGGAACCCACTGAGTCATATAGATTACTTTTATGATGGATGGATGCGCTTCTTGGATCTTCAAAAACTCTGACATTATTCAATGCCATTGCAAAGCTGGGAAGAGCCAGGATATTATAACTCAGATTGTGTTCAGCTAAAAGAAGAAAGTCATACACACCTAGGATGGCTTGAGGGTGAGTAAATGATGAAATCATTTTCATTTTTGGGTGAACTATTCCTTTAATAGTGGATGTCTGTATTGTGTTAAAAGTATAATACAGATTTTAGTAGTATGTGGCCTTGCTAATTCAGCAGATGAGGGCTGTTGGATTTACCGGTTTAAAACATATATCAAAACTATTTACCTCTACAAATATTAAGGGATTAATCAAGTGGATTGGAAAATAAAGTTTATTTAAAACTGTAATATACATAGATAATAAATGATTATTTCACTGGTATATTAAGCTAGAGCCTGCGGTTATTGTGTGTGCGTGCGTGTATGCGTTGCTTGTGTGTGTGTGTGTGTGTGTGTGTGTGTGTGTGTGTGTGTGTGTGTGTGTGTGTGGCCCAGCAGAGAAAATCTCAGGCACATCTCAGATCCACATAATTTTCTCTCAGAATGTTAATGGCTGACATAATAATACAGATTTCTTCCATTCAGAGCATCAGACCACATTTGAATATAAAGTACTTCACCATGAAGAGGGGCTGAAACAGAACCTTCCAGCATTTAAAACGTTTTGTGAGAAATGTATGATGAAATATAAACTGAATTAAGCCTACAAAATAAGTTATATGAACACATCATTATAGAAGTGTTGAAACCACAGTCATGTGATTTTCTGAAAATCTGAAGGCATGACATTTTAAACATTTTGAATGGCATTTGTTATTATTAGGTTCAGAATATGCTGTGATGGAAATGAAAAGAGGGAATTATTATGAGGTTCAGGCAATCTGTGTCTCTTTCTGCTCTTCTTCATGGAGCTCTCCATGGTGCTGACAATAATGAATGAACAGCCAGCCTATATAGTATACTAGGAGATGAATACTTTCCAGAACAAGGAGCTATATAAATGGGGAAATACATTTCTATTGTTTTTATACAGCTTGGTATAACGTCCTCACACTAACCCATACACTAAAAGAAACTTTTCTGCATATTTACATTCAGTCAGTCAGTCAGCCAGCCAGCTTGTTCAGAATTTGACAGCTTATGTCTGAATTATTCTGACCCCTTCTCTCCAATTAGTAGGCTATATAAAGGCCCGTTCACACCAAGAACGATAAAGAAGATATAAAACACACTCGCGGACAATATCGCTCTGTTTATTCTAAGTGCTGTTTGTCTGTCACTTTAAATGCTCAAACGCGTTACAGCAGGATGGATTTTGATTGGCTGTCAATGTTTTTTCTTCATCATTCAACAGTATAAAACCGTTATAAAAGTGATTCCAACGATGTGTTAACTCTGCTGAACTGTCCTTAAGCTTTGAATCCCCAAAAGAGTGAGGAATTTTACATTTTATTGTTTAGGCCTAATGAAGTTTACATTTACATTTTACATTTAAGTTTACATTTCAATCTCATTTTCAGAAAAAATATTAATTTACCACAAAAGTAAAATCTAACCATAAAATCGCCAATATGCTTGTGAAGAGATGTCGCGTTCGTCTGATGAGGTAACCATAGCAACAGTACTTTGCTCGAGCTCTTCCAGTTGAGAATGAGATGTAGCCTACATTGACAAAGCATAGGCTACTATTGCTATTTTTAGTCACTTTATCGTGCATTATTAAGTTATTAAAATAGTAATAGGCTATAATAAACAACAAACTAGTGTTTTTTTTACCGTCTTTGAGATGAGTTGACTTGGCTAATTAGGGGAGGCAAAAGAATCTACAGGAGATGACAAGAAATTACTGACAGAAATTCCTTTAAAAAGCTCACTGAACACACACACATACATTACATTATAGGCTACCATGTAAGTTTTCCTCCCTTTATTCATTCTAGGGTTAAGATCACTTTGCACATCTTTGTGCAGCGCCTCAAATTGTCGCATTTGCCACTTTATTAATCCCCAACAACAGCAAAACTAAGTAAAGGTCTCATAAATCACCGCTTGACGTGAATTCTCTGAGGTAGAGCAGTCAGCTCTTTTCCTACAGGCAGTTTCTAATAATTCCCGGAACACTGAGAGCGTCTCGCTCAGCAGAACGATGGAGGAACGCAGCGGTGCCGCAATCAGCGAAATCCCGCATTTCCCATTCACATCGCGTCTGCTGCCTGCCTGACAGAGAGACCATAGGCTCAAGCTCTATGCCGTTGACCAGACTAGACAACAGCTGACAGCATACGTTGACGCTCAATTATCGTTTTACTTTGAATCTCTCAAAGCTTTGATCGCTCTAATTCATTTTGGAGATTGTTTGGTTACAAACCGAGCGTTGGCACGATGGTTCTGCTGCATCGCCGCCGGAGAAAAGAAGCGCTGGTTTGGCTGTTGCCCGGTCTGCTTGGAGTCTGGTAAGTTTTTGTTTCAGAGGGGGCAAATTCAATCAATATGACTACAAAAATAGCCCTTGACCGACAGCGGATTCTGCTGCAGAACGATTTAGTTTTACGTTTTCCTTGTAGCACCCACCTAAACATTTCTTCAAATAACCGTCAATCACGACACGTACAGTTGTTTGTAGCCTACTATGAATACATATGATACTATATTGATTGTAAGTGACAGTTTTGCTTAGAGCATTCGTGTTGATGTCTTTTTAGGAGGAGCAATGTCAGTCTACAAACAACCTTGAGGATACATTCAGCTGCAATTCAACAAACAACACTCCAAACTACATTGCTCACACACTATTAGGTTTTGCATCATAATGTAGGCAGATTGGAAGATTATGTCACAATTTCTCCATTGTAAATATAGCTAAATGTAATGCATAAGCTGTAGACCAACTACTTTGGTTTCCCTCTGTTGATTTTTGGCAGCTCATTCAAGGTATTGAATGATATGTAAATGTGCACATGCTTAATATGGTTTGTAAGATTACATTCCTCTCATTTACTTATCTTAAAAAGTGACTGACAATAACCAAAGTTTTTCATCTATGGGAGAAAATGCTTTTTATTTTGATTTGTTTTGTTTTATTTAGGCCTTTGTCTTATAACATGTGCCTTTGTCAGGGTTTTTATAGCATGTCTCAGAGGCTCACAAAGGTCATTCAGAGGCTACTATTGTGTCCAGACTCCAGACAATATTAAACTCTGCATTTGAGGAAAATATTCTGTCTATATTTCCATTAACTACTCAGCCTCTACCCACAGGGATCAATAACCTACATTCTCTCCACCCACGGGTCTCATCCACAGGGATTCTTCATATTGATTTTTCTGTCTTTCATTAGTTGTGTATGTATGGGAATGTACTTTTTTTGTTGTTGAAATACTCAAATATATCACATTTACTGGTTTGTCTGGGTACTTTTTGAGGATACATATTTAGACCATTCAGATCAGATGTGAACACATTTTAATCACTTTTATTACATCTAGATGAATGACAGTACACTACACACAACTGAACGTGCACACTAAATCTACTGTTTAAACTATTTTACAGAATAACAGGCATGAAGACATTTGAATTTTGAGACAGGCTTTATATTAAGTGTCTTTAACTTATACTACAGTATCCACTAACATTTAAATTAATCATTTGCTACAATGCACATATTGTGTACAAATAGGCAGATATATGATTTTGCATCGTACTTATAATTAAAAATGCCTGCATCAATTACAGCTGTAATTAATCTTTATAATAACATACACATGTTGACCCTTCCCTTACCCATTAACTAAACCTAACCATAACACAAAACCTGTCCCTTACCGTACCTGTATACCATCTTAATAGGGGCAAAAGAGTTTTGCAATACAACATGAACGCAAGTACACTAATGCATTCTTCTTTTTTTTTACGAAAGTACAGGTCCTTCTCAAAAAATTAGCATATTGTGATAAAGTTCATTATTTTCCATAATGTAATGATAAGAATTAAACTTTCATATATTTTAGATTCATTGCACACCAACTGAAGTATTTCAGGTGTTTTATTGTTTGAATACTGATGATTTTGGCATACAGCTCATGAAAACCCAAAATTCCTGTCTCAAAAAATTAGCATATCATGAAAAGGTTCTCTAAACGAGCTATTAACCTAATCACCTGAATCAACTAATTAACTCTAAACACCTGCAAAAGATTCCTGAGGCTTTTAAAAACTCCCAGCCTGTTTCATTACTCAAAACCGCAATCATGGGTAAGACTGCCGACCTGACTGCTGTCCAGAAGGCCATCATTGACACCCTCAAGCAAGAGGGTAAGACACAGAAAGAAATTTCTGAACAAATAGGCTGTTCCCAGAGTGCTGTATCAAGGCACCTCAGTGGGAAGTCTGCGGGAAGGAAAAAGTGTGGCAAAAAACGCTGCACAACGAGAAGAGGTGACCGGACCCTGAGGAAGATTGTGGAGAAGGACCGATTCCAGACCTTGGGGGACCTGCGGAAGCAGTGGACTGAGTCTGGAGTAGAAACATCCAGAGCCACCGTGCCCAGGCATGTGCAGGAAATGGGCTACAGGTGCCGCATTCCCCAGGTCAAGCCACTTTTGAACCAGAAACAGCGGCAGAGGCGCCTGACCTGGGCTACAGAGAAGCAGCACTGGACTGTTGCTCAGTGGTTGCATGTCATTCGGAAATCAAGGTGCCCAGAGTCTGGAGGAAGACTGGGGAGAAGGAAATGCCAAAATGCCTGAAGTCCAGTGTCAAGTACCCACAGTCAGTGATGGTCTGGGGTGCCATGTCAGCTGCTGGTGTTGGTCCACTGTGTTTTATTAAGGGCAGGGTCAATGCAGCTAGCTATCAGGAGATTTTGGAGCACTTCATGCTTCCACCTGCTGAAAATCTGCTCACAGTGCCAAAACCACTGGTAAATGGTTTACTGACCATGGTATTACTGTGCTCAATTGGCCTGACAACTTTCCTGACCTGAACCCCATAGAGAATCTGTGGGATATTGTGAAGAGAAAGTTGAGAGACACAAGACCCAACACTCTGGATGAACTTAAGGCCGCTATCGAAGCATCCTGGGCCTCCATAACACCTCAGCAGTGCCACAGGCTTATTGCCTCCATGCCACACCGCATTGAAGCAGTCATGTCTGCAAAGGGATTCCCGACCAAGTATTGAGTGCATAACTGAACATAATTATTTGAAGGTTGACTTTTTTTGTATTAAAAACACTTCTTTTATTGGTCGGATGAAATATACTAATTTTTTTAGATAGGAATTTTGGGTTTTCATGAGCTGTATGCCAAAATCATCAGTATTAAAACAATAAAACACCTGAAATATTTCAGTTGGTGTGCAATGAATCTAAAATATATGATAGTTAAATTTTTATCATTACATTATGGAAAATAATGAACTTTATCACAATATGCTAATTTTTTTAGAAGGACCTGTATATACATTGTTGTTAAATACACCAAATATAAAGTGGGACCGAATCTTGTTTTGAATGTTTTTCAGATACCCAGGTGGCTAAAACATCTTGATGGATTTTCTTGCCTTTTGTGCAGTTAGTTTTATGGCCAGTGTAGCTTTGATGCACATCACCTTCATTTCTCCAAAGAAAAAGTCTGAAGTTGTGACATCAGAGGAGACCCAGTCTAGAAAATTCACGTCCATGGGATTTGTGCACAACTCAGTTAATGATACCCAATATGTCTGTTCCTACATATAATGCACCAGAGAATAAATATAGAAGCTCTTACACCATATACTGCAAGAAAGTGAGTGAGAGAGAGAGTTGTGGGTGATAATTTAAACCCCTCACCTTCAGCTGTTTCCTCCCTCCAGTGTCAGAACACATATTCATTAATCACAGCATTCTTTTATTAGAACCTCCTCTTTGTATCTCCAGCACTGTGCTCATTTAAAAAACCCTTTCGCTCTCATGCATTTACAGTCACTAATGACTTCTTATAAATGTTCTTCCCGTAAAACTAATCAAATTTTCTCTTTCTCACTCTGCCTGTCATATATAGCTCTTTAAATCAGTCTCTCGCTCTTTAGATTTTAAGCTCCTAATATAAACTGACTGCTCTTTTAACTATTCTCTATTTTAAACGGAATATTGCTCTATTATTTACCTCTCTGCTGTCTGTCTTCTTATATTCCCTCTTTTTGTTTCTGCTTTTATGACAGCATGGCATTTGGCCCAAGCAAAGCAGAGGAGGAAGATTATGAGGATGTCCCCATCAATAAAACATGGGTTTTATCACCAAAAGTCTACGAGAGCGACGTCACCCTTATCCTTAACAAATTACTGCAAGGTTATGACAACAAACTGAGACCAGATATCGGAGGCAAGTCATTGTTTGGAAAAGGTTGCATGCTTATTTAGGCCCACAGAATCTATGCCCAAAAATTGGCAAAATTCCTGAATATTTTGTCTAGGCCTGTTTATGACCCTCAAACACAGTGTTACAGCTTAATGGGTAACTGCAAAATGTTAATTCTAAGATAATGGCATCATGATTATAACTCCTAATGAAGAGGAACACACTGATAATTAAACCCTCTGAGTAGTTCAGAATTTCTATGTAATCATAATTTTTAAGAGACCATCAGCATTTTTGCAGTATGAAACAGAGTAGTTTGGCTTTAGGATTTTGCTGATGTTTTTCTCTACACCAGAGCTGTACAAGTCACTTTATTCTCAGTACATCAGTGTTTTAGAAGTGACGCAGCTGACTAGAGCTCAATTATTTAAGAGGATTTATCTCAGTGGTGTTTGCGTACAATAGACCCAAATCACTATTGATCTTCCTTCTTTATCTGTGTTTCATGTGTATGAGATAGAGAGAGAGAGTAAGTATGAGAAGAAGTCAGTTAATCAGTGCAGAGCAAGTGGTGCATGATGTTATTTGTCATGTCTCTGTGACTGGATTTCCTGCGACAGAAACCCGCAAGTGAGAAGATTCAGGCAGTTTTGAGTAATTTGTGTGGCTGTTGTAGGAAATGTGAATTGCGTTTGCAGCCCATTTCACTTCTGTAAGGTGGCGTATTTCTGACTGAAACTGGATATTCAGCGAGAAAATGTGATTTTATCCACTGATTGGGAATAGATTGAATGGTTACATGTTAGGACAGAGCCAGCCTGAATGCGAGTTTGCTAAAAATAGCTGTTTGGCTATTGATTATCATTATTCAAAAGTCCACACTAAGTGATCCAGAAAGAGATAGGAAAAAGAGGAACAGCAAGTTATTAAATGATTAAAGATTATGAGGACAAATTTTCCTTTAGAATAACATGGACCGATGAAAGATGTGACAAAATAGCAATATTTTCTAAAAAAGCATGCTGAATACATGCTGTATATTATAAACATTTTTTTGATAAAATAATTTAAATAAATGCATTATTGTATTGTTTTGATATTGTAACGTATTTGTATGAATTTTTTTCTCTTTTTATGTTCATTTGATAGTTATGATTATGTAATTTGAATATATTTGCATTTGAAATTATATTCTAGTGAGACCGACTGTGATTGAGGCGGCAGTGTACGTGAACAGCATAGGCCCGGTAGATCCCATCAATATGGTGAGCAGAAATATATAATACTACATTATTTTCAGAGCTGTAAACAATACAGACACTGTAAACAACCTGTTTAGATCCGTTTCACTACGATCATTCTCAGTCACAAGCCATGGCCACATAATTTCACTGTTACAAAAGCAACTGTAAGGCTTTTTACTTTTTTAGGAGTACACCATCGACATCTTCTTTGCTCAGACGTGGTACGACAGCAGACTCAAATTTAACAGCTCAATGAAAGTCCTCATGCTCAACAGCAACATGGTGGGAAAAATCTGGATCCCTGACACGTTTTTCCGCAACTCACGTAAATCTGACGCCCACTGGATCACAACACCGAATCGCCTTCTTCGGCTCTGGAGCAATGGAAGAGTGATGTATACTCTAAGGTATGTTTACGGTTAGCATTGTGAGCCCAGTGAATGCTGTTTGTGTCCTCGTATTCCTGTTCCCGTAACATTTGCTTTTGTATGGAATTACACCCGCTGTCTGTTGCAGCACGTTTAAGCCATTACATCTGATTCACATATTTATGTCAGGGACTGTTAAATCAGAAAGAGGGTTTGATCTCTGATGTCGTAGAGTACAAATATCAAAGCCTCAAAAATGTCAAAATCAACATTTTTTGTTTGTTTTGCTATTGTCTATTATTCTTTTTTGTTAGGTTGACTATTAATGCGGAATGCTACCTTAAGCTGCATAACTTTCCCATGGATGAACATTCGTGCCCTCTGGAGTTTTCAAGCTGTAGGTGTTAAATTCTTATGTCAATTTGTCACTCAGCCTCAATCCTGTCCTGCGTTCCGCCAGGCAGCCAATCCCCACACATTACCTCTGTCAGCTAACCATGCATTGCCAATATCGGCCAAACAAACCTTTACATTACAGCTGGCCTGTAGCAGCTACCATCCTCCAACCTTGGAATGAGTGAGGACAGAATCCATCCTTCTCCAGACCTCTATCCAACCCCTCTCTCCTCTTCTCAGTCTACGTCACCCCTCATTCCTTTATTAGCACCATGCTTCAGCTTCTCATTTGTCATCATCCACTGTGGGCATGGGAAGGGCATGCCGCGCTTTACACTCACTGAGTGCTACTCAATGCCATTCTGCCATCATTGTAAATTAGTCATTTGCATACTGAAATGAAAGGTCACATGCAATCTGGTGGATGTGCTTTTTTCCATTTGCAGATGGGTATCCGAAGAATGAGATCCAGTATAGATGGCAGCGCCGTTCGGTTGAAGTTGCAGACCAGCGCTTCTGGAGGCTTTACCAATTTGCCTTTGTGGGCCTACGGAACACTTCTGATGTTGCAAACACTCAGTCTGGTATGAACATACAGAATAAATAATAAGAAATAATCTGAAGTAAATGTTAATTGTAATAACATCAATAAATGAGCATATATTAATAATAATATCTATTATCATTAATAACAGTAGATTTACAGTAATCACAAGAACAATACACAAGCAGTTAATATTGATCGTATTGTTGTTAGGTAATAATAGTATATTTGGACAATGAAAAATGGGAAGATTAAACGCATTTGGTTGCACTTTATTTTACAGTACGTGCACTTTCAATGTACTTACAGTGTACTTACCCACAAAAGTACTGAGTAATGTAAGGTAATTACATGTTTTAAGTTAAGGTTGAGGTTTAGTACAGTTATTACCCAGTTAGTCAGTGTCATTACTACAGTAAGTACATAGTATGTTTTATATTATGTGAATTCATGATAATATTAACAATTCTTATTATTAAAACACAAGCGGTTGTTATTATTATTAACAGGAGAATACGTGGTTATGACTATTTTCTTTGACCTGAGCCGGAGAATGGGCTACTTCACCATCCAGACCTACATCCCCTGCAGTATGATTGTGGTTTTGTCCTGGGTCTCTTTCTGGATTAACAAGGATGCTGTACCTGCCAGAACATCTTTAGGTAATTTCAAAAAGTCTCAGAATGAATACAAATGTATCTTAAAATGAAAAGGAAATGCTTCAATGGGGTGCTCAATTACTGTGCATTATGATTGGCATAGGTATCACAACTGTGCTTACCATGACAACCCTAAGCACCATATCGAGGAAGTCCTTGCCGAAGGTGTCGTACGTGACAGCCATGGATCTATTTGTGTCTGTCTGCTTCATCTTCACCTTTGCTGCTCTAATGGAATATGGGACTCTACATTATTTCACGAGCAATCGACCGAAAAAGAAGTCCAAATCAAGCCATTCACAGGTGAATGAACTTCATTTGTTTTTAAAGGGCCAGTTCATCATCTTATTACCGTCATGTCATTCAAAATGTGCATTAATTTCTGAGGAAAACAAACGATCATTAAATCAGGGAATTGAATTTGTGAACCAAATTAGCGATACATGAGTGAATCACATAAACCACTCGTGTGAAATGGATGAACCAAGTCATTGCAAAAATACGATTCTCAAGAATGGTTCACTGCTACTTCTCACATGAACAAGCTTAGGACTGAAATGTCAAAAATTTCTGTGAATTACTACATAAATCTGGTCTGTTCCTCACACAAATCTATCATTTGAATTGGATTTTTACTTTCATTATATTACAAAAGAATAGCGAGCATATTTTTAAAAAAACAAATAATTAAAAATTATATGAAGTCACATAGATGTTCAAATGAAAAAATATTAAACTGTTACTTAGAACACAGAACAAGTCATTAAGCACCCAGCTGATCAATGATATGTACAATTATAGTACTAAGAATCTGACTAACGTCTACACAGCTCAGGTTAGAATAGGTCACATTGTACTTTTGTTTGCAGTTAATTGAGTGTGCTGTGCAGCAACTATGGCATTTGCTTTTGTACTGCACACTGTTTTAGCAATGAAGCGTTTGTGACCTTGCTGTTTCTCTGTGTAGAAACCCAGCACGGTTAACCTCAGACCAGGGACATCTCTGCTGCAGATGAACAATATTGCTCCCTACCATGACGACGATGATTATGCGTATGAATGTCTGGACGGGAAAGACTGCGCCAGTTTCTTCTGCTGCTTTGATGATTGTCGCTCCGGAGCTTGGCGTGAGAACAGAATGCATGTCCATGTCTCCAAAATCGACTCCTACTCCCGAATATTCTTCCCAACCGCCTTTGGCCTCTTCAATCTTGTCTACTGGATTGGATATCTGTATCTTTAGAGATGCTGGGCAAGTTGGAGAGGGACTCAGTTGTACTAATATTTGCAAATCATCTGTAAATCTCCATCTGCTAAAGCTGGCAGCATAAATCTTTGAGAAAGGGGAACATGTGAGGCTTGAGTTGGATGTATTAATTCTTAATGTCTCTTTAGTTGTGATGAGATGTGATTTATTTCAGGATCTGAATCTTAGAAGGACAGTGATTCTGCATTGATGCCAACTGAATATTATCAGGAGTTCTCTAGGAGTTTCACCAGCTACACAGGCCATATCAAACAGATCTCATGTACATTGCCTAGTTTAAAATGATCTCTTGAATATCCGCCAAAATATCTGCAGATTTTTTGAACTGCAGTATTAGCATCACTAATGCAACTATGTTAACTTCAGGTTATTAACTCTCTGGCTGAAGCATAATATTATTATTTGCAATGAAAAGTAGATATGATATATTAGGTGCTTCGGATACTAATTTATAGCTAGCTACTGTTCAGAAAACTAATATTTACATGTGTTAATATCTCTGTTTTTAACTTACAATAGCAACATTTCTGTGTGAATTACTTGCATTCTGCTGAGTACTAATCAAACCAAAGCATAGATATCTGAAGGTTACGTGAATAGAATTTGTATTTTGCTCAAGAATTACCCAGAAGCCATTTACCTAGAATTAGCCTAATAATACTGTGAAATGTTCTTGTCTTGAACTAACAAGCTGTCTCTGGAATAGATAACACAAAGAAATGCCAATGTGCTCAAGATTTTCTTTCCAATGTGTATTTTTATATATCGAACAAAAGGAAAAGACCAGCCTTTACAATGCACAAATGTTCAGTGTCCTTTAGTACAAATTAGAGTTCATCACTCTCTTGCGTATTCAAGACATCTCATTGCGAATGGCTAGATTTCTGTGAGCGTAATTGCATGACTCATCTGAGCTCCTACGGCTAATCATCCCATATTTGGAAACTGGTCTGATGGACAAAACGAAAGCATTTGAGACCGTACAGTCTTCATAACACAAACCATGGATGCCTTCTCTATTGGTAATAGTCTAAAGCGGCCATATGGATTTGTCTTAAATTAGGTTTAATCTGATCTCAGAGTCCTATTCGATTTGAGAAACAGATGAACAGAGCGCGTGAGCAAAAGTGCCGTGTCTTGACCCAACTCTCAAAAGTCTTTTTCTCAGTCTCCTGTTGTGCTTTCAGTGCTTTTGCTCGTTTTATTTATTAATGCTTCCATGTGGTTTGTCTTTTGCTAGATGTTATCTTGATCATAGACGGCTCTGTTGTCTCCCTTTTTGAACATCTGTTATGTACTGTGTTGTACCCTGTAGCTTAATATATTCTGTACATTTTCTTCCTTAATGACAGTCTCACAGTTTTAGACTAATGAAACAAGAGCAACAGCCATATGATAGTACAAATAAAAATATACAGACAGAAAATCTATTTATATTTTTGTATATAAATAGATTATGACAAGATTATCTATTAAACTCAATCTGTTTCAGACCTTTAATAATACAATTCAGTGACCTTCATGCATCTGTGTTTGCATGTGTGTCTGAACGTGAATACGTCTCCCACAGTTCATCTCTGTGCGCTCGGCTCTCCGCTCAATCTAGGTGTTGTTGTCGTGTCTTAAGTGCTAATCTTCATGCTATTTACAAGTTCATTATGTTTTTGTAGCTCTGAATGAACACTGTGAGATAAATAAAACAGTGCCTGCAAAAAATTAATAAAATTCTACGCTGTCTCAAACTCTGTTGATGTTTGCACATCTTATCAAAATCCCAAAGTGTCAGGATAAAAAGGATGAATGTATTTTCCCTCAGGCTAACACTCTTGTAATATTACTTTGTTAATACCGCAATTAGCTTTATAATTATTGCCACAAGTGAATGAGTGTAAGGATTGCTCAGAGTCGGTAAGATCCATTTGCAGCTTTTATTTGGTACCAACAGACAACAGTAGAAGGGCAAAGCAAAGAGTACTCAGAATAACAGGCGTAGAAGTCCAGGCCTGGCAGAGAATGGTTGAAACACGGTTAACAGTCCAGGGTCGAGGAATCCAGAGAATAATCGAAAGCTAGGAAATGAGCACATTTTCATAAGCATAAATTTTATTTCAGTCATTTATGGATCTTAATTGTTATTTCACACATGAATGAGGAATATAAGACAAGTTACTCCATATTAGGGCCCATGTGACTAAACACTTCATATGATAAATCTACAACATTAAAAAAGTGTTTTAAAGGGCTAATTCACCCTTAACTTCCTGTCATTCCAAACCTGTATGTTTTTTTTAATCTGTAAAACACAAAATAAGAAATTCAATACATTTTTCATTTTGTGTTCTATGGAACATAAGACAACATTCTCATTTTTTGCATTAAATATCCCATTAAATTGCTGTGGATCGCTTAAATACACAAATCTGTGATTATTTGTGAAACGTTTTTTTTACTCCTCACACTTTGCTACTGGACAAATGTCTCAAAAATAGAAAGCCTTTTATTTATGAGGGACGGTCTCTCCCACCCTAACGTCACTCCCTCGGGCCTCGGCTCTTTTCTTTAAGTTAACTCACTTCTTGACAGTTGACAACTCACTTCTTAACACACTCTATACTTTTACTTCCAGTCCCAGTTGGCCATTACAGGCTCTGTGATTATACTTTATAATGAAGACTGCTGTTTAACTGTGTGGGAATACGCTGATTTAACGATGATTTTCAGCGTAAGCGAGGCTCGGTGGGAAGAAAACCACTGTTGCTGTGAGGAGATATCGATTTGTGTTGGTTCCTGTAAATACCTCTGCAGCTTTGTGTTCTCATGGACACCTTTTCACCTGTGTCGTTCACAGCACAGTACAATAGGCAGCACATCTTTCAGTTCTAACACTGCATTCGATAAGTACAGGCTACAAAACAGTTACTCTGCAAGCAAAAAAGAGTAACTCTATTAAACCAAAGACGTCTCGCAGTGCAGTGATAAGGCTAGTTCTTATCACAGCTGAGAATATAGAGACCTGACTGAAAATGGTCTGTATTTCCAAACTCACAGGAAAATTATATTTCCTTTCTCTCTTCATTCTTCAGCCCTTGTGAGGGCAGCCTTTTATTGGCAGCCTTTTGTATACGCTGATTTCACGCAACCGCCATTTTGAAATCGAAAGTGAGGCTCCGGTGGGAAGAACCCCGGAAGTAAAGATAAACAACAATGCCTTGGACTACCAACCTGAAGCTGCTGCCGCGATTTACACTATTGGATGTTAATATCCAATATAGGACATAGTTCGTTCCTGCTTCTTTTTTTACTTTCTGAATTATATATTTAAAAAAATATATTTATAAATGAATTTCACTGTATATAGTATAAAGTATGAAAGAAATGTACAGTTTTAGAATAAGTCATTTCTACATTAAACAACAATACGCCATTGCATTCGCGACTCTCCTGTGATTAAAGGCGACACTTCCGGTTAAAGCAGCATGACTAAAACATCTTGAACAAGGTGTAGTTCAGTACTGCAGATGGTTATGAAATTTTAATGTCTCAAACTGTCCTGTACTCGCATAAAAGGATCTGCTTGTTTCTTCTATACAAGCAACTATTAACCAATGTTTCATGAAGAAAACACAGATGGAAAGTATTTTTAGCATGAATACAGAGACAGTTCAGTTCAAACTTTTAACTCTCAAAGGGCCACTGCATGAAGTGCCTTGAAACGTGCAGCATTATTCAATGTGTTGACGTAATTTCCACAGAAACAGGAAGACAGGGTGGGACATGTCGAATAGCTCCACCCTTTTTTCAAAATAGCCAATAGTGTTTCCGTTGAGCTTGGTAAAGCCACAGTTTCCACAGAATCTAACCGTTTCTCCTCATAATCTCCCCAATATCGCTTTACAGTAAAATATAGTATTCTGTGCAGAATTTAAATGTATCCAATGCGTTTTCTGGTATGCGCCAACTCACGCATATGATCGCTCTGTGTTATTATGTCTCTGGACTGGAGCAGACTGTATAGACACTATGGCGATTCGCCTGACACTAATGAAACCAGACTTCATTCGCTCCAATGGGAAGCATATTTACACTGTCTGAATCGTTCCCTATCCCTATATAGTGCACTGTGTCATTCACCATGTCGAAAATAGTAAATGTGTGAACAGATGACCGATTTTAGCCGCAGCTTCAGCATTATAATGTAGGGGGTGAGTCGCTTAGATTCTAGAGAGCATTTGATTGGACAAAAAATCTGATGAGAAGCTGAAGTGCAGAGTGATGTCATCAAGATCATTGATCTATAGTGGCAGAAGTGAGAGACTGTATGTTTTGAATGCTTATATCTTCTAAATGCGAATTTTGTCTTTTTCTTTGGAGCACACTTAGATAACAGCACTAGCATTCATACAGAAAGCCAAAAACTTAATTTTTTATTTCATGGAGACTTTAAAATGCGGCACTTGCTTTGAGGCGGCGTCACTGTCTAGAAATAATGTGTTATATAGAAAGAAAGGAACGCAAAACCTGTGTGAACCGGCCCAAAGCCAACCTTGCTTAAACATCAGTAAACGCATTACTCAACCAACAAATTAAAAAACTCAAAGAAAAGCTTTGATTATTTTAAGTGAAAATGAGCCCTCGCCGTCTAATTACGTATGTCACTTACATGATTGCGTAACTCAGGATCCGCACTTCCATACCCACTTCAGGATCTGAAAGTCCATACCCACTTGGTACAAATAAATAAAGCAATTTGATTGGCTGATAAATCTGGCAATCTGAAATTGAATTCTAATTATGTGTACTGTCGAAGGATTCACTTGTAATTCTGTGTGAAATTGTGTATTTCACAAGGTTTGCTGCTTCAGTTGTTGTGATGTTGATTTACATTGTTTCTAGATTATTGTGCAGAGTGATCAGATGCATTTTAAATAATTGCAAAAAGCTTCATTGGCCTAAAGAAAGAAAGAAAGGCTTTTTGGACAATGGCCTGGTGTCAAGAAGGGCGTACAACAACAACAAAAAGCCACTTCTCACCAAGAAAAACATCAAGAACAGACTGAAATTCTGCAGGAAGTACAAGGATTGCACAGCAGAAGCCCCCTTCGGAATGTTTGGGACATCTGGAAAATCAATTGTCCGGAGAAGAAAAGGTGAACGCCATTAATCCTGTGTCGTGCCAACAGTGAAAAATCCTGAGACCATCCATGTGTGGGGTTGCTTTTCATCCAAGGGAGTGGGCTGTCTAATTCTGGCCAAAACACTGCCAAGAATAAATAATGGTTTCAAAACGTCCACCTAGGACCAATTTAGGTATATTTGTGCATTTCCCAGCATAATTGAAACTGTTGTCACGCAAGAGTGATGAGTGATAATGAAATGACTCTTAGATCATTACATTGAAATTTTGGATCCATGGCCAGACAACCCCCCGAATCTTAATCCTACAGAGATCCACAAAGGACAAATGGACAAGCAGAAGTCCAAAGATTCTGATCCAACTCCAAGGACTAATAAGATAAGAATAGGTTGTCATCAGTCAGGATTAGGACCACAAGCTGATATCCAGCATGAGTGAATTGCAGAAGTTATGAAGAAGAAAGGTCAACCCTGTAAATATTGACTCTTTGCATATATTTAATGTTTTTGCCAATGAAAGCCTTTAAAACTTATGAAATGCTTATCATTGTTTTCCAGTATGAAACATGTGAAAACATAATCTACAAACACAGCAGCAAACTTTATATGCAAAACACATTTATGTCACTGCCAATACTTTTGGCAACAGTTATATTTAAAGTTACAGCAATATATATTGAAAATCAAGCTTTTAATGTTGTTTGTATGTCTATGTGTTGTTTTTAATATGCTTTAAGACAAACCATGTGCAAATTCATGTCACCACCATTGCTGAGTATTTTCTCCTTAAAACTGCAGTGGACCAAAGACAGGCTGCGTTCGAAATCGCCCCATACCCTTTAAATAGGGCATTATTTGAGGGGACAGACATTTGTAGTGGTGTCTGAAACCATAGTGGACATTACTGAGTGCACTCATTCAATCTCACAATACACCGCAATAACCAGTGAACAACTGATGTACGCTCATCGGCTAGAGAATACCCATAATGCACTGTGAGAGTCGCCTGTCGAATTAATTCCCGCGTCTGACCAAAAGGTGGCGCCGCACCTGAATCATCCATCCATCCATTTTCGAAACCGCTGGTCCAATGTGGCTACAGCATTATCATACTTATCATTTTTAATAAATTATTAGACTGTTTAACTACGGGTTATGTATGCTTATTTCCATGACAGGGTTCAAGATAAATCTTTTTATTACTACTGGAGCTTCCAGTTTGTTACGTTTTAAATGATTATTAAGCAGCACAAACCATACAAAAGCTGCAGCGCTTCCGGCGCAGTCAGTGAATGCCCGAATTCACTCACTCCTTTTCATTCACTCCTGCAGTGGACTAAATTAGGAGAGAAATGTAGGGAATAGTGAATGAGAGAATAGGGGGTGATTTCGCACACAGCATCAGTCTAAAAAATGTGGTTTGAAATCACTAGTTTTTCTGACGTCACAAACTACCTTGTAACCAATCACGTCAACGTGTGATCGTCAATGAGTGGATCTCTGAGCTGGTGTGAGTGAGTGGGGGCGGGGCTAATTTGCATATTCATTGAACAGCAAAAATGAGGCAAGGGTGTAGAGTTACATTCAAGCTATTTTAAGGCATGACAAAAAAATTTAAAGGAAAAAACGTTTAAATATGTCATTTTGGTGATCAAAGGTGAGTTTTAAGGGATAAAATGATTGACTAGGGGGACTTTAAAAAAAGGTACTGCCTCACTGCTGGCCACATTTTCTAATTC